>WOAB01000294.1:0-600000 GCA_027886185.1 Rheum nobile | reverse complement strand
GCATCTCTTGATTTTGTTGGACCATGGTATTTCCCAACATTAAAACAGTCTGAGCTAGGGACTGAATTTGTTGGGCTGTAGTGCTCGCCAACGTCGATACGCTATGGGTGAGGGTCCGGATCATGTCGTCACTGGACATAGATGAACTGGAGCTTTGGCCTTGGGGTCTTTGGTCATATGGAGCTCGAAATTGTTGTTGTTGACCCCCAGGCTGCTGATATTGTTGTGGGCGCGGTAGGAATTATGGAGGCCTCTGTTGATACTCTTGATTTTCCTGCCCTTGAGGAGTACTCTGCTGATTCCCGTATCTCAAATTTGGGTGATCTCTCCATCCTGGATTGTACGTGTTGGAGTACGAATCATATCTTGGCCTAGAGGGGCCATATCCTCCAATAGCGTTCACCTCAGCAGTGGGCTCCTGTAGCGTGGGACATGCATCAGTAGGATGCATCGTGTCATAGCATATCCCATAAGACTTGACTTGCTGATGGCCACCCTTCATCATGAATCTCCTCATCATCTCCTTGATCTCAAGCATCTCAGAAAGTATTGAAGCATTGGGCTGAGAGTCCGCAGCTCTGACTGATTGGGCGTCCGCCCTCTTATTGAACTGTCTTGAGCCCTCAGATAGCTCAAAGAAGACCTCATACGCTTCAGTTGGCATCTTGTTCAAGATGTTTCCTCCACATGCTGCGTTCACCATTCGACGCTCGTCGTCAAGAAGACCACCATACAAATAAAGTACGAGGTCTTGGTCCGAATACCCATGGTAGGGGCAGCTAGAAGTCAGCCTCTTGAACCTCTCGTAGTACTCGTACAACGACTCAGCAGCCTGTTGTTCAAGTTTTCTTATGCTCCTCTTCAGGCTGTTGAGCTTTGTCACATGGAAGTACTTCTCCAGGAAGGCTTTTGTCATCTTAGCCCATGTGTCTATGCTTCCTGGAGCCAAATAATAGAACCAATCATTGGCCGCATCCTTTAGAGAGAAAGGAAAGGCCCTCAGCTTGATTTGGTCCTCAGTAACGCCCTTTGGCTTCATGCTGGTGCAGACGACATGGAACTCAGACAGATGTTTATTGGGGTTTTCTCCACTCATCCCATGGAAGTGGGGGAGTAAGTGGATTAACCCGGACTTTAGCTCGAAATTTACTCCATCCGCCAGCTCAGGGAATTGCACAACCAGCGGTTGCTGTTGCAGATTTGGGGCAGTCAACTGCCTCAACGTGGGTGCTTCGCCAGCCATCTCTAGTTGCGTACGGGCTGCTACACGACTTCTGGAAATGGTTCTCTCAATCTTTGAATCAAAGTCTAACAATGGAATGTCAGTAGCACGAGTGTGGGCCATAACATAGGTCCACACAAAAACTGGCACACAAACACACACAATGAAAAATCAAAACTTGCCTCCCCGGCAACGGCGCCAATTTGATAGGTGCTAAAGTCGTGATGCCCAATCAAAGTAAATCCTTAAAAACCTAACTAAGTAGAATAAGCAAGCAAGGGTCGAATCCCACAAGGAGGAGTTATCTTTCTTAGTGCACAAGAGTATGCCAAAGTAACAAAAGGGGGTTTGTTGGTTTGATTGCAAGTAACAAAATAAAGTAAAACAAAGGTTGTAATTATTTGGGAAAAAGTACTTAGCCAGACAAATATCCATCATTTATTTGATTGATTGATCCTAGATTATCTCTATTCCTTCATATGAATATTCATGTCCCTATTCTGAATTAGTTACCAGTCCAACTAGTCCTGGCAACCCTAACTATCAAACGCACGAGAAACTATCAAGATTTAGAAGAATAGCAGCAGGAAGCATATGAATTAACCAGGATACATGCAATACCACAACTCGCAACATTTAACACATAATCAATTCTCTTTCATAATAAACTAGTCCAACTAGTCCTAGAATATCATGGTTGCTACACAAGATAAGGGATTTCAACTCGAAATATCCAAACCCTAGCAATAGACAATTATTAATATCAACTAGGTGATCAATCCAGTCAAATCAATAATAATCAATAGGAATAAGCTCAAGAGAAAAGATATAATCAAAGGAATAGGAATAGAATTATAACCTCACAATCATATATCAAATAAAGGCTTCAATCGTCGGACTAAGCAAAGGTTGCTTAGTTCTTCATAGTCTTGAAACGAAAACTCAAAGGGAAAAACAATACTGAATAATAGTCTGAATTCTAAGATTCTCTAAAAGGCTGCCAAGAAACTTAGGTTAAATAACCTAGCAAACCTAAAGCTAAAGATAACAAACATAACCTAAAAGGAAATAAAATAATCGGAATAAAAGAAATAAAATAAAAGTAAAACTTCGGAAGAAAATCCTCGCCGCATGCTCATGATGGGATTTCCGCGACCGCGGAGAAATTTCCGCGACCGCGGAACATACAATTTCGATCTTCGCTGCTCTCGACTTTTCCGCGACCGCGGCTATAGAATTCCGCGACTGCGGATCTTCGCGTTGTTGCTCTCTTCGTCTTGTTATGTTCCGCGACCGCGGCGGTGAATTCCGCGACCGCGGAAAACTTCTTGTAAAGGTCTTCCAGCTCCTCTTTCATCTCTTCCTTCTTCATCTTCTCTAGTCTTCTCAGGTGGCTTTCTCCTCCGTCTTCTAAATCTTCATTTTATAATCATACTTCTTCTCCTCAACTCCATATTCCACAATTGTGCTCTAAACTCATCCAAATGTCACCCAAAACACCGGTAACAACTCCTAGTTAAACCCTACAAAGTAGCGCTGATCAAGGTGCAGGATTTTCGTGTTCTCCAATATCAGCTACAACCTGAGGAACGGGAGTCGCTTGATCTTGCGGTACTCCTTGAGTGGTCATTATCTCCATAACCTGTCTCACTGTCTACCCTATGACAGTAGCATCCAACACGATCAGTGCATGAGGTGGATTAAGTGGAACTTTCCCCGCAACTTGAGGGTCCACTTGTTCTTGAAAAACATTTTCCCACAGTGGTGGGTTAACTGTTGTGGGAACCAAATCCCGTTTCATCCCCTTGCTGAGCAGCACTCCTCAGCTGAATTTGTGAACCACTATTGGGACCTTCATTGGCCGCTCGGTTGGAGGATCGGGTGTTCACTATCTGTGGATGAACCATAACTAAAAATTTAGCATTTTCCAACTTGATACTTAAACCAACTACGTTATGATACGAGGTATAGGGGATCAAACTAATAGTTCATATTAGATTGACTGAGAATAAGGTAAATAGAAGAAATGTCAACCTCTGAATGATATAAATCCTAAGAATAGGAGATACTCTTAAATGGACCTAAGGATTTAGCAACTGAAACGAAGCTTGTAGAAGTTTGAAAACCACTTATTATCAACCCTTATATATTATACTTTCAAACCTTATATATTTAACTTAATAAAATAACTATTTGTATAGTTAGTCTCTTAAAGTAGTGACATTATTATTTCTTTAGAAACCCTTACCAAAACCCAAAATCACACTTACAAAATAAACTTCACGTTTCTACCATTTTTATCACCCTTGAAAAATACTATAAAATATATATCGATTTTTTTGCCTGATACCCCTGAGGTAAGACGAAATTCGTGAGATATCCTTGAGTTTTGTTTTTTTCGCCAAATACCCCTCCGTTAAATTTTTAACGGACCCGTTTAAAAAAAAAATTAAAAAAAGGAGAAAAAAAAAGAAAAAAAAACCTTTACTTGCATCCAAGCGAGGCGCCGATGACGATGATTCGAGTGATGGTTCTGATGGCGACGATTCGAGTGATGGCAGGAACAATTCTGAGAACGGCGGCGATGATAGTGATTTCTCTGACGATCCACTCGCGGAGGTGATCTCGACAACATTCTATCGTCAAGGACTCGGCGGCGCGTGGTTCATCCAGGCGCATACATCGCTAACGATGTCGGCGGCGGCGCCGATGAAGACATCGACCTAGATCCCAGGGCCTAGATCCGACTTCGGCCTAGATCCCCCTTTGAGAAGCTTCAGATGGATGCTTGGTGTGAATCTCGGTGCCTTCGGATGGATGCTCGTCTTCTGGTCTCGGCGTCCACGACGGAGGGAGAGCTTCTGGTCACGTCACCTCTGCCGGCGTCCGCGGCGAAGGACGAGGTCTCGGCGTCGGTGCCGACTGTGATGGAAGAGGAGCTACAGGTCTTAGTGGAGCCGGATGTGGTTGTGGAGCTGGCCTCGGAGGAGCCGGTGGCGATCTTTCCGGCGTTGTACTCTCGTCGGAAAGGCCCGCCGGGGACGAACGACAAGGGCTTAACGTCGGAGGAGTCGGAGACGAACGACAAGGCCCGCGTTGTAATCACGTGAAGCGATTTAGCTATGGCTACTGTTTCTTGTGCTCGGATTACGAGATTAGTATCAAATTTAATCATTCCAATTGGGTGTTTGATTACAATTTTATTGCCTTGATTCCAATTGATTTAATCAGTATCAATCTCCATTAATCCGATCTCTCTCTCTTTTTTTTAAACGGAACAGTTAAAATTTTAAAGGAGGGGTATTTGGCGGAAAAAAAAACAAAACTCGGGGGTACCGCGCGAAATAGGTAAAACTTTGGGATACCTTGCAAATTTCGCCTTATCTCAGGGATACCAGGCGAAAAAACCGAATATATATTAGTGTCTTGATAATAAACCACTATATTTTTTATAAGAAAATTTTCTAAACTTTAAGTCATTTCAAAAACCTTAAATTTAATACTAACAATTTAAATTCTTAAAATTCCTTTATAAAAATAAAATAATTTGAGAATAGTTTTGAAAATTATTTTGAAAATTCTCAAACCTAACAATATGCCAAGAATTTTAAAACCATTGCTATGATACATTATTTGTAACACCCCCGACTTATGTCGGTAGTGCCACATGCCAGTGACCTCAAACTTTGAGTCCAAGGCTTTAATCTGAACAATTTATGTGTAACTATAATTATAATAAAGAGTAAACAGTGAAAGACTTGTAAAAAGAATACTCAATCTATTATTAAATTTCCTCTCATAAATTGAGAAGGATAGTTTTACAAACAATGTGAAATTACAGCGGAAGACTTTTTAAATAAACCCTACATACATGACTAAGTTATCTAAATATTACAATTATTTAAGAAGATTAAATCGATACTAAATAACTTAAAAATAATATTACTTTAGAACACAACCTTCAACTGCAAGCCTTCGTCTTCGATTTGTAACATTGGGGTAGTCTGAGACTAACAACTGATGTGCCGTATAGGGACGGATGACATCAGCCAACCATGCAAGAAAAAAGAAATGTTGGTTAGTCTAATGAAAGACTATGCATGGGCATTTATGTGAGATTTTGTGTAGTCGTATATAGTCATTATCCTTGTTTCTCGAATAAAACTCGATAAACGGTATATGACTAATATACTTCTACTGAAACTTAGAAAGAAAAATGATTCAAAAGAAGACTACAATGGATTGAGTCTTATATGAATTATATGAATTTGTTTGGGAACATTTATAATTATCACACATGATTTTAAAAACGACTCCTTTGATTGTTTGGGTCCTCAACCAACCTCACCTCATAATGCAAATCCCGATTGGAACGAGGACTTACTTTAGACAGGAGCCCGAGCGGTTTCCACGTTGTACTTCTCGCCCGAAGTATACTAATTATGTCTATAAAAACACTTATATTATATAATTCCAAAACGTGCATTACGTTAAAGCTTTTAATCCACATCAATCTTGAAACGAGATACATCATGGAACGAATCCCGAATAACGACACTAGCTAAGTGCACCACCAATTATATTCGAATAAGGGTAGGTCATGACCAAAATTATTAGGGCAATAATCCTCCGAATACCAAATTATAAAGAAACAACTAAACCTCGCGAGGTATATAGCGTTCCTACGAATACTCGTGCAAACTAAGGAAACAAGTCCACACCAATTTCCACACCAAAGTTCAACTAGCACCCTATAATAATAACATATATAAGGGTCGTTACTTGCAATATATACAACCTAGTATATAATTCATTTTCCACAACATTATAACATATAAGTTCACAAACAGCAATTAAGAATATTTATCCCAACTTAATTAAAACAATTAATCAATTGTCAATTAAGGAAAATATGGAATAAATGCAAGAGCGAATCGTCACTTGCCTCGGATTAAGAATTCGATTGAACGACGTAACATCGTTCGAAAGAAAGTCGCTCTGAACCAACAAACTGGATTCTGGATTTGAAGACGATTCCAAGACGCATCCAATTCACACAAAATTAAATTATAATTAGATAATTTATTCAATAGCAGAAATTGAACGATACCTCAATTTCTAATTGGATTCATTTAAATCTAAATAAATCAATTATCAAGACTACACCATATACGATTATTTATACGATATTAAAAATTCTTTAGTCATATATTCTAAATAATCATAATAAGATAAATTAATTATTTAATTTATTTATAACACCAATTAATTATTTAACCAAGTATTTTATCTATTTGTAATAGTAAAAATTAACATTTTACAATTTAAGATAATTTCATAAAAATTAAGTTTAATTAAATCTTAATATCAATAAAATTATATTAACCCAAATTATCCCTAAGTAATCTTAATTAGCAAATTTAACCAAGATTAAACCTAAGAAAATACAAAAATCGAATTTGGGTTTGACCCAAAAATAGTGGGTGGACAGCCGTGCACTCAAGGGCTCGATTCGGGCTCGTTTGACCACCAATTGGCTCTTGGTTGGTGTCGTTGGATCCGTGATTTCGAGACAAAGATTTGGACACTTGAATTGTAGCTAGATATGCTCTAAATATGGAGAATTTTACCCTGAAATAACCGAAAATTTTCTGAAACTCTAAGAACCCTAACGTGGAGAGTTTGATGAAATTGGATGGGAATTTGTGAACTATTGAAGCTTTATTTATAAGGGTTTTGAATCCCATAATGGTGTCTTCAATATCCCGAAATTTTCGGCTTCAAAGGAGTCGAGATAAGGTCTAATTTGGGATTTCTATCCAAATTTCGTTTATCCGGGCTGTTCGACTTTAAACGATGAAATTATTTCCATTGGGGACGTTATATATCCCGATTTTTGGGGGATTCGATGCATGATTGCCTTATTTTACAAATACCATGGCTTATTTGTACAATCGGGTGGGATTTGAGGCCGAAAACCGCCATTGACGCCACCTTGGAAAACTGCATTTTTTTAAAGCTGGATGATGTTGAAGAAGGCACTGTTCACGGCCATCCCCTCTTTTGGCTTAATTACACATGTTTGCCCAATTTTTCAAGTTGTGGCAAAAATGCCTTAATATAATTTTAAAAAATATAAAATTTACCCAAACTTATATATATTACTTATATTAAATTTATTTATACATTTTTACCCAAATTTAAGTTGAAAGAAAAATTAAATTAGGTTAGCTTTAAGCTTAAATCACCTTTTTTTTTTAAACTTAACCATTTTTAACTCTTAATTGATCATATTGTTAATCTTAGTATTAATACTTAAAGTTAGATTGATAAGTTTATTTAAATTATAAGTACCATATGGTTAACATAATTTTAAACCATTCATAACTAAAAAAGATAACATACATAAGGTAAGTATTATTTTATCCCTACATGAAAAAACTTAATAATTCATATAACCTTTATTATAATATATGAAATTCCAAATCTACATTCATGGTTATACTTATTTATTTATTTATTTCTACACCATACTATTATAACTCATTTGATAATTGGTACAAAAAATATCTTAACCTAACTTTTGAACTTAAGTTAATGAAAATTTAAATTACTCATCTAAAAGAAATAAAATAAATTTCATAACTTTCATTATTATCAAAATAAAAGTACTATATTACCCTTCTAATTGAAGTGGATATTACAATGACTTCTCCATAATCCCACTTGCTGATATCACAACTACAACAGTCCGCAGAGTACACAAACCACCCGCGAATTCTGACACAAACCCGCACTTTGACGACTTACCTCTAAAAGAGGTCGTGTTGACAGAAGTGTGAGACGACCCAGAGAGGATATTATATCCTGAGAAGACGTATCCTTTAATCTAAACTATGGTATCTTAATTAAAAGATCTTTGGCATGCCTACAGCCTACCCTTGAGATGCTTAGAAAGAGACAAAGTCCAACGTATCATACAGTCTCTACACGACAGTGAATGTGGCAATTACACCGACAATCATAGTCTATCCGGCAAAGGACTACAAACAGGTTATTACTGACTGAAAATGAAGAAAGACGCGATAGAATGTGACAAGAAATGTGACGCCTCAAACGACATGCCCCGCCCCACACCAACCAACAGAGTTATTATATCTGACGCTAGTACCTAGGGCATTCATGAGATGGGGCATGGACATCGTCGGCAAATTGCCACCGACATCGGGATGATGTGTCTTCTTCTTAACTATGACTGATTATTTCTCCAAGTGGATTGAAGCCGAAACATATTGAGAGATAAAAGATAAACACGTCATCTCATTCATAAAACGTAACATTTTGTGCAGATTTGATATTTCGTTAGAAATCATATGTGAGATTCCAATTTATAAGTGACCGAACAAAGTCATTCTGCAAATAAGAGAACATCAATCTTGTCACATCGACTCCTAGCTACCCACAGTCCAACGGACAAGCCGAGTCGAGAAATAAACTCATCATAAACAACCTCAAGAAACGACTTGAAAGAGCCAAAGGAAAATGGGCCGACGAGTTACCTCTAATCCTTTGGTCTGACAGGACCGCCACCAAGACTGTCAGAGGACAGACACCTTTCCCCTTGGTATACAGATGTGAAGTTGTCATCCCACCTGAAATCCTAGTACCGACTGCTAGATATTGCCGACAGACTAAAAACCAAAACAACCTCGAGCTCTAACACGATATCGATACAATCGATGTGCTTAGGGAATACACAAGAATAAGGATGGTAAGGTATCAACATCAAGTCACCAAAAGCTACAACAAGAATGTCAGAGCCAAGGTGTTGAAAGTAGGCGATTGGGCATTACATAAAGTACTTTTTAATACCAAGAACCCCACTGGTGGCAAACTGTCTCCACAATGCGAGGGATCTAACTTAAAAAAGAGATAGTCGGCCAAGGAGCATATCGACTAAATCTCGCGACGGCATGCCTATCCCAAGAAGTTGGAATGCGATGCATCTGAAAGTTGTATCACTTCTAAACCTTTGTCATTTTCATCTCTCTACATTGTGTATCAAATGTCAATTGCATACCTCACTTTTTATATCGATTACATTATTGTAACACATAACCCTATTGTTCAGACGTGCCAATCACTATATTCGAACTGATGTCGTGTGATACGCTTAATTAAAATAACTAGATATTGAAGAGTACTAGTTAATTTCACAAATGATAATAAATTACAATGCAAATTTGGTATATATAGAACATTAGGAATTGTTGGGATTGTTGGAACTCAGCATGTTACATCACCTCCCCTCATCCGATGGAAGATCATACTGTCAAAGGTGTGAGAACACCTTACTGTCAAAGATCTTGCAAAGAAGTTGACGCGTTACAGATTGCAAGACATCAACGCGTTACACATTACAAGTCGTCAACGCGATACACATTACAAGTCGTCGAAAAGTTACAGACCAAGATCATGATATGTGGAGGCTCAAAGACGTCGATCGTATGAGACACAAATCACCAATTTAGAAGACTTTGAATAAGATAACTTGCTACACAAAAAATTATCTCTTAGAAGATATTATTTCATCATAGGTTTAATCTCCTAGATGATATACAGATATTATCTCATAGATGGTATTATTTCCTTAGAGATATTGTTTCCTTATACAAAAAATGTAATCTTGTACACTCACTCCTATATAAAGAGGGGTAGGATTCATGTAATTGGCATTCATACAGATTCAAGGCACTCAATTTTATCCACAATTAATACATCAGAGAACCCCACTGGTGGCAAACTGTCTCCACAATGCGAGGGATCTAACTTAAAAAAGAGATAGTCGGCCAAGGAGCATATCGACTAAATCTCGCGACGGCATGCCTATCCCAAGAAGTTGGAATGCGATGCATCTGAAAGTTGTATCACTTCTAAACCTTTGTCATTTTCATCTCTCTACATTGTGTATCAAATGTCAATTGCATACCTCACTTTTTATATCGATTACATTATTGTAACACATAACCCTATTGTTCAGACGTGCCAATCACTATATTCGAACTGATGTCGTGTGATACGCTTAATTAAAATAACTAGATATTGAAGAGTACTAGTTAATTTCACAAATGATAATAAATTACAATGCAAATTTGGTATATATAGAACATTAGGAATTGTTGGGATTGTTGGAACTCAGCATGTTACATCACCTCCCCTCATCCGATGGAAGATCATACTGTCAAAGGTGTGAGAACACCTTACTGTCAAAGATCTTGCAAAGAAGTTGACGCGTTACAGATTGCAAGACATCAACGCGTTACACATTACAAGTCGTCAACGCGATACACATTACAAGTCGTCGAAAAGTTACAGACCAAGATCATGATATGTGGAGGCTCAAAGACGTCGATCGTATGAGACACAAATCACCAATTTAGAAGACTTTGAATAAGATAACTTGCTACACAAAAAATTATCTCTTAGAAGATATTATTTCATCATAGGTTTAATCTCCTAGATGATATACAGATATTATCTCATAGATGGTATTATTTCCTTAGAGATATTGTTTCCTTATACAAAAAATGTAATCTTGTACACTCACTCCTATATAAAGAGGGGTAGGATTCATGTAATTGGCATTCATACAGATTCAAGGCACTCAATTTTATCCACAATTAATACATCAGATCTTCTCTTTCACCCCTTTTTCATATTTTCGTTCTTTTTTTCCAGCAACTTTTCGGATGCCTTACTTTCAGCATTGTTCTTAAACCAACCGCACTTAGGGGACATACTAAATTTGGTCAAAACAAATATCACTAAGGATCCAAAACAAAGGTTGCCTTGTATAATTACAATTGAAATCTTTCAATTAGGCAACACAACATAGACCGATTGAACACCAATAAAATCACGAGAAAATCCTTAGCACTCGTCATGTGATAAGAGGCCCCGATCTCAAGGATCCAAGGGAGAACCGACTTACTGGATGATTGATTAGAGTTAGATGGGGCATGCGTCTTACTCAAAATAATTATGAACGTGGACCACTCATCGTTTGACAAAGTTGGACCAAACGCCTAGCGATCTTGGTCCGTTAGGGCATCGACCGTGTTGGCGGCATTGCAGAAGCACTGGAACCCCGACTGCGACCAACATACAATAGGTCAATGGTGGTGCCCCGATCGTGACACATAGAAGAGGTAGAAACACCCTTTCCAGAACTTCGGCCCTCCGTGAACTACTTGGTAAAGTTGTGTAGGTGGAAGCATGTTGGGTGATCATGGTTGGTGCAACCACAATGAGTGCAGAAAATTGATTTATGGTCGACTTGAGGCGTGGGACTAGAAGATGAGCTTGATGAGGAGTCGGAAGACAGGCCGAAGTGACGAGTTGCAAAATTCGTAGAATTCTCTTGATTATCTCGATCGTTGACGATGGTATTGTGTCGTTCCTGTTGAACAACTAGGGCTTTAACACGACTGAGAGAAGGAAGACGACCCTAAGCCATGATATTAGAATGGAGAGTGTAACACCCCCGACTTATGTCGGTAGTGCCACACGCCAGTGACCTCGGACGTTACTGCCCAAAGTCACCCTAGGCTTTAATCGGAACAATTAAGCTTAAATAAGTAAATTAAATAATGAAAGATTAAACATCGGAAGACTTTTTATAAGGAAATTCAACCTTTTATTAACAGATCTCTCTTTAATTGAGAATGACAATTTACAACAGAGTGAAATTACAGCGGAAGACTTTTATAATAAACCCTATTACATGACTTGGTTATAAGAATATATTAAAGTAATACTTAACAACCTTAAAACACTGACACTTAAATCTTCAACTGCAAGCCTCTTCTTCAACTGGTTACTTCAAGACTTTGGAGCCAACCACTGATGTGCCGTATAGGACGGATGACACCAGCCAACCATATAAGGAATAAAACTCGGTCGATTAGTCTAATGAAAAACTATGCAAGGGTGAAAACAGAATGGTTCTAGTGATCGTAACCATTTACTATCATTGTCCCTCGAATAATAACCGAAAGAACGATACATAACCCGAAACTTTCACGGAATGATTAAAGTTTATACATGCACTGAAAAGAAGACTCCAAAGGAAATGCGTCTTATAGGAAACGTATGACAAATTGTTTGGGAACGTTAAGTTTACACACAAGTTTAAAACGACCTTGATTATTTGAGTCCACGACCAACCTCACCGTGTAATGCGAATCCATATTGGAAAGAAGACTTACTCTAACAAGAGTCCAAGCGGTTTCCACGTTGTACTCCTCACCCGAGGGTATATTAATTATGTGCACAACCGCACTTATCTTATTTAATTACAAAACGTATATTCACGTTAAAGCTTTTAATACAATCTCGAGTGACTACGAGAATAACACAGGGTGACATTACGCCCAACCCAATGTCACTAGCAAGGTGCTTAAACACCTCTTATCCTTAGTGGGTGGATACGAAGCAATGGTCATGGCCTTTAAAAGTATTAGAGAATTATTCCGACTAATACCAAGTTATAAAGAAAGGACTAATCCTCATAAGGAATTAGTGTTCCTACGAATACTCGTACTAATCTAGCATTTAAGTTTACATTTAAATCCACACCAAAATTCATTACAGTAATCACAGGTATAATAGCGTTGTTCTAGCAATATATACAACCTATTATAATATCATATTTTAATCACATCATTTTATTAAATCTGTTCCCAAACCAAAACAACACTTCACCCCATTTTAATTAACAATCAAGTAATTGATAATTAAAGGAAATACGGAATGATAAGCAAGAGCGAACCGCCACTTGCCTTAATCTCGATGAACGAAGATGTCAGGTTCCGAGGTCTGGAGACTGGAATCTGCGTACGGATTCGTATGACGACGATGGGATAAACGACGGAACCCTAAGTTAGATACGATACGACACGAATAAACGGAATGAACGAATACACGAAACGAATCGAAATAACTGAGACGAACAAGTGAAACGAAGTAAATGAAGCTAATCCGCGATCGCGGAAATCTGGGTCGAACCGCGGTCGCGGAAGTTCATACCCGCGATCGCGGTTTGCCCTCCCGACGACGGCTTGGAGGCATTCGAGTTTACCAACGATGACGAATCGGCTCTTCGCTCCTACGACAATTGCGCATCACCACCGCTACTTCCTCTTGGCTTCATGACACCTCCAGCGAGCTCCAAAACTCCGGCGAGCACACAGATTCCGGCGACAATGAAATGAGAGAGGGAGAGAGCTAGGTTTGCAGCTGCGGATTGGATGAAGATTTAGGGTGGCGAGAGCCCCTAGATATAGGGAGGAGGAGGCCCCAATGCCGAGCAACCCAAGCGGTTGGCCTCCCCCTCCGGCGTAACGCCGGCTTCTCAAGCGACGCACATGGGGAAAAGAGGAAGATAAAGACGCAACAGATTCCACGGGCGCGGTTTCTCCGCCATGGTTGCCCCTGGGTGAATCCGCGGTCGTGGTCGGTAGTTCCGCAGTCGCGGTTATGCTGCGATCGCGCCATTGGATCGTTGATCGCAGTCCTTGCTCGGGTTTATGCTTAGAATTTGTTATTCTTAATACTCCCAAATAACTTATGACCCATATATCTTTGCTAAACGTATATAATTACGTTCAAAAGGGTTCATACCGAGATTATAGAGGTCACAGAAATTGCCCAAACACGTCTTTCTTACGAGACGACAGTTCGGGACTTTTAGGGGTTATTACAAAGAGTGCCATAAGCATCACCGAGACCCATTAAATATTGATCAACCTTTTTTTCCTCTCGTTCTTGCGCGGTGTCAAATAACAAAGTACAGTCATACTTGCCACAAGTATAACTTTGGGGCGGAACATATTTGATTAGTTTGCACAAAAGATTATTTTGAATACCAAAATAGATGGAGATGAATTGACCATTTTGACGACAAAGGGCGATGTCTGATATGATTTAAAAAAATTGAGTGTCGTTACCCATAGAGAAGCATTGGGCAAGATCGTCCAAAGCTCCTTATGTAGATCACAATAAGTAATGGATGATCGAAGATACGATTCAATGGTTTGAGCAATCCAACTGAACAACATGTAGTTGAAGTTGTATCAATCTCCGAGTTCGACTGAGTCGACTTCAAGGCACGTGATTGTGCCATCCAAAAAAATCAAGCTTTGTTTGGCACAAAATGAATTACGAAGAACAATAATGCACTCCATGTAGATGATGGAAGACCCCACATTTGAGATTGGTTTATAAGGATTGAAGTGCTACCTATGTCAACAAGAACTCTTTCTTTTTAAGGTTCAAGTGAGGACAAAGAACTCTGAAGTTACGCGTTTTAGGGCGAAAGTAGTACCAAGATAGGTGACATCCTAGGAAGAGCCCGAGTTGGCATGGGATGTCGCTTCTAAGTCCACAAGCATTACAAATGGTATTCGAGCCGACTCTCGAGTGGACTTGGCATGGACGACGATCACTCGACTCAGAGGGTGGCCTTTGGGCCTTGATGGGTATGTCAAGGGGTTTAAGTGGAGGAGTTTATAAGACCCCAGACTTGAGATTAGTTTATAAGGATTGAAGTGTTACCCATGTCAACAAGAGCTCTTCCTTTACAGGTTTCAAGTGAGGAAAATGAACTATGAACTTAAGCATGCTAGGACAAGAGTAATACAAGGATGAATGATCTATTCGAAGTCCCCAGTTTGGCATTGAATGATGCTTCTATGGCCTTGGGACATACAGTTTTACCAGAGCTGACTCTAGGTTACGAGTGGGCTTGGTCCGATGGATGGTCACTCGACCCAGAAGGTGGTCTTTGGGCCTTGACGAGGAAGTAAAGGGGTTTAAGCGGAGGAGATTGTAACACCCCGTATTTGAGATATAAGGAGTGAAGTGCGACCTTTGTCAACAAGAGCGCTTCTTTTTCAGGGTTCAAGTGAGAACAAAGAATTGTGACGTTAAGCATGCTAGGGCGGGAGTAGTATCAGGATGGGTGACCTCATGGAAAGTCCCCAAGTTAGCATGGGATGGCGCGCTTCTAAGTCATCGGACCTTACAGTTGACACCCTTGAAGATCATATAGTAAACGATAAGACTTGAGTGATCATAAGATTGCAAAAAGGAGGAGAAGTAATGTCGAGGGTTGCGCGTTTGGGGGTTGTTGTGTGAGTAGTCACAGTGAACAAAAAATGGACATCAAGCATATAAATCAGACGACTAACTCCTTCATTGCTCACGTCAGATATTTTCTATTACGTGACACTTAGGTTATACAACTGAGAAGGAGGTTCGGTACCTTTGATGTATGTTGTGAATATCGTATTATTAATCAATTGAGCTAGTAAGACTTTATATATCATCAGGCTCGACCCTGGGCAGGTGCAAAGTGAGCACCTGCACATGTCCTCCATCAGAATAGGGCCTCTGTCCCATAATCTTTATATGTCTACTTAAAAAAAGTGATTTTTTATTCTATTGTATAATTTGTCCTAGTGGTATTGCCTTCTCTTAACAACAATATGTGTATAGGGTTCGAGCTCTCTTGGCTTCAACCCCCCCTGTTTATTAAGATTTGCTTTTACAAAATGGAGATTTATGTTATTATACATAATAAACTTTTAAAAATGTAAAATATACCATCAATTGTGTAATTCTACACATAAGGGGTACAAAATAGAAAAAATTTAGGATCCTTTTAGTCATCTAGTAATTGAAGTTAAATCTTTTTTTTTTATTACCTTCTTCAACTCTTGATATTAAGATATTATCATTATTACCACGACTTTAATATTATAATTTTCATGTTAAGAAAGCATCTTAATTATTTTTTATTTTCTTTCAAAGCGTTTGCCAATTACTGTTTATAAAAGATTTAAAAATATTTTTAAATTTAACTTCTTAACGTGTATTCATGGCCACATCCTAAAAATCCATTATTATTAAAACTACGTTTCTTCATATGCTTTCTCATTGCATATCGACTTACTAAATTTATTTGTACATAAAATTTTAGTTGCGTTTTATCCTCTCCGTTTTATCTAAAAATTTCCTAATTTATCGTATATTATATAAAAAAAATCATTGCCAAAACATTTTTAAATTAAATATGTAATATATAATGTTATTTTTCTTCTTTTAAAACTTGATTAATTTTAGAAAATTCACAAAAAACTAATTGATATTGTAATGTATAAATTAAATAGTAACTTTTACATTATGTAAAATTTACCTATTATTAGGACAATAAGGCCTCATCTTAATATAAAAACAGGGCCTCTAAATTTCATTGGACGGCCCTGTATATCATTTTATACTTAATATGAGAAATGTTTGATTTGTATAAAAATTAGTTATTTCTAAGCTCTATTTTTTAAGTTGATACTTGATACCTAATATCTAAGAACATAGTCTAGTCTGGTTGTCATGACTTTGCGTCTGTGTCAGACACTTTATGAACTGACAGAGAACAACGCGGATACAGGAGATGGGACCACATTTTAGGTATTGTTTGCTTAATATAAGTATAACAAAAAAATTATCACTTAATTAATTAGCTCATAATCTCCTTCATGATGAAATTTGATTATGATAGGTGAAAATAGCAAACTAATACAACAATATGGTGGTTAGAGCAATTAGTTTTTTCACCTTTAAGCCAAACAATCGGAGGTGCCCAGGCGGGTAGGGGAACTAGAAGTAATAGATCTATAGAATGATGAAGAGAATGGGAGGCCAAGTAGAAGCAGAACGATCGAGAGAGACGAAATAACTAAGCGGTGGGAGATGAATGACTTTTGTTACCACCTGTTGGGCCCATAATACTTTGATAGGCCGAGCCTAGCAGACTGGGCCGCCTCACCTTGGAAATGGGCCAATGAGTTTGAAGAGGAGCGTCGGATGCTCATTAATGCACAAACCCGACCGATCCCGAAAATCTCGCCCAAGCCATAACGGCCTGATCTTCAGCAACGATAGCCAATTCAAGTGCAAAATTAGAAGCTTCATTAAGAAGAAGATTCCAAGGGTTATGTTCAAAAGTTAAGGGAAAGATCTCATGTAAACGGTAACAAGATCGACGAAGGAAAGGATCCGATAAATGGGGCACGAAGAGGCTAAAGAAAGGACGGACGACACAAGTCACCGTGATACTCATCATCTCAGCTCTCAAAGGCTTACTAGCATACTTGTTCTCGTTTAGCTCTTTTGGCAATTGTACTCGACCACCAAGGATCGGACGCTAGTTTAGTCGGTCAGACAAAGCTCGATCTTTTGCATCTAGAGGAGTTAAGCTATACTCTGTCATATTCTTATCATTACATAATCAGAATAACATCATATAATCTTGCCCCCATATCATACTTACTTGATTGTTAGTTTGGTTTGGAGTTATTTTATTATCATTATTCTATTTGATCGACTCGTTACCCCATCTAAGGCGATTTAGGTCAACTGATCTTTTCGCCCTAAAACAATTTGGCGCCCACCGTGGGGCATCTAGCCAATCAAAATCTCAAAATCCTCCAACCATGACTGTCAATCTACCTATCGATATCGAGGGATCACACCCTGGAGACAACTCCCAAGTTCAAGGAAACACAACCGAAAATCCAACTCTGAACCAACTCCAAGAGCTTGCCCAAATAATTACCACCCTCCAAGATGACCTCGCCTAGCAACGTCAGAACACCGAAGCTTTGGCTGCCCTGTCCACCCAATCCGAAGCCGAGATCGCACAACTAACTCGTGAAAATGAGTCTCTTAGATCGCAGGTACAGTCGATGGCCTCCGGATCCAGACATGTGCCCGTCCATAGCAGCGTCCAGATGCGCCTTAACATGGATAGCATCGAGCTGACTCCCCCAAGCATCCGACGTCCCGAATACGTTGCTGGTACATCTCGGGTTCCCTTGGTCAATCTGTTTTCGACTAACAATGTTACTTTCTCTACACCGATCGGGTCAGTAGGGATCCAAATCGATGAACCACAGGTTACCAATTCCCCCGATATCCTGGCTCTCGTCCAACAAACGCTTAGTCAGCATATGAGGGCGCTCGACGATCACATCGCAAGAATTCCTGGAGTTCCGTAGCCAATCAAGAAAGAAGCGTCGGACGGATACGAAGAGTCTCCGTTCATCGAAGAAATCGCCAGAGTCGAAATCCCTAATAAGTTCAGCCTTCCTAGCATCATGACTTTCGACGGCACCAACGATCCAGACGATCATATCTCTCTCTATAAACAAAAATTAATGACTGTATCTATTCCAAGGGAGGGCCGCGAGGCTGTCATGTGCAAAAGCTTTGGAACTACTCTCGCAGGTCCTGCACTAACTTGGTTTATGCGTTTACCTCAGGGTACGATCACCTCGTTCGCAGATCTAGTCAATTCCTTTAAGGTCCAATTTGCCAGCAGTCGGAGACTCAAAAGGCAGTCAAGCGATCTCTATCGAATCACCCAAAGGTATAACGAACCTCTCCGAAGCTATCTTAACAGGTATAACAAGGAAAAGGTCGTGATCCCCCATTGCGACGTCACCACCTCCATCGAAGCCTTCAGACAAGGTTTGATCAATAACAACAATCTCTATAATGAGATCACCAAGTACCCGTGCAGAAGCTTTGAAGATGTCCAAGCCAAAACCATGGCTGAGGTGCGCCTGGAAGAAGATCGTGAATCGCGAAAGGCGTACCATGGGCCCGACCACTCCGATCGCAAATCCTCTTTCGACAATCGCCGAGACAGACGTCATCATCCATACCCTCGTGGTCGGAATGAGCAAAGTCAGATGAACTTCTTTCAAGACAGGTCTCAAGACTGGAAAGACGGTCCGACGTTGCCTCCCAAAGTTCAATCTTACAACTTCAATGTTTCCGTGTCGAAACTCGTCAAAAGTTTCGACAAATATGGAAAAGAAGTAAGATGGCCCCGAATAAGCGACAAACCGGACGTCAAAAAGGACATGAACAAGTGGTGTGAATCCCATGGTGACCACGGTCACTCGAAGGATGAATGCATCGCGCTACGCAAAGAGGTCGCTAGGTTACTTGCGCAAGGTATCTTATGCGATGTAATCTCGGAATGAGCCAAAGCCACCATGGAACGACGAGATCAGGTAAAACACGACAAACCCCCATCTCCTGTCCATGCAAAGATCATCAATACTATTTCAGGAGGCTCGGACGTATATGGAAACACGTACTCCGCAGCAAAAAGACATGCAAGAGAAAGCAAAAGGGACAAACCCGAGGTACTAGAGTTCAGACGATCCAAGGTCTCTAACCTCCCAATGGTCACCTTTGACGAATCCGACGCTGACGAATCGAGATATCATCATGACGGTCTGGTAATCTCTTTATCTATTGGGAACTGCTTGATACGTAGAGTATTAATCGACACAGAAAGTTCGACCAACCTCTTGACCTTAGACGCCCTCAAAGGGAGGGGTCTGGGCGAAGATGATCTTCTCAAGAAATCAACTCCCTTAGCCGGGTTCAGCGGCGAAGTCAAGCACACTATCAACGAAATCGTCCTTACGACATACGTCGAAGGAGTAAACCAGCAGGTAAATTTCCTAGTCCTAGACTGTTCATCTCCATACAACTGCATTCTTGGCAGGCCCTAGATACACGCAATGAAGGCGGTACCCTCAACGTACCATCAGACCATCAAGTTCCCTACTAAGTGGGGAGTTCAAGAGATCAAGGGCGACCAAAGGATGGCCAGAGAGTGCTACGTCGCCTCCATGAAGAGCGCGGTCAAGCCAAAGATCGTGTAACAATCACAGTTCGGTGAAGGACCTAGTCGATACATCAAACCAGAGATGGAAAAACTCGATGAGATTGCACTAGATCCTTCAAAGCCAAACCAAACGGTAAGGGTCTGGTCGGATCTGGATGATTCGACCAGACGACAGATATTGGATTTCCTCCGGTCTAATGATGACTGCTTCGCGTGGTCGCATGAAGACATGGTCGGAATATCTCCAAACATCATTACTCATAAATTAAATGTAGATCCATCTTACCCTCATGTGAAGCAAAAGCACAGGAAATTCGCCCCCGAGCGGAACAAGATCGTCAACGACGAAGTCAGAAGCTTGCTAGAAACGAGAAAAATAAGATAATTCGACTACCCCGATTGGCTAGCCAACGTGGTTGTAGTCCAAATGAAGAACGACAAGTGGAGAGTCTGCATCGACTTCACTGACCTTAACAAAACATGTCCCAAGGATTCCTTCCCACTTCCTCACATCGACGCCATGGTCGACGCGACAGTAAGACACAAAATGCTATCCTTCATGGATGCGTTTAGTGGATACAATCAGATCCTCATGGAACCAGAAGACCAAGAGAAAATGACATTCGTCACAAATCAATGTATTTATTGTTATAAAGTGATGCCCTTCGGACTGAAGAATGCATGGGCTATATATCAACGATTAGTCAACAAGATGTTCAAAGATCGGATTGGGGACACAATGGAAGTCTACATAGATGACATGCTGGTCAAGTCAAAAAAGAAGAAAGACCACATCGATCACCTCCGCGACGGCTTCGAGGTACTGAAAAGATATAACATGAAACTAAATCCTATGAAATGCTCTTTTGGAGTGTCGTCAGGAAAATTCTTGGGCTACATGGTAACCCAAAGAGGAATAGAGGCCAGCCCAGAACAGGTCAATGCCATCATCAACCTTCGGTCTCCCCGATGCATCAAGGATGTACAGAAGATGACAGGTCGGATATCAGCCTTAAACAGGTTCATTTCGAAGTCGTCGGACAAGTGCAAACCTTTCCACGATGCTCTCAGAAAGAACAAGTCCTTGCAATGGACATAAGAACACGAGATGGCATTTCAGGATCTGAAGAAATACCTGGCCAACCCTCTATTACTAGCAAAGCCTAAAGACGACGAGCCACTACTATTGTACCTGGCGGTGTCGGAGTCTGCAGTGAGCGCAGTGCTGGCTAGAGAAGATAACGGCAAACAATCACCAATCTATTACATCAGTCGAACATTACTCTCAACAGAAACAAGGTACTCGTCACTGGAAAAGCTCGTCCTAGCATTGGTAACAACGTCAAATAAACTTAAACCCTATTTCGAATCACATACTACAATTGTTTGCACTAATCATCCCATGAAAGCAATCATGAGGAAACCAGAATTCACAAGACGAATGGCCAAGTGGGCCATACACCTCAGTAGTTACAAGATTGAGTATGAGCCTAGGACGGCAATCAAGTCCCAGGCTTTGGCTGACTTTGTGGCAGATTTTAGCCCGACCTTAGAATAGGAAGCCATCAGGGAAGCAACACAATTGCTCGGGACAGAAGAAACAGGTAAGTGGGAGCTCCACACGGACAGAGCATCGAACGCCAGAGGATCAGGACTGGGGGTCGTGCTGAAATCACCACAAGGGGACAAGATATCCCAAGCCGTAAGATGTGAATGGGACGCGACTAACAATGAAGCTGAATATGAAGCACTCGTATTTGGACTCATCTTGGCACGCGACTTAGGAGTCCAAGAGATCGAAGTCATTTGCGATTCCTTCCTAGTCGTAAATCAAATTCAAGGGTCATATGCCGCCAAAGATGATAGAATGATAGCCCATTTAGACGTGGTCAAGAAACTAATCAACCAATTCCAGAAGTTTGACATCAGACAAGTCCCCAGAGATCTCAACGCTCAGGCCGATGCACTAGCCAATCTAGGGTCCGCCCTAGATCCGAAGGAATTCCCCAACATTCCGTTGGCACACATCACGACACCAGCTATCCCAAAAACACCCAAGGAACAGAGCACGCCATTGGAAGAACTTGTCGCAATGGAGATAGGCGACCGACCAGAAGAATACATTGTCAGCGATCACGACGACTAGACACTACCTTACGTTAGATGGCTAAAAGACGACATCCTGCCCGATGACAAAACAAAAGTTTGACATCAGACAAGTCCCCAGAGATCTCAACGCTCAGGCCGACGCACTAGCCAATCTAGGGTCCGCCCTGGATCTGAAGGAATTCCCCAACATTCCGTTGGCACACATCACGACACCAGCTGTCCCAAAAACACCCAAGGAACAGAGCATGCCGTTGGAAGAACTTGTCACAATGGAGATAGGCGACCGACCAGAAGAAGATATTGTCAGCAATCACGACGACTGGACACTACCTCATTACATGAAGTGATTTCTTGTTCAAAAGATCTGCCACAGGGATACTTCTACAATGCCTCAAGGCTCCCGAGGTCGAACGCATCCTACAATCATTACATGAAGGAGAGTGTGGCAACCACACTGGAGGATGAAGCCTCTCAGGAAAAGCCCTGTAGACGGGATACTACTGGCCTACGATGAACAACGACGCCATGGAATACACCAAGAAATGCGAAACCTGTCAACGACACGCGCCAGTTCCGCACCGGCTCTCAGAGCTGCTTCATCCGACTCTAGCCCCATGGCCCTTCATGAGATGGGGAATGGACATCGTCAGAAAGCTCCCACCTGCATCGGGCCAACGAGTCTTTTTCCTCGCCATGACGGACTATTTTTCCAAATGGGTCGAAGCGGAAGCATATGGAGAGGTAAAGGATCAACATGTCATTTCATTCATAAAACACAATATCATGTGCAGATTTGGCATCCCATCAGAAGTCGTGTGCGACAATGGCTCCCAATTCATCAGTCATAAAACTCGAGCCTTTTGCGACCAGTGGAACATCAAGCTGGTCACGTCCACACCTCGATATCCATAATCTAACGGACAACCCGAATCTAGCAACAAAATCATCATCAACAACCTCAAGAAATGCCACACAGGGGCTAAGGGAAAATGGGCGGATGAACTTCCCCTCATCCTCTGGTCCGACAGGACCACTCCGAAGAACGCGACTGGACAATCGCCGTTTTCACTCGTCTACGGAAGTGAAGCGGTCATTCCCGCCGAACTACTAGTTCCGACACCTTGCTATGGACTCCAGATGCATGAACAAAACGACGTCGAGCTGGCACACAACTTAGACACGGTCGACGAAACTAGGGAAATAGCCAAAATTAGGATGGTCAGATTCCAGCAACAAGTCGCAAGAAGTTACAACAAGAATGTCCGGGCCAAAGTCATCAAAGTTGGTGATTGGGTCCTCAAAAAGACATTCCAGATCACCAAAGATCCGGCCGACGACAAGCTCACACCCCAGTGGGAAGGTCCTTACCTCATCAAAGAAGTAGTCGGACAAGGGGCATATCGACTGGAAGACAAAGACGGACAAGCGATCCCGAGGAGCTGGAATGCTACACATCTAAAGCTATATCACTTCTAACCTCATCTGGTAAGACACAAGAACCCCATTATTTTTTTACATATTATTCATCATTATGACTCGACTCTATTTCATGAACCTAACGCGTATGTCTAGCAAAGACATGTTCTTATAACCATGAGTACAGGAAAACACAAAGACAAGTTGGATCCAGTCACACACAAAAAGCGCTTACATTACATTTACACGATCGATCAGAACACGAGGAGATGAATACCAGAGGCACGCCGGCACACCGTCTGCCTTATACATAAATAAGGTCAACACCTTATTACATTTACACAATAAGACATATTGCTCCCCTCCTCGACATAATACAAGTCATGACTAAACAAACATACACATTTGCAGGCCTCTCTTTTCTTATATGACACGGAAAGCCCTACTCGACGGAACACACATGCAAATCCAAACAAGTCAAGACATCGTAACCATCTTTCTCAAAAAAGGGGTCCGACAAGCGATTAGACGTAGAACATAGACAATCGTTTGTAAAACGGAGTACGTCAAAAAGTTTGCCCCCCTTTTACTAATAATAAAAAAAAAAGAGAGTCTATGTCTTTTTACATTCATGCGACCCGCGATGATGGACGGGTCGCCAAAACATATTGTATGCCTACACACATGAAGGACTTCAAACATTTTTAAAAACATTTTATGCGACCCGCGATGGTGGACGGGTCGCCAAACCAAGAGTATTTCACCCACACGCAGGTGGGACCACAAATCGTTCACAAAAGATTCATAAAAAAGAAGGATGGAAGACTAAGAGTCAGGAGTCACATCATTACCATCGGTATGAGCCGGGTCGGACAAAGGCTGGGGCTTGGACGGTATGATGGGAATGGCATCACTAGAGCGAACTTCATCTTCACCGGCGTTCTCGTCAGGAGACTCCTCTTCAATACCGGCGAGTTGAAACAACTCCACCCCTGGATTTGCCTTAGGAACAAGGTATCCATATTTCCTTTCTTCGTCTTCAAGTCCCAGGCCTCATGCTTGCCTTCTTCTAACTCCTCGACCATTTCGACATGCGACTTCAGTGCGTAGAAGGCGCCAACGTCACATGCAATTCGACCAGCGTCGATCCTAGCTTGCTCGACTTTCTCCTCGACGTCGGTCCGACTCTCATTGATCTCTTTCCGACAACCCTCTAGCTTGTCTTGACAAGCCTTCAGCTCTCCCACAAAGCGACGTTCGGTGTACTTTAGTCGACTCTCAGCTCCCTTCACCTTAGTCTTCAATGCCGCCAATTCGGACTTTGATTTGGCAGCCCTTTCCTCATCCTTGGAGACCATCTCCTTCACGCCAGAGTAAGCGCCCAAGAGGAACTGGAAGGTCTAAAAGACATAAAGAAAAGATATGTGAAACACCATCCGGCAGAAAAATCGAAACTACAAGACTTGACGAAAAGCTTACCTTCCAAGCAGAACAACTAGCCTCGCCAGTACAGTCCAGAGGTGAGACTCCGTCGACTTCATATTTCATGGCCGGATCCTAGGCTTGGAACAGATCAGTGATGGACCGCCCGACCAGGTCAATCCTCTCGATGCCGGAAGGGATATCCAATTTCTTTTTTGGAATGTCCGGAATGATCTTCTCGGCATCAAGAGAAACGACCGCCTTTATCTTGTCACCAACCTTCGCTAGGGGAAAAGATTCGACATGCGTCGATTTACTCGACAAAGCTCTGGCCGTCGCCAAATTTTGTTCAATCAAACCTTTCCCGGACACGCCCTTCAAACGAGCACTCGATCGGCCAACACGAGATGCTATCACACCAGACAGAACATAAATTACGAATATGGCACACAATAGAAACATAGTCCAAACATAAGACTTACACTTGACATGAGAAGATGAAGGGGCTGACATGACGTCTTGAGTCGTTGGACCAGTAGACAACAAGTTGACGTTCACAAATTTACGCTCCGACAACGGAATCCCAAGAAAAATGTTGGTTAGACCCTCCGATTTAGCATTGACTTCCTGATCCTTAGGCTCAGGAACTACATAAAAAAGAGAGGTAAGCAAGAAGTTAAAACATATCTGACAAAACGATAACAAGAGAAAGGTGCATACTTTCGACCCGCCACTCTGTCAGCAAGAACGAGCAATCACCCCCCTGTTCCAAAGACGATCGCTCGACAAAGAAGAATTTTGACCCCCATCGACGGTCGTTCACATCCAGATTCGACACCAGCGGCTTCCGACCCTGACTCCTACGCAACTGAACCCGAGAAGAGATCTTCGACCCCAAGGCATAGTTGTACCACAAGGCGTCCAAGTCAAAGCCAACCCCCGACTTCAAGTTCAAAAGATCCAAAACCCTAAGAACCCGCCACACCTGCGGCATGACTTGACACGGCGCAAGTGCCAAAGTCGCCAAGAAGTCACGTACGAGGGGAGTGAACGGAAATTTGTGCCCGATCCGAAACGGATAAGCATAAAAACAGATCCACCCCTCGTACCTGGCATCCGCCCTTTCATTCGGATAAGGAAGCCTCGCAACCGTCTCTGGTGGAAAACCGCCGACTTGGAGAATTTGCTCCAGATCCACCTCCGTCAACATCTCCGTCATGGCGTCAGCCTCCTTCAACAAGAAAAGGAGGGAATCATCATTTTTGCTCGAACGAGTGGCGGACGATTCAGCAGAGCTACTGGAAACCATATCCAATATGGAGAGAGGAGGGAATCGGAGTGCAAACTTGAAAGATTCTGAAAACTTACCAAGGCAAGAAACAAAGAATCGGGAGAAAGAAGGTGAAAGAAAACCACCAAATCACTTAAAATTTATGGAGGGAAGGCTAGAGGCCTAGGCTGTCCGATCATGCCCCGCGATCGTCGCCACGTCAACCCTCACCTGTCGTGCCAGAACGGATGGTGGAGATCGTGCAAAATGGAAAGTCGTCTTGACTCCCTCCCTTAGCTGCCTTGAGCCCAAACGATTTGGGGCTATTGTTGGGCCCAAAATACTTTGATAGGCCGAGCCTAGTAGACTAGGCCGCCTCACCTTGGAAATGGGCCAAAGAGTTTGAAGAGGAGCGTCGGATGCTCATCAATGCACAAACCCGACCGATCCCGAAAATCTCGCCCAAGCCATAACGGCCTGATCTTCAGCAACGGCAGCCAATTCAAGTGCAAAATTAGAAGCTTCATTAATAAGAAGATCCCAAGGGTTATGCTCAGAATTTAAGGGAAAGATCTCATGCAAACGGTAACAAGATCGACAAAGGAAAGGATCCGATAAATGGGGCACGAAGAGGCTAAAGAAAGGACAGACGACTCAAGTCACAGTGATACTAATCATCTCATCTCTCAAAGGCTTACTAGCATACTTGTTCTCGTTTAGCTCTTTTGGCAATTGTACTCGACCACCAAGGATCGGACGCTAGTTTAGCCGGTCAGACAAAGCTCGATCTTTTGCATCTAGAGGAGTTAAGCTATAATCTGTCATATTCTTATCATTACATAATGAGAATATCATCATATAATCTTGCCCCCATTTCATACTTGATTGTTAGTTTGGTTTGGAATTATTTTGTTATCATCATTCTATCTGATCGACTCGTTACCCCGTCTAAGGCGATTTAGGTCGACTGATCTTTTTGCCCCAAAACACCACCCAAATTTGAGGAAAAGGATTTGTTTCAACCCACGGGTGGAATGAAAGGTGTATGAGATTACAACCAAATGCACTCGAAGGAAAACACCCATTTTATTCTTTTTTCCCATGATATTTTTTGTAAAAACATAAAGGCACCAAGTAGTATAAAAAACTTTTATTTATAAATAAAATGATCAAATATTAATCTAATCAGTTGAAACTAATATGCATGATGTACGTGAAATAGATTTATGTCTGGTTAAGGTTTAACACGTAGATTTTGTATAAAAGCTAAACTAACTACAAACATGTTGGGCCATAGCTTTTTGGGTCCATTGGTCCAAGCCCGAAGTATTTGCTGGACTTTCTTTTAGAAGATCTAGAGGAACAGAGGAGCGGGACGTTGCAAACAAGTGGACGTTGGAGAAGATCTCGGTAGACTGTTGGACGACTCAACGACTTCCGAAAATCTTGGACTGACTTATGAAGCCGATCTTAGCCTAGGATTAGCATAAATATGGAATTAGACCACCAATGTAATACACACAATCATTCTTATTCAACTATAGCAGCATCCTATTACTCTTTACGAAAGAATTGACATCTCAAATTATTCTCTTATATCTACATTGGAGTGACCGACAATTGAATCTTAGTGTTTGTTCATAACTCTCTTCAAGAATATTAGTTTATATAACGCTTGCTTAATTTTGTCTACTTAATTATCGAGTTGATTTGGATTATCTAGATATTATCGATCGAATTATTGGCTAGTTGCCCTTCTTAAGGCAATCTAGGTCGGTTCGATCTTTTCGCCCCAAAACAATTTAGCGCCTACCGTGGGGCATCTAGTCAATTAACGATCTGATCCTCATCAAATCACGGCCGATCTCGAAAATCCCATGATCCCCGTCGAAGACCAAGTTCAGGCTGGCGCCTTGGCCGCAAACCAAGCCGAAGACGTCGTCCACCAACCAATCTTGGATACCCAAATCCAAGAATTGGCGAAGAACATGAGCATCCTCCAAGAAGAGCTAGCCCAACAATGCTCAAGAACCGGAATCCTAAGTGCTTAATCCGAAGCTGAAATTGCACGACTAACTCGTGAAAATGAACTTTTGAAATCGTAGGTGAATTCAGCCGCTTCGGCCCAATGAGGATCGAGACGTGTAGTCAACACTGAGGGCCTCTTGACACATCTCAACATGGATGGAGCAATTTCGACACTCGTAGCAGCAGTCACTCAAAATGTTACTCAACCTATTGGTATGTTTCAAACCTCTTCAGTCAATGCTTTTACGACTAACGCTCCACCACCCGTGACCGAGCCCACAGAGACTCAAGTAGTCCCTCCACAGGTCACCACACCGATGGATCTCCAAGCCCTCATAGAGCAAGCTATCAATGAGAATATGAAGGCTTTGGACGACCGCATCGTTCGGATTCCAGGAGTCCCGCAGCGGATCGAGAAGGAGGCAATCAGTGGATACGAAGACTCGCCTTTCGTAGAGGCGATTGCACGTGTCGATATCCCGAAGAAGTTCCACGTCCCTAACATGCCCAACTACGATTGGACCGGGGACCCCGACGATCACATTTCCATTTACAAGAAAAAATTAATGACCATTTCTATTCCAAGAGAGAATCACGAAGCGGTCATGTGCAAAAGTTTTGGCAGGACCTTTGCAGGACCCGCGCTAACTTGGCTTATGCACTTACCACAGGGTTCCATCACTTTGTTCGCCGATCTGGTCAATTCATTCAAGATCTAGTTCTCTAGCAATCGAAGACTAGAAAAAAATCAAGCGATCTATACAGGATCGTGCAAAGGTACGGTGAACCCCTAAGAGATTATCTTAACATGTACAACAAGGAGAAGGTCGCGATTCCACATTGCGACGTCCCGACGTCAATCAAAGCCTTCCATCAGGGGTTGATCAAAGATAGAGAACTCTACCGCGAACTGACCAAATACTCGTGCCGGAGCTTCGAAGACGTGCAAGCCAAAACCATGGCCCAAGTCAGGCTAAAAGAAGACGAAGAGCCCACAAAATCAGACAAAAGTCCTGATCAAGTCGACCGAAGGTCATCTTCAGACCATCGACGCGACATGCGATATCAACCCTATCCCAAAGGATGAAGCGACCCAGGTCAAGTAAACAACTCTTATGACAGGAACCAAGATTGAAAGAACAACCCAACTCTCCCCCCCGAAGATCCATTCCTACAACTTCAACATTTCCGTGTCGGAACTCGTCAAAAGTTTTGACTAGTTCCAACGAGTGCATAGCCCTACGCAAGGAAGTAAGATGGCCTCGAAAGAGCGAAAAACCCGACGCCAAGAAGAGTATGACCCGATGGTGCGAGTTCCACGGAGATCATGGTCATTCCACAGACGAGTGCATAGCCCTACGCAAGGAAGTCGCAAGACTCCTCGCGCAAGGACTACTGCGCGACATCATATCCGACAAAGTGAAGGCAACCCTAGACCGAAGGGACTAGGTAACGACCGATAGACCATCCTCTCTAGTACATACTAAAAAAATTAACACCATTTTAGGAGGGTCGGACGTGTGTGGAAACACATACTCGGCTGCCAGAGATATGCCAAGGAAAGCAAAGGTGAAAGACCAGCCCGGTCGGAAGCAAGGCAACCCCAAGCCATAGACACACCCGCCATCACCTTCGACGACTCCTAAGCTGAAGAGTTAGGTGACCATCACGACGGTCTGGTAATCTCTTTATCAATCGGTATTTGTCTCATACGTCGAGTATTAATAGACACATGTAGCTCCACGAACTTGTTAACACTAGACGCCTAGAAGGGTATGGGTCTAAGCGAGGACGATTTGACCCGAAAATCCACTCCGTTAGTCAGGTTCAGTGGAGAAGTCAAACATACCCTCGGTGAAATAGTGCTGAAAATGTATGTCGGTGGAGTTAACCAACATGTGACGTTCTTGATATTCGACTGCCTGTCCCTATACAATGTAATCCTCGGCAGACCCTGGATTCACGTAATGAAAGCTATATCCTCCACGTACCATCAAAATATAAAGTTTCCGACTAAATGGGGGGTACGGGAAATAAAAGGCGACCAGCGGGCTGCCAAGGAATGCTATGTCACATCAATGAAGCGGGCAATCGAACGACATTCAGCATAACAACTATAGTCCGGCAAAGGGACCAAGCGATACATTGAGCTGGAAACGGAACAATTAGATGAGATCGCATTGGACCCTTCAAAGCCAAAACACATGGTAAGAGTCAGATCGGACTTGAACGATTCGACTAGGGCTGATCTAATAGCATTTTTACGATCTAACGTTGATTGCTTTGCCTGGTCACATGAAGATATGGTGGGGATTTCCCCCGACATCATTACTCACAAATTGAATGTAGATCCGACCCATCCCCCAATCAAGCAAAAAAGGAAGAAATTCGCCCCAGAGGGGAACAAAATTATGGACGACGAAGTCATAAACTTGCTTGAAACAGGTAAAATCAGGGAGGTCAAATATCCCGAGTAGTTGGCCAATGTCGTCTTGGTCTAAAAGAAGAATGACAAGTGGAGAGTTTGTATCGACTTCACAGACCTGAACAAAGCTTGTCACAAAGACTCCTTTCCACTACCACACATGGATGCAATGATCGACGCGACCGTGGGCCACGAAATGCTCACATTCATGGACACGTTTAGCGGATACAACAAGATCTTTATGGACCCAGACGACCAAGAAAAAACGGCCTTCATAACCAGCCAAGGTACATATTGTTACACAGTTATGCCTTTCAGACAAAAAAATGCAGGGGCCACATGCCAAAGACTCGTAAATAAGATGTTCAAAAAGCAAATCGGAGACGCCATGGAGGTCTACATCGACGACATGCTGGTTAAGTCAAAAGCAACAAAGGATCACATCGAGCACCTAAAGGAAGCATTCAAGGTGTTAAAAAGGTACAACATGAAATTAAATCCCACCAAATGTTCGTTTGGAGTGTCTTCAGGCAAATTCTTGGGATACATGGTGACGCAAAGGGGAATAGAAGCCAGCCCAGACCAAATTAAAGCGATTGTCAACTTAAGGTCCCCTGATGCGTTAAAGACGTCCAAAACCTGACAGGACGAATAGCGGCGTTAAACAGATCCATATCAAAGTCCTCTGATAAGTGCAAACTCTTCTATGAAGCCTTAAAGAAAAATAAGTCGTTCGAATGGACAACAACACACGAACAAGCCTCCCAAGATCTAAAAGCATATCTGGCAAGTCCACTCCTACTAGCCAAACCAAAAGACGATGAACCACTAACATTGTACCTGGCGGTATGAGAGTCGGCAGTAAGTGCAGTCCTGACAAGAGAAGAAGACGAAAAACAATCCCCAATCTACTATATAAGTCGCTCCTTACTCCCAGCCGAAACAAGGTATACGTCACTTGAAAAACTAGTCCTAGCCCTGGTATAGGCCTCAAACAAACTCATATATTACTTCGAATCAAATGTTATTATTGTGAGGACTAACCATCACATGAAAGCCATCATGAGGAAACCAGAATTTACATGACGAATGATAAAATGGGCGATACACTTGAGTGGCTTCGACATTGAATATGAGGAAAGGACAATAATCAAGTCTCAAGCTTTGGCAGACTTTGTGGCCGATTTTAATCCAACACTGTAACAGGAAGCCACAAAGGAAACCACGCAACTGACAACTGAAGAAGACAGGGGCACATGGCAACTCCATACAGATGGAGCGTCAAACGTAAGAAGAGTCGGGCTAGGAGTCGTACTAAAATCACCACAAGGGGACCATATATCCCAAGTTGTGAGGTGTGAGTGGGACGCGACCAACAACGAAGCAGAGTATAAAGCACTCATATTCAGACTAACACTCGCGCAAGACCTTGCAATTCAGAACATCGAAGTGGTATGCGACTCCCTTCTAATCGTCAACCAAGTACAAGGGTCGTATGCTGCCAAAGATGTAGGATGATGGCCTAGCTAGACATCATCAAAAAATTGACGGGGAAATTCCAGCATTTCACCATCAAGCAAGTCCCACGTTGTAATATCCCTCATTTTATAAGGGTAAATTTTGAACTTTCTAATGCCTATATTACAAGTCAGATTAAATTCAGAGAAGTACAGACATTTTGTAAGATGTTTGATCTCTATAATAATTTTTTTGAGTAATATAAAATACAGTTAATGTATTTTTTGGGTTAAAAAGTCATTCGTGTACGAATATTATTAACCCGGACGACAAATCGGATAAGAATTGGCTAAAGCGGCGACCGCCGCCAGGCACAAATCGGGCGGCGACCGCCGCCAACATCTCTGACATCGTCGGAGCTAGAAAATTGCGCCGTTAATGCCTCGGAGGACGTCCAGTTGGTCGGGCAACGCAGCTGGCTTCTTCTCCTCCTTTCTTGGGTTATATATACAGAGAATGAAGAGGAATTTGAGCCCGTCTGAACTCGCCCTTTCTCTTCCAAAATCTCGCCGGAAAACCCATCATCTCGTCGGAAATATTCGAAGCTTCGTCGAAGCTTCGTTCTTGAGTTTGGTTGATCTCAAAGTAAAGCTTTAGTGGCCTTAGGAAGCTTAGAATCCAAATCAAACCAAAGGAGAAGCAAACCGATTGATGTCGGTGAGAATTCTTCTTCTCGAAAGTTTCTGACCTGTTCGTAGCGGCGACCGCCACCACGAACAGGCGGCGCCCGCCGTAAGGCAGGTGGCGACCGCCGCCGACAGGACCTTGGCATGTTTTGGCCTTGGTTCTGTGGCTTTTGATCGGGCTCCGTTCCCTTCGATTCCTTTCGTTATTCTTTAGATTCGTACTAGCTATTGTCGAATCTAACTTAGGGTCTCATTATGGGTCATTCCAGAAGGATTTAACATCCAGGATCCGTCCCAGTTCCAGACCCGAAAACCTCTTGTTCCTAAGCTTCGTTCAAGCTTTCGGCTGATCTAAGGCAAGTGGCGGTTCGCTCTTGCTCATCATTCCATATTTCCATTAATTATCAATGGTTTGATTGTTAATTAATTTGGAATGATTTACTGTTTTGTTGGGAACAGTTTTATTAAATGATATAAAAGGAATATGATATTATAACAGGTTGTATATCTGTTAGAACAACGCTATTATAGATATATATTTTGGCCTGAGGGCTTTGATATGATTATTGCTGTGCTTGGACTATTTAGTTAGAACGAGTATTCGTAGGAGCGGGCTTTGATATGATTATTGCTGTGCTTGGACTATTTAGTTAGAACGAGTATTCGTAGGAGCGATGGACTAATTGAGGTCTAGTCGTTTCTTGATAATGAAAATGGTGCTAAGGGTTCTAAACTCAAAGACCATTTGGTGGGTCATGACCTTTCTCTGTACTTGGTATAGAGATGGTGGCACAAAGCTGGTGCTACAAACTTGGGATCCGTCCCTATCAGAAGTATATCCCGCTGTCGGCATGCATATAATTAAAAGCCTATAACGTGATATGCGTTTTGGAATTAAAAAGGATAAGTGCCCGAGAGCACATGATTAATAAACCTCAGACGAGTAGTGCAGCTAGGGAATAGTGCAGCTAGGAAAGCTCGTCTTGACTTTGATCAGAGTACCGTTCTCTTTCTAATCTGGATTCGCGTTAAGCGGTGAGGTTGGTTTTGAACCGAAAGATCAAGTCCTTTTTGAACGCTTGTATGAGATTTTCAATGTTCCCCAACATTGTCATGTTTCCTATAAGACTCAATCTTTTGGAGTCTTCCTTTTGGTTGATTGTTGTGAGACCTGGTCTCCAGAATCTCCCTTTGATCATACCTTTTGATATATTGCAATAGGAGTATGGTGGTTGACTATCGTCATCTGTTTTAATTCGAGAAACGATGAGTTTAACCTAATACGACTACTTCGAACCACTCTGCTTTGTACCCTTGCGTAGTCTTTCATTAGACTAACCAACCATAATTGTTCTTTGCATGGTTGGCTGGTGTCATCCGTTCGATTTGGCACATCAGATAAGCATCCGAGGAATGGAGGCTAGAACAACTATAAAAGTAAACGGTGTTTTAATGGTTTATCAGGCTACGATCCTTGGCGGGTGATCTTTATGATCAAGACCCATGTATTTATATTTATAAAGACTTCCGCTAAATACTCTATTTTGTCCTATGGGGATTGGGATGTAATCCTCAGACATATATTTTAATTAAAGGTGTTGATGTTTATATCTTAACCGTTGTTTATGAATTGTGTTTAAACCGGTAAAGCCTGGGGTGGCTTCGGTGTGGAAACCGAGGTCACTGGCGGTAATACCTTTCCAAACGGATTGAAATTTGGGGGTGTTACAGATATGGTATCAGAGCCTAAGTTTTAGAACGGGTTGGGTATTTGAAAACCAATTACTCGTTTTCAATTGAAAAGTATTTTCAAAAGGGCTCTGAATTTTCAAAATGAAAAGAATTTGAAAATAAAAATACCGCTCATAGTCATGTCTTCTATCTATAGTCGGATGTAGTAAGCTTGCTTCTATGTCTAGAAAGACTAATTCCTTCCTCGTTATCCTGTAGGATATGGGTACGTGTATTTCTCATAAGAGGGACTCGGTAGATGCCGAGATAGATTCACCATCTCCAGGAAGGCTCGACTTCCCAATACCCCAGGGATGCTTTGAGGTTGAAGAACCAAGCAGCCCACCTGAGGAGATCAAGCATGTGCTTCCTGAGTCGGTAGTCCTGGTGTCAAGGAATGCTGTAGTTCCTGTGGCAGCACCAGTTGAGCCACCAAGGGAGGAAGCAATGCATGAAGATGAATCGTCTAGGTACGCGAGAGGGTACTATAATGATGATTACCAGATAGAAATGATTCCTGAAGAGAGCGAGGAGGAAGAAGAAGAAGAGGACCCCATAGAGGAAGATGAGGAAGAGGACCCCATCGAGGATGATTCCGAGGAGGATACCGAGATGGACCTCAACGAGCAGAACCAGGAGTCCGATGATTTGAGGCACTTGCTGGTGGATAGTCCAGAACCGGGGATGCAATCTATTCACCCCAGTTCAGAGTTACCACCTGTGCAAGAGTTGCCACCAGTGCCAGAGTACGCACTCATGTCTGATGCTGACTGGGAAATACTTTATACCGAGTACGGTATTGGAAGAAATGGTAGAGAATCTCAGACTATCCCTACTCAAAGGAGAAGGAGGACGGAATCTGAACTACGAGAGATCCTTCGCCAAAGCGAGATGATCTCTTCTGAACAGCAATACCAGATGGATAAAATGATCGCCAGTGCTCACAGAAGGGCTGGGCTAGGAGAGCCAAACGTGGAAGATCCATAATTCACCATGACTGAGATAAGGCCAGGGACACCAGAATCATGTGTTCCAGGGCCAATCAGGGTGCGTAGTCCATCGTCAGAATCCGATGGAGAACCCCGACCGAAGAAGCCTTGCATGGGAAGTCTACCATATAGGAAATGTTTCGGAACACCGTGATAAGGACCGACGTTGCCTGTAGCAGTAGTTTCCTTTTCTTAGTATTTCAACATATACCGTGTAAATATTCTAGTATTGCGACATGTACTTTGTGAAATACCACAATCTCCGAGCAATTTTGACCTGACGCTCGGGAGATCGGCTAATGTACAGTTTGTAAAATAGTTCAAGTTCATCTATATAAGTACCAAGTTGATCTATTCTGAGTTGATTTTTATTACATTAAGTATTTTGGGAAAAATATTAATGTATGAAATCCTTGGAATTTGATCGGTAAACAGATGGTGAACACAATGAACAACACTCGTTCTGATGCTGGTAACCATCCCAGACACAACGAGAGGAGCGCTGGAACTCCTGATAATGTACGTGAGTCCAATTCTCAACATGATCCCAGGAGCAATGCTCCGAGGATATTTGACGAGGCGACCGTTGCTGAAATTCGGGAAATTTTCATGCAAGCAATGACTGATGTCTTACACCCGAGTGTGTCTTAGGCACAAGATGTGCCGGCATCCTCAGCAGCCCCGAAAGTTGAGGAACAAGAAACTCATGTACCCCGGCATCAGGAGACTGTAGTCAGAGGCAAGAATGATTGTGGCCGAGCACTGAAGGCCATAAATTCTATGAGACCCGACAGCTTCAACGGGAAAGGTGAACCAGTTGAGGTGGTGCATTGGTTTTCCCACATGGAGCGGTTATTCCGCAGTGTGGAGTGCACGGAAGCCGAGAAGGTGCACATAGCTTCTCTGCAATTAAAAGGAGATGCTAGTGAGTGGTGGGAAAACACCGGTCTTGCGGATAGCCCTGATTTGAGTTGGGCAATGTTTAAGACTAAGATGATCGATCGATTCTTCTCTCGGGCAATGAGAGAGGAAAAGCGCAAGGAGTTTCTTTACCCTAAGTGATAAGTCCTATTTTGTAGCACATATCTAAGGGTTATTACCAGGTTTGAGGCGCCATTTGGTTGGATTTTATGCACAATTGGAGATTATGAAGTTGGAGCAGAAAAGTGTGGTTTTGGTGGTCTGGAGGAGCTAATTGGAGGCATCCAGAGGAAAATGAGTTGACCACCTGAGGGACGATGTCAGCATGACTTCGGCGGGAGAATGAATTGCTGTGGATTTGCTGCTTGATTGGTGCCGCGTGCTGCTGTTGGATGATGGGCCGAGAAGTTGGCCGTCGCGAGCGAAAGATTGGGCCGTACAGCTGCTGAAGCATGTGAAGCTGATGCATGGATTGACGAGATACTTGCACGAGGAGTACGAGATTAATTCCCAATTTCGTTTGTTTACTTTTGGTTATTATTTTATTGTTATTTCCTTTTATTATTTTTATCACTTTTAGGTTTAGGTTAAATAGAACCTTTTGTTAACAACTTAGAAAAAAGTTTTACAAGTTCGTTCTTTTCGTTTGGCCTCCAGGATTTCCAACCCATGGAGAGCTAAACACCTTTGTTTCGCTAGACGTTTGAAGCAATACAGTTGATTCGGTTGTGAGATTTCTATTCCTTGTTCTTATTCTTATATGTGTTGGTTTGATTCTCTTGGTTATATTGATTATTGATTTATCATTGTTCTTCATAGTCTGGCCAGCTAGGTTGAGTAATATCTATCAATTGCTAGGATTGCATATAGGGGTTCCGAGTGCATATCTAGTAGCAAACACAATTGTGTGTATAGGGGTTCCGAGCGTACAATTGTGAGTGAGAATCAGTTGCATGCGAGTATTAATACGTCTTTCTATTTGCATGTATCCTATATCCTTGTGTGCATTGCTATTGCTTTGTTGGTGGTAAAGTACACCGACCACTGTGAGAATCAGAGGTGCTTTACCATTGGCATAGTAATAAGTCTATTGACAACTATGAGAATCAATAGTACTTAAAATCAGGGTGGGAACAACCATAAGAATAGTAAAAGAACTTGGATTGAATAGATTTCAGTGATCGACTTTTATCTCTGTATTGTGGATCTCGTTCTAGTGGAACTACTTTCCTCATCATATTTATTCTTTCTTTTAAAGCTTGCATCTTTGTTACTTTGCTTGATAATCAAAAACCCCTTGTTACTTTGCATGCTTATAAACACATAGATTGATTACTTCCTCCCTGTGGGATCGACCCTTGCTTGCCTCTACTACTTGTTTAGGTTTGTTAGGATTATTTTGTTTAGGTGTCACGACAACGCCTTAGCAAATTGGCGCCGTTGCCGGGGAGGCAAGATTTGATCTTTCTTTGTGTTTGTTCGTGTGCGTGTTACTTTGGTGTGGACCTATCTTACGGTCCACACCTGTGCTACTGACTTTTGTTTTTCCTTTTTGATTTTTGTCACAGATATGGATTTATGGGGAGAGCCGTGCGATAACTCATACCCTTGCTCTTTCTCTCCAGAGAGGGGATACGTCCCAACTCCCAGTGTAGCAAGGCCAGCTAGTGCCTGCAGAATCTATCGCGATGCGCTGTACACCACTGACGATTGTCCAGGACTTCCCGCATTCAGAGCAGCAGTAAATGCACGTCGAGGTCTAAACTCGCAGGGATCGAAACATGAGCCATATCCGAACACTTACAACTCAGGGTGGAGGGAGCACTATAACCCAGTTCCATATGGAAATCAACCACAATGCTCGCCTGCACCCAATGCTGATGTACTCAGCACTCTGATGCAAAGTATAGCAACTGTGGCCGAGAACGTGATCTCAATGCATACAACCATGGCCCAGAACGTGTCCTCACTGCAAGCAACCATGGCTCAGAGTGTCCAACAACAACAATAGGCGATTTCCAGTCTCCAAAGCCAAGTTAACCAGCTGAGTAAAGCGTTGCTTGAGTCGAAGTCAGCACAACCACAAGTCTCTGCAGCAGAAAATACACAAGAAGCTGAGATTGGGACCAGTAAGGTCATGAAGAAGGAGGTCTAGGAGAGTATAGAGGTATCCCACGAAGAGAAGGTGATCAAGGGCGAAAACGGCACTGATAAAGTTGAAATTGAAGATGGGAGACTCCTACTGCCCCGCGGTGCTTCCCACCGCGACCCGGCGGTGAACCTCAGTAACCCCATCGCGACCTCGCCACCTCGCGGCCAAGTACACCGCCCCGCGGTGAGTCCAGCGCCCCGCGATGATGACTACCGCCCCGCGGTGGACGGAGTGCCTCCTAGTGATATCTCACCACGACCCGACGCCCAAAATTCTATTTATGCTGATGAGGTTTGGGTTGATCCTTATCATCGTCCGGAGTGGAGCGACGATGAGGAGGAGTGTCGTGATCGCGAAAATACGCCAGAGACAACCATTCCTCTCGAAAACACCCCGGAAGTCCCCAACCCTCTGGAGGCTACCTATGATGAGTTTGTGCGTCTCAACTCCTTCCCTCTTGTCGCATCGCATCCCGATACACCCTTCCCTGAAGCTATGAAGGATACCCAAAAGGTGGAGAATGACAATGGCTTATTTGACACCTTCAGTAGCTGCAAGGCAACCATCCCTTTGGTCCATTTGGCAGACAACACCCCTCGCTGCAAGGAAATGTTAAAGGTGCTGGGCGCGATCAAGAAGAAGCCGAAGGGGAAGCACAAGAAGGAAGCCTTGATTCAAGTGGTAAATTTTTATATCCTGGATACGGGGCAAGATACACATAAAGCCCCTGAGATGCTTGGTAGACCGTTTCTAAAGATGGCAAGTGCATTCATAGATATGAACAACGGTCCAACCATCATGAAGTGCACAAGCATGGGGGAAAGTCTCAACAAGGAGTATACAAAGAGGCATCCCCCTGATATAGATCCCAGGTGTTCAGTTGCTTTGAGCAACCCAAGTTGAGAGTTTGGAGTAGGATGTCAAGCCATGACAATAACTAAGGCACTATCCGGGAGGCAACCCGAGGTATGTTTTTCTTTCTTTGCTTTTCATTCTATGTTTTTGCATTTTCTTTAGTGTGTTTTTGCTTTGTTTTTGTTCTTGTTTTTGTTTCCGACTAACCTACAGGAAAGAGACCCATGCCTATTGAAGAAGGTGTTTCCACACCAATGTAAGTCTCTTCCTTCCCTGCACTAAGTCACTCCCCGAAAAAACCTTAAACGGGGGGCAACCAAAAAAAAAGAGGTACCCAAGGCTAGTTGTCCAGAGTTCCCCATGGAGATGGTGCACATCATGTTGTCAAGGAGGAGACATTCGCCCCACACATTATTTGACAACAATGATGGCCCTACAATTGACAGTTGAGGAGGAGGAACACTAGAGCCCCCACCATGATTACATCTGGGCTCCACTATGTATTCCTAGAAGTCCGTGCAACCCTACTATCATTGCTATACCACTATTCACCAAAGTGGTTCCCTTTGGTTGCACGGTAGGAGAAGATTACAGAGTTGATGAAGACACCCGCTCACCACCAGAGACCTGGGCATTTATTGAGAAGACCGCCAGCAACAACGGAAGTGTCCAAGCAGCTTGGCGACGTTTGTGAGTTATTTTTTTTGCTTTTCCCTCTACTTCTATTCTTTTGTCTTTCATTACATTGAGGACAATGCAACGTTTAAGCATGGGGGAGAGTTCTATACTTGCTACGTTGCCGAGGAGAAAAAAGAATAGAGAGAAAAGAGCCAAAAAAAAAAATTTGAAAAAAGGCATATAATAAAAATCCTGGGATAGGTCGAAAACCCGAAAGGGCGGCCTAGGTAATAAGCAGGTGGCTTGGACCAGCATTAGGCTGGGGTAATATGTGGTCAAGAGTGACGTGAGCTTATGTGAGTACATCTATTGGAAAATGAAATGAGTGGCTTGGTGAAAACCCGAAAGGGCGCCTTGGCAAAATGAGTGAAAAGAAGAAGAGTAATTTTTAGAATTCCTCATTTTTCGTGGCGAGGATTCATAAGAAGAGGTGATATAAGGAGGATTCGGGTAGGTCACTCTGGAGGTATAAGAAGATAGATGGGAGATAGGATTAGAATTTATTCACTCTATGGTGTTTGGGATAAGCTTGGGGGAAGTACTATGCTTTCCTTTTAGCTTGGTTGTGTGGGGTGTTGAGATTTTTGATTTGATGTTGTAGTATATTGTGTTGTGCTTATTTGTATGGTTGCCTGGAGTTTATCGTTTGGTATGATTCTTGGAGGTTGAGTTTTCTATGCTTCCTGAAGCCTTGGGGATTGAATTGGAGGAGTAGGTTGACTTTAGCTTACTCGAGGACGAGCAAGGTTTAAGCATGGGGGATTTGATAAGTGCTATTTTGTAGCACATATCTAAGGGTTATTACCAGGTTTGAGGCGCCATTTGGTTGGATTTTATGCACAATTGGAGATTATGGAGTTGGAGCAGAAAAGTATGGTTTTGGTGGTCTGGAGGAGCTAATTAGAGGCATCCAGAGGAAAATGAGTTGACCACCTGAGGGACGACGTCAGCATGACTTCGGCGGGAGAATGAATTGCTGTGGATTTGTTGCTTGATTGGTGCCGCGTGCTGCTGTTGGATGATGGGCCAAGAAGTGGGCCGCCGCGAGCGAAAGATTGGGCCGTGCAGCTACTGAAGCATGTGAAGCTGATGCATGGATTGACGAGATACTTGCACGAGGAGTACGAGATTAATTCCCAATTTCATTTGTTTACTTTTGGTTATTATTTTATTGTTATTTCCTTTTATTATTTTTATCACTTTTAGGTTTAGGTTAAATAGAACCTTTTGTTAACAACTTAGAAAAAAGTTTTACAAGTTCGTTCTTTTCGTTTGGCCTCCAGGGTTTCCAACCCATGGAGAGCTAAACACCTTTGTTTCGCTAGACGTTTGAAGCAATACAGTTGATTCGGTTGTGAGATTTCTATTCCTTGTTCTTATTCTTATATGTGTTGGTTTGATTCTCTTGGTTATATTGATTATTGATTTATCATTGTTCTTCATAGTCTGGCCAACTAGGTTGAGTAATATCTATCAATTGCTAGGATTGCATATAGGGGTTCCGAGTGCATATCTAGTAGCAAACACAATTGTGCGTATAGGGGTTCCGAGTGTACAATTGTGAGTGAGAATCAGTTGCATACGAGTATTAATACGTCTTTCTATTTGCATGTATCCTATATCCTTGTGTGCATTGCTATTGCTTTGTTGGTGGTAAAGTACACCGACAACTGTGAGAATCAGAGGTGCTTTACCATTGGCATAGTAATAAGTCTACTGACAACTGTGAGAATCAATAGTACTTAAGATCAGGGTGGGAACAACAATAAGAATAGTAAAAGAACTTGGATTGAATAGATTTCAGTGATCGACTTTTATCTCTGTATTGTGGATCTCATTCTAGTGGAACTACTTTCCTCATTATATTTATTCTTTCTTTTAAAGCTTGCATCTTTGTTACTTTGCTTGATAATCAAAACCCCCTTGTTACTTTGCATGCTTATAAACACATAGATTGATTACTTCCTCCCTGTGGGATCGACCCTTGCTTGCCTCTACTACTTGTTTAGGTTTGTTAGGATTATTTTGTTTAGGTGTCACGACAATGCCTTAGCACTAAGACTGAAGGGTTAAAGGTGGTTGAATTGGCAATTAAGTTTAATCACTTGTTGCCATACGCCGGTTCGGATGTATCCACTGAAGAACAGAAGATTTGGCATTTCCATGAGTGGATGAACCCAAAGATTAAGCCAATGATGTTAAGCCACAATTGCTCTACTCTGGAACAATATGTGGATGCAGCTTATAAGCTAGAGGCAACTCTAGAAGAATCGACCAAGAGGAAGAATCGCCAGAGGTCGACACAGAATCAACCTCAGGCAAGAGGATTCAAACGTCCTGCGCCACCGTCCAACTTTGCTAAATCTAGCAAGGCGAAAATGGGTAGAACGCAAGACGGGTTGACACAACAATCCGGTCAGGGCAAGAGTTCAATTCAGTGTTATAACTGTGGTGACGCTGGGCACAAAAGCATCGCATGTCCAAAGGTGAAGAAGACGTGTTTTGGCTGTGGGACTGAGGGGCATTTGTAGAAGTTCTGTTGGCAGGGAAAGCAGAAAGGAGCAGAGTTGCATCAGGGGTCTGTTAGGCAGAGTAACCGACCCAGGTTCAAACCAGCAATGACTCCTAGTCCTTCGATGCAGACAACTGCCCAGAACAAAGGAAAAGCCCCAACAACTTCAGGAGGTCAGGGTCAACGCCTGTATGAGATGCGTGAGGCTGATGGACCTAATGCACCGATTGCTCAAGGTACCATCTACCTTCACTCTACTCCTGTATGCATACTGTTTGATTCGGGTGCTACCCATTCCTTCATTTCAGAAAATTGTGTTAGTAAGTTAGGTTTAGTTTGCAACGAAGTTTGTGAGCCTTTCGTTGTGAATCTTCCTAATAATGAACGCTTAGTATGAACTAAGTGTATGTCCGAGTTGCTGATTACCATCCAGGGTAATAAATTTGAGGCAGATTTGATCTGTATTGCCATGGATCCCTACGACATTATCCTCGGTATGGATTGGCTGACACGCCATGGGGCAGTGATCGATTTTAGTTTGAGAACAGTGACGGTGTCATCTGGGGCCCAGAGTGTGTGCAAGTTTAAAGGTCGGAATGACGCTGATAATGGTAGGCTTATAAACGCAATGGCTGCGTTTAAGCTACTTCGTCAGGGTTGTGTCGGGTACCTTTGCTATGTGGACGAGCCAACGAAAGATGAACCATCAGTTCTTGTTATTCCTGTGATTCGGGAGTTTCCGGATGTCTTTCCGGAAGAGATTCTTGGATTACCCCCGCATCGTATTGTAGAGTTTTCAATTGATCTTGAACCAAGTACTACTCCGATTTCTAAAGCACCGTACAGAATGGCCCCTGCTGAGATGTAGGAATTGAAAAAGCAGTTAGAGGATCTTCTCGACAAAGGCTATATAAGACCGAGTGCATCGCCTTGGGGTGCTCCGGTCTTGTTTGTCAAGAAGAAAGATGGATCGTTTCGGCTTTGTATCGACTACCGAGAGTTGAATAAAGTCACGATCAAGAACAAGTATCCTTTGCCAAGGATTGACGATCTGCTAGATCAGCTGTAAGGAGCTAAAGTCTTTTCCAAGATCGATCTGAAATCTGGTTACCATCAGCTCAGAATTCGTGAGGAAGGTATTCCGAGGACTGCATTTCGGACAAGGTATGGCCACTATGAGTTCGTAGTTATGTCCTTCGGACTTACCAATGCTCCAGCGGTCTTCATGGACCTGATAAGTTCGTGGTGGTTTTCATTGATGATATTTTGATTTATTCCCCGAACGAGGAAGTTCACGAGGAACACCTGCGGATTGTGTTGTCAATCCTTAGACAAAATGAGCTATATGCTAAATTGTCTAAGTGTGACTTCTGGATTAAGGAAGTGGCTTTCTTAGGCCATGTGATCAACGAGAATGGGGTGATGGTTGATCCCCAGAAGATTGAGGCGGTAGCCAACTGGAAGCGGCCTCAGAATGTGAAAGAGGTACGCAGTTTCCTTGGACTTGCCGGATATTATAGACGGTTTATAGAGGGATTTTCCAAGATCGCTCTACCCATGATTGGTTTACTCCGCAAGGTCCATAAGAAGTTTTTCTGGACTGACAAGTGCGAGGCCAGTTTTCAAGAATTGAAACGACGATTGACCTCGGCACCAGTGTTAGCATTACCAGAAGGAAATGACAGATATGTAGTCTATAGTGATGCTTCTAAGAATGGTTTAGGATGCGTGTTGATGCAGAAAGGCAAGGTGATTGCTTATGCATGAAGGCAACTGAAAAACTATGAAGAAAACTATCCGACGCATGATCTGAAACTAGCGGCGGTAGTGTTCGCGTTGAAGATTTGGAGGCATTATCTCTATGGTGTGAAATGCCAAGTCATCACCGACCACAAGAGTCTCAAGTACGTATTCACTCAGAAAGAGTTGAACATGAGGCAACGACGCTGGTTAGAGCTGCTCAAAGATTATGATCTTGAATTGCTGTATCATCCGGGCAATGCTAATGTAGTAGCCGATGCACTGAGCCGGAAGACACCGCATGAGACAGTAGTAGCTCTCCTCACTACTCAAGCCAAGCTAAATCAAATGGTGTGTGAAGCTGAACTCTTGTATGATCAACGTAGAGGATACCTGAGTATGTTGGAAATTCAGGCTACACTACTTGATCAGATTCGAGAAAAACAAATTGATGATATAGTTTTGGTAAAGTTGAGCTGTGAAGCGTTGAACGGGAAAGCTCTCGGTTTTGTGATTCAGGAGGACGGATCACTCTGGTTTCAGAACCGAGTTTGTGTGCTTGACGTTGATGGTCTTCGCCAATTGGTGATGAGGGAAGCTCATTCATCATCTTATTATGTACATCCAGGCTCTAGTAAAATGTACAAGGACCTCAGAATGAAGTTCTGGTGGCCCAACATGAAGTGGGATGTGGCAGAATTCGTGGCAAAATGCTTGACTTGTCAGAAGGTCAAGATAGAACACCGTAGACCAGGTGGTGAATTGCTACCTCTTCCAGTTCTAGAATGGAAATGGAAAGATATCACAATGGATTTCGTCACAGGATTACCCAAGACTAGGAGTCAGAAAGATGGTATTTGGGTTATCATTGACATGCTCACGAAGTGTGCTCACTTCGTGGCTATTAAGTCAACCTGGGGAGTCCAAAAGCTAGCTGAAGTGTTTTTGCACGACATTGTCCGCTTACATGGTATTCCTAAGACCATTGTATCGGATCGTGATGGCCGTTTTACATCGAGATTCTGGAAGGAACTCCACAAGGCCATGGGAACCGAGCTAAAGTTCAGCACTACATTTCATCCTCAGACAGATGGACAGTCTGAGAGGACTATCCAGACCTTGGAAGATATGTTGAGAGCATGTGTACTTGACCGTCCGACTAGCTGGGAGGACAACTTAAGTCTAATTGAGTTCACGTACAACAATAGCTGGCACGCTACTATCAAGATGGCTCCATTTGAAGCTTTGTATGGTCGACAGTGTAGATCGCCAATTTGTTGGGATGAGAATGCCGACAAGATTTTACTCGGACCAGAGTTGGTCGAGAGAACTGCTTCAGATATTGCTTTGATCAGACAAAGAATGTTGACCGCTCAAAATCGACAGAAGTCTTACGCCGATCCAAGACGTAGGAATGTTGAATTTGAAGTTGGCGACAAGGTCTTTGTCAGAGTCTCGCCATCCAAAGGCGTGTTCAGATTTGGTAAGTGTGAGAAGCTTAACCCTCGCTACGTGGGACCATTTGAAATCCTCGATAGAGTGGGATCCCTTGCGTACCGTTTGGCATTGCTGCCATCGGCGCATCCAGTGCATAATGTGTTCCACGTATCCTTGTTGAGGAAGTACGTACCAGATGAGTCTCATGTGCTGAGCTATGAAGACATCGAGATTCAAGCAAATGGTACTTATGAAGAGATACCTGTGCGTATTCTCGAGCGCCGCGAGAAGCACTTGCGCAACAAGATCGTACCGTTGGTACGAATTCTGTGGTCCAAGTCAGGGACCGAAGAAGTTACCTGGGAGACTTCGGAGACTAAAGAGGATATGTGTAGACGCTTTCCCGAGATGTTTATGACCTAAGTTTTGGGGTCGAAACTTCTTTTAAGGGGGATGTAATGTAATATCCCTCATTTTATAAGGGTAAATTTTGAACTTTCTAATGCCTATATTACAAGTCAGATTAAATTCAGAGAAGTACGGACATTTTGTAAGATGTTTGATCTCTGTAATAATTTTTTTGAGTAATATAAAATACAGTTAATGTATTTTTTGGGTTAAAAAGTCGTTCGTGTACGAATATTATTAACCCGGACGATAAATCAGATAAGAATTGGCCAAAGCGGCGAAAGCGGCGACCGCCGCCAAGCACAAATCGGGCGGCGACCTTCTGTCGTCGGCGGCGACCGCCGCCAATATCTCTGACATCGCTGGAGCTGGAAACTCGCGCCGTTAACGCCTCGGAGGACGTCCAGTTGGTCGGGCAACACAGCTGGCTGCTTCTCCTCCTTGCTTGGGTTATATATACAGAGAATGAAGAGGAATTCGAGCCCGTCTGAACTCTCCCTTTCTCTTCCAAAATCTCACCGGAAAACCCATCAGCTCGTCGGAAATATTCGAAGCTTTGTTCTTGAGTTTGGTTGATCTCAAAGTAAAGCTTTGGTGGCCTTAGGAAGCTTAGAATCCAAAGCAAACCAAAGGAGAAGCAAACCGATCGACGTCGGTGAGAATTCTTCTTCTCGAAAGTTTCTGACCTGTTCGTAGCGGTGACCGCCGCCATGAACAGGCGGCGCCCGCCGTAAGGCAGGCGGCGACTGTCGCCGACAGGACCTTGGCATGTTTTGGCCTTGGCTTTTGTGGCTTTTGATCGGGCTCCGTTCCCTTCGATTCCTTTCGTTATTCTTTAGATTCGTACTAGCTATTGTCGAATCTAACTTAGGGTCTCATTATGGGTCATTCCAGAAGGATTTAACATCCAGGATCCGTCCCAGTTCCGGACCCGGAAACCTCTTGTTCCTAAGCTTCGTTCAAGCTTTCGGCTGATCTAAGGCAAGTGGCGGTTCGCTCTTGCTCATCATTCCATATTTCCATTAATTATCAATGGTTTGATTGTTAATTAATTTGGAATGATTTACTGTTTTGTTGGGAACAGTTTTATTAAATGATATAAAAGGAATATGATATTATAATAGGTTGTATATCTGTTAGAACTACGCTATTATAGATATATATTTTGGCCTGAGGGCTTTGATATGATTATTGCTGTGCTTGGACTGTTTAGTTAGCACGAGTATTCGTAGGAGCGATGGACTAATTGAGGTCTAGTCGTTTCTTGATAATGAAAATGGTGCTAAGGGTTCTAAACTCAAAGACCATTTGGTGGGTCATGACCTTTCTCTGTACTTGGTATAGAGATGGTGGCACGAAGCTTGTGCTACAAACTTGGGATTCGTCCCTATCAGAAGTATGTCCCGCTGTCGGCATGCATATAATTAAAAGCCTATAACGTGATGTGCGTTTTGGAATTAAAAAGCATAAGTGCCCGAGCGCACATGATTAATAAACCTCAGACGAGTAGTGCAGCTAGGGAATAGTGCAGCTAGGAAAGCTCGTCTTGACTTTGATCAGAGTATCGTTCTCTTTCCAATCTGGATTCGCGTTAAGCGGTGAGATTGGTTGTGAACCGAAACATCAAGTCGTTTTTGAACGCTTGTATGAGATTTTCAATGTTCCCCAACATTGTCATGTTTCCTATAAGACTCAATCTTTTGGAGTCTTCCTTTTGGTTGATTGCTGTGAGACCTGGTCTCCAGAATCTCCCTTTGATCATACCTTTTGATATATTCCAGTAGGAGTATGGTGGTTGACTATCGTCATCGGTTTTAATTCGAGAAACGATGATTTTAACCTAATACTAATTCTACTTCGAACCACTCTGCTTTGTACCCTTGCGTAGTATTTCATTAGACTAACCAACCGTAATTTTTCTCTGCATGGTTGGCTGGTGTCATCCGTTCGATTCGGCACATCAGATAAGCATCCGAGGAATGGAGGCTAGAACAACTATAAAAGTAAATGGTGTTTTAATGGTTTATCAGGCTACGATCCTTGGCGGGTGATCTTTATGATCAAGACCCATGTATTTATATTTATAAAGACTTCCGCTAAATACTCTGTTTTGTCCTATGGGGATTGGGATATAATCCCCAGACATATGTTTTAATTAAAGGTGTTGATGTTTATATCTTAACCGTTGTTTATGAATTGTGTTTAAACCGGTAAAGCCTGGGGTGGCTTCGGTGTGGAAACCGAGGTCACTGGCGGTAATACCTTTCCAAACGGATTGAAATTTGGGGGTGTTACACACGTGACCTTAACACTCAAGCCGACGCCCTAGCAAACCTCGGGTCCGATCTACACCCCAACGACTTCCGCAACATCCCATTGGCACACGTCACGACTCCAGTAGTCCCCAAGACTCTCAAATCAACCAGCTGTTACAACACCCAAGCAGCAGACGAGTTGCCTCTAGAGGAAGTCGTCATGACAGAAGTAGGCGACGACACCGAAGACGACCTCATATACAACCAAGACGACTGGACTATACCTTACATCAAATGGCTAAAGGAAGGCATACTCCCAGCAGACAAAGGAGAAGCCAAAAAACTCAAGGTACGAGCAACAACCTTTGACATAAACGATAATATTCTGTTCAAACGATATGTTACAAGACTATACCTACACTGCCTAAGAACAACCGAAGTCAGGCGCTTATTTATTTGGTTTTGTAATAAACATTTATGTATTTGGTTTTGTACGAGCAGCAACCGAAGTATGGCGTTTATTTATTTCAAAGACTTCCGCTGTAATAAACATTTCTGTATTTGGTTTTGTACCAGTTGTAACCTATGACGTTGGTTTGAATATTATTTGGTCAACTTTCATGTTATTTAATAAAGTTTACAACATCATATTATTTGTTATAAAAATGGTAAGCCTTGGGTGACCCCGTGTGTGTATTCTGAGGTCACTGGCGGTAATATTTCCAAAGGTATTTTGAGGGTGTTACAGATTTGGTATCAGAGCTAAAAGGTTTTTAAAATGATTTAGGTTCTCAAATCGTTTTACTTAAAACAAAAAATTTATAAACCATTCTTCGTTTTTGGTAAAGAAATTTATTGGTTATTTCTAAAGTCAAAATTTTAAACAAATAGTACCTTATGAGTAAATGTTATATTTTGAAACCTCTGCCATTCAAGTTGTGCCTTCTTCTTCGGTCTAATATAGAAAGTTAGCTTCTATACTTAGAAAGTTCTAATTCTCTCTCGTCACCTCACATGCAATGGGTGTTGTCGTGTCGCAACTCAAGGGAAGGAGGGACGCTGAGGTAGCTCCGCCACCTAAGGCTGAGATGGAGTCCCCTATTCTTCCAGAGTGTGCTTAGGTCGGGATTCCGGATAGTCCTCAGGAAGAGGAGAAGATTGTCCTCGAGGAGTCGATGGTTCTCATATCTGACAAGATGGAGGATCCTGATGAAGACCTCAAAGAGGAAGACCCCAAGGAGGATCCCGAGGAGGATCCTGAAGAAGACCCAGAGGAGGACCCTGAAGAGGATCCTGAGGAGGACCCCGAGGAGGACCTCGAGGAGTACGACTATGATCTGGGTGTGGAGCACCTGCTTGTGGACGGAGAAGATCCGGGGATGCAGTTCATCTTCCCTAGTCCGGATATTCCACCATTTTAGGAGTACGCACCATTGTCCCCTGCTGCATGGGAGGCACTTCGGATGTCCGGTGTTGACAGGGAGGAGTACGAGCCATTGGATGCGCCAGTGGGTCCGCATCCTACTCACGTGCCTAGAGATCCGGTGATGAGCCCTGCGTCTCATCATCTGCACAATCAGAGTGAGATGGTTTCCTCCGAGGCTCGCCGCCAAGTGGAGGAGATGACTGAGCAAGCCCATAGACAAGCGAGACCGTGGGGATCATTTTTGGCTTTTGCGGATGTTCTTGCCCAACAGGCAAGGGTCAGACCCCGAGTGCTAGTTGAGCACATGGAGGAATGGACGGAATCGATGTACGCTATGGAGGAGCAGGCTTACGATGCTGAGTCTAGTCTCTCTCTCATGCTGGATGACCTCCACGAGCTCCAAGAGAACCTTAGGCAAGCAACGCAACTGATCAACCCGCACTACGTGCTGAATGTGGCGGATTTTCGCCCAGGGTTCCTGGATCGGTTTGATCAGCACTATTTTGTAGTGATTATCTAGGAGTTGTTACCGGTGTTTTGGGTGCCATTTGTATGGGTTTAGAGCACAACTGTGGAATATGAAGTTGATGAGAAGAAGTGTGGATATGGTTGTTTGGAGGAGCTTAAATGAAGACATCCGGAAGATGAGGAGAAGACCACTCGAGAAAGACGAAGAAAAAGCCACACGAGCGAAGAAGGAGGAGCCGCGACCGCGGATGAGCACGGAGGGCAATCACGGAGAAGTCGAGAACATGGAGCGAGAAAAGCCATTTTCCGCGACCGCGGAAAATCCTTCAGTGATGCGCCAGGTCGAGAGCGAGGTTGAATTTTCCGCGACCGTGGAATTCTTTCCGCGATCGCGGAAATGCACGGCAGCGAACCCGGAGTCCCACTCCAGAATTTTCGCCCGGAGTCTCACTCCGGAATTTTCGTCCGAAGTCTATTTTATTTTATTTCTTTTCTCTTTTATTTCTTTTATTCCGGTTAATTTAATTTATTTTCTTTTTACATTTTATTTCCTATCTCATGGAAATTAGGTTTAGCTAAGTCTATATATTCTTTCTTTAGAACATTAGTTTGGTAAGTTGGGTGCTCCCCAAGTTGGGTTATACCTTTCTTCATCTTTTCCCTTTTCTTAGTTTAGTTCTTTGTTTTGTTTTTGGCTAGACAATTGAAGCGTTGGTTTGAATTTGATATTGAGATTATTCCTTTACTCTTTCTATGATTGTTTTAATTCTCTCTCATGCTTAATCTCATTGATCGTATATCGATTCCCCTTGATTTGTTTATTAGGATATCAAATAGATTGTTAATAGTAGTTCCCTCTAGCCTGACAACCTAGAGAAGATTAGTATTATGCTATTGGTTCCCCTTTTCTATACAACCTGTTGAGATTGTTATTGATCATACTATTAAGGATTGGAGGAGACTGTTTGAGAATCTTGATCCCTTAGTTTGTGTAGAGAAGTAATTGCATGCAATTGTATGACTGTTTGCTACAATTGTATGTACCTATCTATTCCTGAATTCATTGCTGCTGTTAGATTTATCTTGATAGTTTCTTGATTGTTTAATAGTTAGGGTTATCAGGACTAATTGAACTGGTAACTAATTTAGAATATGGATTAGGACATCCATGAGGATTGAGAATTAGGAATAATCAATGATTGATCAACCAAACTAAAGGTGGATATTTGTTTGCCAAGCTTTCTATGTTTTATTTATCGTTTTCTTAGTTAGATTCATACAAAACCCCCCCTTTGTCTTTGTTATCGATTGGTGAATGATTTTGCAAACAGGATATATGACTTGATTCTCTGTGGGATTCGACCCTTGCTTACCAGACTACATTAGTTAGGTTTTTAAGGATTATTTTGTTTAGGTGTCACGACAACGCCTACCAAATTGGTGCCGTTGCCGGGGAATCTAAGGTATGTATTTTCTTGTTTGTTTGTTTACCGATTTCATAACAAGACACTATCCTTTTCTTTTATTTTTCTCCCCTTGTTCTATTTTTGTTTCGTTTTTTTCCGACTAACCCGCAGGAACCACAGAAGAAAAACCGCGACCGCGGCAAACAATTCGAGAAGAATCCGCGATCGCGGAAATTTTCCGCGATCGCGGCCGCCGCGGCGAATTAGGGTTTAGTAAAAAAAAGTTATAAAAAATTTATGTTCGTCAAAAAAAAAAATAGTAAAAAAATATAGAATAAAATTTAAAAAAAAGCTCTACCGAAAGCCAGCTGTCCGAGTTCTCCCTGGAGAGATGGTGCGTATCATGTTGTCAAGGAGGAGACATTCACCCCATATTTTTATTTAGCAACGATGATGGCCCTACAATTGACAGCTGAGGAGGAGGAACACTAGAGCCCCCACCACGATCATACCTGAGCTCCACCATGTGTTCGTAGAAGGTTGTGCAACCCCGACATCTTTGCTATTCCACTATTCACCACAGTGGATCTTTTTGGTTGCACGGTGGAGAAGACTATTGATTTTGAAGATGCCCGCGCAACACCAGAGACATGAGCTTTCATCGTTATACCGCCAACAACAACTTCAGTGTCCAAGCCAACTCAACGACGGTTGTGAGTTTTTTTCCCCTTCCTTGTGCTTCATTCTTTTTTGTCTTTCATTACATTGAGGACAATGCAATGTTTAAGCATGGGGGAGTATTCTATACTTGCTATGTCGTTGAAGAGAAAAGAAAAAGAAAAAGCCAAAAATTGAAAAATGGCAAAAATAGAAATCCTGGGATAAGTCGAAAACCCGAAAGGGCGGCTTAGGCAATAAGCAGGTGGCTTGGACCAGCATTAGGCTGGGGTAATAATTGGTCAAGAGTAATGTGAGTTATATGTGAGTCCATCTATTGAAAAAATGAAATGAGTGGCTTGGTGAAAACCCGAAAGGGCGCCTTGGCAAAATGAGTGAAAAGAAGAAGAGTGATTATTAGGATTCCTCATTTTTCCTAGCGAGTTGACATAAGAAGAGGTGATATAAGGGGGATTCGGATAGGTCACTCTGGGAGGTATAAGAAGATAGATGGAGGCTAGGATTAGATTTTTATTCACTCTATGGTGTTCGGGATAAGCTTGGGGGAAGTACTCTGCTTTCCTTTTTGCTTGGTTGGTGTTATGTGTTGTGTTGTGTGTTGAGCGTATTGTGTTGGTGCCTTGGAGATTCATGTTAGGTGCAATTCTTAGTGGAGATGGTTTTTCTATGCTTCCTGAGACCTTGGGGATTTGATTGGAGAAGTAGGTTTATTTTAGCTTACTCGAGGACGAGCAAGGTTTAAGCATGGGGGAGTTTGATCATCACTAATTTGTAGTGCTTATCTAGGAGTTGTTACCGGTGTTTTGGGTGCCATTTGTATGGGTTTAGAGAACAACTGTGGAATATGGAGTTGAGGAGAAGAAGTTGTGATATGGTGGTTTGGAGAAGCTTAAATGAAGACATTCGGAAGATGAGGAGAATACCACTCGAGAAAGACGAAGAAAAAGCCACACGAGCGAAGAAGGAGGAGCCGCGACCGCGAATGAGCACGGAGGGCGATCGCAGAGAAGTCGAGAACATGGAGCGAGAAAAGCCATTTTCCGCGACCGCGGAACATATTCCGCGACCGCGGAAAAATCCTTCAGCGATGCGCCAGGTCGAGAGCGAGGTTGAATTTTCCGCGACCGCGGAATTCTTTCCGTGATTGCGAAAATGCACGGCAGCGAACCCGGAGTCCCACACCGGAATTTTCGCCCGGAGTCTCACTCCGGAATTTTCGTCCGAACTCTATTTTATTTTATTTCTTTTCTCTTTTATTTATTTTATTCCGGTTAATTTATTTTATTTTCTTTTTAGATTTTATTTCCTATCTTATGGAAATTAGGTTTAGCTAAGTCTATATATTCTTTCTTTAGAACATTAGTTTGGTAAGTTGGGTGCTCCCCAAGTTGGGTTCTACCTTTCTTCATCTTTTCCCTTTTCTTAGTTTAGTTCTTTGTTTTGTTTTTGGCTAGACAATTGAAGCGTTGGTTTGAATTTGATATTGAGATTATTCCTTTACTCTTTCTATGATTGTTTTAATTCTCTCCCGTGCTTAATCTTATTGATCGTATATCGATTCCCCTTGATTTGTTTATTAGGATATCAAATAGATTGTTAATAGTAGTTCCCTCTAGCCTGACAACCTAGAGAAGATTAGTATTATGCTATTGGTTCCCCTTTTCTATACAACTTGTTGAGATTGTTATTGATCATACTATTAAGGATTGGAGGAGACTGTTTGAGAATCTTGATCCCTTAGTTTATGTAGAGAATTAATTGCATGCAATTGTATGACTGTTTGCTACAATTGCATGTACCTATCTATTCCTGAATTCATTGCTGCTGTTAGATTTATCTTGATAGTTTCTTGATTGTTTAATAGTTAGGGTTATCAGGACTAGTTGGACTGGTAACTAATTTAGAACAGGGATTAGGACATCCATGAGGATTGAGAATTAGGAATAATCAATGATTGATCAACCAAACTAAAGGTGGATATTTGTTTGCCAAGCTTTCTATGTTTTATTTATCGTTTTCTTAGTTAGATTCATACAAAACCCCCTTTGTCTTTGTTATCGATTGGTGAATGATTTTGCAAACAGGATATATGACTTGATTCTCTGTGGGATTCGACCCTTGCTTACCAGACTACATTAGTTAGGTCTTTAAGGATTATTTTGTTTAGGTGTCACGACAACGCCTACCATTTTGCTACCCACCTATACCTAGAGAGGGGCCGAGTTTTCCTGTGCCTAGAGAAGGTCCAAGCGTGCCTAGGGAGGAGCCGAGTGTTCCGGGTCCTAGTAGCTCGAGGAGGACGACACTGGAACCCGAGGACAGTCTACCTCCGAAAAGATGCCAAAGGTCTGATGAGTACAAAAATCTCTTCAAGGCACCTCGAGGGGGACAGTAGCATGTCTTAGTGACTCTTTCTAGTTGTTTTGTTTTTGTTGTTTTAGAGCCTTAACCTCCTAACAGTTGTCTTATCGTTTAGGAGGGTAATTGTAAAACTTATCAAACATGGTTTCGGTTCATTCCATCAATAAAGTTTGCCAGTTTGATATACTCCAAATCAATTACATATATTGTATGTCTTTAAAGTGTGATATTAATGTTGTGAAATACTTGGAAAATTGATCGGCAAACAGATGGTGAACACAAGAAACATAACCCGTGCTGGTGTTGGGCCGAGTAACAACCCAAGGTTAAACCTGAGAAGCGCCGCTAATCAGGGGGATGAGAGTGAGTCTGCCTCTCACAATAACCCCGCAGGCAATAGCCATGTTCAGGCTAACCCTCAGGTTGTGTTCGATGCGGCGGCCATAAAGACCATTGGTGGGATTGTTATGCAGGCGGTCACCGAGATAATTCGGCCAGCTGTACCGCAAGCATAGGGTGTTCCAGTTCCTCAGGTTGTCCCTGAATTTGAGGAGCCGGTGGACCCGGTACCTCAGGTCAATGCCGTCAGAAATAAAGGGAACTATGGTCGGGCCTTAAAAGACATTAGCTCAATGAGGCCTGACAGCTACGATGGTACTAGAGAACCCGTCAGGGTGGCTTATTGGTTCTCGCACATGGAACGGTTATTCAAGAACGTCGATTGCACTAAGGCTGAGAAAGTGCATATTGCTTCCCTTCAACTTAAGGATGTGGCTAGCGAATGGTGGGAGAGAACTGGTTTAGCTGATCATCCCGCGTTGAACTGGGATATGTTCAAAACAAAAATGACTGACCGTTTCTTTTCCCGTGCTATGAGGGAGAAGAAGCATAAGGAGTTCCTTTACCCTAAGACGGATGGGCTGAAGGTGACTGAGCTAGCAACAAAGTTCAATCACCTGTTACAATATGCTGGACCAGAAGTGTCGAGTGAGGAGCAAAAAATTTGGCACTTCCATGAGTGGATGAACCCAGATATCAAGTCGTTGATGGTGCACCATGGCTGCTCCACTTTGGAGCAGTATGTGGACGATGCCTACAAGCTGTTAGCGACTCTAGAGGAGTCGGCAAAGAAGTATAATCGCCAGAGACCGGCGCAGATCCAGCCTCAGGCTAGTGGGTTTAAATGACCCGCACCACCGTCGCATTTTGCCAAGTCTGGCCGGGCAAGAACTGAGGTGACGCAGTCAGGCCCTACTCAATGCTCGAGCCAAGGCAAGAACCCGATTCAGTGCTATAACTGCAGAACACCGGGGCATAAGAGCAATGAGTGCCCGAAGGGTAGGAGGAGCTGCTTTGCATGCGGAAAGGAGGGGCATTTGCAGACTTTTTGTCCGCAGAAGAGACAGAAGGAGGCTGAGTCGCAGCAAGGGTCAGTTAGCCATAACAACCGACCCTGATTCAAGCCTGTAGGGACTCTGAGTACCTCGATGTAGACTACTGCTAAGAACAAGGGGAAATCCCCAGCTGTTCCTGTGGGTCAAGGTCAGCGGCTGTATGAGATGCGCGAGGCTGACGGACCCAACGCTCCGATTGCCCAAGGTACTCTATACCTTCACTCTACATCCATGTGTATATTGTTTGATTCGGGTGCTTGATCAATGCTACCTTGTAGGGTTTAACTAGGAGTTGTTACCAGAGTTTTAGGTACCATTTGGATGTGTTTAGAGCGTTATTGTGGAGTATGGAGTTGAGGAGTAGAAGTGTGGATTTGGTGGTTTTGAGTGCGTAAATGAAGACATATAGAAGATGGAAAAGGAAGCCACCACGAGAATATTGCAACATAAGCGAAGAAGAGCAACAAGAGGCCAGCCGCGGGCGCAGAGAAGCCAGCCGCGATCGTGGAAATGCAAGACATCGAGATTCCAGAGAGTTTTTCGCGGTCGCGGATACTGTTTACAGACGCGGGTCCGAAGAATTTCCTTTCGTCCGAAGTTGTATTTTATTTTATTTCCTTTTCTTTTATTTCTTTTATTTCATTCTTTACTTTTAGATATTAATTCTTATCTTTAGAAATTAGGTTTTGTTAAGTCTATATATTCTTCCTTTAGAACATTAGTTTAGTAAGTTTGGTGCTCCCCAAGTTGGGTTCTACCTTTCTTCATCTTTTCCCTTTTCTTAGTTTAGTTCTTTGTTTTGTTTTTTGCTAGACAATTGAAGCCTTGGTTTGAATTTGATATTGAGATTATTCCTTTCTTTATCCTTGAATGTTATGATTCTCTTGTGCTTCATCCCATTGAGTTTTATTGATTTCTCTAGCCTGATCACCTAGTTTTATTGGTATTATTCATACTGCAGGATTAGGGTTTTGAATTCTATTGGTTGATCTAGTTCATCAATTGTTGTGATTAGTATTATTAATATTGGTTTCCCTAGCGTGACAAACTAGTTGAGATTGGTATTATCTATAGTGCTAGTTCCCCTAATCTGGTCATCCTGTTGAGATTAATATTGTTCATCCCTAATTCAGAGTAGCAACCACGATTTACTGGAACGAGTTGTGAATATTTATTGTGAAGAGAATTGATTGCATGTCGAGTACTGACGAGTTATTAAGTATTGCATGAGCCTATCTATTCCTGAGCTTACTGCTGCTGTTAGATTTATCTTGATAGTTTCTTGATTGTTTAATAGTTAGGGTTATGAAAGACTAATTGGACTGGTAACTAATTTAGAACAGGAATTACGACATTCATGAGGATTGATAACTAGGGATAATCAATGATTGATCAAACAAACTAAAGGTGGATATTTGTTTAGCCAAGCTTTCTATGTTTTATTCATCGTTTTCTTAGTTAGATACAACCCCCCCCCCCCCCCATTTGTCTTTGTTATCAATTGGTGAATGATTTTGCAAACAAGATATATAACTTGATTCTCTGTGGGATTCGACCCTTACTTACCAGACTACATTAGTTAGGTTTTTGAGGATTACTTTGTTTAGGTGTCACGAAAATACCTATCAAATTGGCGCCATTGCCGGGGAATCTAAGGTACGTATTTTCTTGTTTGTGTTTGTTTACCGATTTGATCAACAAGACACTATCTTTTTCTTTTATTTTTTTCTATTTGTTGTGTTTTCGTGTTTCGTTTCGTTTTCGACTAACCCGCAGGAAGAACAGAAGAAAAACCACGACCGCGATGAACAATCAAAGAAGAATCCGCGACTGCAGAAATTTGTCCGCGATCGCGGCCGCCGCGGCGATTTTAGGGTTAGTAAAAAAAAAAAAGTTCTGCATTTTTCCGCGATCGCGACTCTATTTTCGCGATCGCGGCCCAACTGTCTGTGTTTTATTTTGAGAGACGGTGCGCATCATGATGCCAAGGAGGAGACACCAGCCCCACATTTGTATTTGGCACTGATGATGGCCCGACATTCGATAGCTGATGAGGAGGAACGATGGAGCCCACCACATGATTACATCTGGGCTCCATTATGTGTTCATTGAGGTCGTGCAACCCCGTTTTCTTGATGCACCACTACACCTTACAATGGATTTCTTTGGTTGCACGGTGGAGTTTTTTGTCTTTCATTACATTGAGGACAATGCAATGTTTAAGCATGGGGGAGTGTTCTATACTTGCTAGTCGTCTGAGGAAGAAGGAAAAAAATAATGAAATAGAAAAAGTCAAAAATATTGAAAAAATACAAAAATAGAAATCCTGGGATAAGTCGAAAACCGGAATCGCCGGCTTAGGTAATAAGCAGGTGGCTTGGACCAGCATTAGGCTGGGGTAATAATTGGTCAAGAGTGATGTGAGTTTTATGTGAGCCCATCTATTGTAACACCCCCAAATATTACCTTGAAAGTATTACCGCCAATGACCTCAGATTTCACATCTGAAGCCACCCAAGGCTTAACCATTTTATATCAACCATAAAACACACCGATAATATTAAATATCATAACATTTTATTCAACCAAAGTCTCGGATTACATCTGTAAAAATCCCAAATTCAATCTAAAATACAGAATTCATTTCAATACAGCGGAAGTCTTTTGATAAATAACATAAGGGTCTTGATCGGAACGATCTCATGCCTAGGATCTTCAACCTTGAGAAAACCTTTTAAAAACTCCATCTGCCTTCATCGTCGCGTACTAGCCTTCACGGAAGGGAAGTTTTCCTGATGTGTCGTATGAGACGGATGGCACCAGCCAACCATGCAAGGGAAATAACCGATTGGTTGGTCTAATGAAAGACTATGCAAGGGTAAAACAGAAAGGTTCTAAGTAGTCGTATTAGGTTACACCCATCGCTTCTCGAATGAAAGCCGATGACGATAGTGAACCTCAATACTTATACGGAAAGATACGAAACAAAATGATCAAGAGAAGACTCCAAAAGATCGAGTCTTAGGGAAACATATAAAGAGAAGACTCCAAAAGATTGAGTCTTATCGGAAAGTATGACAAATGTTTGGGAACGTTATAATTTCACACAAGCTTTTAAAAAGACTTGACTATTTGGGTCCACGACCAACCTCACCGCGCACTGCGAATTCAGATTTGGAAGGAGGACTTACTCTAATCGAAGTCCGGGTGGTTTCCACGTTGTACTCCTCGCCCGAGGGTATATTAATTATGTGCATAATCGCACTTATCTTATTAAATTCCAAAGCGTACATTTATGTTACAAGTTTTTAAGATATATCATCTCATCACGAGAGATATTGGAGGGAATAAATTCCGAATGTCGGCACCAGCTGTGTGCACCTACCCTGAGTAAGGGTAAAGTCATGACCAGAGAGAGTACTAGGGAAAAATCCTCTTAATACCAGTTATAAAGAAACGACTAGACCTCGCGAGGTACATAGTGTCCCTACGAATACTCGTTCTAACTAAACAGTTAAAACCACACAATAGTCCACACCAATACCATCATGGTAATTACAGATATAATAGCGTTGTTTCTAGCAGTATATAAAACCAATTATAATGTCACATTTTAATCACATACGTTTATAAAAACTGTTCCCAAACGAAAACAACATTCATCCCATTTTAATTAACAATTAAAAGCAATTGATAATTAACGGAAACACGGAATGATGAGCAAGAGCGAACCGCCACTTACCTTGATCGAGACGAACGAACGAATGACGACAGGTTCCTGGGTCCGGAACTGGGAACGAAATCGGATTATAGATTCCTACGACAACGAACCCACAATGAAACCCTAGGTTAGATTCGATAATTAAATAATACGAATCTAAGGAAACGAAAGGATGAGGGTCCCATCCGTGACCGGATTGTCCAAGGCCACGATCGCGTTTGCTAAGGCAAACCGCGGTCGCGGCTTGGATTCCGCGGTCGCGGATGTCTGGATATCGTCCGCGGTCACGGATGTTCATGTCCGTGGTCGCGGCCATGAATCTGACAACCCGAGCGAACTAAATCCTCACCGGCGATGACACGGCGAGGCTCCGAACGAGAGGGATTCGACTCCCTATGCCACGCCGCTTCCAACGCACCACCACTCGACCACGACAACCACCGACGAGAGCTTCGTCGACGACGAGAAATTCCGACAAGCAAACGAGAGCACGAGAGAGAGATTGAGAGATTGAGAGCTTGAGATTTGGATGCCGAACCTCCCCTATCAATCCACCTTTTATAGCCATCGAGGAGGCCAGGCGAACCGCTCCAGATCCCCCCCCCCTCGGCGAATCGACGGCCAACCAACCGGCAAGCCATTGAAGACGATGCTCGAAGCGTTTTCCGTGGTTGCGGTAATATTCCGCGGTCGCGGAAAAATGCATGTTCGCGAGGCTGACGACGCTTCATTTTCCTCGGTCGCAGAAATCTGCCACGGTCGCGGAAAAGGCCTATTCGTGTCCTTTTGCCCGGGAAACAATTGAACACGTGATAAAATCTCGAAATAATTAATATTTGTACCCAAACAAATATTTTAAGCCTCCAAAATACATCGAATGTATATTATAATGCTCAGGGAATTATTATAGAGATAATACGCGTTATAGAAATTCGGAACTTCGCCAAATGTTAAACGATTACATAACGAGGGTTGGGAAATTACCCAAATACCCTTACTAAAAATGAGGGGTATTACATCACTTCCCCCTTAAAATAAGTTTCGACCCTGAAACTTGGCCGAAATAACCCAAAAAAAAAAATGAGGCGTTACATCACTACCCCCTTAAAAAGGTTTCGACCCCGAAACTAGGCCGAAAACAGATCGAGAAAGCGACTAAGCAAATCCGCCTCAGTCTCCCAGGTTTCCCAAGTAACCTCTTCAGATCCAGACTTGGACCAAAAAATCCATACTAATGGTACTACCTTGTTCCACAATTGCTTCTCGCGACGTTCGAGAATACGCACATGTATCTCCTCGTAGGTACCATTTGCCTGAATCTCGATGTCCTCATAACTCAGCACATGAGACACATTTGACACGTACTTTCTCAACAAGGACATGTGGAACACGTTATGCACTGGATGTGCCGACGGCGGTAATGCCAAACGATACGCTAGAGATCCTACCCTGTCAAGGATCTCAAACGGTCCCACGTAGCGAGGGTTAAGCTTCCCACGCTTTCCAAACCTAAACACACCCTTGGATGGTGACACCCTGACAAACACTTTGTCACCAACCTCAAATTCGACATTCCTGTGCTTCAGATCTGCGTAAGACTTTTGTCGACTCTGAGCTGTCAACATCCTTTGTCTGATCAAAGCAATGTCCGAGGCAGTCCTTTCGACTAACTCTGGTCTGAGCAGAACCTTGTCGGCATTCTCATCCCAACAAATTGGAGATTTGCACTTCCGACCGTACAATGCCTCGAATGGAGCCATCTTAATGGTAGCATGCCAACAATTGTTGTATGTGAACTCAATCAGACTTAGGCTGTTCTCCCAGCTAGTCGGACGATCAAGTACGCAAGCTCTTAGCATATCTTCCAAGGTCTGGATGGTCCTCTCAGACTGTCCATCCGTCTGAGGATGAAATGCAGTACTGAACCTCAACTCGGTCCCCATGGCCTTGTGGAGTTCCTTCCAGAATCTCGACATCAATCGACCGTCACGATCCAATACAATGGTCTTTGGTGTACCATGCAAACGGACAATCTCGTGTAGGAACACTTCTGATAGCTTATGGGTTCCCCAAGTTGACTTAATAGCCACGAAGTGAGCACTCTTCGTGAGCCTGTCAATGATTACCCATATAGCATCCTTTTGACTCTGAGTCTTCGGCAGCCCTGTGACGAAGTCCATAGCAATATCCTCCCACTTCCATTCTGGCACTAGGAGAGGTAGCAATTCACCACCTGGTCTACGGTGTTTTATCTTGACCTTCTGACAAGTCAAGCATTTAGCCACAAATTCTGCTACGTCCCACTTCATGTTGGGCCACCATAATTTTTTTTCTGAGGTCTTTGTACATCTTACTGGAGCCTGGATGTACAGAATAAGCTGACGAATGGGCCTCCTTCATCACCAACTGGCGAAGGCCATCAGTGTCAGGCACACAAATCCGGTCTTGAAACTAGAGTGATCCATCTTCCTGAATCACGAATCCGGGAGCTTTCCCATCCATCACTTCACTGCTTAACTTCACCAAGACCACATCATCAACTTGCTTCTCCCTAATTTGGTCAAGTAGCATAGCCTGAATCTCTAGCATACTCAAGTATCCTCGACGCTGATCGTACAAGACGTCAATCTCGCACAACCCTTGGTTCAGTTTGGTCTGAGCAGTGAGTAGAGCCACTACGGTCTCGTGCGGTGTCTTTCGGCTCAATGCATCGGCTACTACATTAGCCTTGCCCAGATGATACAGCAACTCGATGTCATAGTCCTTGAGTAGCTCTAACCAGCGACGTTGTCTCATATTCAACTCCTTCTGAGTGAACACATACTTGAGACTCTTATGATCGGTGAAGACTTGGCACCTAACACCATAGAGATAGTGCCTCCAAATCTTCAACGCAAAAACTACAGCCGCTAACTCCAGATCATGCGTCGGATAGTTTGCCTCATAGGTTTTCAATTGCCGAGATGCGTACGCAATAACCTTCCTTTTCTGCATCAGTACACATCCTAACCGATGCTTTGAAGCATCACTATAGACCACATAACCATCAGCTCCTTCTGGTAGCGCCAAAACTGGTGCGGAGGTCAAATATTCCTTCAATTTCTGAAAACTGGCCTCGCACTTGTCATCCCAGACAAACTTCTTATGTACCTTACGGAGCAAACCGGTCATAGGTAGAGCGATCTTAGAAAATCCCTGCATGAACCGTCTGTAATATCCAGTGAGTCCCAAGAAACTGCGCACCTCCTTCACATTCTGAGGCCGCTTCCAGTTGGCTACCGCTTCAATTTTCTGGGGATCGACCATAACCCCATCCTCGTTGATCACATGGCCTAAGAAAGCCACTTCCTTGATCCAGAAGTCACACTTAGACAACTTCGCATACAATTGATTATGTCTAAGGACTAATAAGGTGATCCGAAGATGTTCCTCGTGAGCCTCCTCACTCAGGGAAAAGATCAGAATATCGTCGATGAAGACCACCACGAACTTATCAAGATATTGGTGGAAACATCGATGCATCAGATCCATGAAGACCGCTGGAGCATTAGTAAGGCCAAATGGCACAACTACGAACTCATAGTGGCCATACCTCGTCCGGAAAGCAGTCCTCGGAATATCTTCCTCACGAATCCTGAGTTGATGGTAACCAGATCTCAGATCGATCTTGGAAAAGACTTTTGCTCCTTGTAGTTGATCCAATAGATCATCAATCCTCGGCAACGGATACTTATTCTTGATCGTGACCTTGTTCAACTCTCGATAGTCGATACAAAGTCGGAATGACCCATCCTTCTTCTTGACGAACAAGATCGGAGCGCCCCAAGGCGATGCACTCGGCCTTATATATCCTTTCTCAAGAAGGTCCTCAAGTTGCTTCTTCAACTCTTGCATCTCAACTGGAGCCATCCGGTATGGTGCCTTAAAAATTGGCGCGGTACCCGGCTCAAGATCAATGGTAAACTCCACGTCACGATTTGGGGGTAACCCGGGAATCTCCTCCGGAAATACACCCGAAAACTCTCGAATAACAGGAATATCAAGGATGGAAGCCTCATCTCTCTTGGGCTTATCCAGGTAGCACAGGTACCCGACACAACCTTGTCGAAGTAGCTTACACGCAACCATCGCATTGATGAGCTTGCCGTTATCAATGTCATTACGACCCTTAAACTTGCATACAAACTGGCCCCCAAATGAAACTGTCACAGTCCTTGAGCTGAAATCGATCACCGCCCCATGGTGCGTCAGCCAATCCATATCGAGAATAATGTCGTATAGAGCCATGGCTATACAGATCAAATCTGCTTCGAACTTCCTGCCCTGAATGGTAATTGGAAATTCTGACAGACGCTTGGATCCTACTAACTGCTCACCATTAGGAAGATTCACTATAAAAGGCTCACAAGCCTCATTGCATACTAAGCCTAGCTTATTTACACAATCCTCCGAGATGAAAGAATGAGTACCACCCGAATCAAATATTATACACACAGAAGTAAAATGAAGGTATAGAGTACCTTGAGTAATAGGAGCATTCGGTCCATCAGCCTCATGTATCTCGTAGAGTCGCTGACCTTGACCTCCTGAAGCAGCAGGGCCTTTCCCCTTGTTCTGAGCAGTTGTCTGTGTTGAAGGGCTAGGAGCCTCCACTGGTTTGAATCTGGGTCGGTTGTTATGACTAACGGACCCTTGCTGTGACTCAGCTCCCTTCTGCCTCCTCTGCGGACAAAACGTCTGCAAGTGGCCCTCCTTCCCACAGGCAAAGCACGTCCTCCTTTCCTTCAGACACTCATTACTCTTATGCCCGTGTGTACCACAGTTGTAGCACTGGATCAGATTCTTGCCCTGGCCCGAACGTTGCGTAGACCCTCCTTGAGTCATCTCCGTTCTAGCTCGTCCAGACTTGGCAAAGTTTGACGGTGGCGCGGGTCGCTTGAACCCACTTGCCTAAGGCTGGCTCTATGCCGGTCTCTGGCGATTGCGCTTCCTCGTCGACTCCTCCAGAGTCACCTCCAACTTGTAGGCAGCATCCACGTACTGCTCCAGAGTAGAGCATCCGTGGTGCACCATCAGTGGCTTGATGTCCGGATTCATCCACTCGTGGAAATGCCAGATTTTCTACTCATCACTGGACACTTCCGGCCCAGCGTACTGCAACATGTGATTGAACTTGGCCGCAAGCTCAGTCACTTTCAATCCATCCGTCTTCGGATAGAGAAACTCCTTATGCTTCTCTTCCCTCATAGCACGGGAAAAGAAACGGTCGGTTATTTTCGTCTTAAACATTCCCCAGTTCAACCCAGGGTGATCAGCTAGACCGGTGCTTTCCCACCATTCACTAGCCACCTCCTTCAGTTGAAGGGATGCAATGTGCACTTTATCAGCTTCAGTGCACTCGATGTTTCGGAACAACCTTTCCATGTGTGAGAACCAATATGCCACTTTGACTGGCTCTCCCTTTCCATCATAGTTGTCAGGCCTCATAGAGCTAATGGCCTTCAGCGCTCGACCATAATTGCCTTTGTTCCTGACTGCATCTTCATGAGGCACATGGACAACTGGCTCCTCGAATCTAGGAACCACTTGAGGAATTGGCACACCTTGTGCCTGTGGTGCGATTGGCCGCATGATATCGGTGACCGCTTGCATCACGATCCCCCGAATAGCCTCAATTGTCGCGGCGTCGAATATCACTTGAGGGTTGACCGGAACTTGGTCACTGCCCCCGGGGTTATTGTGAGAAATCGACTCGTTCTCATCCCCTGGATTTGCGGCATTCCTCAAATTCAGTCTGGGGTTGTTACTTGGTTCAACCCCGTCAGATCCCGATGGGTAGCAAAACTCCTCCAGAAACCCTGGTTGAAAGTATGCCCTGTTCACCTCGTACTGAGGGTTGAGTAGCAACCTTGCCTGGCGGATGTACTCTTAGAGCTCGTGGACGTCCCCAAGAATTCGGGAGAGACCGAGCTCTGTCTCGTATGTCCTCTCCTCCATGTCATACAAGGCGTTCGACCACTCCTTCAGGCACTCCTCAAGCATTCGGGGCCTCGGCCTGGCCTGTTGAGTCGAGACCACCCTCGGTGTACCCATTGACTCCCACGACCTTGCCCTCGCTCGAGCACGCTCCACTGCTTCATCCACCTGGCGACGCGCTTCAGAGGAAACCATCTAACTCTGGCGAAACACATGTCGCGAATCAGGACTCACCATTGGCCTCCTCGGAGTAGGGATCACTTGCGGGTCCTCTAGTGCATCCAGCGGCCCACTCCTCCTCCTGACGGTACCTGAAATACCCAGCACCTCCCAAGCGGCAGGGACAACAGCATATACTCCTCCTCAGGTGGCGGCACCGGACTCGGGAAAATGAATTGCATTCCCGAATCCTCACTGTCCTCCAGCAAGTGCTCCAAGTCGAAGCCATATTCCTCGAGGTGACGAGAAGAGAATTAGTCTTTCTAAATATAGAAGCGAACTTACTATATCAGACTGGACAGAAGGCACGCCTTGAATGGCAGAGATTTCAAAACAACACATTTGGTCAAGTATGGTTTAGTTCCAGAAATTCAAAATTTTCGGATTTAAACGACTCTCTCAGTTTAAACGGGTAAACGGTTTATGAAATTTTTGTTTTCAGTAAAACGATTTGAAACCCAACCCGTTTTAAAAACTTTCAGCTCTGATACCAAATCTGTAACACCCCCAAATATTACCTTGAAAGTATTACCGCCAATGACCTCAGATTTCACATCTGAAGCCACCCAAGGCTTAACCATTTTATATCAACCATAAAACACACCGATAATATTAAATATCATAACATTTTATTCAACCAAAGTCTCGAATTATATCTGTAAAAATCCCAAATACAATCTAAAATACAAAATTCATTTCAATACAACGGAAATCTTTTGATAAATAACATAAGGGTCTTGATCAGAGCGATCTCATGCCTAGGATCTTCAACCTTGAGAAAACTTTTAAAAACTCCATTTTCCTTCATCGTCGCGTACTAGCCTTCACGGAAGGAAAGTTTTCCTGATGTGCCGTATGAGACGGATGACACCAGCCAACCATGCAAGGGAAATAACTGGTTGGTTAGTCTAATGAAAGACTATGCAAGGGTAAAACAGAAAGGCTTCGACTCCCTACGCCACGCCGCTTCCAACGCACCACCACTCGACCACGAAAACCACCGGCGAGAGCTCCGTCGACGACGAGAAATTCCGGCGAGCAAACGAGAGCACGAGAGAGAGATTGAGAGCTTGAGATCTGGATGCCGAACCTCCCCCATCGATCCACATTTTATAGCCATCGAGGAGGCCAGGCGAACCGCTCCAGATCCCCCCCTCGGCGAATCGACGGCCAACCAACCGGCGAGCCATTGAAGACGATGCTCGAAGCGTTTTCCGCGGTTGCGGAAAAATGCTTGTTCGCGAGGCTGACGACGCTTCATTTTCCGCGGTCGTGGAAATCTGCCGCGGTCGCGGAAAAGGCCTATTCGCGTCCTTTTGCCCGGGAAACAATTGAACACGTGATAAAATCTCGAAATAATTAATATTTGTACCCAAACAAATATTTTAAGCCTCCAAAATACATCGAATGTATATTATAATGCTCATGGAATTATTACAGAGATAATACGCGTTACAGAAATTCGGAACTTCGCCAAATGCGAAACGATTACAGAATGAGGGTTGGGAAATTACCCAAATACCCTTACTAAAAATGAGGGGTATTACATCTATTGAAAAATGAAATGAGTGGCTTGGTGTAAACCCAAAAGGGCATCTTGGCAAAATGAGTGAAATGAAGAAGAGTGATTATTAGGATTCCTCATTTTTCCTGGCGTGGTGGCATAAGAAGAGGTGATATAAGGAGGATTTGCGTAGGTCACTCTGGGAGGCATAAGAAGATAGATGGAGGCTAGGATTAGATGTTTATTCACTCTATGGTGTTCGGGATAAGCTTGGGGAAAGTACTCTGCTTTCCTTTAAGCTTGTATGTTGTGTGTTGATTGATTGTGTTGGTGCCTTGGAGTTTCATGTTTAGGTGCAATTCTTAGTGGAGAGAGTTTTTCTGTGCTTCCTGAGACCTTGGGTATTTCATTGGAGTAGTAGGTTTCTATTAGCTTACTCGAGGACGAGCAAGGTTTAAGCATGGGGGAATTTGATCAGCGCTACTTTGTAGGGTTTAACTAGGAGTTGTTACCAGAATTTTAGGTACCATTTGGATGTGTTTAGAGCGTTATTGTGGAGTATGGAGTTGAGGAGTAGAAGTGTGGATTTGGTGGTTTTGAGTGCGTAAATGAAGACATATAGAAGATGGAAGGAAGCCACCACGAGATAACTGCAACAGAAGCGAAGAAGAGCAACAGAAGGCCAGCCGCGGGCGCGGAGAAGCCAGCCGAGATCGCGGAAATGCAAGACAGCGAGATTCCAGAGAGTTTTCCGCGGTCGCGGAAGAAGGTTCCGTGGTCGCGGATACTGTTCACAGACGCGGGTCCGAAGAATTTCCTTTCGTCCGAAGTTGTATTTTCTCTTATTTCTTTTATTTCGTTCTTTACTTTTAGATATTAATTCTTATCTTTAGAAATTAGGTTTTGTTAAGTCTATATATTCTTCCTTTAGAACATTAGTTTAGTAAGTTGGGTGCTCCCCAAGTTGGGTTCTACCTTTCTTCATCTTTTCCCTTTTCTTAGTTTAGTTCTTTGTTTTCTTTTTAGCTAGACAATTGAAGCCTTGGTTTGAATTTGACATTGAGATTATTCCTTTCTTTATCCTTGAATGTTATGATTCTCTTGTACTTCATCCCATTGAGTTTTATTGATTTCTCTAGCCTGGTCATCTAGTTTTATTGGTATTATTCATACTGTAGGATTAGGGTTTTGAATTCTATTGGTTGATCTAGTTCATCAATTATTGTGATTAGTATTATTAATATTGGTTTCCCTAGCATGACAAACTAGTTGAGATTGGTATTATATATAGTGCTAGTTCCCCTAATCTGGTCATCTTGTTGAGATTAATATTGTTCATCCCTAATTCAGATTAGCAACCACGATTTACTGGAACGAGTTGTGAATGTTTATTTTCAAGAGAATTGATTGCATGTCGAGTACTGACGAGTTGTTAAGTACTGCATGAGCCTATCTATTCCTGAGCTTACTGCTGTTGTTAGATTTATCTTGATAGTTTCTTGATTGTTTAAAAGTTAGGGTTATCAGGACTAGTTGGACTGGTAACTAATTTAGAACAGGGATTAGGACATTCATGAGGATTGAGAACTAGGGATAATCAATGATTGATCAACCAAACTAAATGTGGATATTTGTTTAGCCAAGCTTTCGATGTTTTATTCATCGTTTTCTTAGTTAGATACAACCAACCCCCCCCCCCCATTGTCTTTGTTATCAATTGGTGAATGATTTTGCAAACAAGATATATAACTTGATTCTATGTGGGATTCGACCCTTACTTACCAGACTACATTAGTTAGGTTTTTTGCATTACTTTGTTTAGGTGCTTGCGAAAAAAACGCCTATCAGTGCTACTCATATGTTTCCACCAGTATTTGGACAAGTTCGTGGTGGTATTCATCGACGATATCCTGATCTACTCTCCGAACGAGGAAGCTCACGCGGAGCATCTTCGTATCACAGTGTCGGTCCTTAGACAAAATCAGATATATGCAAAGTTGTCTAAATGTGACTTCTGGATTAAGGAAGTGGATTTCTTAGGCCCTGTGATTAACGAGAATGGGGTTATGGGCGACCCTCAGAAGATCAAAGCGGTAGCCGACTGGAAGCGACCTCAGAACGTGAAGGAGGTGCGCAGTTTCTTGGGACTTGCCGGTTATTACAGACGGTTCGTGGAGGGATTTTCAAAGATCGCCCTACCCATGACCGAGTTGCTCCGCAAGGTCCATAAGAAGTTCATATGGGATGACAAGTGCGAGGCAAGTTTTCAGAAGTTGAAAAAGTGCCTGACGTCCGCACCAGTTTTGACGCTACCAGAAGGAACTGATGGTTATGTGGTCTATAGTGACGCTTCAAAGCATGGGTTAGGATGTGTAATAATGCAAAAGGGAAAGGTTATTGCATTCACATCTCGACAATTGAAGACCTATAAAGCAAACTATCCAACGCATGATCTGGAGTTAGCGGCTGTGGTTTTTGCACTGAAGATTTGGAGGTACTATCTTTATGGTGTTAGATGCCAAATCTTTACCGACCACAAGAGTCTCAAGTATGTGTTCACTCAGAAGGAGTTGAATATGAGGCAACGTCGCTGGTTAGAGCTACTCAAGGATTACGACATCGAGTTGTTTTATCATCTGGGCAAGGCTAACGTGGTAGTCGATGCTTTGAGTCGGAAGACGCCGCACGAGACCGTGGTAGCTCTGCTCACTGCTCAGAACAAACTGCACCAAGGATTGTGCGAGATTGACGTCTTGTATGATCAGCGTCGAGGATGCCTGAGTATGTTGGAGATTCAGGCTACGCTACTTGATCAAATCAAGGAGAAGCAGGTTGATGATGTGATCTTAGTGAAGTTAAGCAGTGAAGTGATGGATGGGAAAGCTCCGGGATTCGTGATTCAAGATGATGGATCACTCTGGTTTCAGGACCGAATCTGTGTGCCTGACGTAGATGGCCTTTGCCAACTGGTAATGAAGGAGGCACATTCGTCAGCTTATTCTGTACATCCAAGATCTAGTAAGATGTACAAAGACCTCAGGAAGAAATTCTGGTGGCCCAACATGAAGTGGGACATAGCAGAATTTGTGGCGAGATACTTGACTTGTCAGAAGGTCAAGATTCAACACCGTAGACCAGGTGGTGAGTTACAACCTCTCCCAGTGCCAGAGTGGAAGTGGGAGGATATTGCGATGGACTTCGTCACGGGGTTACCGAAGACCCAGAGTCAGAAGGATGCCATATGGGTGATCATTGACCGGCTCATGATGAGTACTCATTTCGTGGCCATCAAGTCAACTTGGGGAACCCAAAGGCTATCAAAAGTTTTGCTACACGAGATTGTCCGATTGCATGGTATGCCAAAAACCATTGTATCAGATCGTGATGGCCGATTCATGTCGAGATTCTGGAAGGAACTCCACAAGGCCATGGGAACTGAGTTGAGGTTCAGTACTGCATTTCATCCTCAGACGGATGAACAGTCTAAGAGGACCATTCAGACACTGGAGGATATCTTGAGAGCTTGTGTACTAGATCATCCGACCAGCTGGGAGAACAACTTAAGTCTGGTTGAATTCACATACAACAATAACTAGCATTCTACCATCAAGATGGCTCCATTCGAGGCTTTGCACGGTCGAAAGTGCAGATCTCTGATTTGTTGGGATGAGAATGCAGACAAGATTCTGCTCGGACCGGAGTTAGTCGAAAGGACTGCCTCGGACATTGCCTTGATCAGACAGAGGATGCTTATAGCTCAGAGTCCACAGAAGTCTTATGTTGATATGAAGCGCAGGAATGCCGAGTTTGAGGTTGGTGACAAGGTATTTGTCAGGGTGTCGCCATCCAAGGGTGTGTTCAGGTTCGGCAAGCGTGGGAAGCTTAACCCACCCTACGTGAGACCGTTTGAGATCCTTGACAGAGTTGGATCTCTAGCATAACGTTTGACATTGCCGCCGTCGGCGCATCCAGTGCATAATGTGTTCCACGTGTCTCTGCTAAGGAAATATGTGCCAGATGTGTCTCATGTACTGTGTTATGAGGACATCGAAATTCAGGCAAATGGTACATACGAGGAGAGACATGTGCGTATTCTCGAACGCCAAGAGAAGCACTTGAGGAATAAGGTGGTACCATTAGTAAGGATCCTCTGGTCCAAGTCGGGATCTGAGGAGGTAACTTGGGAAACCTGGGAGACTAAGTCTGATATGCCTAGTCGTTTTCTCGAGCTATTTTCGGCCTAATTTTGGGGTCGAAACTTTTTTTTAAGGGGGAGGTATTGTAATAACCCCTAAAAGTCCCCATGTCGTTCTATAAGCAAGACGTGTTGGGTAATTTCTATAATCTCAGTAATAATCTTTTGAACGTAATATTATACGTTTAATAAGATTTTGGGTCGTAAAGTATTTGGGAGTGCTAAAAATAATAAGATCAAGCATGACCTCGAGCGAGACTCGTGACCAAAGGCCAAGAAACGCGAGCGCGGCAGATCCGCGACCGCGGTTTCAAACCGCGGGCGCGGTTTCTTCATCGGCTTCTAGAATACCAACGCTCGGCTTGCTCCTCGTGCTCCTAACGCCGGGGGGAGGTGGATCGATTCGGATGCCAGCGTTGAGGTTGGAGGCTTCCTTCTGAGCCTATAAATAGGAGGGGATTCGAGCTCTTCTTTTCATCCTTAAGCTTCCTTCCATCTCTCTCGTTCAAATTTGTGTTGCTGGAGTTTCCAGTCGTCGCCGGAGTTATAGTAGTCGTTAGAGGTTTCGTTGGAAGCCTTGGAGTGGTGGTGATACGCGGTGGTGAAGCAAGCCTCGTCGTCGTCGTCGATAAGGGTTCGGAGCCACCTAGCCTCGCGTCGGGATGGAGATCCGCCACCGCGGCTTCATCCACTGCGACCACGGGCTTGGCCCAGAAAACCGTGACCGCGGTTATGCCAACCACGGCCTTGCCTAGCAAGCGCGATCGTGGCTTTGGTAACCACGGCCACGGCTTAGGCCCTTTTTCCCATCGTTCGTTCCGTTTATTCGTTTTGTTTCGTATCTTCGTGTCGTATCGTATCTAACTTAGGGTTCCGTCTTATATCTCATCGTCGTCGTAGGAATCCGTACTCAGATTCAAGTTCCAGATCTCGAACCCGATCTCTTCGTTCGTCGAAACTAAGGCAAGTGGCGGTTTCCTCTTGCTCATTATTCCATGTTTCCCTTGATTATCAATTAATTGATTGTTAATTAAGATGGGATAAAAGTTGTTGTTTTCTGTTTGGGAACAGATTTAATAAAACAATGTGTTAGAATATGAATATAAAATAGGTGGTATATATTGCTAGAAACAACGCTATTATGTATGATATTACCGTAATGGTTTTGGTGTGGATTTATGTATGAACTTACATGTGTAGTTAGAACGAGTATTCGTAGGAACGCTATGTACCTTGCGAAGTCTAGTCGTTTCTTTATAACTGGTATTAGGAGGATTTTGCCCTAGTACTTTCTGGTCATGACCGTACCCTTGTTCAGGGTAGGTGCACTCAACTGGTGCCAACAATCGGGATTCATTCCCATAAATATCTCTCGTATCGAGATGATGTGGAATAAAAGTTGTAACATGAATGTATGTTTTGGAATTAAATAAGATAAGTTCTTTTTACGCACATAATTAACATACCCTCGGGCGAGGAGTACAACATGGAAACCGCCCAGAATCTTGTTAGAGTAAGTCTTCTTTCCAATCTGGATTCGCATTGCACGGTGAGGTTGGTCATAGACCCAAATAATCAAGGTTGTGTTTTAAAGTTGTGTGAAAACTTAACGTTCCCAAACACTTGTCATACATTTCCCATAAGACTCAATTCCGTCGGAGTCTTCTCCTCATACGTTTCCCATAAGACTCAATTCCTTTGGAGTCTTCTCTTGATCATTCATTTTCTTATGTTTCTGTAGAAGTGTTGAGGTTCACTGTCGTCATCGACTATTATTCGAGAAGCGATGGGTGTAACCTAATACGACTACTTAGAACCTTTTTATTTGTACCCTTGAATAGTCTTTCATTAGACTAACCAACCGGTTTTTATTCCTTGCATGGTTGACTGGTGTCATCCGTCTCATACGGCACATCAGGTAAACTTCCTCTTCCGTGAAGGCCAAATTCTGACATCAAAGGCAGTTGATATTTTTAAGTGTTTTCCAAGGTTGAAGATCCTGGCGTGAGATCGCTCAAACCCCTTTATGGCGTTTATTTATTTCAAAGACTTTCGCTGTAATAAACATTTATGTATTTGGTTTTGTACCAGTTGTAACCTATGACGTTGGTTTGAATATTATTTGGTCTACTTTCATGTTATTTAATAAAGTTTACAACATTATATTATTTGTTATAAAAATGGTAAGCCTTGGGTGACCCCGGGTGTGTATTCTGAGGTCACTGGTGGTAATATTTCCAAAGGTATTTTGGGGGTGTTACATCGGGACAGGTTACTACTGGCCTACGATGAACAAGGACGCAACCGACTATGTTAAAAAATGCTACGCATGCCAACGGCATGCACCTATCACCCACCAACCATCAGAAATGCTGCACCCGATGCTGACACCTTGGCCTTTCATGCGATGGGGGGTGGACATCATTGGGAAACTTATACCGGCGTTCGGACAACGCATCTTCTTCCTTGCTATGACCGACTATTTTTCTAAATGGATTGAAGTTGAAGCATATCGAGAGGTAAAAGATAAACATGTCATTTCATTTATAAAACGTAACATTCTATGCAGATTTGGCATCCCCTCAGAAATCGTATGCGACAATGGCTCCCAATTCATCGGTAACAAGACGCGGTCTTTTTGCAAGCAATGGAAACCCACAATCCAAGTACCAAGCTGAATCCAGTAACAAGATCATGATAAACAATCTCAAAAAACGTCTCACATGGGCAAAAGGAAAATGGGCAGACGAGCTCCCTCTAATATCGTGGTCCGACAGAACCACCCCAAAGAAAGCGACCAAACAATCCCCTTTTTCACTAGTCTATGGGAGTGAAGCAGTTGTACCTGCTAAACTCCTCGTCCCGACGGCTAGATATGGGTTACAAACCACAGAGAAGAACGATGTCGAATTATCTCACAACCTCGACACCGTAGATAAGATCAGAGAAACAGCTAGGATCCAGATGATCAAATACCAGCAACAAGTCGCCCAAAGCTACAACAAGAATGTTCGAGTCAAGGTGTTCAAGGTAGTCGATTGGGTCTGAAGGAAAGTTTTCCAGAATACCCGAGATCCAACAGACGGGAAGTTGGCACCTTATTGGGAAGGACCATATCTCAAGGAGCATATCGACTCGAGACAAAGGATGGACAACTATTGCCACAAAGCTGGAACGCAACACACCTAAAGTTGTATCACTTTTAAACCTTTCGCCTTGTATTCCCTTTATGTCTAGTCAATTATATCTATGTATATCCTTTTACTGACATAAGCATCGGAGGGCCGTTGGGCTCACACCCAACGGTCGCCCCTTTGACCTTTTTATGTATTTCAAAGTTAACTATTTACAAATTACGTGCACTCCCTTTATTTATTTTTTACAAACATCGCCATTGTGCAAACAAGTACTCGTATACATTAAAGCGCTTATATTACACGATCGATCGGTACACATGGAATGGAGGAACAAAACAAGATACACTATTTACAAGACTTGTCCTATATGAGATACTTGTCTTTACCCAAAATTACAAAAAACTCTTCCCTGGAACTACACGGCATGCCACGCTAACAACTATAATGATAGGTCGCTTCGACCAAACACCACGCATCCCGGCCAAGATGCGACCGACAAGTCCACCTGCAAAATCAAGCAAAACAAAAACAAGGTATGCAGAAAACAAAGCATTCATAACACACGCGACATGCGATGATAGACGGGTCTCTAAAACATTGTCCATCCCATCTCCATGATGGGGCACAACACAATGTCAAACAACTAAGTCAAAACATCCATAACACAGCACATGCAAGATATTATCGTTACATAAGAACAAATTCAAGATTCGTCTAACTGCTCCTTAGCATCTGCAGGAACAACTTCTTGGGCCTTCACCGTCTCAGAAAGCTCCCTTGATGCGTCTCCGACAACTTCTTCGGTCGCCTCAAGGCCAACTTCCTCCTTCTGCTCGTCCTCTCCCAGGCCGACAAGCTTGAACAATTCTTCGCCAGGGTTGCCGTTGGGGTAAAAGAGGTCCATACTAGCCTTCTCCTCAATACTCCAGGCTGAGTGGGTTCCCACAGCATATGCTTCCATCATCTCAATACGAGACTTTATGCAGAAATACGTCCCCACATCACTAGCAATTTGGGCATCCTTCACACGAAGCTCTTCAACGTTGCCTTCCAGCTCTTCGAGATGAGCATGAACCTCCATCAACCTCTTCTCAGTCGAAGTCAACTTGTTCTTAGCAGCCTTTACACGACTATTAGCGGCTTTAAGCTGTCACTCGGCTTGAGCTGTCACTCGGCTTTAAGTCAACTTTTTTTTATGTAATCAACTATAAAAAAAGGGGTTTTACGCATACACAAATAGCTCTACATGTACCTTCCGAGCAGCGGCTCCAGCTTCATCGATGCAGTCGATGGGGTGTAGATCGTCAATCTCCTTCTTAGCCTCGGGATCCAGAGTCTTGAGCAGGTCGCTCAAAGATCTGCCTCTCAATCCGCCTATCAGCCTCGTCGCTTAAAGCGTGCAAATTTAAAAATGCTACGATAGAATACTGGAGAGCCTATACATAACAAGTCATGTAATCAACTATAAAAAAGGGGGGTTTTACGCATACACAAATAGTTCTACATGTACCTTCCGAGCAGCAGATCCAGCTTCGTCGATGCAGTCGATGGGGTGCAGATCGTCAATCCCCTTCTTAGCCTCAGGATCCAGAGTCTTGAGGAGGTAGTTCGAAGATCTGCCTCTTAATTCGCTTGTTGGCGACTCCACATCGACAATTGCTTTCCTTTTTGCTCCGGAGGTCTTAGACGAAGGAAAATCCACGACAATAACCTTAGTCGACGCAAGCGCTTTGGCCGACGCATACGCCTTAACCGCTGAGAGTTTCTAGGAGACTCTTCCCAGACAAACGAGCACTAGATCTTCTGCCGCGAGACGCTGTCAAGAAGGCGCAACAAAATAAGCAAACGATGACTCTAAAGACCAACAAAATGCATACCTGCATGAACGAATAGGTGCCTTTGGTGATGGATGCAGAAGGATTCGACAGGGTCGGACGCCAAGAAATTGGTGCTTCTGAATGACCGATCAACCTCAAGAAGAGCAAGCAGAGCAGCAGTCTCCGTTTCAAAGCCTTCGGGTTCCTCTGGATTAGGCACTGCAACGAAATACATGTAAGCAAAAGTTTTGAAGATATCCGATGAGAAATCTGAAAAGACAAACACAATACATGTCTTTCTCCAGTCCGAGAGCAGGAAAGAACAATTGACACCCCTTTTAAGCGACCTACGCTCCACAAAGAAAAATTGGGATCTCCATCTGTGGTCGTTAACATCAAGGTTTAAAGCTATGTGATTTCTATTCCACTGGATACGTAATTGGAACCTAGATGAGCCACGACTACTCAAGTAATAGGTGTACCATAAGGCATCAAAATCAAAGTCAAAATCAACACCGGAAACTAGGAGATCAACTACCCTAAGTAGATTCCATGCATGATGCATGACTTGACAGGGGGCAAGCTTCAAAACGGCAAGGAAATTCCGGACAAGGCTAGAAAAAGGAAAGGAATGGCCAATCTTAAAAGGGTATTCGAAGAAGCAAATCCAACCTTCCCGGTGCCAATCGGCTCGCTCATGAGGGAGAGGATGACGCACTACGGTGCCCTCTGGAAACTGGCCGACGTCAAGAATCCAATCTAACTCTGGATGGGTCAAGGTACCAGGCAATGAACCTTCTGGATTCAGAAGTCCTAAAGGGGTGAAGATGCCTTCCTCCGTGGCGGAACCACCAGATGCGATTCTACCCTAGATTGGATCTCGATAGCGCCATGAAAGAAACAAAGTAAGAAGGAAATGGTAAAAATTCAAAAAAATTACCTTGGAAAGTTGAGAACTTCTACAGAGAAGAGATGGTGAAAAGAAAGGTGAATGATGGCCTATTTAAGAAGGTGAAACCGCCACATCTTCGGTCAATCTGATGGTCCAATTAGACAGTGCCACGTCACCTAGACGCCTGCTAGAAAATCGGGAGCAAAGATTGTGCATGTAACACCCCCAAACATATATCCTTGAAAGGTATTACCGCCAGTAACCTCGGATTTCACATCCGAAGCCACCCCAGGCTTAACTCATTTATATAAATCATAAAACAACAGTTATAATACAAAATATCATAACTTTTGATTTAAAGCAAATGTTTCAGAATTACATCCATGATTCAAAATACATAATCAAATATATTACAGCGAAAGTCTTAATACATAAAGGATACACGGGTCTTGATCTAAACGATCACCCGCCAAGGAATCTCAACCTGGTAAAACTCTTCAAAATTCCAACCGTCATCATTGTCGTTTCTAGCCTTCATCGAAACTGCAGTTTATCTGATGTGCCGTATGAGACGGATGACACCAGCCAACCATGCAAGGGAATATAACCGGTTGGTTAGTCTAATGCAAGACTATGCAAGGGTAAAACAGAAAGGTTCTAAGTAGTCGTATTAGGTTAGACTCATCGCTTCTCGAATAAAAGTCGATGACGATAGTCAACCACCATACTCCTACTGAAATAAACGAAAAGGTATGATCAAGAGAAGACTCTGAAAGATTGAGTCTTAAGGAAACATATGAAGAGAAGACTCCAAAATGTTGAGTCTTATCGGAAAGTATGACAAGTGCTTGGGAACATCAATTTCACACAAACGTTTTAAAACTGACTCGGTGTTTCGGTTCACGACCAACCTCACCGCACAATGCGAATTCAGATTGGAAAGAGAACTTTACTCTGACCAAAGTCTAGACGAGTTTTCTAGCTGCACTACTCTCTTAGTTGCACTACTCGCCTGAGGGTATATTAATTATGTGCACTAAACCACTTATCTTATTTAATTCCAAAATGTACATTTTACGTTATAAACTTTTAAGATCTCTTTACAAGAGATATCGGATCTCCTCATAAGAGATATCAAAGGGAATACATCCCAGGGAATACATCCCAAATGGCGGCACCAGCTGTGTGCACATACCCTGAGTAAGGGTAAGGTCATGACCGAAGATACTAGGGAAAAATCCTCCTAGCACCATTATCAAGAAACCACTAAACCTCGCAAGGTATATAGTGTTCCTACGAATACTCGTTCTAACTAAACAGTTAAAACATAAGAGCAATAATTCACATCAAAGCCATCGAGGCCAATAACAGATATAATAGCGTTGTTTCTAGCAATATATACAACCTATTATAATATCTCTTTTTGTTGAATTCCTTAGGTTTTGATAGTGACAAACATTCAACTAATCTGGGTACTAAGTGTTTTAGGAACAAAGACAGTTGTCTCAGGGAACCTTCGCAGCAAAGGATTGAAGAGGGAACAAAGCTCTGTTCTTGTGCTTTGTTACCTCTGAAGGAACAACAGTGACGAACAAGATCGAAGCTGCGAATGGAAGGAAGAAATCCAGCGTGTTATTTATGGAAACAAATCAAGGCGCACACGCGGTCAAGGATTGAAGAAATCGGCTGGAAGGATCTAGCCGTTGGAGGAGATATGGAGAGAGAAGCTCGATTCCTTATCTTAGGGATTCTTTCCTTAGATAAGCAGATTGGAGAGAGAAGAATCTTATCACATCCGTTTATATTAATTTAAGGGAATCCTCTCCTTTTATTAATATATACGGCTAGGGATATTATTCCTCCAGGAAAACATATCTTCTTGTTACCATATTTGAATAAATCTTATCTTGTTATATTTAGGGTTTGTCGAGTTGTATTTAATAGAAGTGTGGATTCATTTCTATGTAACGACGACGGAAAATAGAGAGAACGAAAAGAAGAAAGAAAAAAAGTGAGGTGTGTGTAAGTCTTTGAGGGTTGAGTTTGATTCATCGTTGTAGAACAGGTTTCGAGTCTAGCTGGTTGTTTAGATGTCGAAGTCCAGGATACAAGTGTAATCAAGCAAGATATCAATAAGACAAGTACACGCTTCAAAATCCTCTCAAGCGGAAGCTTGAAGGTAGTGGTTTTTCCTTGAGAAGCTAGTTTTGCTAATCAGGGTTTCCACTATATATCGTGAGTTCGTTCGTTATCTTTCTTGCTATATTATTCCGCTGCAACTTCTGTGGGAACAAAGACTTTGTTCCCTCAGACGTAACTCTAACGATCCAACAATTGGTATCAGAGCCTGGTGCTCTAGATTGGTTGTTTTAGTTACAGATTCTGCAGGAAAGATGTCGTCAGGAAATGCCTTGGATAGAGACTCTCAAGAAGGTGATGTAGATGTGGCTCTCATCACTCAAGCCATGAAGAAGATATGGTCTCGAAGCAAAGGCACTAAAGGTTCGGTCATGGTTCACAATGACATGAAGAAGGTTGTCTGCTCTCACTGCTATTACAACGGACACTTCGCAAAAGGGTGCCTCAACAAAGCGGCAGGTTCTTCTCAGGTCTTCAACGAGGAACAAATGAGGATTGCGAAGTGGGGTGACTGTTGCTCAGATGATGGAGCATCTCCTCTCTCAAAGGATATCTGCTTGATGAGCTCAAAAGGTCACAACGTATCAGAAGGTGGTTCTCATAAATCCGAGGAGGAAGCAAGGAAAGGCTCTTGGCACCTTGACAGTGCATGTTCAAGTCACATGACAAGGAACAGTGAATGGTTCACTTCTCTTCAGCCAACCTCAGGGGCATCGATAACTTTTGGAAACAAGAGTAAGGGTGAGGTTTGTGGTATCGGTATGGTAAGACTCTCGAAACACATCACTGTGAATAATGTGAATCTAGTGAATAATCTCAAGTTTGATCTGTTTAGTGTGGCTCAACTATGTCAAAGCAGAAAAAATTGGATAGTCTTTATCACTGATGATTGTCATGTTGAGTGTCTAAGTACAGGGAAAATCTTACTCAAAGGGATCTGCGACAACAATGTCTATAAGGTGGACCCTGCTTTCATCCCTGACAAGGACCTATGTCTGTCGTCTATTGCTGAGATGACAGACTTGTGGCACAAACGCTTTGGACATGCTAGCCTTCAACTCCTATCCAAACTTCATAGACAAGAGTTGGTGAATGGCCTTCCCAAGGTTGAAGCAATGAGAAGTGACATGTGTGACGCATGCATTAAAGGAAAACAAGTGAGGTCTTCCTTCAAGTCAAAAAGGGATGTAAGTATAACACGTCCTCTAGATTTAGTCCACATGGATCTTTGTGGGCCTATGCGCACGAAGAGTTGTGGGGGAAATGCATATGTCTTTGTTATTGTTGATGACTATTCCAGGTACACATGGACTCTATTTATCTCCACAAAGGATGAAGTGTTCGCGGAGTTTTAGTCCTGGCTTAAGGCAGCCGAAAGGAGCACTGGACATTCCTTGGGGTCTATTCGCACTGATCATGGAACTGAATTCGAGAATTCCCAGTTCCTATCCCTCTGTAGGAACAGAGGTATCAACCACAACTTCTCTGCTCCCAGGACCCCACAGCAAAACGGTGTTGTGGAAAGGAAGAACAGAACTCTGGAAGACATGATGCGTACTCTCCTCATCTCAAGTGGTCTTCCAAGGAGTTTCTGGGCCGAAGCCTTGAATGTCGCGTGCTATGTTCTGAACAGGACAACCATTCGTCCTCTTCTGAACAAAACTGCCTATGATCTTCTGAAGGGAAGGAAACCTAATGTGTCTCATTTACACACATTTGGTTACAAGTGCTTCGTCCACAACAACGGGAAAAATTCTCTTGGGAAGTTTGATCCCAGAAGTGATGAAGGAACTTTTGTAGGATATTCACAGCAAAGCAAGGCCTACAAAGTTTTCAACAAGAGAACCAGAAAGGTAGAGGAAAGCGTTCATGTTGTATTTGATGAAACTGTTATGGCTGGTAACAATGTGTAGGAACTATCAAGCAACATCGAGCTCTCCGAAGATGATTTCTTTCAGCTTGTAGATAGCAATGTCAGCGGTGGGACCTCTGAAGATCAAGAAACTCAAAATGATCCCTCTACACCAAGAACTCCCAATTCCGCCAACTCAGGGGGCAATGAAGAAAATGCTTACACCCCTGATGTATCTCAGGCACCTCAGGGGGAGCAAAGCCCAAGTCACGGCACAGCGGAGCCCTCTGAGGACTGCCCTTCTGCTGATGGAACGAGGGATGTCAATCCTAATGCTAATGGCACAGGAGGTGAAGGCTCAAGTGCTGGGAACGCTGATTCAGAGGAATTCGACATCAACAATCTCCAACTTCCCAACTACCAGCAAAAGTGGGCTCATCCAGTCAAGCTAATCGTCACTGACTATAGAAAGGGAGCACCTCAGAGCACTCGTTCCTCCCTACAAAATTTATGTGCTTTCAATGATTTTCTCTCTTTGCAAGAACCAAAACTATAGGAGAAGCATTGAAAGATCCTGACTGGATAAACGCCATGCAAGAGGAACTTCACCAGTTCGAAAGAAACAAGGTTTGGCGGTTAGTTCCTCGTCCAAGGAACAGAACAGTGATTGGAACCAAGTGGGTGTTCAGAAACAAGTTGGATGATCAAGGTCAGGTCACAAGGAACAAAGCTAGGCTGGTGGTGAAAGGTTACAACCAGCAGGAAGGCATCGACTATGATGAGACCTTTGCTCCTGTTGCCAGGTTAGAAGCAATAAGACTCCAAATTGCGTATTCTTCTTTCCATGGGTTCAAGCTGCAACATATGGATGTCAAGACTGCCTTCTTGAATGGAGTTCTTAAGGAGGAAGTCTACGTGGAGCAAACACCCGGCTTTGAGGACACCACTCAACCTGACCATGTCTACATTCTAGACAAAGCTCTGTATGGTCTCAAGCAAGCCCCGAGGGCCTGGTATGAAAGGCTCTCACAGTTCCTTCTGACACACGGATACGTTCGAGGAAAGGTCGATAAGACTCTGTTCCTTCTGAAGGAAGGGAAGCATATTTTGGTGGTCCAAGTCTATGTGGATGATATCATCTTTGGATCCACTGATGATAAACTGGTTCAGAAATTCTCTAAGCTGATGGCCAGTGAATTCGAGATGAGCATGGTTGGAGAACTCAAGTTCTTCCTAGGTCTGCAAGTCTCTCAGGGAAATGAGGGAACCAAAGTGCACCAACAGAAGTATCTCAGGGAGTGCGTCAAAAAGTTTGGTATGAATGATGCGAAACCCTTCACCAGTCCCATATCTCCAAATAATCCAATGGGAAAAGACGAACATGAGCAAGGAATTGATCCATCTCTCTACCGAGGAATAATAGGTTCGCTTCTATATCTCACTGCCAGTAGGCTTGATATTATGTATAGTGTATGTCTTTGTGCTCGTTTTCAGGCCGATCCCAAAGAGACACATCTCAAAGCAGTGAAGAGGATCCTGAGATATTTGAAGGGAACAGATGATCTTTGTCTGTGGTATCCAAGGGGAGGAAGCCTTGATCTTGTCGGATACACAGATGCTGACTTCGCAGGGAACAAAGTGAACAGAAAATCCACCTCTGGAATGGCTCAGTTCCTTGGGCCGTGTCTGGTTTCCTGGGGGTCAAAGAAGCAGAACTCCGTGGCTCTCTCCACTGCGGAAGCTGAATACATAGCCGCTGCTGCTTGTTGCACTCAACTCCTATGGCTCAAGCAACAATTCAGCGACTACGGTATTCTTCTAAACTCAATGCCATTCTCTGTGACAATACAAGTGCCATAAATATCTCCAAGAATCCGGTGCAACACTCACGTACCAAGCACATCGAGATAAGACATCACTTCTTATGTGACTGTGTGGAGAAAGGGTTGGTGACAATGGACTTCTGTGGAACTAAGGATCAAATCGCCGACATCTTCACCAAGGCACTAAACAGGGAACCATTCGAACAGTTTCGTATGGAACTAGGTATGATCTCTCTAAACTTACTGTCTACATGTTGTGTTCCCTCGATGATTGGCTAATATTACATGGTAAAGTGTGAAGGATGAAATATCATGTCCCGGTCTGCATTTATTCTCTTGATCACTAGTTGAATGACCTGCCTAGACTCATGCTAGTATTTCACTTATGTGCAACATTTCATGCATGCTCTCTATGCTATCTTGCTAATACATGAATTAGATTTCCTTCGGCCCAAAAGAGTCAACTTGATGCTTTGATCCCTCATTATAAGCCCAAATGATTGTTAACTCTACAGCTTACCTTAGCCATCATGTTTGATGCTCCCTATGAGCCCCTCTAATCATTCACATCTGGGAGTCTCTCATTCATGATTACACATTATTGAAAAATTCTCATATATGTTTTGTGTGATGTTCTTTGTACCCTCTCTGGTAATATTACCCCCGCATCACACTCTTCTACTTTTTCGGAAAGTCGAGAATACGAATTGCTGCCACTATGGTCTGTGGATAGGATTCGACAGGTATGATATGTGATGCTGGCTTACAACCGCCTAAGGAGGGTTCGTGCTTAAAAGCTGATGTTGCACGTGAGAAGTAGTGGGCTCCGAATGAATCCCTGGTGAAAGAAGGCAAGCTGAAGGTTGTGATGTTCAAAAAAAAAAAAAAAAAAAAAACGGAACATCATAAGATACACAAAGAAGGGAAAAGAAGGAACCAAAGATTCTCTCCTCCATTAGCTGAGCCTATGATGGATGCTGATGACAATAAGGAAGCACAAACTTTGAGTGGGAACAAAAGATGAACTCCATTGCTAGTCATACTTCAGATCTACTACTGGCCCCAGTGGTACTTAATTCGTATTTCTCTGGCTAACCAATACCTCTTTTGTTCCCTAGCACATCTATCCCTCTCCTTTTCGAACTTCCTTGTCTCTGATTCGTGTGTGAACATTTACTGGCATGTTGATCATAAATGGTATCCTTGCATATCTTGTTGTTGTCTTAACATGTTGTCCGTGTTCGTGCGTTTCAATCTAATGCGATTGGGAATAATGTTCATCTGGCTGTGATCCTTCATCTCTAACTCTTTGCTATGTTTTTGATGATGCCAAAAGGGGGAAAATAACAGGTAGCCTTGGTTGAGGGGGAACAGCACATGGTTTCATATGTTGCTGTATTGAGGGGGAACTATTATGGTCTTGTGTGGAGAACCTTTCCCCATACAACTGTCTTTATCTCGTATGTATATGCTTTGTTGTCAAGGATGTTTGTCACCATCAAAAATGGGGAATTTGTTGAATTCCTTAGGTTTTGATAGTGACAAACATTCAACTAATCTGGGTACTAAGTGTTTCAGGAACAAAGACAGTTGTCTCAGGGAACCTTCGCAACAAAGGATTGAAGAGGGAACAAAGCTCTGTTATTGTGCTTTGTTACCTCTGAAGGAACAACAGTGACGAACAAGATCGAAGCTGCGAATGGAAGGAAGAAATCCAGCGTGTTATTTATGGAAACAAATCAAGGCGCACACGCGGTCAAGGATTGAAGAAATCGGCTGGAAGGATCTAGCCGTTGGAGGAGATATGGAGAGAGAAGCTCGATTCCTTATCTTAGGGATTCTTTCCTTAGATAAGCGGATTGGAGAGAGAAGAATCTTATCACATCCGTTTATATTAATTTAAGGGAATCCTATCCTTTTATTAATATATACGGCTAGGGATATTATTCCTCCAGGAAAACATATCTTCTTGTTACCATATTTGAATAAATCTTATCTTGTTACATTTAGGGTTTGTCGAGTTGTATTTAATAGAAGTGTGGATTCATTTCTATGTAACGACGACGAAAAATAGAGAGAACGAAAAGAAGAAAGAAAAAAAGTGAGGTGTGTGTAAGTCTTTGAGGGTTGAGTTTGATTCATCGTTGTAGAACATGTTTCGAGTCTAGCTGGTTGTTTAGATGTCGAAGTCCAGGATACAAGTGTAATCAAGCAAGATATCAATAAGACAAGTACACGCTTCAAAATCCTCTCAAGCGGAAGCTTGAAGGTAGTGGTTTTTCCTTGAGAAGCTAGTTTTGCTAATCAGGGTTTCCACTATATATCGTGACTTCGTTCGTTATCTTTCTTGCTATATTATTCCGCTGCAACTTCTGTGGGAACAAAGCCTTTGTTCCCTCAGACGTAACTCTAACGATCCAACACTTTTTAAATCACATACAGTTATCAAAACTGTTCCCAGACGAAAACAATATTCATCCCAAATTAATTAACAATTAAACAATTGATAATCAATATAAATATGGAATGATAAGCAAGAGCGAACCGCCACTTGCCTTAGATTTAGACGAAGCTCAACGAAGCTCGAGACGACAGGTTTCCGGGTCCGAAACGAGGAAGAACTCAGATTATGATTTCCTACGGAAGGACCCATAACGAAACCCTAAGTTAGATTCGACAATAAAGTACGAATCTAAAGAAAAACAAACGAAATCGAAGGAATGAAAGTCCCAAACGAGATCATAAAGCCCAAGCCACAACCATACACGCCCAGGCCCACCACGGGTGATGCGGCTTGACCGCGGGTGCGGCAAGGCTACAGAGGCGAGACGACGACGATGACAACTCACCGGGGAAGACGATGGGGGCTCGACTCGTGGTGGCTCCGACTTCTGGATTCCCTGGACCACCCAAGCACCACCTTGAGAGCACCTCCTCCTCCTTTGGTAGCTCCGGCGATGACCTTGAAGAACTCCGGTGAAAGCTTGCAACTCCGGCAACAATGGAACGAGAGAGAGAGATTGGAGCTGTCTTCCTCCTCCAAGCCTCCTCCTTTTATAGGCCAAGCAAGGAGCCCAACTAGCACCTCCCCCACCGCCTCAAAGCCGACCGAAACGGCAAGCAGCTCTGGCGACGTTCGGCGGAGCAGAAAAGGAATCATGACGGCGCGGGTGCGGTGGGTCTTACCACAGGGTGCGGTGGCGACCAATTCCTGACCGTGGGGTGCGGTGGGTATGACCGCGGGTGCGGTCAAGGCAATTTTTGTTCCTTTTGCCCATTCTTTGACCGGGAAGCCCACTTTTGACCGGGAAGAATTATGGGTATGGGTTTTAACCCCGGTTTAAATATATTCTTACCCGAACAATTATTCTAAACCCTAAAAATACGTCGAATGTATTTTATTCCACTCAAGGAATTATTACGGAGATCAAGTATTTAACAGAAAGTCTGAACTTCTCTGAAAAATAATTCGACTACAATACGAGTGTTTGGAAAACTTACCAAAATACTCTTTACTAAAATGAGGGGTATTACATCACCTCCCCCTTACAAAAAGTTTCGACCCCGAAACTTGGCCGAATAAACCAAAGAAAAGCGAGGCGTTACAACACTACCCCCTTAAAAAGGTTTCGACCCCGAAACTAGGCCGAAAATAGCTCGGGAAAACGTCTAAGCATATCCGCCTCCGTTTCCCAGGTTTCCCAAGTAACTTCTTCAGTTCCTGACTTGGACCAGAAAATCCGTACCAATGGTATCACCTTGTTCTGTAACTGCTTCTCACGGCTTTCGAGAATACGCACCGGTATCTCCTCGTAGGTACCATTTGTCTGAATCTCGATGTCGTCATAACTCAGCATATGAGACTCATCTGGTACGTACTTCCTCAACAAAGATATGTGGAACACGTTATGCACTGGATGTGCTGATGGCGGCAATGCCAAACGATATGCTAGAGACCCCACTTTATCAAGGATCTCAAACGGTCCTACGTAGCGAGGGTTAAGCTTCCCACGCTTACCAAATCTGAACACACCTTTGGATGGCGACACTCTGACAAACACTTTGTCACCAACCTCAAACTCAACATTTCTGCGCTTCAGATCTGCATAAGACTTTTGTCGACTCTGAGCTGCCAACATCCTTTGTCTTATCAAAGCAATGTCCAAGGCAGTCCTTTCGACTAACTCCGGTCCGAGCAGAACCTTGTTGGCATTTTCATCCCAACAAATCGGAGATCTACACCTTCAACCGTACAAAGCCTTGAATGGAGCCATCTTAATGGTAGCATGCCAACTGTTATTGTATGTGAACTCAATCAGACTCAGGTTGTTCTCCCAGCTAGTCGGATGATCGACTTAGCATATCTTCCAAGGTCTGGATGGTCCTCTCAGACTGTCCATCCATCTAAGGATGAAACGCAGTGCTGAATCTCAACTCGGTTCCCATGGCCTTATGTAGTTCTTTCCAGAATCTTGACATGAATCGGCCATCACGATCCGATACAATGGTCTTTGGAGTACCATGCAAACGGATGATCTCGTGTAAAAACACTTCTGATAACTTATGGGTTCCCCATGTTGACTTGATAGCCATGAAATGAGCACTCTTCCTGAGCTTGTCAATGATTACCCATATAGTATCTTTATGGCTTTGAGTCTTTGGCAGCCCAGTGACGAAATCCATAGCAATATCTTCCCATTTCCATTCTGGCACTGGAAGAGGTAGTAACTCACCACCTAGTCTACGATGTTCTATCTTGACCTTTTGACAAGTCAAGCATTTCGCCACAAACTCTTCTACATCCCACTTCATGTTGGGCCACCAGAACTTCTTCCTGAGGTCCTTGTACATCTTGCTAGAGCCTAGATGTACAGAATAAGCTGATGAATGGGCCTCATTCATCACCAACTGGCGAAGACCATCAACGTCAGGCACACAGATCCATTTCTGAAACCAGAGTGATCCATCTTCCTGAATCACGAAACCGGGAGCTTTCCCGTCCATCACTTCACTGCTTAGCTTCACCAAGACTACATCATCAACTTGTCTCTCCCTGATTTGATCAAGTAGCGTGGCCTGAATCTCCAGTATACTCAGATATCCTCTATGTTGATCGTACAAGACTTCAATGTTGCACAACCCTTGGTTTAGCTTGGTCTGAGCAGTTAGTAAAGCCACTACAGTCTCGTGCGGCGTCTTCCGACTCAATGCATCGGCTACTACATTAGCCTTGCCCGGATGATACAGCAATTCGATGTCGTAGTCTTTGAGTAGCTCTAACCAGCGACGTTGTCTCATATTTAGCTCCTTTTGAGTGAATATATATTTGAGACTCTTGTGATCGGTGAAGACTTGACACCTTACACCATAGAGATAGTGTCTCCAAATCTTCAGTGCAAAAACTACAGCTGCTAGTTCCAGATCATGTGTCGGATAGTTTGCCTCATAAGTCTTCAATTGTCGGGATGCGTATGCAATAACCTTGCCTCTCTGCATCAGCACACATCCCAAACCACTCTTCGAAGCATTACTATAGACCACATAACCATCATTCCCTTCCGGTAGCGCTAACACTGGTGCGGAGGTCAGACATTGCTTCAACTTTTGAAAACTGGCCTCGCACTTGTCATCCCAGACAAACTTCTTATGGACTTTGCGGAGTAGACCGGTCATGGGTAGAGCGATCTTAGAGAATCCATCCACGAACCGTCTATAATAACCAGCGAGTCCTAGAAAACTGCGCACCTCCTTCACATTTTGAGGCCGCTTCCAATTGGCTACTGCTTCAATCTTCTAGGGATCAACCATAATCCCATTCTCATTAATCACATGGCCTAAGAAAGCCACTTCCTTGATCCAAAAGTCACACTTAGACAACTTTGCATACAACTGATTTTGTCTAAGAACTGACAAAGTGATCCGAAGATATTCCTTGTGAGCTTCCTCACTCGGGGAATAAATTAAAATATCGTCGATGAAGACCACTACGAACTTATCCAAGTATTGGTGGAAACATCGATGCATCAGATCCATGAAGACTGTTGGAGCATTGGTAAGTCCAAATGGCATGACTACGAACTCGTAGTGACCATATCTCATTCGGAACGCAGTCCTCAGAATATCCTCCTCACGAATCCTGAGCTGATGGTAACCAGACCTCAGATCGATTTTGGAAAAGACATTTGCTCCCTGCAGTTGATCCAACAGATCATCAATCCTCGGCAATGGATACTTATTCTTGATCGTGACTTTATTCAACTCTCGATAGTCGATACAAAGTCAGAACGATCTATTCTTCTTCTTGACGAACAAGACCGGAGCACCCCAAGGCGATGCACTCGGCCTTATATAACCCTTCTCAAGAAGATCTTCGAGTTTCTTCTTCAACTCTTGTATTTCAAGAGGAGCCATCTGGTACAGTGCTTTAAAAATCGGCGCGGTACCCGGCTCGAGATCAACAGTAAACTCTACGTCACGATACGGGGGTAAACCAGGAATCTCCTCCGGCAAGACATCCGAGAACTCACAAATAACAGGAATATCAAGAACTGATGGCTCATCTATATTGGGCTCGTCCAGATAGCACAGGTACCCAACACAACCTTGTCGAAGTAGCTTAAACGCAGCCATCACATTGATAAGTCTGCCGTTATCAGCGTCATTCTGACCCTTAAACTTGCATATACACTGGCCCCCAGATGACACCGTCACAGTCCTTGAGCTAAAATCGATTACCGCCCCATGATGCGTCAGCCAATCCATACCGAGAATAATGTCGTATGGAGTCATGGCTATACAAATCAAATCTGCTTCGAATTTCTTACCCTGGATGGTAATCGGAAATTCTGACAGACGCTTGGTGCCCACTAAATGTTCACCATTAGGAATATTCGTAAAGAAAGGTTCACAAACCTCGTTGCATACTAACCCTAACTTACTAACACAATTCTCCGAAATAAAAGAATGGGTAGCACCCGAATCAAACAATATACATACTGAAGTAGAATGAAGGTATAGAGTACCTTGAGCAATTAGAGCATTAGGTCCATCAGCCTCATGCATCTCGTAAAGGCGTTGACCTTGACCTCCAGAAGCAGCTGGGGCTTTCCCCTTATTCTGTGCAGACATCTGCATCGAAGGACTAGGAGCTTCCACTGGTCTGAACTTAGGTCGATTGTTCTGATTAACTGACCCTTGCTGCGACTCAGCTCCTTTCTACCTTTGTTGCGGACAGAACGTCTGCACATGGCCCTCCTTTCCACAGCCATAGCATATCTTCTTTTCTTTCGGACACGCATTGCTCTTGTGCCCAGGTGTACCACAATTGTAGCACTGGATCAGATTCTTGTCCTGACCCGACTGTTGCGTAGACCCTCCATGAGTCATATCCATTTTTGCTTTGCCAGACTTGGAAAAATTAGACGGTGGCGCGGGACGCTTTAATCCACTCGCCTGAGACTGGTCCTGCATTGACCTCTGGCGACTACGCTTCTTTATTGACTCCTCCAGAGTCACTTCCAACTTATAGGCAGCGTCCACGTACTGCTCTAAAGTAGAGCATCCGTGACGTACCATCAACGGCTTAATATCTGGATTCATTCACTCATGGAAATGCCAGATCTTTTGATCTTCGCTGGACACCTCCTGCCCAGCATACTGCAATAGATGATTGAACTTGGCCGCAAGCTCAGTCACTCTCAAACCATCCGTCTTTGGATAGAGAAATTCCTTGTGTTTTTCTTCCCTCATAGCTTAGGAGAAGAAACGATCAGTCATTTTGGCTTTGAACATCCCCCAGTTCAAACCAGGGTGATCGGCTAAACCAGTACCTTCCCACCACTCACTAGCCACTTCCTTCAACTGAAGGGAAGCAATGTGGACCTTCTCAGCTTCAGTGCACTCGACATTGCGGAACAATCGCTCCATGTGTGAGAACCAATATGCCACCCTGACTGGCTCTCCTTTCCCATCATAACAGTCAGGCCTCATAGAGCTTATGGCCTTTAGTGCTTGGCCATAGTTGCCTCTATTCCTGACCGCTTCCTCTTGGGGTACATGGATATTAGGCTCTTCAAATCTAGGAACCGCTGGAGGAATTGGCACAGCCTGTGCCTGAGGCGCGTTTGGTCGCATGATATCGGTGAAGGCCTGCATTACAATTACCCGAATAGCTTCTATTGCTGCGGCGTCAAATACCACTGGAGCGTTGACCGGAACTTGGTCACTGCCTCCAGGATTATTGTGAGAAACCGACTCGTGTTCCTCCACAGGGTTCGCGACATTTCTAACATTTGGTCTGGGGTCATTGCTTGGCCCAACACCAGCACGAATGGTGTTTCTTGTGTTCACCATCTGTTTACCGATCAAATTCCAAGTATTTTATTACATTAATATTATTCCAATATACTCAATGTAATAAAATCAACTTAGAATTGATCAAACTTGGTAATTTTCATTGATGAACTTGAACTGAGTTACTAGGTTCTACAAAAGGGATCTCCCGAGCGACAAGACAAAATTGCTCGGAGATTACCGTTCCATCAAAACGAACACTGAAATACTAGGAAGGAAACTGCTAATTCAGCATTGGCCCTAATCATGGCACCCTGAAACATTTCCTGTAATCTCAACTCCTCATACACGGTTTCTTCGAACGGGGTTTACCATCGGAGTCTGGCGATGGACTTCTCACCCTGCTCGATCCTGGAGCACACGGCTCATCCCTTGGTCCTGGTGTCCTCGGCCTTACTCTAGGCACGGAAACACTCTGACCAATCTCATCAGATCCCGGTGATTGGCAAAACTCCTCCAGAAATCCTGGTTGGAAGCCTGCCCTAATCACCTCGTACAAAGGATCGAGTAGCAATCTTGCTTGGCGGATGTATTCCTGGAGTTCGCGGACGTCCCCGATCATTCGGGTGAGACCGACCTCAGTCTCGAAGGTCCTCTCCTCCATGTCGTTTAGGGTGTTCGACCACTCCTCCAGTCGTCCCTTCTGTAATTGGGGTTTTGGCCTGGTCGGTTGAGTCGGGACTACAACTGGTGTACCCATCGACTCCCATGGCCTTGCCCTTAAACGAGTACGTTCTATCGTCTCATCCACCTGGCGATGCGCTGCAGCACTAATCGCCTCCCAAGTGGCAGGAGATAAAAATTTTACTTGGAAATTCAGAGCCTTCGAAAACATTTCTCAGTTTCAAACGAGTAAACGGTTTATAAAAAAATTTGTTCCAAGAAAATGTTTTAAAACCCACCCGTTTTAAAAAAATTCGGCTATGATACCAAATCTGTAACACCCCCAAATATATATCCTTGAAAGGTATTACCGCCAGTAACCTCGGATTTCACATCCGAAGCCACCCCAGGCTTAACTCATTTATATAAATCATAAAACAACAGTTATAATACAAAATATCATAACTCTTGATTTAAAGCAAATATTTCGGAATTACATCCATGATTCAAAATACATAATCAAATATATTACAGCGGAAGTCTTAATACATAAAGGATACATGGGTCTTGATCTAAACGATCACCCACCAAGGAATCTCAACCTGGTAAAACTCTTCAAAATTCCAACTACCATCATTGTCGTTTCTAGCCTTCATCGGAACTGCAGTTTATCTGATGTGCTGTATGAGACGGATGACACCAGCCAACCATGCAAGGGAATATAACCGGTTGGTTAGTCTAATGAAGGACTATGCAAGGGTAAAACAGAAAGGTTCTAAGTAGTCGTATTAGGTTAGACTCATCGCTTCTCGAATAAAAGTCGATGACGATAGTCAACCACCATACTCCTACTGAAATAAAAGAAAAGGTATGATCAAGAGAACACTCTGAAAGATTGAGTCTTAAGGAAACATATGAAGAGAAGACTCCAAAAGGTTGAGTCTTATCGGAAAGTATGACAACTGCTTGGGAACATCAATTTCACACAAGCGTTTTAAAACTGACTTGGTGTTTCGGTTCACGACCAACCTCACCGCACAATGCAAATTCAGATTGGAAAGAGAACTTTACTCTGACCAAAGTCTAGACGAGTTTCCTAGCTGCACTACTCGCCTGAGGGTATATTAATTATGTGCACTAAAGCACTTATCTTATTTAATTCCAAAACGTACATTTTATGTTATAAACTTTTAAGATCTCTTCACAAGAGATATCAGATCTCTTCACAAGAGATATCAAAGGGAATACATCCCAAATGGCGGCACCAGCTGTGTGCACATACCCTGAGTAAGGGTAAGGTCATGACCGAAGATACTAGGGAAAAATCCTCCTAGCACCATTATCAAGAAACCACTAAACCTCGCAAGGTACATAGTGTTCCTACGAATACTCGTTCTAACTAAACAGTTAAAACATAAGAGCAATAATTCACATCAAAGCCATCGAGGCCAATAACAGATATAATAGCGTTGTTTCTAGCAATATATACAATCTATTATAATATCTGTATTTCATACATATATATATATATAATAGCATTGTTTCTAACAATATATACAACCTATTATAATATCTCTTTTTAAATAACATACAGTTATCAAAATTGTTCCCAGACGAAAACAATATTCATCCCAAATTAGTTAATAATTAAACAATTGATAATCAATATAAATATGGAATGATAAACAAGATCGAACCGCCACTTGCCTTAGATTTAGACGAAGCTCAACGAAGCTCGAGACGACAGGTTTCCGGGTCCGAAACGAGGAAGAACTCAAATTATGATTTCCTACGGAACGACCCATAATGAAACCCTAAGTTAGATTCGACAATAAATAGTACGAATCTAAAGAAAAACGAACGAAATCGAAGGAACGAAAGTCCCAAACGAGATCACAAAGCCCAAGCCACAACCACACCGCCTTAAAGCCGACCGAAACGGCAAGCAGCTCAGGCGACGTTCGGCGGAGCAGAAAAGGAACCATGACGGCGCGGGTGTAATACCCCTCATTTTAGTAAAGAGTATTTTGGTAAGATTTTCAAACACTTGTATTGTAGTCAAATTATTTTCAGAAGAGTTCAGACATTGATAAATACTTGATCTTTGTAATAATTCTCTGAGTAGAATAAAATACATTCGACGTATTTTTGGGGGTTTAGAATATTTGTTAGGGTACGAATATATTTAACCCGGGATTAAAACCCATATCCAAGATTCTTCTCGGTCAAAAATGGGATTCCCGGTCAAAAATGGGCAAAAGGAAGAAAATTGGCCTTGACCGCACCTGCGGCAATACCCACCGCACCCCGCGGTCAAGAACTGGTCGCCATCGCACCCCACGGTGAGACCCACCGCACCCGCGCCGTGATGATGGCTTCTCTGCTCCGCCGAACTCGTTTGAGCTGCTTGCCGATCTTGTCCCCGGTGAGGCGGTGAGGCGGTGGGAGAGGGGGCCAGCTGGACTCCTTCTGGCTCCTTGATGGCCTATAAAAGGAGGGGGCTAAGAGGAGGAGGCCATTCCACTCTCTCTCCCTCAAATCTCTCTTTCTTTCACTACCATTGTCGCCGGAGTTACAAGCGTCGCCGAAGTTCTTCAAGGTCGTCGCCGGAGTTTCCATAGGAGGAGGAGGTGCCCTCAAGGTGGTGGTTAGTGACACAAGGAGTTTGGAAGTCCAAACCAACCCAAGTCGAGCCCCATCATCTTCCCCGATGAGTTTTCACTGTCGGTGTCTCGCCTCTGTAGCCTCGCCGCACCCGCGGTGGGCCTGGGCGAGTGTGGTGGTGGCTTGGGCGTTGTGATCTTGTTTGGGACTTTTGTTCCTTCGATTTCGTTCGTTTTTCTTTAGATTCGTACTATTTATTGTCGAATCTAACTTAGGGTTTCGTTATTGGTCGTTCCGTAGGAAACCATAATCCAGGTTCTTCCTCGTTTCGGACCCGAAAATCCGTCATCTCGAGCTTCGTTGAGCTTCGTCTAAATCTAAGGCAAGTGGCGGTTCGCTCTTGCTTATCATTCCATATTTATATTGATTATCAATTGTTTAATTGTTAATTAATTTGGGATGAATTATTGTTTTCGTCTGGGAACAGTTTTGATAACTGTATGTGATTTTAAAAAGAGATATTATAATAGGTTGTATATATTGCTAGAAATAACGCTATTATATATATATGATTAAATACGGATATTATGATAGGTTGTATATAATGCTAGAAACAACGCTATTTTATCTGTTATTGGCCGTGATGGCTTTGTTATGGATTATTACTGTGTTGAACTGTTTAGTTAGCACCAGTATTCATAGGAACACTATGTACCTTGCGAGGTTTAGTGGTTTCTTTATAACTGGTGCTAGGAGGATTATTCCTCTAGTACTTTTCCGGTCATGACCATACCCTTACTCAGGGTACGTGCACACAACTGGTGCAGCTGATCGGAGGAGATAGTCGTCGTATCCCCAATCAAAAGTAAATCCTAAAATCCTCACTAAACAAAGTATAGTAAGCAAGTCAGGGTCTATCCCACAGAGAAGGAAGGAATTCAATGGTGGTAGCATGCAATGTCACAAAGGGGGGTTTTATGGTTGGTTGGTTGCAAACAAAACAAAGTAGAATGGATGAAATATCAAGAAAGAAAAACACTTAGCCAAGTAATGTCCACATAAGTCATTCAAAGGTTGTTCATAGATTAAGTCCTATCTTCCTATTCGGTTATTCCTGTCCCGATCTTATGTAAATTCAGAGGGAAACCTTCCACAAGGAAACCTTCCACAAAGAACCCTTACCAATGAATAACCCTAGTACCACTAAAGGTTCAACCCAAAGGCAGCAATGCATATAAGAATTAACCAGGATACACAGAACACTCGCTCAGATGCATTTACCATGTAATCAATTCCCACATAGATATAATCCACAGATGCAGATAACAATCAATGCTTGCTACTTATACTAGAGCGTTAGCCCAACAGTTCCCTAGTATTAGCAATATGAATGAAAGCAATAAACCTAGGTGATCAGTCTAGATAAACCAACAAACATTCAAATATGAATTTGCTCAGAGAAAAGATATAACTCAATAGGATAGATAGATAGGAACAAAACCTCACAACCAGATGAACGAACTCATGCTTTCATTACCGGACTAAGCCAAAGAGGCTTAGCTCCTCATAGTCATGGTAGAAACTTCAAAGGAAAAGAAAACAATGATGAATTGAAATTGCAACTAAAGTCTGGCTAGAGTCACTCTAACCCTAATGCATAAGGAGAGTATTTATAGGGCCCTAACAAATGACCTAACCCATTAAGAAAAATAACTGAAATAGAAATAAGAAAAAGGGAAAAGAAAACTAAAAAGATAATTCGGAATAAGTCCGAGCCTCTGCCGTGGCAGACCCGCGATTGCGGGTGGTGGACCTTGATCGCGGCCCATGTGGCTTCGCGCCCTTCAATTTCTCCGCGCCCGCAGAAAACTCTCGACATGCTCCGAGTCCCGCGATCGCGGCACCCATGCCCGCGATCGCGGTTAATGCTCGGCAAACTTGTCCTTTGCCTTGCACCAACCCGTCTCCTCTTCACTCCTTGGCGTCTTCTCTTGATGGCTTCCTTCTTAGTGTCTTCATGATCTCCAAAGTAGCTCAAACACCTCCAAAAACACCAACTTCGCCTCCAAATGCCATACACAAGAATGTGTCTATATCTACCCGAATGGCACCAATAAAACCTCTAATAACTCTTAGTTAAGCCCTACAAAGTAGTTCTTATCAAACTCCCCCATGCTTAGACCTTTGCTCGTCCTCGAGTAAACTAAAAGAAAGTCTACTCCTCCAATGTAGCACCCAAGGTCTCAGGAAGCATATCCTCCAACTAAGAGTTACCTAACCCATGCCAAAGCTCCTGGCACCAATCTCATCTACAACACATCCACAACTCAATAAACTTGAGGGCAAGCAGAGTACTTCACCCAAGCTCAACCCGGACATCCAATAGTGTAAAGTGACCTCTAATCCTAGCCTCCATCTATGACTCCTTATGCCTCCCAGAGTGACCTACCCGACAATCCTTCTTCAACTCCTCTACTTATGTCGCCCCGTCGGTAAAATGAGATCCTAGAAATACTCCTTTTCTTTTCACTCATTTTGCCTAGGAGCCCTTTCGGGTTTTCATCCTAGCCACTCATATTTGTTTTTCGTAGATGTGCTCACATATGCTCACGTCACTCAGACACCTTTTTACCCCACCCTAGCGCTGGTCCGGGTCACCTGCTTTTTACCCAAGCCGCCCTTTCAGGTTTTCAGCTTGTCCCAGGATTTTCGATTATTTTTTTTTTGAACGGAAATGCTGAAATTCAAAATGCTAAAAATCAAAGTATAATGCTGGAAAAGAAATATGTACAAGATAGATAGTGAATACTCTACTCCCCCATGCTTAAATTATGCATTGTCCTCAATGTATGGAAGACAAGAAAAAGATAAAGGGAAAATAGAAATACTCACTGGGGTGGAGGCCATAACCCATAAGCGTTGAAAAAAGCCTCAGCTCTCCTCTGCATCTGAACCACCTGGTCCTAAACAGTGGTGAGGTGACTGTCCAGGCGGTTGGCGTGGTATGCAAGGTTGACCTCCATGTTGCGCTACCACTCAGCGCTCCGCCGCTCCTGCTCATCCAGGCGGGTGGAGACTTAGCGTTCCCACTGAACGCTTCTCCTCTCATGCTCCTCTAGCCTCTGGGAGATGCCGCTTTCCCACTCGGCACTCCTTCGTATATGCTCGGCCTGCCTCAGCTGCAGGTTGGCCATTTTGTCCAGGAGTTGGTCCTAGGGCGCCCCTCCAGATCCACTACCAGACTCAGATGCCTGGTAGGTATAGTCAGGGTAAACAGGTGGGCCCCTGGAACGCAACGGGGATGGCACATCGCTCTCCATGTCCACTGTTGCAGTCGCTTCCTCCTCCTCCTCGTTGTCGTCGTCGTCCCCTTCGTCTTCAGACGACGACTCCTGCTCTCCATCAGCATAGAGGTAAAAATCCCTCGCCCGGGGCCCATAAGGCATCGGACGAGGCAGCCTCATTCGGTGGGTCCTTTCCTTCTTGGAGAGCCAGGTGTACTCTCCACCACGGACCTCCAGCAGATGGGATCTCCGCAGCAGTGTGATGTTATAGGTGTAGATGTCGGCGGGGAAATCCCAATGGTCCGCGATGTTCTCGTATTGCTGGGCGATAAGCGTCACCATGCCCCCCATGGAGATCTTGCCGCCTGTCTTCTCCCTCAACCCGAGACAGCTGGAGAGGAACAAATCGACCCAGTCGGGGGTGTTGTGGCTCTCTGGTGTCAAACACCAGAGCACTGTAAGGTCCAGCGTCGGAACCTTGTTCACCTCCCCCTGTCCCAGGAAGGACATGGCGAGCACCTTGTGCGCCAGCCTCAGACAGGGGTGCGTCAGCTTGTAGTTATACTCGCCGGTGCTGGGGTTGAGTACGTCCCGAGTCTCATCCTGCCAGAAGAGCTCTGGCAAGGAGCCTGTGGCCTCCCAATCCTCGGCGGGAGCCTCAGTAACGCCAAACAGGTCCCGTAGACCTTGGTTGGACATCATCCTCAGCCACCCCAGCAGGTTGAACGTGATCCCGTCGTCGTGGCGCTCCAGCGTGGCCAGGAACTCCAGGGTCAGCTCGTGCGAGGACGGGGAGGCAAGGTCAATGAAGTTGCCGAGCCCTCCGTGACTCAGCAACTGTTGTGTGCAGTCCTCCAGTCCGAGTCGTTGCAGCGTCGGCCGATCGAAGAACTTCGTCTGGACGAACTTCCGCGCGTTGAACGTCTCGTAGTAGCGCATGTGCCTCTGGCTCCGCATGTTGCCTACGAAGGCTGCCATGGTTGGAAAAAAAGGAGCGAGAAAGCACAACTGGAAGAGTACCAGAGGGACCCACGATCGCGGGGCATGGGGCGCGGTCGCGGTTTATGCTCGACTCGAAGCTCGCTCGAGAAGATGTGTCGTGATCGCGGGGTTGATGCCGGCGATCGCGGTTTCTGGGTTGGCAGCGAACTTCGAGAAAAATGGCTCCGGTGCTTTGCGGTGGCACTGCGGTGGTCGCGGGGTTTGGCGTGGGTCCGGCGATCGCGGCTCGTGAGGCTATGAGAAATCCAAGAGTTGGAAAATGGAGATCTCACCCAAACGACGTCGCGGCGTCGGAACGATAGTCGCGGGGCTGCAGGGGGTTGTCGCGGTGGTCGGGGTCGGAGATCCGATCTGGTGAGAGTGAGAGGTGGTGGTAGAGGTGTTGTAAAATGCCTCCACCGCCTCTCGCCATTTATAATTGCCGCGATGAACACCCGCGATCACGGGGCTGAGGGCCCGCGATTACGGGGTTAATGCCCCTGCATCCGTAATAGTCGGCGCGAGTTACGAGGCGCTGACTGCCTTGAAAAACGCGCCGGTTTTATTAAACCATGGGCCTTTTTTTTTTGCTAGAACTTGCCATGGATCGCCGAGGGGAAACCGCGATCGCGGGTATGAAACCGCGATCGTGGGTGCTGGATTCTGGCCTCCGCTGCATAGTTAGTTCTAGTGCCCACAGAAAAAGAAAAACAAGTGCAAAGAAGAAGAAAGAAAAATAAAATCTAAGTCCTAAGAAAGGTAAAAACATAAATGAGTTCAACGACTCATACCTCGGGTTGCCTCCCGAGCAGCGCCGTAGTTATCGTCGCGGCACGACGTCCTGCTGTACTTCTCATCCAGGGTTGCCTCCTGCAACCGTACTCCTTGCTCTTGTATCTGGAGGATGCTCCGGAATGTTCTCTAGCCTATACTCTGTCTTCCTCTTGTCGAACTCCATGCTAATTGTGCCTCTGCCCACGTCGATCTTTGTGTTAGAGGTCTTCATGAAAGGCCTCCCTAGCATTACTCGTCCTCCTCGTTCCCCTGTGTTCATGACAAAGAAGTCTGCAGGAAAAACAAGGGTATCGACGCTTATTAGTACGTCCTTCACAACGCCCTCAGGAGTGATGGCGGAGTTGTCGGCCAGTTCGATGACGATTTCCGTGCTCTCTAATGGTCCAACGTCGAGGTTGTTGTAGACGGATAGTGGCAAGACATTGATTGAAGCTCCCAAATCCAGCAATGTCTCGCTGAATTCAGTCTCCCCAATCTTGCAGGGCACGCTGAACATTCCGGGATCCTCACACTTCTTGGGAATCCTCTTCTGCACCATAGCAGAGACATCCTTCTTGACCTTTGGCTTCTTCTTAGATCGCTCCTTTTGCTCTGCTATGGTCTTGCGTAGCTCTCTCAAGAAGGGGCTCTCCGGGTAGCCCTGGTATATCTCGCAGTATATTTCCGTATTCCCTTCGTCTTCTAATGCTGCAGGGAATGGCACCGGGATGTCAAAATATCCCTCTGGATAGTCATACTTGTTCATAAATGTCTTGCGAGGCGGAGCGCTTTCCGAGTTGATCGCGGGTGTCAACCCGCGATCGCGGTTCTCGCACTGGTTCCCCGCGATCGCGGCCGTCATGCCCGCGGTCGCGGTTAATGCTCGAATTTGTGCTCGAGTTTTTCTCGGCTTTTGGGTCCGTAAACCCGCGATCACGGCTGTCGCCCCGCGATCGCGGTTTTGCCTCGTACTTCTCTTTTAATTCCAGCTTCTCTTCTTCATTCTCCCATCTTGGCCTTGACGTCATACAGTTGACGTTTTGCCTTGGATTAATCTCAGTTTGAGATGGGAGTGCTCGTGACTCTCTAGCTTCGAGCTTGCTAACCGCCTGGGAGATCTGCCCTACCTGCTTCTCCAGGTTCTGGATACTGGACTTGGTCTCATGTTGGAACTGAACCATGTTTTGCTGCATGGTTCCTACTGTTTGCGTCAGCGTGGTCATGTGCTGCGCCAGTGTATTGACTTGGTCCTCTAGATTCATAGCACGGTGAGCTCCTTGTCCTTGCGGTCTCTGCTCTGCTGGGCCTCTGAACTACTGGCCTCCTTGGAATGGTCGCTGGGGGTACTGATGCTGCTGCTGGTATTGCTGAGGGGGTCTTGGTCGGAACTCAGGGGGGTTCTCCACATTGTGCGTGTTCCCGTACCTCAAGTTAGGATGGTCTCTCCACCCCGGATTGTAGGTACTGGAGTAGGGGTCGTACCGTTATCTTTGTTGGTACCCCCCAACAGCGTTGACTTGCTCAGTGGGCTCCTCATGGAGTGTAGGACATGCGTCAGTTGCATGCGTGGTGGCATAGCAAAATTCGCACTCCTTGACCCTCTGGGGTCCTTCCTTCCTCATCAAAACCTTGATCATCTCCTTCATTTCGCTCACTTCCCTTGCCATAGATGGGGGAACATTCTCACTTGAAGTGGCTTTCATAGCCTGGGCGCTCGCCCTCTTGCTGAATTGCCTTGAGCCTTCCGACAACTCGCTGAATATCTCAAATGCAGCAGTAGGGGTTTTGTTCAGTATGTTTCCCCTACACGCCGCGTTCACCATTCGTCGCTCTTCATCCAGCAATCCCTCATACAGATATAAGACCAAATCCTGGTCTGAATACCCGTGATAGGGACAGCTAGAGCACAACCTCTTGAAACGCTCATAGTACTCGTAGAGCGTCTCCGTCCCATGCTGCTCTATGTTGCTCAGGTTGTGCTTGAGACTGTTCAGCTTCGTTGCTGGAAAGTACTTTTCCAGGAATGCCTTCTTCATTTTCTCCCAGGTGTTGATGCTTCCTGGGGTGAGGTAGTAAAACCAGTCATTGGCTGAATCCTTAAGTGAAAAAGGAAAAGCCCTCAACGTGATTTGATCCTCAGTGACATTCCGTGGCTTCATGGAACTGCACACGGCGTGGAACTCCGAGAGGTGCTTGTTTGGGTCCTCTCCAGCTAGCCCATGGAACTAAGGCAAAAGATGGATAAGACCAGACTTGAGCTCAAAATTCACTCCCGTGCCTAGCTCAGGGAATTGTACGGCCAGTGGCTGCTGCGTCAAGTTAGGCGCAGTCAGCTGCCTCAACATAGGTGGTGGTACCTCGTCCGCCATCTCAAAAGTGGGATTCTGAAAGACCAAAGCTCGATTTACTCTGCGTCCTTGGGAGAAAATTCTCTCAATCTCTAGATCAAGATCTAAAGGTGGAGAGTCAGCAGTATGGGTGTGGACCATAAGATAGGTCCACACACACAAGCAAACACACGAAAATCACACAGAAAAAAATTCGAAAACACACAAAGCATGCAAAACACCAAAAATTCGCAATTGCCTTCCCCGGCAACGGCGCCAAAATTTGATCGGAGGAGATAGTCGTCGTATCCCCAATCAAAAGTAAATCCTAAAATCCTCACTAAACAAAGTATAGTAAGCAAGTCAGGGTCGATCCCACAGAGAAGGAAGGAATTCAATGGTGGTAGCATGCAATGTCACAAAGGGGGGTTTTATGGTTGGTTGGTTGCAAACAAAACAAAGTAGAATGGATGAAATATCAAGAAAGAAAAACACTTAGCCAAGTAATGTCCACATAAGTCATTCAAAGGTTGTTCATAGATTAAGTCCTATCTTCCTATTCGGTTATTCCTGTCCCGATCTTATGTAAATTCAGAGGGAAACCTTCCACAAAGAACCCTTACCAATGAATAACCCTAGTACCACTAAAGGTTCAACCCAAAGGCAACAATGCATATAAGAATTAACCAGGATACACAGAACGCTCGCTCAGATGCATTTACCATGTAATCAATTCCCACATAGATATAATCCACAGATACAGATAACAATCAATGCTTGCTACTTATACTAGAGCGTTAGCCCAACAGTTCCCTAGTATTAGCAATACGAATGAAATCAATAAACCTAGGTGATCAGTCTAGATAAACCAACAAACATTCAAATATGAATTTGCTTAGAGAAAAGATATAACTCAATAGGATAGATAGATAGGAACAAAACCTCACAACCAGATGAACGAACTCATGCTTCCATTACCGGACTAATCCAAAGAGGCTTAGCTCCTCATAGTCATGGTAGAAACTTCAAAGGAAAAGAAAACAACGATGAATTGAAATTGCAACTAAAGTCTGGCTAGAGTCACTCTAACCCTAATGCATAAGGAGAGTATTTATAGGGCCTTAACAAATGACCTAACCCATTAAGAAAAATAACTGAAATAGAAATAAGAAAAAGGGAAAAGAAAACTAAAAAGATAATTCGGAATAAGTCCGAACCTCTGCCGTGTCAGACCCGCGATCGCGGGTGGTGGACCTTGATCGCGGCCCATGTGGCTCCGCGCCCTTCAATTTCTCCGCGCCCGCAGAAAACTCTCGACATGCTCCGAGTCCCGCGATCGCGGCACCCATGCCCGCGATCGTGGTTAATGCTCGGCACACTTGTCCTTTGCCTTGCACCAACCCGTCTCCTCTTCACTCCTTGGCGTCTTCTCTTGATGGCTTCCTTCTCACTGTCTTCATGATCTCCAAAGTAGCTCAAACACCTCCAAAAACACCAACTTCGCCTCCAAACGCCATACACAAGAATGTGTCTAAATCTACCCGAATGGCACCAATAAAACCTCTAATAACTCTTAGTTAAGCCCTACAAAAGTAGTGCTTATCAGCAGCCATTTGGGATTTATTCCCTGGGATTTATTCCTCGTGATATCTCTTGTAAGGAGATCTTAAAAGCTTGTAACGTGAATGTTCATTTTGGAATCAAACAAGATAAGTGCCGTTGTACACATAATTAATATACCCTTTGGCGAGTAGTGCAGCTAGGAAAATAGTGCAGCTAGGAAAGCTCGTCTAGACTTTGGTCAGAGTAAAGTTCTCTTTCCAATCTGAATTCGCATTGTGCGGTGAGGTTGGTCGTGAACCGAAACACCTAAGTCAGTTTTAAAACGCTTGTGTGAAATTAATGTTCCCAAGTACTTGTCATACTTTCCTATAAGACTCAATTCGTTGGAGTCTTCTCTTCATATGTTTCCTTAAGACTCAATCTTTCAGAGTCTTTTCTCTTGATCATGCCTTTTCATATATTTCAGTAGGAGTATGGTGGTTGACTATCATCATCGACTTTTATTCGAGAAACGATGAGTCTAACCTAATACGACTACTTAAGAACCTATCTGATTTTCCCTTGCAGTCTTTCATTAGACTAACCAACCGATTATATTCCCTTGAATGGTTGGCTGGTGTCATCCGTCTCATACGGCACATCAGATAAAATGCAGTTCCGATGAAGGCTAGAAACGACAACGAAGGCAGTTGCGATTTCAAAGAGTTTTACCAGGTGGAGATTCCTTGGCGGGTGATCGATTTCGATCAAGACCTTTATGCTTTTTACTTTCAAGACTTCCGATGTAATCTATTTAATTATGTATTTTGAATCATGGATGAAATTCTGAAGCGTTTGCTTTAAAGTTATGATATTTTGTATTATAATTGTTGTTTTATGATTTATATAAACTGGTCAAGCCTGAGTGGCTTCGGATGTGGAATCTGGGGTCACTGGCGATAATACCTTCTAAGGATATATATTTGGGGGTGTTACAGATTTGGTATCAGAGCCAAAAATTTTAACGGGTAGGGATTTTTATAAATCGTTTACTCGTTTTGAAATGAAAAATGTTTTAAAGGATTTTTCAAAACCATTGTAGTTGTGCCTTCACTTTAGTCTGATATGGAAACGAACTTCTATATTTAGGCTAACTCTTTTCTCGTCACCCGTAGGTTATGGGTGCATGCTTTTCTCTTCGAAGGGACTCGGGAGAAGCCGAGGTGGCTCCGCCATCTCCAATGAGGCTTGAATTTCCAGTTCCCCTACGATGCTTCGAGGTTGGAGAATCTTGTAGTCCACCCGAGGAGGTAAAGACTGTACTACCCGAGTTAGTAGTACTAGTGTCCGATAAGACCGAGGTTCTAGTGGCAGAGCCTACAGGGGAGCCAAGGGAGGACACGGAGGATGAAGAGGAGTGGTCAAGGTATGCAAGAGGGCATTACAACGACGACTTCATGATTGAGATGATTCCCGAGGAGGATCCAAAAGAAGAGGATCCAGAAGAAGAGGATCCGGAAGAAGAGGAGGACCCCGAGGAATACCTCGAGGGACAGGGCCATGAGTCTGATGGCTTAGAGCGCTTATTGGTGGGCAGCGAGGACCCGGGAATGGAGTTTATCTATCCAATTCTGGAATTGCCGCCCGAGCAAGAGTACTCGCCGTTGACTTCGGCTGATTGGGGTACACTTTACGATGTGGTATTTCCCGGGAGAAAGAATGGTCCACGAGATACATCTGATGACGCACAGCCTATTCCTGTCCAGAGGAGGCTAATGATGAGTCCTGACTCGCAAGAGGCGCTTCGTCAGAGTCAGATGGTTTCCTCTGAAGCTCGTCGCCAAGTGGATAAGGTGGTTGAGCAAGCTCGGAGAAGGGCAAGGCCAAGGAATGGGTCTTATGCTCCCGGACCGAGCAGGGTAAGGAGTCCTTCACCAGACTCCGATGGTAAACCCCGATCAAAGAAGCCATGTATGAGAAGTGGCGATTACAGAAAATGCTTTAGGGCGCCATGATTAGGCCAGTGCTGATTAGCAGTTTCTTTTCTTGTATTTCAGTTCGTTTTGTTAAGAACTATAAATCTTCGAGCCATTTTGTCTTGACGCTCGAGAGATCCCTTTTGTAAAAACTAATTAGCCTAGTTGAGCCTATCAATGAAATTACCAAGTTTAATCTATTCTAAGTTGATTTTTATGACATTAAGTACATTGGAATGATATTAATGTTATAAAATACTTGGAATTTGATCGGTAAACAGATGGTAAACACAAAAAACACCGTTCGTGCTGGTGCTGGGCCAAGTAATGACCCTAGGCCAAATGTGAGGAGTACAGTGAATCCTGAGGATGAACATGAGACTGCTTCTAACAACAACCAAGGAGGCAATGACCAAGTTCCGGTCAACACTCCAAAGGTATTTGATACAGCAGCAGTTGAAGCTATTTGGGGAATCGTTATGCAAGCATTCACCGACATTATGAGACCAAATGCGCCTCAGGCACAGGCAGTGCCAATTCCTCCAGCGGTTCCAAGATTTGAGGAGCCAGTTGTCCATGCGCCGCAAGAAGATACAGTCAGGAATAGAGGGAATTATGGCCGAGCACTAAAAGCCATTAGCTCTATGAGGCCCGACTGCTATGATGGAAAAGGAGAGCCAGTCAAGGTGGCTTATTGGTTCTCACACATGGAACGACTATTCCGCAACGTTGAGTGCACTGAAGCGGAGAAGGTACATATTGCATCCCTTCAGCTGAAGGAAGTGGCAAGTGAGTGGTGGGAAGGTACAGGTTTGGCTGATCACCCAGGTTTGAATTGGGGCATGTTTAAAGCCAAGATGACTGATCGTTTCTTCTCTCGAGCTAGGAGGGAGGAGAAACATAAGGAGTTTCTATACCCAAAGACAGATGGTTTGAAAGTAACAGAGCTAGAGACCAAATTCAATCACTTATTACAGTATGCTGGACCGGAGGTGTCCAACGAAGAGCAAAAGATCTGGCATTTCCACGAGTGGATGAACCCAGATATTAAGCCAATGATGGTACGTCACGGATGCTCTACTTTGGAGCAATACGTAGACACCGCTTACAAGTTGGAAGTGACTCTGGAAGAGTCGACAAGGAAGCGCAATCGCCAGAGGTCAATGCAGGGCTAGTCTTAGGCGAGTGGATTCATACGTCCCGCGCCACCGTTTAATTTTGCCAAGGCTGGCAAGGCAAAAACAGATATGACTCATGGAGGGTCTACGCAACAATCGGGTCAAAGCAAGAATCTGATTCAATGCTATAACTGTGGTACACCTGGGCAGAAAAGCAATGAGTGTCCGAAGGAGAAAAAGACGTGTTATGATTGTGAAAAGGTGGGACACTTGCAGAAATTTTATCCACAGAAAAGGCAGAAAGGAGCTGAGTCGCAACAAGGGTCGGTTAATCAGAATAGTCGACCTAAGTTCAGACCAGTGGGATCTCCTAGTCCTTCAACACAGACGTCTGCACAGAACAAGGGGAATGCCCCAGCTGCTTCTGGAGGCTAGGGTCAATGCCTTTACGAGATGCGTGAGGCTGATGGACCTAATGCTCCAATTACTCAAGGTACTCTATACCTTCATTCTACTTCAGTATGTATGTTATTTGATTCGGGTGCTACACATTCGTTTATTTCCGAGAGTTGTGTTAGTAAGTTAGGCTTAGTATGCAACGGGGTTTGTGAACCTTTCGTTGTGAATCTTCCTAATGGTGAACATTTAGTGGGCACCAAGCGTCTGTCAGAATTTCCGATAACCATCCAGGGTAAGATGTTCGAAGCGGATTTGATCTGTATAGCCATGGCTCCATACGACATTATTCTCGGTATGGATTGGCTGACGCGTCATGGGGCGGTAATCGATTTCAGCTCAAGGACTGTGACGGTGTCATCTGGGGGCCAGTATGTATGCAAGTTTAAGGGTTGGAATGACGCTGATAATGGCAGGCTTATCAATGCGATGGTTGCGTTCAAGCTACTTCGACAAGGTTGTGTCGGGTACCTGTGCTATCTAGACGAGCCCAAGAAAGATGAACCTTCAATTCTTGATATTCCGGTTGTTTGTGAATTTCCGGATATCTTTCCGGAGGAGATTCCTGGTTTACCCCCGCATCGTGATGTAGAATTTACTATTGATCTCGAGCCTGGTACCGCGCCAATCTCTAAGGCACCGTACCGGATGGATCCTCCTGAGATGCAAGAGTTGAAGAAGCAACTCGAAGATCTTCTTGAGAAGGGTTATATAAGGCCAAGTGCATCGCCTTGGGGTGCTCCAGTCTTGTTCGTCAAGAAGAAGGATGGATCGTTCCGACTTTGTATCGACTATCATGAGTTGAATAAGGTCACGATCAAGAATAACTATCCATTGTCGAGGATTGATGATCTGTTGGATCAATTGCAGGGAGCAAAGGTCTTTTCCAAAATCGATCTGAGGTCTGGTTACTATCAGCTCAGGATTCGTGAGAAGGATATTCCGAGGACTGCATTCCGGACGAGATATGGTCACTACGAGTTCGTAGTCATGCCATTTGGACTTACCAATGCTCCGGCAATCTTCATGGATCTGATGCATCGATGTTTCCACCAATACTTGGATAAGTTCGTAGTGGTCTTCATCGATGATATTTTGATTTATTCCCTGAGTGAGGAGGATCACGAGGAACATCTTCGGATTACTTTGTCAATTCTTAGACAAAATCAGTTATATGCAAAGCTGTCTAAGTGTGATTTTTGGATCAAGGAAGTGGATTTCTTAGGCGATGTGATTAATGAGAATGGGGTTATGGTTGATCCCCAGAAGATTGAAGCAGTAGCCAATTGGAAGCGGCCTCAGAATGTGAAGGAGGTGCGCAGTTTTCTAGGACTCGCTGGTTATTATAGACGGTTCGTAGAGGGATTCTCTAAAATCGCTCTACCCATGACCGGTCTGCTCCGCAAAGTGCATAAGAAATTTGTCTGGGATGACAAGTGCGAGGCCAGTTTTCAGAAGTTGAAGCAATGTCTGACCTCCGCACCAGTGTTAGCCCTACTGGAAGGGAATGATGGTTATGTGGTCTATAGTGATGCTTCGAAGAGTAGTTTGGGATGTGTGCTGATGCAGAAAGGCAAGGTTATTGCATACGCATCCCGACAGTTGAAGACTTATAAGGCATATAACTCTGACCAAAGTCTAGACGAGTTTCCTAGCTGCACTACTCTCTCAGCTTCACTATTCGCCTGAGGGTATATTAATTATGTGCACTAAAGCACTTATCTTATTTAATTCCAAAACGTACATTTTACGTTATAAACTTTTAAGATCTCTTCACAAGAGATACCGGATCTCCTCACAAGAGATATCAAAGGGAATACATCCCAAATGGCGGCACCAGCTGTGTGTACGTACCCTGAGTAAGGGTATGGTCATGACCGAAAAAGTACTAGAGGAATAATCCTCCTAGCACCAGTTATAAAGAAACCACTAAACCTCGCAAGGTACATAGTGTTCCTACGAATACTCGTGCTAACTAAACAGTTCAACACGGTAATAATCCATAACAAAGCCATCGCGGCCAATAACAGATATAATAGCCTTGTTTCTAGCAATATATACAACCTATTATAATATATGTATTTCAATCATATATATATAATAGCGTTGCTTCTAGCAATATATACAACCTATTATAATATCTCTTTTTAAATCACATACAGTTATCAAAACTGTTCCCAGACGAAAACAATATTCATCCCAAATTAATTAACAATTAAACAATTGATAATCAATATAAATATGGAATGATAAGCAAGAAAGAACCGCCACTTGCCTTAGACTTAGACGAAGCTCAATGAAGCTCGAGACGATAGGTTTCCGGGTCCGAAACGAGGAAGAACTCAGATTATGATTTCCTACGGAACGACCCATAACGAAACCCTAAGTTAGATTCGACAATAAATAGTACGAATCTACAGAAAAATGAACGAAATCGAAGGAACGAAAGTCCCAAACGAGATCACAAAGCCCAAGCCACAACCACACACGCCCAGGCCCACCGCGGGTGCGGCGGCTTGACCGCGGGTGGGGCAAGGCTACAGAGGTGAGACGATGACAACTCACCGGGGAAGACGATGGGGGCTCGACTCGTGGTGGCTCCGACTTCTGGATTCCCTGGACCACCCAAGCACCACCTTGAGAGCACCTCATCCTCCTTTGGTAGCTCCGACGACGACCTTGAAGAACTCTGGCGAAAGCTTGCAACTCCGGCGACAATGGAACGAGAGAGAGAGAGATTGGAGAGAGAGAGATTGGAGCTGTCTTCCTCCTCCAAGCCTCCTCCTTTTTTAGGCCAAGCAAGGAGCCCAGCTGGCACCTCCCCCACCGCCTCAAAGCCGATCGAAACGGCAAGCAGCTCAGGCGACGTTCGGCGGATCAGAAAAGGAATCATGACGGCACGGGTGTAATACCCCTCATTTTAGTAAAGAGTATTTTGGTAAGATTTCCAAACACTCGTATTGTAGTCAAATTATTTTCAGAAGAATTCAGACATTCTGATAAATACTTGATATTTGTAATAATTCTCTGAGTAGAATAAAATACATTTGACGTATTTTTGGGGGTTTAGAATATTTGTTAGGGTACGAATATATTTAACCCGGAATTAAAACCCATATCCAAGATTCTTCTCGGTCAAAAATGGGCAAAAGGCACAAAATTGGCCTTGACCGCACCTGCGGCCATACCCACCGCACCCCGCGGTCAAGAACTGGTCGCCACCGCACCCTGCGGTGAGACCCACCGCACCCGCGCCGTGATGATGGCTTCTCTGCTCTGCCGAACTCGTCTGAGCTGCTTGCCGATCTTGTCCCCGGTGAGGCGGTGGGAGAGGGGGCCAGCTGGACTCCTTATGGCTCCTTGATGGCCTATAAAAGGAGGGGGCTAAGAGAAGGAAGCCATTCCACTCTCTCTCTCCCTCAAATCTCTCTTTCTTTCACTACCATTGTCGCCGGAGTTGCAAGCGTCGTCGGAGTTCTTCAAGGTCGTCGCCGGAGTTTCCATAGGAGGAGGTGGTGCCCTCAAGGTGGTGGTTAGTGACACAAGGAGTTTGGAAGTCGAAACCAACCAAAGTCAAGCCCCATCGTCTTCCCCGGTGAGTTTTCACTGTCGGCGTCTCGCCTCTGTAGCCTCGCCGCACCCGCGGTGGGCCTGGGCGAGTATGGTGGTGCCTTGGGCGTTGTGATCTCGTTTAGGACTTTTGTTCCTTCGATTTCGTTCGTTTTTCTTTACATTCGTACTATTTATTGTCGAATCTAACTTAGGGTTTCGTTATGGGTCGTTCCGTAGGAAATCATAATCCAGGTTCTTCCTCGTTTTGGACCCGGAAATCCGTCATCTGGAGCTTCGTTGAGCTTCGTCTAAATCTAAGGCAAGTGGCGGTTCGCTCTTGCTTATCATTCCATATTTATATTGATTATCAATTGTTTAATTGTTAATTAATTTGGGATGAATTGTTGTTTTCGTCTGGGAACAGTTTTGATAATTGTATGTGATTTTAAAAAGAGATATTATAATAGGTTGTATATATTGCTAGAAACAACGCTATTATATATATATGATTAAATATGGATATTATAATAGGTTGTATATAATGCTAGAAACAACGCAATTTTATTTGTTATTGGCCGCGATGGCTTTGTTATGGATTATTACTGTGTTGAACTGTTTAGTTAGCACGAGTATTCATAGGAACACTATGTACCTTGCGAGGTTTAGTGGTTTCTTTATAACTGGTGCTAGGAGGATTATTCCTCTAGTACTTTTCCGGTCATGACCATACCCTTACTCAGGGTACGTGCACACAGCTGGTGCAGCCATTTGGGATTTATTCCCCGTGATATCTCTTGTAAGGAGATCTTAAAAGCTTGTAACGTGAATGTTCGTTTAGGAATCAAACAAGATAAGTGCCGTTGTGCACATAATTAATATACCATTTGGTGAGTAGTGCAGCTAGGAAAGCTCGTCTAGACTTTGATCAGAATAAAGTTCTCTTTCCAATCTGAATTCGTATTGTGCGGTGAGGTTGGTCGTGAACCAAAACACCTAAGTCGGTTTTAAAACGCTTGTGTGGAATTAATGTTCCCAAGTACTTGTCATACTTTCCGATAAGTGATAAGGCGTTGTCGTGACACCTAAACAAAATAATCCTAACAAACCTAAACAAGTAGTCTGGGCAAGTAAGGGTCGAATCCACAGGGAGGAAGTGATCTTTCTAAGTGTTTACAAGCATGCAAAGTAACAAGAAAGGGGGTTTTGATTATCAAGCAAAGTAACAAGGATGCAAGCTTTTGAGAAGGAAAATAAATATGATGGGTGGAAATATTCCACTAGACAAATATCCACACTGCAAAGGAAATAGGTTGATCACTGATAACTATTTTTCCAAGTTCTTTTCACAATCTTATAGGTGTTCCCACCCTGATCTTAAGTACTATCGATTCTCACAGTTGTCGATAGACTTATTACTATGCCAATGATAAAGTACCACCGATTCTCACAGTTGTCGGTATACTTTACCACCAACAAAGCAATAGCAATGCACACAAGGATATAGGATACATGCAAATAGAAGGACACCCTACTACTTAGCATGCAAATAATTCTCACTCACGATTGCACGCTCGGAACCCCTATACGCAACAATCGTGTTTGCCACTAGATATGCACTCGGAACCCCTATATGCAAATCCTAGCAATTGATAGATGTCGAAAAACCTAGTTAGCTACGCTAGAAGAATCAACACAAACCAATAGACAATATGCTCAAGAGAATTAAACCAACTTTATAAGATATAGAACAAGGAATAGAAATCTCACAACCAATCCATTGCAATGCTTCAATTGTCTAGCGAAATAAAGGTGTTTAGCTCTCCATGGGTTAACACCCTAGAGGCAGAATGAAAAACGAACTCTCAATCTGAATTGTCGATGTGTATGGTGGCAACTAGGTTAACTAAAGGGTATTTAACCTAATTCTAAAAGGTGTAAAATAAAATAATAAAATAACAATAATAAAATAAATACCAAAAATAACAAACGAATTTCTCGGCCTTGAATTCTCGTTCAACAGCTTCAACACGGCCCAATGTCGGCCCATTCTCTCGCAGCTCAGCACGGCCCACCACACGCATGCATCAGCGCTGATGTCATCACCAATTCAATTCCGCTTCAGCTTCACGCGGCGTTTCACGCGGTAAGTTCTTCACGTGGGCCTTTCTTCCAATTGTTTGGGCCTTTCCTCTTCACGTGGGCTTTACTTCCAATGTGGGCCTAATTTCCTTCAACTTCCTTCAATTTCCAGCATCACGTGGCTCAATTTAATTTCGCTGCTTCGCCCAGATGGCCGCAGGGCGTCCTCATCCACCGCGGGGCGGCGGCTTCCACCGCGGGGCACGGTGCCTTCTCTGAGACCCACCGCCGGGTCGCGGTGGCTTTGGCGCGGGGCGGTGACACTCGCCCACTCCTTTCTTCAGCTCTTCATTACTACCAACTGTTGGTAGCCTTCTCCAATTAGTCTTCAAGCGGAATCTCATCCACTTTCATCTTCATTAAGCTGTAAATCCCTGGATATCTTCAATTCTCTCCACATCTTCTGGATTACAGATTTAACCTCAAATCTAGTCATAAACTCCTCTAAATAATGTTAATAATTGCTAGTTAAGGTGCATGAAATGACACCTATCAAATTCCCCCATGCTTAGACTTTTACTTGTCCCGAGTAATCTAATGATAAACCTACTCTCTCAATCAAACACCAAGGTCTCAGGAAGTACAAGAAAATATGACACCAGCAATTACAACATCTCAACAATCAGCTCCAGAGTACCAAAATAATACGCACAGCACAACAACACAATACAACACAACACCATAGAGTGACACCACTAATCCTAGCCTTCATCTATCCGAATCCTCCTTATAACTCCTCTTCTTATGACGCCTCGCCAAGAATAATGAGAAATCCTAAAATCACTCTTCTTCTTTTTCGCTCATTTTGCCAAGGCGCCATTTCGGGTTTTCACCAAGCCACTCATTTCATTTTACAATAGATGTACTCACATAAGCTCACGTCACTCTTGACCACATATTACCCCAGCCTAATGCTGGTCCAAACCACCTGCTTATTACCTAGGCCGCCCTTTCGGGTTTTCGACCTATCCCAGGATTTTTAATGTATGCCTTTTTTCAAATTTTTGGCTTTTTTCATTTTTTTTAATTTTCCTCAACGACGTAGCAAGTATAGAACCCTCCCTCATGCTTAAACATTGCATTGTCCTCAATGTAATGAAAGACAAAAGGATAGAAGCACAGGGAAAAGCAAAAAATAACTCACAAACGTCGCCAAGCTGCTTGGACACTGAAGGTGTCGCTGGCGGTCTTCTCAATAAATGCCTAGGTCTCTGGTGTTGGGCGGGTGTCTTCATCAACTCTGTAATCTTCTCCTACCGTGCAACCAAAAGGGAACCACTTTGATGAATAGTGGTATAGCAAAGACGTCGGGGTTGCACGGCCTTCTAGGAATACATGGTGGAGCCCAGATGTAATCATGGTGGGGGCTCTAGTGTTCCTCCTCTCCAGCTGCCTATTGTAGGGCCATCAACGTTGTCAAATAATGTGTGGGGCAAGTGTATCCTCCTTGACAACATGATGCACACCATCTCCCTGGGGAACTCTGGACAGCTGGCCTTCGGTATTTTTTTTATTTTTTTCAAATTTTTTTTTTTTTTTCAATTTTTTTTTTTTTTTTGGCCCCCCGTTTAAGGTTTTTTCGGAGGGTGACTTAGTGCAGGGAAGGAAGAGACTTACATTGGTGTGGAAACACCGTCTTCAATAGGCATTGGTCTCTTCCTTGCAGGTTAGTCGTAGACAAAAAACAAGAACAAAAACAAAGCAAAAACACACAGAACTAATGCAAGAAATAAAGAAAGAAAAACATACATCGGGTTGCCTCCCGGACAACGCCTTAGTTATTGTCATTGCTTGACATACTACTCCATTTTCCTCAACTCGGGTTTCTCATAGCAACTGAGCACCTGGGATCTGGATCTGGGGGTGCCTCTTTGGGTGCTCCATGTTGAGCGTGACCCCCAATCTTGTGCAATTGTTGATGGCTGGATCACTCGTCGTATCCATGAATGCACTTGCCATCTTTAAAAACTGTCTACCCAGCATCTCAGGGGCTGCATGTACGTCCTGCCCCGTATCCAGCATATAAAAATCAGCCACTTGTATCAAGGCTTCCTTCTTGTGCTTCCCCTTCGGTTTCTTTTTGATCAAGCCCAGCACCTTTAACATTTCCTTACAGCGAGGGATGCTGTCAGCCAATGTGACCAATGGAACGGTTGCCTTGCAACTACTGAAGGTGTCAAATAAGCCTTTGTCGCTCCCCGCCTTTTGGGTGTCCTTCAGAGCCTCAGGGGAGGGTGTAACGGGTTTCAGCACGACGAGCGGGAAGGAGTTGAGACGCACAAACTCATCATAGGCAGCCTCCAGAGGATCGGGGACTGCCGGGGCATTTTTGAGAGAAACGGGTGTCTCAGGAGTATTTCCGTGATCGCGGTACTCCTCCTCATCGTCGCTCCACTCCACCTCAAATCTCAAAAAGTACTCCTCCTCAGTCAGCAACTCTGGACGATGATAAGGATCAACCCAAACCTCATCAGCATAACTGGAATATTGGACGTCGGGTTGCTCTGAACTCACCGCGGGTCGCGGCAAAATCTCACTAGGAGGCACTCCGTCCACCGCGGGGCGGTGGTCATCACCGCGGGGCGGTGGCTGTGAGGGAGGATTACTGAGGCTCACCGCCGGGTCGCGGTCAGTGTCGCCGCGGGGCGGTGAAATAACTAGGACTTCACGCCGGATCGCGGTGAGAGGTGACGCGGGGCGGTGGGAGATGTTCTCCATCTCATATTCGTCCTCCTCTTCAGCACTAGGAGGAACGTTTTCCCTCGGGTTTACTACCGTTTGAGATGGTAGAATTCCCTCGATCCTTGCATCGATCCGTATAATTGACTCCACCATCTGGTCCACCTGCCTTTTCATATTCTTGATGCTTGACTCAGTAGTATGCACATGAGTGGTGAAATGTTTAGTCAAGGTCCTGAGCATCTCTTCAGTTGACATAGAGGAACTTGGATTGGACACTGGTGGGCTATGCTCATAGGCCGGATAGTACTGGTGCAGAGCATCCTGCTGATAGAATGGTTATGGCTCTGGGTCGAACTCCTGGTAGTCAAGGCCATATGGAGAGTATTGATGGCCCCCATAACTCCAATTGGGGTGATTCCTCCACCCTGGAGTGTATGAGTATGGGTCATATCACGGCTCTCCCCAGGAATCCATATCTGTAACAAAAATCAAAAAAAATGGAAAGCAAAAATCAGTAGCACGGGTGTGGACCGTAAGATAGGTCCATACCAAAGTAACACGCACCCAAACAAACACACAGAAAAATCAAATCTTGCCTCCCCGGCAACGGCGCCAATTTGATAAGGCGTTGTCGTGACACCTAAACAAAATAATCCTAACAAACCTAAACAAGTAGTCTGGGCAAGTAAGGGTCAAATCCACATGGAGGAAGTGATCTTTCTAAGTGTTTACAAGCATGCAAAGTAACAAGAAAGGGGGTTTTGATTATCAAGCAAAGTAACAAGGATGCAAGCTTTTGAGAAGGAAAATAAATATGATAGGTGGAAATATTCCACTAGACAAATATCCACACTGCAAAGGAAACAGGTTGATCACTGATAACTATTTTTCCAAGTTCTTTTCACAATCTTATAGGTGTTCCCACCCTGATCTTAAGTACTATCGATTCTCACAGTTGTCGATAGACTTATTACTATGCCAATGATAAAGTACCATCGATTCTCACAGTTGCCGGTATACTTTACCACCAACAAAGCAATAGCAATGCACACAAGGATATAGGATACATGCAAATAGAAGGACACCCTACTACTTAGCATGCAAATAATTCTCACTCACGATTACACGCTCGGAACCCCTATATGCAACAATCGTGTTTGCCACTAGATATGCACTCGGAACCCCTATATGCAAATCCTAGCAATTGATAGATGTCGAAAAACCTAGTTAGCTACGCTAGAAGAATCAACACAAACCAATAGACAATATGCTGAAGAGAATTAAACCAACTTTATAAGATATAGAACAAGGAATAGAAATCTCACAACCAATCCATTGCAATGCTTCAATTGTCTAGCGAAATAAAGGTGTTTAGCTCTCCATGGGTTAAAACCCTAGAGGCAGAATGAAAAACGAACTCTCAATCTGAATTGTCGATGTGTATGGTGGCAACTAGGTTAACTAAAGGGTATTTAACCTAATTCTAAAAGGTGTAAAATAAAATAATAAAATAACAATAATAAAATAAATAACAAAAATAACAAACGAATTTCTCGGCCTTGAATTCTCGTTCAGCAGCTTCAACACGGCCCAATGTCGGCCCATTCTCTCGCAGCTCAGAATGGCCCACCACACGCATGCATCAGCGCTGACGTCATCACCAATTCAATTCCGCTTCAGCTTCACGTGGCATTTCACGCGGTAAGTTCTTCACGTGGGCCTTTCTTCCAATTGTTTGGGCCTTTCCTCTTCACGTGGGCTTTTCTTCCAATGTGGGCCTAATTTACTTCAATTTCCAGCATCACGTGGCTCAATTTAATTTCGCTGCTTCGCCCAGATGGCCGCGGGGCGTCCTCATCCACCGCGGGGCGGCGGCTTCCACCGCGGGGCGCGGTGCCTTCTCTGAGACCCACCGCCGGGTCGCGGTGGCTTTGGCGCGGGGCGATGACACTCACCCACTCCTTTCTTCAGCTCTTCATTACTACCAAGTGTTGGTAGCCTTCTCCAATTAGTCTTCAAGCGGAATCTCATCCATCTTCATCTTCATTAAGCTGTAAATCCCTGGATATCTTCAATTCTCTCCACATCTTCTGGATTACAGATTTAACCTCAAATCTAGTCATAAACTCCTCTAAATAATGTTAATAATTGCTAGTTAAGATGCATGAAATGACACACCTACTTGATAAGCACTACTTTGTAGGGCTTAACTAAGAGTTATTAGAGTTTTTATTGGTGCCATTCGGGTAGATTTAGACACATTCTTGTGTATGGCGTTTGGAGGCGAAGTTGGTGTTTTTGGAGGTGTTTGAGCTACTTTGGAGATCATGAAGACACTGAGGAAGGAAGCCATCAAGAGAAGATGCCAAGGAGTGAAGAGGAGATGGGTTGGTGCAAGGCAAAGGACAAGAGTGTCGAGCATTAACCGCGATCGCGGGCATGGGTGCCGCGATCGCGGGACTCGGAGCATGTCGAGAGTTTTCTGCGGGCGTGGAGAGATTGAAGGGCGCGGAGCCACATGGGCCGCGATCAAGGTCCACCACCCGCGATCGCGGGTCTGACACGGCAGAGGCTCGGACTTATTCCGAATTATCTTTTTAGTTTTCTTTTCCCTTTTTCTTATTTCTATTTCAGTTTTTTTTGCTTAATGGGCTAGGTCATTTGTTAGGGCCCTATTAATACTCTCCTTATGCATTAGGGTTAGAAGATCCAAACTTTAGTTGTAATTTCAATTCATCGTTATTTATTCCTTTGAAGTTTCTACCATTACTATGAGGAGCTAAGCCTCTTTGGCTTAGTCCGGTAATGGAAGCATGAGTTCGTTCATCTGGTTGTGAGGTTTTGTTCCTATCTATCTATCCTATTGAGTTATATCTTTTCTCTGAGCAAATTCATATTTGAATGTTTGTTGGTTTATCTAGACTGATCACCTAGGTTTATTGCTTTCATTCATATTGCTAATACTAGGGAACTGTTGGGCTAACGCTCTAGTATAAGTAGCAAGCATTGATTGTTATCTACATCTGTGGATTATATCTATGTGGGAATTGATTACATGGCAAATGCATCTGAGCGAGCGTTCTGTGTATCCTGGTTAATTATTATATGCATTGCTGCCTTTGGGTTGAACCTTTAGTGGTACTAGGGTTACTCATTGGTAAGGGTTCTTTGTGGAAGGTTTCCCTCTGAATTCACATAAGATCGGGACAGGAATAACCGAATAGGAAGATAGGACTTAATCTATGAACAACCTTTGAATGACTTATGTGGACATTACTTGGCTAAGTGTTTTCTTTCTTGATATTTCATCCATTCTACTTTGCTTTGTTTGTTTCGTTTGTGACCAACCAACCATACAACCCCCCTTTGTGACATTGTATGCTACCACCATTGAATTCATTCCTTCTCTGTGGGATCGACCCTCACTTGCTTACTATACTTTGTTTAGTGAGGATTTTAGGATTTACTTTTGATTAGGGGTACGACGACTATTCCCCCTATCAAATTTTGACGCTGTTTTCAGGGATGGCAATTGCGATTTTTTGGTGTTTTGCATGCTTTGTGTGTTTTCGAATTTTTTCTGTGTGATTTTCGTGTGTTTGCTTGTGTGTGTGGACCTATCTTATGGTCCACACCCGTACTGCTGACTCTCCACCTTTAGATCCTGATCCAGAGATTGAGAGAACTTTCTCCCAAGGACGCAGAGTGAATCGAGCTTTGGTCTTTGAGAATCCCACTTTTGAGATGGCGGACGAGGTACCACCACCTACGTTGAGGCAGCTAACTGCGCCTAACTTCACACAGTAGCCACTGGCCGTACAATTCCCTGAGCTAGGCACGGGAGTGAACTTTGAGATCAAGTCTGGTCTTATCCATCTTTTGCCTCAGTTCCATGGGCTAGCTGGAGAGGACCCAAACAAGCACCTCTCGGAGTTCCACGCCGTGTGCAGTTCCATGAAGCCACGGAATGTCACTGAGGATCAAATCACGTTGAGGGATTTTCCTTTTTCACTTAAGGATTCAGCCAACGACTGGTTTTACTACCTCATCCCATGAAGCATCAACACTTGGGAGAAAATGAAGAAGGCATTCCTGGAAAAGTACTTTCCAGCAACGAAGCTGAACAGTCTCAAGCGCAACCTGAGCAACATAGAGCAGCATGGGACGGAGACGCTCTACGAGTACTATGAGCGTTTCAAGAGGTTGTGCTCTAGCTGTTCCTATCACGGGTATTCAGACCAGGATTTGGTCTTATATCTGTACGGGGGATTGTTGGATGAAGAGCGACGAATGGTGAACGCGGCGTGTGGGGGAAACATACTGAACAAAACCCCTACCGCTGCATTTGAGATATTCAGCGAGTTGTCGGAAGGCTCAAGGCAATTCAGCAAGAGGGTGAGCGCCCAGGCTGTGAAAGCCACTTCAAGTGAGAATATTCCCCCATCTTTGGCAAGGGAAGTGAGCGAAATGAAGGAGATGGTCAAGGTTTTGATGAGGAAGGAAGGACCCCAGAGGGTCAAGGAGTGCGAATTTTGCTATGCCACCACACATGCAACTGACGCATGCCCTACACTCCATGAGGAGCCCACTGAGCAAGTCAACGCTGTTGGGGGGTACCAACAAAGACAACGGTACGACCCCTACTCCAGTACCTACAATCCGGGGTGGAGAGACCATCCTAACTTGAGGTACGGGAACACGCACAATGTGGAGAACCCCCCTGAGTTCCGACCAAGACCCCCTTAGCAATACCAGCAGCAGCAGCAGCAGTACCCCCAACGACCATTCCAAGGAGGCCAGCAGTTCAGAGGCCCAGCAGAGCAGAGACCGCAAGGACAAGGAGCTCCCCGCGCTATGAATCTAGAGGACCAGGTCAATACACTGGCGCAACACATGACCACGCTGATGCAGACAGTAGGAACCATGCAGCAAAACATGGTTCAGTTCCAACATGAGACCAAGTCCAGTATCCAGAACCTGGAGAAGCAGGTAGGGCAAATCTCCCAGGCGGTCAACAAGCTCGAAGCTAGAGAGTCACGAGCACTCTCATCTCAAACTGAGATTAATCCAAGGCAAAACGTCAACTGCATGACGTCAAGGCCAAGATGGGAGAATGAAGAAGAGAAGCTGGAATTGAAAGAGAAGTACGAGGCAAAACCGTTATCGCGGGGCAACAGCCGCGATCGCGGGTTTACGGACCCAAAAGCCGAGAAAAACTCGAGCATAAATTCGAGCATTAACCGCGACCGCGGGCATGACAGCCGCGATCGCGGGGAACCAGTGCGAGAACCGCGATCGCGGGTTGACACCCACGATAAACTCTCGGAAAGTGCTCCGCCTCGCAAGACATTTATGAACAAGTATGACTATCCGGAAGGATATTTTGACATCCCGGTGCTATTCCCTACAGCATTAGAAGACGAAGGGAATACGGAAATATACTGCGAGATATACCAGGGCTACCCGGAGAGCCCCTTCATGAGAGAGCTATGCAAGACCATAGCGGAGCAAAATGAGCGATCTAAGAAGAAGCCAAAGGTCAAGAAGGATGTCTCTGCTGTGGTGCAGAAGAGGATTCCCAAGAAGTGTGAGGATCCCGGAATGTTCAGCGTGCCCTGCAAGATTGGGGAGACTGGATTCAGCGAGACATTGCTGGATTTGGGAGCTTCAATCAATGTCTTGCCACTATCCATCTACAACAACCTCGACGTTGGACCATTAGAGAGCACGGAAATCGTCATCCAACTGGCTGACAACTCCGTCATCACTCCTGAGGGCGTTGTGAAGGACGTACTGGTAAGCGTCGATACCCTTGTTTTTCCTGCAGACTTCTTTGTCATGAACACAGGGGATTGAGGAGGACGAGTAATGCTAGGGAGGCCGTTCATGAAGACCTCCAACACAAAGATCGACGTGGGCAGAGGCACAATCAGCATGGAGTTCGACAAGAGGAAGACAGAGTATAGGCTGGAGAACATTCCGGAGCATCCTCCAGATACAAGAGCAAGGAGTACGGTTGCAAGAGGCAACCCCGGATGAGAAGTACAGCAGGACGTCTTGCCGCGACGATAACTACGGCGTTGCTCGGGAGGCAACCCGAGGTATGAGTTGTTGAACTCATTTATGTTTTTACCTTTCTTAGGACTTAGATTTTATTTTTCTTTCTTCTTCTTTGCACTTGTTTTTCTTTTTCTGTGGGCACTAGAACTAACTATGCAGCGGAGGCCAGAATCCAGCACCCGCGATCGCGGTTTCACACCCGCGATCACGGTTTCCCCTCGGCGATCCATGGCGAGTTCTAGCAAAAAAAAAATCAAAAAAAAAAATGACCCACGGTTTAATAAAACAGATGCGTTTTTTGAGGCAGTCAGCGCCTCATAACTCGCGCCGACTGTTACGGATGCAAGAGCATTAACCCCGCGATTGCGGGTATTCATCGCGGCAATTATAAAAGGCGAGAGGCGGTGGAGGCATTTTACAACACCTCCACCACCACCTCTCACTCTCACCAGATCGGATCTCCGACCCCGACCACCGCGACACCCCCCTGCAGCCCCGCGACTATCGTTCCGACGCCGCGACGTCGTTTGGGTGAGATCTCCATTTTCCAACTCTTGGATTTCTCATAGCCTCACAAGCCGCGATCGCCGGACCCACGCCAAACCCCGCGACCACTGCAGTGCCACCGCAAAGCACTAGAGCCATTTTTTCTCGAAGTTCGCTACAAACCCAAAAACCGCGATCGCCGGCATCAACCCTGCGATCGCGGCACATCTTCTCCAGCGAGCTTCGAGTCGAGCATAAACTGCGACTGCGCCCCATACCCCGCGGTCGCGGGTCCCTCCAGTACTCTTTCTGTTGTGCTTTCTCGCTCCTTTTTCCCACCATGGTAGCCTTCGTAGGAAACATGTGGAGCCAGAGGCACAGGCGCTACTACGAGACGTTCAGCGCGCGGAAGTTCGTCCAGACGAAGTTCTTCGATCGGCCAACGCTGCAACGACTCCGACTGGAGGACTGCACACAACAGTTGCTGAGCCACGGAGGGCTCGGCAACTTCATTGACCTAGCCGCCCCGTCCTCGCACGAGCTGACCCTGGAGTTTCTGGCCACGCTGGAGCGCCACGACGATGGGATCATGTTCAACCTGCTGGGGCGGCAGAGGATGATGTCCTACCAAGGTCTGCGGGACCTGTTTGGCATTACTGAGGCTCCTCCCGAGGATTGGGAGGCCGCAGGCTCCTTTCCAGAGCTCTTCTGGCAGGATGCGACCCGGGAGGTACTCAACCCCAGCGCCGGCGAGTATAACTACAAGCTGACACACCCCTGTCTGAGGCTGGCGCACAAGGTGCTCGCCATGTCCTTCCTGGGACAGGGGGAGGTGAACATGGTTCCGACACTGGACCTTACAGTGCTCTGGTGTTTGATACCAGAGAGCCACAACACCCCCGACTGGGTCGATTTGTTCCTCTCTAGCTGTCTCGGGCTGAGGGAGAAGATGGGCAGCAAGATCTCCATGGGGGGCATGGTGACGCTTATCGCCCAACAATACGAGAACATCGCGGACCATTGGGATTTCCCCGCCGACATCTACACCTACAACATCACACTACTGCGGATATCCCATCTGCTGGAGGTCCGTGGTGGAGAGTACACCTGGCTCTCCAAGAAGGAAAGGACCCACCGAATGAGGCTTCCTCGTCCGATGCCTTATGGGCCCCGGGCGAGGGATTTTTACCTCTATGCCGATGGAGAGCAAGGGTCGTCGTCCGAAGACGAAGGGGACGACGACGACCACGACGAGGAGGAGGAAGCGACTGCAGCGGTGGACATGGAGAGCGATGTGCCATCCCTGCTGCATTCCAAGGGCCCACCTGTTTACCCTGACTATACCTACCAGGCATCTGGGTCTGGTAGTGGATCTGGAGGGGCGCCCTAGGACCAGCTCCTGGACAGAATGGCCAACCTACAGCTGAGGTAGGCCGAGCATATACGAAGGAGTGCCGAGTGGGAAAGCGGCATCTCCCAGAGGCTAGAGGAGCATGAGAGGAGAAGCGTTCAGTGGGAACGCTAAGTCTCCACCCGCCTGGATGAGCAGGAGCGGCGGAGCGTTGAGTGGCAGCGCAACATGGAGGTCAACCTTGCATACCACGCCAACCGCCTGGACAGTCACCTCACCACTGTTGAGGACCAGGTGGTTCAGATGCAGAGGAGAGCTGAGGCTTTCTTCAACGCTTATGGGTATTGGCCTCCATCCCAGTGAGTATTTCTATTTTCCCCTTATTTGTTTCTTGTCTTCCATACATTGAGGACAATGCATGATTTAAGCATGGGGGAGTAGAGTATTCACTATCTATCTTGTACATATTTCTTTTCCAGCATTGTACTTTGATTTTTAGCATTTCGAATTTCAGCATTTCCGTTCAAAAAAAAAAATCGAAAATCCTGGGACAAGCTGAAAACCTGAAAGGGCGGCTTGGGTAAAAAGTAGGTGACCCGGACCAGCGCTAGGCTGGGGTAAAAAGGTGTTTGAGTGACGTGAGCATATGTGAGCACATCTATGAGAAAAATATGAGTGGCTAGGATAAAAACCCGAAAGGGCTCCTAGGCAAAATGAGTGAAAACAAAAGGAGTGTTTCTAGGATCTCATTTTACCGACGGGGCGACATAAGTAGAGGAGTTGAAGAAGGATTGTCGGGTAGGTCACTCTGGGAGGCATAAGGAGTCATATTTGGAGGCTAGGATTAGAGGTCACTTTATACTATTGGATGTCCGGGTTGAGCTTGGGGGAAGTACTCTGCTTGCCCTCAAGTTTATTGAGTTGTGGATGTGTTGTAGATGAGATTGGTGCCAGGAGCTTTGGCATGGGTTAGGTAACTCTTAGTTGGAGGATATGCTTCCTGAGACCTTGGGTGCTACATTGGAAGAGTAGACTTTCTTTTAGTTTACTAGAGGACGAGCAAAGGTCTAAGCATGGGGGAGTTTGATAAGCACTACTTTGTAGGGCTTAACTAAGAGTTATTAGAGGTTTTATTGGTGTCATTCGGGTAGATTTAGACACATTCTTGTGTATGGCGTTTGGAGGCGAAGTTGGTGTTTTTGGAGGTGTTTGAGCTACTTTGGAGATCATGAAGACACTGAGGAAGGAAGCCATCAAGAGAAGACGCCAAGGAGTGAAGAGGAGACGGGTTGGTGCAAGGCAAAGGACAAGAGTGCCGAGCATTAACCGCGATCGCGGGCATGGGTGCCGCAATCGCGGGACTCGGAGCATGTCGAGAGTTTTCTGCGGGCGCGGAGAGATTGAAGGGCGCGGAGCCACATGGGCCGCGATCAAGGTCCATCACCCGCGATCGCGGGTCTGACACGGCAGAGGCTCGGACTTATTCCAAATTATCTTTTTAGTTTTCTTTTCCCTTTTTCTTATTTCTATTTCAGTTTTTTTTGCTTAATGGGCTAGGTCATTTGTTAGGGCCCTATAAATACTCTCCTTATGCATTAGGGTTAGAAGATCCAGACTTTAGTTGCAATTTCAATTCATCGTTGTTTATTCCTTTGAAGTTTCTACCATGACTATGAGGAGCTAAGCCTCTTTGGCTTAGTCCGGTAATGGAAGCATGAGTTCGTTCATCTGGTTGTGAGGTATTTTGTTCCTATCTATCTATCCTATTGAGTTATATCTTTTCTCTGAGCAAATTCATATTTGAATGTTTGTTGGTTTATCTAGACTGATCACCTAGGTTTATTGCTTTCATTCATATTGCTAATACTAGGGAACTGTTGGGCTAACGCTCTAGTATAAGTAGCAAGCATTGATTGTTATCTGCATCTGTGCATTATATCTATGTGGGAATTGATTACATGGTAAATGCATCTGAGCGAGCGTTCTGTGTATCCTGGTTAATTCTTATATGCATTGCTGCCTTTGGGTTGAACCTTTAGTGGTACTAGGGTTACTCATTGGTAAGGGTTCTTTGTGGAAGGTTTCCCTCTGAATTTACATAAGATCGGGACAGGAATAACCGAATAGGAAGATAGGACTTAATCTATGAACAACCTTTGAATGACTTATGTGGACATTACTTGGCTAAGTGTTTTTCTTTCTTGATATTTCATCCATTCTACTTTGCTTTGTTTGTTTCGTTTGTGACCAACCAACCATACAACCCCCCTTTGTGACATTGCATGCTACCACCATTGAATTCCTTCCTTCTCTGTGGGATCGACCCTGACTTGCTTACTATACTTTGTTTAGTGAGGATTTTAGGATTTACTTTTGATTAGGGGTACGACGACTATTCCCCCTATCACTACTCTCTCAATCAAACACCAAGGTCTCAGGAAGTACAAGAAAATATGACACCAGCAATTACAACATCTCAACAATCAGCTCCAGAGTACCAAAATAATACGCACAGCACTACAACACAACACCATAGAGTGACACCACTAATCCTAGCCTCTATCTATCTTCTTATCTCTCCAGAGTGACCTACCCGAATCCTCCTTATAACTCCTCTTCTTATGACGCCTCGCCAAGAATAATGAGAAATCCTAAAATCACTCTTCTTCTTTTTCGCTCATTTTGCCAAGGCGTCCTTTCGGGTTTTCACCAAGCCACTCATTTCATTTTATAATAGATGTACTCACATAAGCTCACGTCACTCTTGACCACATATTACCCCAGCCTAATGCTGGTCCAAACCACCTGCTTATTACCTAGGCCGCCCTTTCGGGTTTTCGACCTATCCCAGGATTTTTAATGTATGCCTTTTTTTCAAAATTTTGGCTTTTTTCATTTTTTTTAATTTTCCTCAACGACGTAGCAAGTATAGAACCATCCCTCATGCTTAAACATTGCATTGTCCTCAATGTAATGAAAGACAAAAGGATAGAAGCACAGGGAAAAGCAAAAAATAACTCACAAACGTCGCCAAGCTGCTTGGACACTGAAGGTGTCGCTGGCGGTCTTCTCAATAAATGTTCAGGTCTCTGGTGTTGGGCGGGTGTCTTCATCAACTCTGTAATCTTCTCCTACCGTGCAACCAAAAGGGAACCACTTTGGTGAATAGTGGTATAGCAAAGATGTCGGGGTTGCACGGCCTTCTAGGAATACATGGTGGAGCCCAGATGTAATCATGGTGGGGGCTCTAGTGTTCCTCCTCTCCAGCTGCCTATTGTAGGGCCATCAACGTTGTCAAATAATGTGTGGGGCAAGTGTATCCTCCTTGACAACATGATGCGCACCATCTCCATGGGAAACTCTGGACAGCTGGCCTTCGGTATTTTTTTTATTTTTTTTTTGAATTTTTTTATTTTTTTTACCCCCTGTTTAAGGTTTTTTCGGGGGGTGACTTAGTGCAGGGAAGGAAGAGACTTACATTGGTGTGGAAACACCGTCTTCAATAGGCATAGGTCTATTCCTTGCAGGTTAGTCGGAGACAAAAAACAAGAACAAAAACAAAGCAAAAACACACAGAACTAATGCAAGAAATAAATAAAGAAAAGCATCCATCGGGTTGCCTCCCGGACAGCGCCTTAGTTATTGTCATGGCTTGACATACTACTCCATTTTCCTCAACTCGGGTTGCTCATAGCAACTGAGCACCTGGGATCTGGATCTGGGGGGTGCCTCTTTGGGTGCTCCATGTTGAGCGTGACCCCCAATCTTGTGCAATTGTTGATGGCTGGATCACTCGTCGTATCCATGAATGCACTTGCCATCATTAAAAACTGTCTACCCAGCATCTCAGGGGCTGCATGTACGTCATGCCCCGTATCCAGCATATAAAAATCAGCCACTTGTATCAAGGCTTCCTTCTTGTGCTTCCCCTTCGGTTTCTTTTTGATCAAGCCCAGCACCTTTAACATTTCCTTGCAGCGAGGGATGCTGTCAGCCAATGTGACCAAGGGAACGGTTGCCTTGCAACTACTGAAGGTGTCAAATAAGTCTTTGTCGCTCCCCGCCTTTTGGGTGTCCTTCAGAGCCTCAGGGGAGGGTGTAACGGGTTTCAGCGTGACGAGCGGGAAGGAGTTGAGACGCACAAACTCATCATAGGCAGCCTCCAGAGGATCGGGGACTGCCGGGGCATTTTTGAGAGAAACGGGTGTCTTAGGAGTATTTCCGTGATCGCGGCACTCCTCCTCATCGTCGCTCCACTCCTCCTCAAATCTCAAAAAGTACTCCTCCTCAGTCAGCAACTCTGGACGATGATAAGGATCAAACCAAACCTCATCAGCATAACTGGAATATTGGACGCTGGGTTGCTCTGAACTCACCGCGGGTCACGGCGAAATCTCACTAGGAGGCACTCCGTCCACCGCGGGGCGGTGGTCATCGCCGTGGGGCGGTGGATGTGAGGGAGGATTACTGAGGCTCACCGCCGGGTCGCGGTCAGTGTCGCCGCGGGGCGGTGAAATAACTGGGAATTCACGCCGGGTCGCGGTGAGAGGTGACGCGGGGAGGTGGAAGATGTTCTTCATCTCATATTCGTCCTCCTCTTCAGCACTAGGAGGAACGTTTTCCCTCGGGTTTAGTACCGTTTGAGATGGTAGAATTCCCTCAATCCTTGCATCGATCCATATAATTGACTCCACCATCTGGTCCACCTGCCTTTTCATATTCTTGATGTTTGACTCAGTAGTATGCACATGAGTGGTGAAATGTTGAGTCAATGTCCTGAGCATCTCTTCAGTTGACATAGCGGAACTTGGATTGGACATTGGTGGGCTATGCTCATAGGCCGGATAGTACTGGTGCGGAGCATCCTGCTGATAGAATGGTTGTGGCTCCGGGTAGAACTCCTGGTAGTCAAGGCCATATGGACAGTATTAATGGCCCCCATAACTCGAATTGGGGTGATTCCTCCACCCTGGAGTGTATGAGTATGAGTATGGGTCATATCACGGCTCTCCCCAGGAATCCATATCTATAACAAAAATCAAAAAAAAGGGAAAGCAAAAATCAGTAGCACGGGTGTGGACCGTAATATAGGTCCACACCAAAGTAACACGCACACAAACAAACACACAGAAAAATCAAATCTTGCCTCCCCGGCAACGGTGCCAATTTGATAAGGCGTTGTCGTGACACCTAAACAAAATAATCCTAACAAACCACACAAGTAGTCTGGGCAAGTAAGGGTCAAATCCACAGGGAGGAAGTGATCTTTCTAAGTGTTTACAAGCATGCAAAGTAACAAGAAAGGGGGTTTTGATTATCAAGCAAAGTAACAAGGATGCAAGCTTTTGTGAAGGAAAATAAATATGATGGGTGGAAATATTCCACTAGACAAATATCCACACTGCAAAGGAAACAGGTTGATCACTAATAACTATTTTTCCAAGTTCTTTTCACAATCTTATAGGTGTTCCCACCCTGATCTTAAGTACTATCGATTCTCACAGTTGTCGATAGACTTATTACTTTGCCAATGATAAAGTACCACCGATTCTCACAGTTGTCGGTATACTTTACCACCAACAAAGCAATAGCAATGCACACAAGGATATAGGATACATGCAAATAGAAGGACACCCTACTACTTAGCATGCAATAAAATTCTCACTCACGATTGCACGCTCGGAACCCCTATACGCAACAATCGTTTTTGCAACTAGATATGCACTCGGAACCCCTATATGCAAATCCTAGCAATTGATAGATGTCAAAAAACCTAGTTAGCTACGCTAGAAGAATCAACACAAACCAATAGACAATATGCTCAAGAGAATTAAACCAACTTTATAAGATATAGAACAAGGAATAGAAATCTCACAACCAATCCATTGCAATGCTTCAATTGTCTAGCGAAATAAAGGTGTTTAGCTCTCCATGGGTTAAAACCCTAGAGGCAGAATGAAAAACGAACTCTCAATCTGAATTGTCGATGTGTATGGTGGCAACTAGGTTAACTAAAGGGTATTTAACCTAATTCTAAAAGGTGTAAAATAAAATAATAAAATAACAATAATAAAATAAATACCAAAAATAACAAATGAATTTCTCGGCCTTGAATTCTCGTTCAGCAGCTTCAACACGGCCCAATGTCGGCCCATTCTCTCGCAGCTCAGCACGGCCCACCACACGCATGCATCAGCGCTGACGTCATCACCAATTCAATTCCGCTTCATCTTCACGCGGTAAGTTCTTCACGTGGGCCTTTCTTCTAATTGTTTGGGCCTTTCCTCTTCACGTGGGCTTTTCTTCCAATGTGGGCCTAATTTCCTTCAATTTCCAGCATCACGTGGCTCAATTTAATTTCGCTGCTTCGCCTAGATGGCCGCGGGGCATCCTCATCCACCGCGGGGCGGCGGCTTCCACCGCGGGGCGCGGTGCCTTCTCTGAGACCCACCGCTGGGTCGCGGTGGCTTTGGCGCGGGGCGGTGACACTCGCCCACTCCTTTCTTCAGCTCTTCATTACTACCAAGTGTTGGTAGCCTTCTCTAATTAGTCTTCAAGCGGAATCTCATCCATCTTCATCTTCATTAAGTTGTAAATCCCTGGATATCTTCAATTCTCTCCACATCTTCTGGATTACAGACTTAACCTCAAATCTAGTCATAAACTCCTCTAAATAATGTTAATAATTGCTAGTTAAGGTGCATGAAATGACACCTATCAAATTCCCCCATGCTTAGACCTTTACTCGTCCCGAGTAATCTAATGATAAACCTACTCTCTCAATCAAACACCAAGGTTTCATTTTTTAAAATTTTCCTCAACGACGTAGCAAGTATAGAACCCTCCCTCATGCTTAAACATTGCATTGTCCTCAATGTAATGAAAGACAAAAGGATAGAAGCACAGGGAAAAGCAAAAAATAACTCACAAACGTCGCCAAGCTGCTTGGACACTGAAGGTGTCGCTGGCGGTCTTCTCAATAAATGCCCAGGTCTCTGGTGTTGGGTGGGTGTCTTCATCAACTCTGTAATCTTCTCCTACCGTGCAACCAAAAGGGAACCACTTTGGTGAATAGTGGTATAGCAAAGATGTCGGGGTTGCACGGCCTTCTAGGAATACATGGTGGAGCCCAGATGTAATCATGGTGGGGGCTCTAGTGTTTCTCCTCTCCAGCTGCCTATTGTAGGGCCATCAACGTTGTCAAATAATGTGTGGGGCAAGTGTATCCTCCTTGACAACATGATGCGCACCATCTCCATGAGAATCTCTGAACGGCTGGCCTTCGGTAAAAAAAAAAAAAAAATTGAACTTTTTTTTTGTTTTATTTTTTTGAATATTTTTTTTTTTTTTGCCCCCCGTTTAAGGTTTTTTCGGGGGGTGACTTAGTGCAGGGAAGGAAGAGACTTACATTGGTGTGGAAACATGAGAACAGGTTTTCGTCGTGTAAAAACTGTTATGCAAAATATCCAAACAAACCTTAAACCGTAGTCCTAGGTAAGTACGGGTCAAATCCACAGGGAGACGGATCTATCTTAATATGCAAGTTATGCGTCAAACCAAAGTAACCAAAGGGGGGTTTTGTTTGTTTTAAGTAACTAAGCATGCAAAAGTAAACAAAGTAAAATATGATGAAATCAGTGATGGGGAAAAGCACTTAGTCAAACAACATCCACTATTCGTATGACAAGTTGATCATAGATACTCATTCAAAATCTCATGCAATGGAAATTCCAATTCCTTTTCAGATATAACTAATAGCACAACCAGATACTATTAGCACTAACTAATTAAACAACCCTGAAACTATCAAGATTCAGTTTAACAGCAGCCTTACGGATAGGAATATAGTTGGATACAATTCTAGCATAAAACAACCAGCTTTTATCCTAGAATGTAAATCAATTCTCTTCTGCATAAGACTAGCACAACCAGTTACTAATACGATGCAGTTGCTACTCTGAAATAGATATGCTCAACCAGTAACAATCTAGATCTAGCAATCAATCAATAACAATAAACCCTAAATGCGTCCAAATAGAGATTATCAATATCAATCATAAGCAACTTAAGCAAGAGAAAGATAAAAACCATGCAATAGATTAAGAACAAGAATCTCACAACTAAATCCAAACGAAAGCTTCAGCGTCTGACTAAGCCAGGGAGGCTTAGTTCTTCATAGTAAGTACGTAGAAAGAAATTAGGGTTTCAGAGAGTTGATAATAGATAGGCAAACAAGCCTTTTTCCTACCCTTAAATACTAAAGGAAATAAAATCTAAATTAACCTAAAATGAAAATAATAAAATAATAATAATTAAATAACCGAAAACAAGGAAATTAATCTCGTTCTCGGCCTTGGAATTCTCGCTCCAGCAGCTGCTCGGCCTCCATTTCGTGCAAGCAGCAACGGCCCACTTTCGGCACATTCTCGGCCCATCTAGCGTCTTCGGCCCATCTCCAATTCCAGCTGCTCGCTGACGTCATGCTGCATCATGCTCCAATTCATTTCTTCAGCATCAATTTGACACGGCTTCTCGCGTGGGCTCCAGACTCCAATTGGGCCTCTCCTTATCACGGCCCATCTTCAGCAAACACATGCCCGCTTTCAATTCTTCGGCATTCTTCTTCTCGGCCCACCTCCACATCAATCCAGCATCACGTGGCCTTTAATTAATTACCAAACTTCGCCCCCACACGCCATGCACATGAATGTGTCTAAATCTACCTGAATGGCACCAATAAAACCTCTAATAACTCTTACTTAAACCCTATAAAGTAGTGCTTATCAAACCACCCCATGCTTAGACCTTTGCTCGTCCTCGAGTAAACTAATAAAGAGTCTACTCCTCCAATGCAGCATCCAAGGTCTCAGGAAGCATATCCTCCAACTAAGAGTCACCTAACCCATGCCAAACTCCTAGCACCAATCTCATTCACAACACATCCACAACTCAACAACTTAAGGGCAAGCAGAGTACTTCCCCCAAGCTAAACTCGGACATCCAATAGTGTGAGTAATCTCTAATCCTAGCCTCCATCTATTTCTCCTTATGTCTCCCAGAGTGACCTACCCGACAATCCTTATTTGTCTCCTCTTCTTATAACGCCTCGCCAAGAATAATGAGAAATCCTAAAATCACTCTTCTTCTTTTCGCTCATTTTGCCAAGGCGCCCTTTCGGGTTTTCACCAAGCCACTCATTTCATTTTCCAATAGATGTACTCATATAAGCTCACGTCACTCTTGACCTCATATTACCCCAGCCTAATGTTGGTCCAAGCCACCTGCTTATTGCCTAGGCCGCCCTTTCGGGTTTTCGACCTATCCCAGGATTTCAATGATAGCCTTTTTCAAATTTTTTGGCTCTTTTCATTTTTTTATTTTTCTCCTCAACAGCGTAGCAAGTATAAAACCCCACCCCATGCTTAAACATTGCATTGCCCTCAATGTAATGAAAGACAAAAGAATAAAGCATAGGGAAAAGCAAAAAATAACTCACAACGGTGCCGAGTTGGCTTGGACACTTCCTTGTTGCTGGCGGTGTAGTCATAAAAGCTCATGTCCTGGATGTCTGGCATCAACGCCATTATCTTCATCTACCGTGCAACCATAAGAAACCACTGTGAGGTGTGATAATCAAACAATGTGGGGCTGCACGGCCTTCAACTCCATCAACTCCTACCATGCAACCATAAGGAACCACTCTGGCGAATAGTGGTCAATCAAGGGAACGGGGTTGCATGGCCTTCAAAAATGGGCCCAGATGTCATCGTGGTTGGGCCCTGGTGTATCACCTCTCCAGCTGTCGACTGCAGGGCCATCATCGTTGCCAATTAAAAGTAGGGTGAATGTAATCTTCCGTTAGCAACATGATGCACACCTCTCCGTGGGGAACTCTGGACAAATGGGTAAATTTTTTCTTTTTCTTTTTCTCCCCGTTTAAGGTCTTTTCGGCGTATCTTATTTTCGTCTTTTGCTCCCCGTTTAAGGTTTTTTCAGGGCCCATTTTTTCCGATTTTTTTTTATTATTTTAATTTTAATTTTTTTTTTTTACCTGAGAAAGTGTGGCGGTCGCCGTGAAGGGTGCGGCGGTCGCCGTTTTTAGGTCGTGGCCAACTTTCTTGGCGAGGCAATTGTGGCGGTCGCCGTAAGGGGTGCGGCGGTCGCCGTGAACTCCATCTTCGTTTTTTCGCGCTTCCTGCAGGTTAGTTCAACACAGAAAGGAAAAACAAAAAGAAAAACAACTGAATAAAGACTAAGGGAAAGAAAATAGACTACCTAACATCGGGTTTCCTCCCGAACAGCGCCTTAGTTAATGTTGTGGCTCGACATACTACTCGAACAACCTCAATCCATATCGTCAGGTTCCTTGGGAACCTTCTTAATCCATACCTCATTTCTGAATCAGTCATGGAAAGGTTTGAACCTTAGACCATGCTTCTTCTTCCTTGGCTTCTCCATCCTAACCTTCTTGGTCGCGTCTACCCCATGCTTAGATCGATCCGGGGGGTGTTTAACCTTAACTTCAGGGACCTGCACCAAAGAGGGTGCGAGCTTCTCGCTCGGAGTTAGCAGCAAAGGTGATTTACCTGGTAGCTCCGGAGGGAGCTTATAGCAAGCGTCCCACTCAGTAACACCTTCCTGCAAGTCAGTAGATATAGCAATATCCAAGCTAGAATCAACAATAAGTGATGGGTCATCTAGGTGGTCCTCATCAAAAACATCTTTCACCACAGGCTCAAGGGTATCAATTGCACACAAAGAAAGATCATTAGAAGGAAATTTTCTGGCTTCATAGATATTGTAGTTAATAGTTTCGCCATCAAATTCCATGGTTAAAGAACCAGTACTCACGTTGATCTTAGTGTTGGCAGTTTTCAAGAATGGTCTCCCTAACAGAATAGGGGCTGCATGCATATCATGTTCCATATCAAGCACATAGAAGTCAGCAGGAGAAGTAAGATCACCAACCCTAACCAAAACATCCTCCACAATCCCTAAAGGACGCACACTAGATCTATCAGCTAACTGAATGGAAATATTGGTCCCATGCATGGGTCCTAATCCTAAGGATTCACAAAGAGATGACGGTAAGACATTAATGGAAGCACCCAAATCTAACATAGCTTTGGGAAACTTGGTACTTCCAATAGTGACTGGGATGGTAAACATACCTGGGTCGCCACACTTCTTGGGTAAGCGCTTCTGAAAAATAGCGGAGACATGTTCGCTTACCTTCACCTTCTTCTTGCTATTCCAGTCATGATTCCTCTTTGTAGTGCACATCTGCTTCAAGAACTTGGCATACTGAGGGACAGACTTGATCAAATTTAGGAGAGGCATGTTGACCTCAACGTTTCTGAACATCTCAAACATGTCTTTGTCCTGCGCAAGTGGCTTGGTATGCTTCAAAGCAGACGGGAATGGTGCAACGGGCTTTCACTCAGGAAAAATTGGAGGTACATACTCCTTCTCAGCCTCAGCATCGACTTCAGAGGGGCGGCGGGCGCCGTGAACAGTGCGGCGGGCGCCGTGAACGTCATCAGGATTTCCGAGAAAATTTTCACCGTCACGGCGGTCGCCGCAATTGTTGCGGCGGTCGCCGTAATTTTTTTCTTCCAAGTCGAGAGCAGCATCCCTTTCGCGGCGGTCGCCGTGTGTTTCGCGGCGGTCGTCGTGGCTGTTCTGCTCCAGATCCGGGCTCTCTTCCTTATCGCCCTCAGAATCATCATCTTCGAGCCTCTTCCCGCTCCTCAGAGTCATAGCACTGACATTCCTAATATTCAGGTTCACTTCCGTTTGAGATGGAAGTTTACCAGAATCCTTTGCGTCCAGTTTATTCACCACTTGAGAGATTTGACCAAATTGTCTTTCCAGGTTCTGAATGCTAGCTTGTGTACGCTGAATACTTTCCTGGAACTGCATGTGGCTCTTGGTCAACTTGGCAACATTCTCAGTAAGGTTCATGTTGCACTACATCATCATCTTCATCATATCCTCCATAGACGATGAAGGATTCGAACTCTGCCCCTGTGGTCTTGACACATATGGCTGTCTAGGCTATTGAGGATTACCCTGCTGTTGGTTTTGCTCTGGGTCTCTCCATCTGAAATTGGGATGATCTCTCCATCCAGGATTATACGTACTAGAGTAAGGATCATGCCTGGGCCGCTGTTGATAATCTCCCACTGCATTCACCTCCTCTTGTAGAGTAGGACATGAATTAGTAGGGTGCAAATCGTCATGACAAATCTCACAGGCCTTAGCCTGCTGAGGCGTACCTTTCAGCTTCAGACGCCTCACCTCCTCTTTCAACACATCAAAATCAGCCTGATCAATTTTCGCTTGAGAACCCGTAACAACCAAGCGTTGGGAGCCTCTCCCACTGTATTGCCTAGAGTCATCAGCCAATGTAGCAAATATCTCTAGAGCCTCTTTATAGGTCCTCTTCAGGATATTCCCACCACATGCAGAATTGACCATCCGACGGTCATCTTCACGGAGTCCTCCATGCAGATAAAGAATCAAATCATGATTAGCATAGCCATGGTAGGGGCAACTCTTCACCAGTTTCTTGAAGCGCTTATAATAATCATAGAGAGACTCATTAGAAAGTTGCTCTATGTTGCAGATTTTCTTCTTGAGCTGATTAGACTTGATTGCCGGAAAGTATTTATCAAGAAACACCTTCTTCAAATTCACCCAAGTAGTGATGCTTCCTGGGGGTAAAGAATGATACCAGTCCTTCGCTGAGTCCTTCAGAGAAAAGGAAAATACCCTCAATCTCATCTGATCTTCAGTAATCTCATATGGTCGCATACTGGTGCAGACCTCAAGAAACTCATCCAAATGCTGAATAGGATCCTCGAGCGGGGTTCCACTGAATTTCGAGAGTAAATGGACTACTCATGTCTTGAGCTCAAATTTAACCCCTTCACCCAGAGCAGGGAATTGCACAGCACAAGTTGGTTGGTCCAAGTTAGGAGTTGTCAGAGACTCAAGAGTAACATGAGCTTCCATTCTGTCAGCTTCCTGAAGTAGTAAATTCGCAGCCCTGCGAGCCTGAAGAAAAGTTCTTTCGATCTCTGGATAAAAAACTAGAGGTAGATTATTAGTAACACGGGTGTGAACCATAAGATAGGTTCACACCAAGATTGGCATACAAATCACACACACAAACCCTACTTTATAGGGTTTAAGTAAGAGTTATTAGAGGTTTTATTGGTGCCATTCGGGTAGATTTAGACACATTCATGTGCATGGCATGTGGGGGCGAAGTTTGGTAATTAATTAAAGGCCACGTGATGCTGGAATGATGTGGAGGTGGGCCGAGAAGAAGAATGCCGAAGAATTGAAAGCGGGCATGTGTTTGCTGAAGATGGGCCGTGATAAGGAGAGGCCCAATTGGAGTATGGAGCCCACGCGAGAAGCCGCGTCAAATTGATGCTGAAGAAATGAATTGGAGCATGATGTAGCATGACGTCAGTGAGCAGCTGGAATTGGAGATGGGCCGAAGATGCTAGATGGGCCGAGAATGTGCCGAAAGTGGGTCGTTGCTGCTCGCACGAAATGGAGGCCGAGCAGCTGCTGGAGCGAGAATTCGAAGGCCGAGAACGGGACTAATTTCCTTGTTTTCGGTTATTTAATTATTATTATTTTATTATTTTCGTTTTAGGTTAATTTAGATTTTATTTCCTTTAGTATTTAAGGGTAGGAAAAAGGCTTGTGTGCCTATCTATTATCAACTCTCTGAAACCCTAATTTCTTTCTACGTACTTACTATGAAGAACTAAGCCTCCCTGGCTTAGTCAGACGCTGAAGCTTTCGTTTGGATTTAGTTGTGAGATTCTTGTTCTTAATCTATTGCATGGTTTTTATCTTTCTCTTGCTTAAGTTGCTTATGATTGATATTGATAATCTCTATTTGGACGCATTTAGGGTTTATTGTTATTGATTGATTGCTAGATCTAGATTGTTACTGGTTGAGCATATCTATTTCAGAGTAGCAACTGCATCGTATTAGTAACTGATTGTGCTAGTCTTATGCATAAGAGAATTGATTTACATTCTAGGATAAAAGCTGGTTGTTTTATGCTAGAATTGTATCCAACTATATTCTTATCCGTAAGGCTGCTGTTAAACTGAATCTTGATAGTTTCAGGGTTGTTTAATTAGTTAGTGCTAATAGTATCTGGTTGTACTATTAGTTATATCTGAAAAGGAATTGGAATTTCCATTGCATGAGATTTTGAATGAGTATCTATGATCAACTTGTCATACGAATAGTGGATGTTGTTTGACTAAGTGTTTTTCCCCATCACTGATTTCATCATATTTTACTTTGTTTACTTTTGCATGCTTAGTTACTTAAAACAAACAAAACTCCCCTTTGGTTACTTTAGTTTGACATACAAATTGCATATTAAGATAGAATTCGCCTCCCTGTATATTCGACCTGTACTTACCTAGGACTACGGTTTAAGGTTTGTTTGGATATTTTGCATAGCAGTTTTTAGAACGACAAAAACCTGTTATCAAAACACCGTCTTCAATAGGCATTGGTCTCTTCCTTGCAGGTTAGTCGGAGACAAAAAACAAGAACAAAAACACACAGAACTAATGCAAGAAATAAAGAAAGAAAAACATACATCGGGTTGCCTCCCGGACAGCGCCTTAGTTATTGTCATTGCTTGACATACTACTCCATTTTCCTCAACTCGGGTTTCTCATAGCAACTGAGCACCTGGGATCTGGATCTGGGGGTGCCTCTTTGGGTGCTCCATGTTGAGCGTGACCCCCAATCTTGTGCAATTGTTGATGGCTGGATCACTCGTCATATCCATGAATGCACTTGCCATCTTTAAAAACTGTCTACCCAGCATCTCAGGGGCTGCATGTACGTCCTGCCCCGTATCCAGCATATAAAAATCAGCCACTTGTATCAAGGCTTCCATCTTAAGCTTCCCCTTCGGTTTCTTTTTTATCAAGCCCAGCACCTTTAACATTTCCTTCTAACGAGGGATGTTGTCAGCCAATGTGACCAAGGGAACGGTTGCCTTGCAACTACTGAAGGTGTCAAATAAGCCTTTGTCGCTCCCCACCTTTTGGGTGTCCTTCAGATCCTCAGGGGAGGGTGTAACGGGTTTCAGCGCGACGAGCGGGAAGGAGTTGAGACGCACAAACTCATCATAGGCAGCCTCCAGAGGATCGGGGACTGCCGGGGCATTTTTGAGAGAAACGGGTGTCTCAGGAGTATTTCCGTGATCGCGGTACTCCTCCTCATCGTCGCTCCACTCCTCCTCAAATCTCAAAAAGTACTCCTCCTCAGTCAGCAACTCTGGACGATGATAAGGATCAACCCAAACCTCATCAGCATAACTGGAATATTGGACGCCGGGTTGCTCTGAACTCACCGTGGGTCGCGGCGAAATCTCACTAGGAGGCACTCCGTCCACCGCGGGGCGGTGGTCATCGCTGCGGGGCGGTGGTCATCGCTGCGGGGCGGTGGCTATGAGGGAGGATTACTGAGGCTCACCACCAGGTCGCGGTCAGTGTCGTCGCGGGGCGGTGAAATAACTAGGACTTCACGCCGGGTCGCGGTGAGAGGTGACGCGGGGCGGTGGTAGATGTTCTCCATCTCATATTCGTCCTCCTCTTCAGCACTAGGAGGAACGTTTTCCCTCGGGTTTACTACCGTTTGAGATGGTAGAATTCCCTCAATCCTTGCATCGATCCGTATAATTGACTCCACCATCTGGTCCACCTGCCTTTTCATATTCTTGATGCTTGACTCAGTAGTATGCACATGAGTGGTGAAATGTTGAGTCAAGGTCCTGAGCATCTCTTCAGTTGACATAGCGGAACTTGGATTGGACACTGGTGGGCTATGCTCATAGGCCGGATAGTACTGGTGCGGAGCATCCTGCTGATAGAATGGTTGTGGCTCCGGGTAGAACTCCTGGTATTCAAGGCCATATGGAGAGTATTGATGGCCCCCATAACTCGAATTGGGGTGATTCCTCCACCCTGGAGTGTATGAGTATGAGTATGGGTCATATCGCGGCTCTCCCCAGGAATCCATATCTGTAACAAAAATCAAAAAAAAAGGGAAAGCAAAAATCAGTAGCACGGGTGTGGACCGTAAGATAGGTCCACACCAAATTAACACGCACACAAACAAACACACAGAAAAATCAAATCTTGCCTCCCCGGCAACGGCGCCAATTTGATAAGGCGTTGTCGTGACACCTAAACAAAATAATCCTAACAAACCTAAACAAGTAGTCTGAGCAAGTAAGGGTCAAATCCACAGGGAGGAAGTGATCTTTCTAAGTGTTTACAAGCATGCAAAGTAACAAGAAAGGGGGTTTTGATTATCAAGAAAAGTAACAAGGATGCAAGCTTTTGAGAAGGAAAATAAATATGATAGGTGGAAATATTCCACTAGACAAATATCCACACTGTAAAGGAAACAGGTTGATCAATGATAACTATTTTTCCAAGTTCTTTTCACAATCTTATAGGTGTTCCCACCCTGATCTTAAGTACTATCGATTCTCACAGTTGTCGATAGACTTATTACTATGCCAATGATAAAGTACCACCGATTCTCACAGTTGTCGGTATACTTTACCACCAACAAAGCAATAGCAATGCACACAAGGATATAGGATACATGCAAATAGAAGGACACCCTACTACTTAGCATGCAAATAATTCTCACTCACGATATGCACTCGGAACCCCTATATGCAAATCCTAGCAATTGATAGATGTCGAAAAACCTAGTTAGCTACGCTAGAAGAATCAACACAAACCAATAGACAATATGCTCAAGAGAATTAAACCAACTTTATAAGATATAGAACAAGGAATAGAAATCTCACAACCAATCCATTGTAATGCTTCAATTGTCTAGCGAAATAAAGGTGTTTAGCTCTCCATGGGTTAAAACCCTAGAGGCAGAATGAAAAACGAACTCTCAATCTGAATTGTCGATGTGTATGGTGGCAACTAGGTTAACTAAAGGGTATTTAACCTAATTCTAAAAGGTGTAAAATAAAATAATAAAATAAATACCAAAAATAACAAACGAATATCTCGGCCTTGAATTCTCGTTCAGCAGCTTCAACACGGCCCAATATCGGCCCATTCTCTCGCAGCTCAGCACGGCCCACCACACGCATGCATCAGCACTGACGTCATCACCAATTCAATTCCGCTTCAGCTTCACGCGGCATTTCACGCGGTAAGTTCTTCACGTGGGCCTTTCTTCCAATTGTTTGGGCCTTTCCTCTTCACGTGGGCTTTTCTTCCAATGTGGGCCTAATTTACTTCAATTTCCAGCATCACGTGGCTCAATTTAATTTCGCTGCTTCGCCCAGATGGCCGCGGGGCGTCCTCATCCATCGCGGGGCGACGGCTTCCACCGCGGGGCGCGGTGCCTTCTCTGAGACCCACCGCCGGGTCGCGGTGGCTTTGGCGCGGGGTGGTGACACTCGCCCACTCCTTTCTTCAGCTCTTCATTACTACCAAGTGTTGGTAGCCTTCACCAATTAGTCTTCAAGCGGAATCTCATCCATCTTCATCTTCATTAAGCTGTAAATCCCTGGATATCTTCAATTCTCTCCACATCTTCTGGATTACAGACTTAACCTCAAATCTAGTCATAAACTCCTCTAAATAATGTTAATAATTGCTAGTTAAGGTGCATGAAATGACACCTATCAATAAGACTCAATTCGTTGGAGTCTTTTCTTCATATGCTTCCTTAAGACTCAATCTTTCAGAGTCTTTTCTCTTGATCGTGCATTTTCATATATTTCAGTAGGAGTATGGTGGTTGACTATCGTCATCGACTTTTATTCGAGAAACGATGAGTCTAACCTAATACGACTACTTAAGAACCTATCTGATTTTCCCTTGCATAGTCTTTCATTAGACTAACCAACTGATTATATTCCCTTGCATGGTTGGCTGGTGTCATCCATCTCATACGGCACATCAGATAAACTGCAGTTCCGATGAAGGCTAGAAACGACAACGAAGGCAGTTGGGATTTCAAAGAGTTTTACCAGGTTGAGATTCCTTGACGGGTGATCGATTTCGATCAAGACCTTTATGCTTTTTACTTTCAAGACTTCCACTGTAATCTATTTAATTATGTATTTTGAATCATGGATGAAATTCTGAAGCGTTTGCTTTAAAGTTATGATATTTTGTATTATAATTGTTGTTTTATGATTTATATAAACTGGTCAAGCTTGAGTGGCTTCGGATGTGGAATCTGGGGTCACTGGCGATAATACATTTCAAGGATATATATTTGGGGGTGTTACCGCGGGTGAGGTGGGTCATACCGCGGGGTGCGGTGGCGACCATTTCCTGACCGCAGGGTGCGGTGGGTATGACCGCGGGTGCGGTCAAGGCAATTTTTGTGCCTTTTGCCCATTCTTTGACCGAGAAGCTCACTTTTGACTGGGAAGAATTATGGGTATGGGTTTTAACCCCGGTTTAAATATATTCATACCCGAACAATTATTCTAAACCCTAAAAATACGTCGAATGTATTTTATTCCACTCAAGGAATTATTACGGATATCAAGTATTTAACAGAAAGTCTGAACTTCTCTGAAAAATAATTCGACTACAATACGAGTGTTTGGAAAACTTACCAAAATACTCTTTACTAAAATGAGGGGTATTACAGTGTAGGTTTAGAAGATCCAACCGTCCCATCAACTGTCATCTCCAGCCCGCTTTGATCTTGGGGCAATTGTTGGGGCACAGCTTTTTGGTCCACTGGCCCAAGCCCGAAGTATTTGCTAGCTAGACCTTCTTCTAGAAGATCTGGAGGAACATATGAGCGGGACGTTGCAAATAAGTGGATGTTGGAGAAGATCTCGGTGGACTATTGGACGACTCAACGACTTTCGAAAATCTCGGCCTGACTTACGAAGCCGATCTTAGCCTAGGATTAGCATAAATATGGAATTAGACCACCAATGTAATATACTCAGTCATTCTTATTCAAATATAGCAGCATCCTATTACTCTTTAAGAAGGAATTGTCTTCTCAAATTATTCTCTCATATCTACATTGGAGCAACCGACGATTGAATCTTAGTGTTTGTTCATATATCGCTTCAAGAAGATTAGTTTATATAACGCTTGTTTAATTTTGTCTATTTAATTATCGAATTGATTTAGATTATCTAGATATTATCGATCTAATTATTGTCTAATTACTCTTCTTAAGGCGATCTAGATCGGTTTGATCTTTTCGTCCTAAAACAAAACACAAAAGAAATCATATGTACAGAACACATTCGTACATCTTGGAGTTGAAGTTTCCACTCACCCGCCGGTAACGGTCTAATATTTTTTACGAACAAAAGAAGACAAACCTAAAGTCAAAAGGTAGTGAGAAGAGTGTAAAAATATGAAGTGGAAAATAGGAAAAGGAAGGGCATTGATTATAATGAACGTAAAGTCAAATCTGGACCCATAAACAATTGGCTCAGCTTTTTATGTATCTTGCAGCTTAAGCTAGAAGTAAGTTGATTATAATGAACATTGTCGGCCGTGCCTGATGCCGCAAATTAGAACACATCTAGCACCCTCCCTCCGCCCTATATATATTTAAACCACGATATCTCCAATCCATGCACATTCAGTATATGTATATACTGAATCCTCGATCCTCTGCTCATATTATATATATATATATATATATAATTGGGAGGTAGTAGCTCGCTAGTAATATATATATATTAATAAGGCCGGCATTCTTGATAACATTAGTTAGTTTGCAATGGGGAAAGCCTCAAGGTTAGCATTGCTTGGACTGGCCCTCATGGCGGCTGCTCTGATGGGTATGGGGACCCAGGCGGCCATATCCCTGCCGAGTGACACCCTGACCCGCCAATACTACAAGAAGCACAACACGTGCGACGACCTCGAAGCCTACGTCAAGCACCAAGTGGGGCTGTACATGCGCAACGACACGTCCGTTGCTCCCAAGCTCGCTCGCTTGCTCTACTCCGATTGCTTTGTCACGGTGACTACTTTCTTTCCGGACCTAATTAATCGGTGCTACATTACATAACTAAAACTTGGTGCTATGTATATTGTAGGGTTGTGATGCATCGATCCTCTTAAAAGGAGAAGATTCGGAGAGAAATGCCTCTCAAAATCTGGGTCTTGGAGGATTCGCGGTTATTGACAAGATCAAGGAAGTCATCGAGAAACGATGCCCTGGCGTCGTGTCTTGCGCGGATATACTCAACCTGGCCTCCAGGGATGCTATTCACTTGGTGATCAACCTCACCTCCATATCTATATATCTCAAATATTGTCCTTCACATAAGGCCTTCTTATGTATATATATATATATATATAATGTTTGCGTACTAACTAATTGCAGGCGGGAGGACCATCTTACATCATCCGAACCGGAAGAAAAGACGGTTTATCTTCAAAGGCCTCAACGGTAGACCTACCGAAGGCCTCCATATCATCAGATGAATTACTCAAGTACTTTCAGTCAAAAACACTTGATGTCCAAGACATGGCTACCCTATTAGGTACGTAATATTATTTTGCACCTCCATAAATTTAAGTGTTAGCTAGCTATAAATTAATGCACAAACTCATATTACCCTACATATAGAGAGAAAATGTTAGCTTCATGGGAAGAGCTAATTTAGGGTGAAAAGTGAATAGAATCGAATATATTAACAATCTACAATTATGTTTTATCTTATGTTAAGTATGAGTTATCTTATGAATCAAAGTTCAAGTTGTTGGACAATTATTCAAATATAATGTATTATTCTTCAACTTTATGTTTTCTTAAATTTGAACATTTTGCAGTTATGCTTGAACAATTGGCATTTATGTTTGAACAATTTAAATAGGTTAATGTTTGAACAATTTTTAGTATGAAATTTGGACTATCTTTTAAACTAAAGTTTAAGTTTGTTGTACAATTGTTCAAACTTTAATGAAGTATTGTTCAATTTTATGTTTCTTACAAGTTTGAACTTTAAAAAATAAGTAAAAAAGTAAAAAAGAACCCCTTGATCGGTCAACGTTAGGTGTATTATATGGTCTGGGTGAATTTATGTGTACTAGGATGTACCTTCCATCCTAGCCTTCCATTGTCTCTAAATATATGGCTCGCATATATTTATTTTCACGTATTAATAAGACTGTAGGTATTAATATAAAAAAAAATTGACATGCAGGGCTTCACTCGATGGGAAAGGTAAGATGTCAGTACATAATGGATAGACTGTACAACTTCAAGGGCACAGGCGAGTCAGACCCAAGCATGGACGCGACAACCCTAGCCGAGTTGAGGGCAAAGTGTCCGAAGACGAGGAAGAAGGGAGAACACGAAGGGATAGTGCAGATGAACCCAGATGTCGGATCCGAGTACGAGCTAAGCAATACCACGTACACCAGGATCCTCAACTACAAGGCGGTCATGGGCGTCGACCAACAGCTCATGTACAACAATGACACGATACAACTGACTCAGGAGTTTTCCGATAACTTCCAGGATTTCAAGTTGGCTTTGGCTCTTTCTATGGCTAGGATGAGCGAGATCGGTGTCTTGACCGGATCCCACGGTGAGATTAGGAGGCACTGTGCCTACACCAATAAGGATAACCCTTATCTCAAATAACCTACCACCTCCTATGCATATTATGACTCAATGTCTCATGTCTTATTCATCAATATTTCTATAGCTTTCCTCAGCAGATCAACTTCTTACAACAAATAAACTGTACGTTTAGTACTATAACTTGTGTGTACGTTTCAAGATCTAGGTATCAAATAATATGGGCCATATGGCGGTCTGTAATTTTCAAAGAATTTGCCTTAAGAGTTAGAGATGTGTACGTGCTACATTGACATGAATAATAAGCACGCTGCTTATATTTATATTTGGGGTTTTTGCAGGAAACCACCCGCTATATGTCACTTTCGATACTAAACCATCCGGATTTAACCTATTGATTTTAAACCATCCAAAAGTGATATTTTTGTTACATTCGACCATCCATGGACGGATTCCGTTAAAATTTCCGTCCAAATGTGTGAAAAGACTATTTTGCCCCTTGGTTTTCTGTGAAATTACAGGAATAGTTTTGGGGAAATTGCAATCTGGCCCTCTAGTTTTTGGTTTGTGGCAGAATAGTCCTCAAACAAATTTTCATAATTACAAAAATTGCCCAAACTTATTATTTTTAATATTCTGAGTTGATAGTATATTTTAATCCCAAATTAAAGTGTAGAAAAATTAACTTAGGTTAAAATAGGCTTAAGTTATTATTCTTATGAATTTGACCATATTTAAATATGTAACAAAAATGTAAAATTTGATTTAAATATTTCAAGTCAAAATTTATAAGTTTTATATAAATTATAATTAATATAAGGTTAATCATAATATTTTAATTAAAGATTAACCTTATATTAATTATAATTAATATAACGTTATAATTAATTTAATTAATTTATAAGTTATAATTTTTATATAAATTATAATTAATATAAGGTTAAATTCATAAGAATAATTAATATAAGGTTAATCTTATATTAATTATAATTAATATAAGGTTAATCTTTAATTATAATTAATTATAATGTTAAATATTATTCTTAAATTATAATTAATTTAATTAATTTATAAGTTATAAGTTTTATATAAATTATAATTAATATAAGGTTAAATTCATAAGAATAATTAATATAAGGTTAATCTTATATTAATTATAATTAATATAAGGTTAATCTTTAATTATAATTAATTATAATGTTAAATATTATTCTTAAACTATAATTAATTTATAAGTTATAAGTTTTATATAAATTATAATTAATATAAGGTTAAATTCATAAGAATAATATTATAACGTTATATTAATTATAATTAATATAAGGTTAATCTTTAATTCAAATTTTATGATTAACCTTATATTAATTATAATTTATATAAAACTTATAAATTTTGACTTGAAATATTTAAATCAAATTTTACATTTTTGTTACATATTTAAATATGGTCAAATTCATAAGAATAATAACTTAACCCTATTTTAACCTAAGTTAATTTTTCTACACTTTAATTTGGGGTTAAAATATACTATCAACTCAGAATATTAAAAATAATAAGTTTGGGCAATTTTTGTAATTATGAAAATTTGTTTGAGGACTATTCTGCCACAAACCAAAAACTAGAGGGCCAGATTGCAATTTCCCCAAAACTATTCCTGTAATTTCACAAAAAACCAAGGGACAAAATAGTCTTTTCACACATTTGGACGGAAATTTTAACAGAATCCGTCCATGAATGGTCGAATGTAACAAAAGTGTCATTTTTGGGTGGTTTAAAATCAATAAGTTAAATCCGGGTGATTTAGTGCCGAAAGTGACATATAGCGGGTGATTTTCTATAAAAACCCCTTTATATTTACAAGTTTTTCAGGTTCTCATGAGTTTTTAATTATTCTTGTTGTTTTGTAAACAAAAATCTGGGTTTAAATTAGAGTATGCCAAATTTAAATTTCTTTTGGAATTGTGTTATGGCTCGTACCTAGTAATATAAACAAGAATTTAGTACTAAGAAACAATGGTGATCAGAATTTGTTCAAAGATGAAAATAAGATCTGAAAATTGGGATGACAAATATGAACGGAGAATAAAGCGGTGTTTCACGGGTCGGTCGGTTGTACTAAATCCAGTGAGGATTGTAGTTGGTAGATGGTGGACGGCACTAGTCGATTAGAGGCTGAGACTTAAAGGGTAGTCTAAGGGTAATACATTATTTTAAATTTTTTATTAATTAAATTTCTTAAAAGTTCAATTACTGAATTACATGTTTTACCCTTTACTATATATAGAAGTAGGGCTGTGCATCCGGTCCAGACCGGACCGGACCGCTTTTTCCGGTCCGGTCCAATGGACCAGGATTTTTGGAAACCTTGGACCGAAGACCGGACCGGTATGATTCGGTCCGATCTTGGACCGGTTTACATATTATTTTATTTTTATATAAATGAAAAATTAATTATTTTTTCTATTTTTATAATTATTGTGTATAATATTAGACAATATATTTTGTTATTTATACTAAAAACTAATTTTTAATAATATTATAAGATATTAATATATAAAATTAAATTAAAAATAATAAAAACCGGTCCATCCGGTCCGGATCGGAAACCGGCCGGGTTTGGACCGGACCGGAACCGGAATTCTAAAAATATGTGGACCGCGGACCGGACCGTAATTCCCTCGATCCGTTCCGGTCCGGGCATTTTCAGTCCGGTCCGGTCCATTTTTCCGGTCCTGGCCGAATCTGCACACCCCTATATAGAAGTGTAAGATTTTTGTTTACACAAGGAGTAAACGTAGTTTTGTCCTCTATACAGTCCTTAAAATAGGGTAGTTGGGTACTAGACTATTAGGTATGAAGTAGTTGAGAAATTGAATGTTTTTTTATTACGTGAAATAGCCTCGATTTTAGCCTCCAATCGATTTCGAGGGTAATTTCGAGGGTACTAGCCTCAACATTGGCCTCACATGTAGCTTTGAACATATCTGAGAGACGTTAGCCTCAAAATTGACCACGGTATGATTTAAAGGCTATTTAACCTTGAAATATGCCCTCAAACTTAGCTCGAATTGGACTTTGGATGGTATTTTAGCATCAAACATTGCCACGAATCTAGCCATAGACCATTTTCGAGCCTAATTTACCCCGAATATACCCTCGACATAATTTTCGTGGCTATATAGCAACAAAATTTACCCTCGAATAAGTTCTGTGGCTATATACCCTCGAAAAATTTCGTGGGTAATTTTTCGTGGAAATTTAGCGTATTTCTAGCAGTGTTTGATGCACTTTGTTATCTTCGTAAATGCATGAGTATAGACTAAGATTGATCTTATTATTTATGAAAGTCGAAATTGTGTAGAGAAAGGTTTTTCAAGATCTCTCAACACCTGATTCGGTTTTCATAAATAATTAAATCTAATAGACAAACCTCTAACAATAATTCAAATACACAATTTGCTTATCTTTACACAAGAGGTGTGCCAATCACTCTTCATAAACACTAGTCTTGTTTTGGTTCCTTGTTCACTATTCTGGTGGCTTTGCTTCTTTAGTTCATGACTTCAGTTCCTTAGTCAATTTCATGGTATGCTTTACTTGATTCATCAAGCTAATGGTATTACAATGTTTATCTCATGCATGGAAACATTAAAAGTACATGTGTTTGTCATAGTCAAAATAGAAGTAACGTAGGAAATGAACTTTCATAGGAACTAGCGTTTAGAAAGTCACTTTCCAAAAGGTAGGATTGAACATGGAATGCCAAAATTGTAAATATTTTTAAATATTAGTTATATATATGTTAAAAAATATTATTTTCAAAAAATATTCTTTTTCGATAATAATAAAAAAATATATACTTTTTTACCTGATTGTTTTTCTCAAAAATATTTTTGATATTTTTTGTTTTTTTGTGTGTTGGACTAACCAGTAAATTTCTATTTCAAGTACATATACACGTCGCATATATAAGTACATTTTAATTCTCACATAGAGTATAAGAAGTGAATGTTTAATACGTAAATGTGCATGTTGAAAGTGAATGTTTAATACATAAATGTGCATGTTGAACATGTATTTTAAAATTGCTCATTTTAGCAAGTGTATGTTTATTATGTTAAAGTGCATGTTTAGTATGCTAAAAGTGTATGTGTAAGTATGTTAAAGTGCATGTTTCATATGCCAAAAGTGCATGTGTAAGTATGTTAAAATGCATGTGTTAGTATGTTAAAGTGCATGATTATATTTCTAAATCTATATGGTTATCCATTTATATGATTGATTTGAAGCTTTGATGTCTATTCTACTATATTATATTAAAGTAAAACCTATCTAAGACCACTTATCGTTTTGTCATTGCGCTACATCATTTATTGTCACATGTCTACTCAATATTGTGTCACATCACAAAATATATTTTCTCTATTATTATTATTATTATTATATAAAATAATTTAGATTTGATCCTGAATTTCTTTTCAACATATAGATTATTGACATTTGAGCAAGAGTTCCATATTAGATAGTGTATAATAGGTATTGTTCGAATATTATCTTTTCATTTTCCATTTAATTAGTCACGTTTTATTCAAATTTCCTTTTAATTTATTTATTTATAGGTATAAGACCTTATTCAACATATTACATATGTACGAAATCAGATTAATCTGTATTAATTGATTATTAGTAGATATTTCTCTATATTATCATACTTAACTTAATTTCATTTATTGTCACTAATTATATATATTTCATTTATTTATTTATTTTAAATGTGAAATCGATATATTTTTAATAATTAAATAGTATTAATATAAAATTTTACCTAAACTCCGTAAACGAAATATAACTTTTAATCGGTTTTTTGGTGGAATGTTGATTCAATCGGTTGTGATATGATCGAAAGGTAAAAAGCTTTGTGGCCACATGTACGCATATATAAAGGGTGGTGCAATATATATTTTCTAAATATACTATACAAATGCATGAAATTTGATCACATGTCCATGATGAAGGCACGCAAAAATAATATGTGCACCTGCATCTATATCGGATAAACAAATATCCGAATTTAAAAAAAATTGAGAGATGCATGGGTAAAGAAGACATGCCGGTGCCATTTTTTTTTTAAAAGTTAACAGTGGAACAAGCAGAAAACATGTGCCCGTGCAAAAAAAAATTGTCTGACACGTGCACGCATTAGCGGCATGGGCACGTTAACTAAGCCCGTGCCAAGCATCAATTTTTTTTAAAAAAAAAGGGCGGGCATGTTATTTGTACCCATGCCATGTAGGTTAAAAATGTTCACCTCCCTCCTTCTTCCTCCAGCCGCCTCTTCCAATTTCCCTTCTCTTCATCTCTTTTCTTCCAATTTTGGTTGCTTCCTCGTCCTTTCTTCCTCCTTCCAGTTTTTGTCCCTCTACATCTTAGAATGGCAGATTCGGGCGGCGTTGAAAAGAATGTCGCGGGCGGCGCGGGCAACAGAGGCGGGCACGCAGGCGGCGCTGGCACGGAGGGCGGACTCACGGGCGGCGCTGGCACGGGAGGCCGACGCGTGGTCGGCTCGGGCACGCAAGACGAGCGCGCGGGAGGCGCGGGAAGGACAACGCGGGCACGGACGGCGCAGGCTTGGGCGGCGCGGCTGTGGCGGACTGGTCTGAGGCGGTGGGTGGAGATGCCGCGGTGGGTGGTAGAGGTGCAGATGCGAACGTTTACGAGGCGAATCCGATTACGGGACGGAGGACCCAGGGCAGACGAGGGGGAGGTCTTGGTGCTTCTTTTCCATATGGTGGATGTGACGTCGAGGGCGATGTCGCGGTGCTGATGTGCCGGATGATGGCCATGGAGGACGAGGGGGAGGTCTTGGTGCTTCTTTTCCACATGGTGGATGTGACGGTCGAGGGCGAGGTCGCGGTGCTGATGTGTCGGATGATGGCCGTGGCGGCCTAGGGTGAGGGCTTGGTTGTGGCCGCCAAGGGCGAGGTCATAGTGTTGTTGTGCCGGATAGCGGTCCTGATGTGATAGGACGAGGACGTGGCAATCGTGGTGGATCGTCACAGGCTACTTTGTGGGGTGTTTCTGAGGTACGTAAATTCAAATTAGATTTTACAATAATTAATTAAATTTTCAAATTTGCGTGAAATTCAAATTAAAATAGTGTGATTGTAATTGAAATTGCATGATTGAAACTCTCTGATTTAAATTGAAATTATAATTGCATTATTTAAATTGAAATTGGAATTGCATTATTTAAATTGAAACTAGAATTGCATTATTTAAATTGAAATTAAAATTATATACTTAATTTTTCATGATTTATATAAAATTGTATGGTATAAATTGAAATGATTAGAACAATATGAAATTAGGAATGATTTAGAAGGAAAAAAAATTAGAACAATATGAAATTATGAATAATTTAGAAGGAAAAGAAATTAGAACAATATGAAATTAGGAATGATTTAGAAGGAAAAGAAATTAGAATAATATGAAATTAGGAATAATTTAGAAGGAAAAGAAATTAGAACAATATGAAACTAGGAATAATATAGAAGGAAAAGAAATTAGAACAATATGAAATTAGGAATGACATAGAAGGAAAATAAATTAGAACAATATGAAATTATGAATAATTTAGAAGGAAAAGAAATTATAAAAATATGAATTTAGGAATAAGTTAGAAGGAAAAACGAAATTTGAAAAATATGAATTTAGGAATAATATAGAAGGGAATAAAATAAAAATGCGAATTTACTGAATAATGTAGAAAGAAAAGAAATTAGGAAAATATGAATATAAATAAGTAATTTAAAAGGAAAAAGAATTAAAATAATATGAATTTAGGAATATATTAGAAGGAGAAAAGAGATTAGAATATGAATTTAGAAGTATATTAGAAGGGTAAAAGAAATAGAAAAATATGAATTTGAAAATTATTTAGTAGAAAAAAAAAGAAATTAGAAAAGTATTAATATAATAAATAATGTAGAAGACTTTTAGAAAAAATATTAATTTAGGAATATATCAATTGGGAAAAAAGAAAAAAGTATTAATATAATAAATAATGTGGAAGACTTTTAGAAAAAGATATGAATTTAGGAATATATTAGAAGGGAAAAAGAAATTAGAAAAGTATTAATATCATAAATAATGTAGAAGACAAAAAGAAATTAGAAAAAATATGAATTTAGGAATAATTTAGAAGAAGAAAAGAAATTCGGAAAATACGAATATAATAAATAATTTAGAAGGAAAAAATTATTTCGGGATAATTTAGAATGGAAAACAATCTAGAAAATCATGAATTGAGGAATTATTCACTTCGATGCTAATATTCTATTGTCGAATAATAGAATGTTAGACGCGAAATGGATCGGATGATGGCCGATGAGCGAGAGCGCACATGACGTTTAGTTGAGAAGACAACTGCATCTTTACGCCGAAGGAGGGAGACCGATAGGTTGACACGGATGCATATGCTTGGTGAGGAAGCGTCGGCTTCTATTGCCATGCCCGTCGCCGGCGATCCCGTGGTCACGATTGAGGATCTACTTGATACGGTGAAGGATGTATCGATGGGCAACCATTTTTCGTCACAGTCCTCCGTCGCTCCATTGTGTTCTGAGTCACGCCATGAGGCCGAGCCCGAGGCCCACACAGAGGATCATGCAGATGCTCAGTTTGAGGGGCATGTGGAGCCAGATTTCTCGATGTACGAGCAGGACGAGTACGACGAGGACATTACCGAGACAGCAAGGCAGTCACACCTTCCCCCACCCGCTCATACGGCACAGGACGAAGGAGCAGAGCATTAGCATGGATGGCCTAAAGGTCTGATCGACAACACTGTTCTGACGAACTACCGTACCAACGTCGTGCGTTACATTTGGAGTGGGGAGGACTCTTCGCTGGTACGTATGCACCATTATTTACATACAAATTTTATGAAATGTCGATGATGTAATTATGATTACATATACATTTTATTCAACGTCACTAATGCAAACGTGGTTACAGGTCTACACTCGGGGATTCGACAAGTTGGTGCATCTTCACAGGCGCGCGGTCGGTGGCCCTGGCACGTGGTGGGATATTGTGGAGCACTGCTGATTGACGCCACTACGGACCTTGCAATACAGTTAGATCAATGCAATACTTATCACTGCTTTTGTGGAGCGTTGGTATCTTGAGACCAACAACCTCCACTTCCCATGGGGAGAGATCACCATTGATGTGTCCTTGCCTCCGATGACAAGCCAAATAGTCAAAGGTGACGCCTTTGGATCCAGTCTTGGTTGGGAAGTCACTCGATGTTGTGATTCTGCTGGGGAACACGATGCTGGGGATGATCGCGAGCGGAAGAACACGATGAATGGAGTTGTTGACGTCGGCGACTGGGAAGACGATGGCGACAACAAGGACTCGGTGGTGATGGAAGCGATTTGATGGGAGGAGAGTTAGCGCTGGCGGAAGCGATTTGGTGAAGGATATAAGGCTTGAAAAGACAAGTCTTTGGGGTGTCGTAGCGTTGACTGCGGATGAGGGAGATGCGAAGATAGACTTTGCTTGAGAAGATCAAGCGATTGCCGTAGCGTCGGCGGCGGAGGGAATGGGAATGAGAGGGATATGGGTGACGTCCGATCAAGGGAATGAGGAATTAACACTCGACTTGAAACCTTGAACTTTAACTTGAACGTGAGAAATAACAATAACAGAGTCGGGTATAAATAGGGGAGGTGAGACGTCGGATGGGCCGAGTCGAACCTCGTGGGCTAGCCCATGCAAGCATGCAAAAGGCACAAACCCTAAAAGATAGAATGACTGAAAGGAAATTATGTAAAACGCTATAAAAGGAAACTATGTAAAGCTATCAAAGGAAACTATCTAAAACACGCTGGAAATACCAAATATAGATAGTGTCTTAAAAGAATGCGTGAAACTATCCTAACGCGGTGAAGGGCTGAAAGCAATCATCGCGTGAGAGGACGACGAAGTGTCGCTGTCTTCAGAAGAACGCGTTGATCCGATGGTGGCGAGGACGACGAGTCTTGGATTGGTTTCTGGGTTTCCTTGGCCAGCGACGACGCGTGCAACTAGTGATGCGACGGCGGAGGCGACGGCGGAGGCGATGGCTTTGGACCTAGACCTTGTGACTGGGCCCTGTGAGCGTAGGCTCATGGCTTCTTCCTCGTCTTGGGCCATCATGGGAGGCAGGGTCACATCACCCTCCCCCACTTGGCTGTGAAGCGTCCCCGCTTCACCATCATCAAACTCTGGCTCAACATATGGTGTTAAGTCCGTGACGTTGAAGGACGCGTGGACTCCAAAATCTGGTGGGAGCTCGAGTTGATAGGCATTGTCCCCTATGGCCTTTATCACGCGGAAAGGGCCATCTCCACGTGGTGCCAATTTGTGTTTACGCCGCGAGGGGAACCTCTCTTTTCGCAGATGCACCCAGACAAGGTCTCCGGGGGTAAAGACGACGCGACGGCGGCCTGAATTGTGCTGCGAGGCATACTGCGCGGCCCTCCTCTCCAGCTGCTCCTTGGTGCGTCGATGAAGCTCCTGCACCTGCTCGGCGTGGTTGGAGGCGGAGACATGCACTGGGTCACGTAGTGGACGCGGCGATAGATCCAGTGGTGTCAAGGGGTTCATTCCATACACCACTTCGAACGGGGTCAGCTTGGTCGTTGTGTGTCTGCATCTATTGTAACAAAACTCGACAAGTGATAGTAAGTCCTCCCAACGCCTAGGGTTTGCTTTGAGCATCGCGCGAAGAAGGGCTCCTAGGGTTCTATTCGTGACCTCCGTTTGGCCATCGGTTTGGGGGTGGTAGCTAGTGGAAAATAGGAGTTTAGTTCCTAGCTTACCCCAAAGAGTTCTCCAAAAATGACCAACGAACTTAGAATCTCTATCACTCACTATGGTACGTGGGACTCCATGAAGATGCACCACATGCTCAAAGAATAGATCGGCAATCTCACTAGCACTATGGGTTGTCTTACGAGCAATAAAATGTGCCATCTTAGAAAATCTATCTACAACCACAAAAATAGAGTCCTTACCTCGTCTAGAGAGGGGCAAAGCCGTGATGAAATCCATAGACAAATCTTCCCAGGGGGCACTAGGAATGGGCAAAGGAGTGTAGAGGCCGTGAGGACTAGACTTAGCTTTGTCTCTCTGGCAAGTCACACAACTTCTACAAAACCTAGTCACTTGGTGGGTCATCCTAGGCCAAAAGAAATGTTCTCTAAGCGCGTCTAAGGTCTTCCTAATCCCAAAATATACATGACTCACGTGTGCTTCCTCAATCAATAGGAGCCTAATGGAGGGTCTAGGAATGCAAAGGCGACTAGCCTTGTATAAATAACCCTCAGACAGAAATTAAGTCTCAAACTCACGCGATCTTAGGCAATGCTCTAAAATAGGGGCAAAGAAAGGATCACTAGCATATAATTCCTTAATCAAAGCAAAACCTAAAACTTTAGTTTGCACATGAGTCAAGAGAACATACCTGCGAGATAATGCGTCAGCTACAATGTTCTCTTTTCTCTTCTTGTGAACAACGACATAAGGAAATGTCTCCAGAAACTCCACCCAACGAGCATGGCGTCGATTGAGATGAGCTTGGCTCTTCAAGTAGCTCAACGCGGCGTGGTCGTTATGGATGACAAATTCACGCGGCCAAAGGTAATGTTGTCATGTCTTCAGCACGCGTATTAAGGCATATAACTCTTTGTCGTAGATGGGGTAATTCAGTATAGCCCCTGTGAGCTTCTCGCTGAAATATGCAATAGGCCTCTTCTCTTGGTGTAGCACACCTCCAATGCCTATGTCTGAGGCATCACACTCCACCTCGAAGTGTTTGTTGAAATCCGGAAGCTGGAGCAAGGGAGCTTGACACAAGGCCTTCTTCAAAGCCAAGAAGGCTTTTGCATGGGACTCAAGCCACACAACCGTGTTGCCCTTCTTTGTCAGCTCATGTAGGGGCGCGGCAATGGAGGAGAAGTCGCATACAAAATGCCGATAGAATCCCGTGAGGCCTAGAAAGCTTCGTACCTGTGTCGGTGTCGTCGGTGTTGGCCAATCTTTGATGGCCGCGATCTTCTCTTCGTCGACGCGTAACCCATCACTACTCATAATATAGCCCAGAAATTTGGTTGACGCGGAGCAAAAGGAGCACTTGGCCAGATTGGCGAATAGGCGCTCGCGTCGAAGGCATTCTAGCACGAGTCAAAGGTGGTCGACATGCTCTTCTAGGCTCCGTGAATACACAAGGATGTCATCGAAGTAAACGACAACAAACTTGCCAAGGAAAGATCTCAACACGTGGTTCATCACGCGCATGAAGGTACTGGGCACGTTCGTGAGCCCAAAGGGCATGACAAGCCATTCGTATAGCCCATACTTTGTCTTGAACGCGGTCTTCCACTCATCACCTTCTTTCATTCTGATCTGGTGATAACCACTCTTCAAATCAATCTTGGAGAAGAGTGTCGCGCCATGAAGTTCATCAAGCATATCGTCCAGGCGCGGAACAGGATGCCTATACTTGAGGGTGATCTGGTTTATCGCGCGGCAGTCATTGGGCTGGGATAAAAGAATGCGTTGCTCACAGGTGCCCTGCAAATGACACAGTGGTGGAAACGGATCGGCAAACTTTGTTGATGGGAAGGCACTGCTCGAATTCTGTGGGGCACTTGGTTTTCCAGCTGTGGCATTGTGTTTCTTCTTGTCGGTGCCTGGAGTAGACGAAGTGTTGCCAGATTTGGAGGAGTTCTGCCTTGGTAGTGCGTCTGGACACTCGTTTGACCTAAGAGACGCGACCTCTATGGCCTTCTGGCGGTCGCATTCAACCTGGTCCTGCAAGATCTCATGGGGAGAAATTGGATGCAAAGTGACGCGCTTCTCATGGTAATTGAACACATAAGTGTTCAAATAGCCATCATGGAGCACGCGCCTGTCAAATTGCCATGGGCGCCCAAGCAAAATATGGGTGGCGTCCATTGCAATGACATCACATAAAACTGAATCACAGTATTGGCCTATAGAGAAAGAAATTAAGCATTGGCGAGATAATGTGTTACCTAGACTAGATGATATCCATTGGAGGGCATAAGGCTGGGAATGAGGCGTCGTGGGTAACTTGAAGTGTGTCACGACCTTCTCATTGACAATATTCGCACATGATCCTCCATCAACAATGACACTCAAGGAAGCTATTTGGACTAGAGCCCTTGTGTGGAACAAGTTCTCTCGTTGATCACGTAAGCTGGCTTCCTTGACTGTGAGGAGACGACGCGTCACCAAGCTCAATGGTGTGCCCACGTGCAGAGAAGCGGGTTCGCAGTCATAAGCGTCTTCGTCCTCTTCTTCGGTGCCTTCATCTATCGCGTCAAGTGTGGTCTCCTCGTCTTCACAAGACTCGTAGCCAGCGGCGGCTATGGAGAACAACACCTTGCGAGCATTGGGGCAATCTTTCTTATAGTGGCCTGTTCCACCACATTTGTAACACTCAAGATCACGCGCGCGATCTGTGCTCACTGGAGCCTGTCTTGGCGCGTTCTGGCGTGGCGCGGTGGTCGGCGTCGCGGGCTTCGCCTTGGAGGCTTGGCTAGACGCGGCTGTGGTAGAGGCACTAGGGCAAACATTAGTATAAGGTTAGCCACCAGGGTTCGAAGAATACCTTTGCTGGCCACTGGAATATGTGTAAGACTTTCGGCGAGAGATTTGTGCATGAATTTGCATCGCCGTATGTGTGAGTGTGTTCAAATCCTTGATTGGCAAAATCTCTAGTTGATCACGGATATTTGTGTTCAAGCCACTCAAGAACTTGGTCCTTAAAGTTGATGGTGCAACGGAGATGTTGGCCTTGTAATACATGTCTTCAAGCTTGGAAAAGAACTTGAGTGGAGTCATCGATCCTTCGCGAGCCATGGCAATCTCCAATCTCTAATCTCATTTGATTCCTGTAGTCTGGAGGCACGTATTTCTTGGTCATCACGTAGACTAGTTGATGCCATTTTGTGACTCGTGTCCTGTGGCGACGAACGCAGTCATCTTCAAATTTATGCCACCAAACGCGGGCGGCGCCTCGAAAGTTAAGCATCGCGGCGTCGACATGCTCCTCAGGTGGCACTCGACAATATCGAAGGGTGTACTCCGTAGCCTGTACTCATTCAAGAAAAACAGAGGGGTTGTATTCACCATGAAAATGCTCGATTTTTACCTTGACTTGGTGTCGCTGGTATCGAGGCTGGCCAAGTGCTTGGTTGAACGCGTTGTTTGGGGCATCGTCGTAGAGAGGGTTCTCAAAGGCGCACAATCCTTGTGGTCTTTCGCGTCCAACCTGGTGTCTATCGTGTTGTTGGCGATCTTCGCGGACGTACTCATCCCTTGGCGCGTAGGCGTCATCTCTTTGACGTCTTCGCGGTTAGGCGTCGTAGTTGTCGCGTCGAATGTCCCTTTGCATAGCATCGCGGCGCTCGCCGCCAATGTCTTGAACGCGTGCTCCTTGGGGCTGGAGACGTGGTGGAGGTATCCAATCCGAAGGGTGATCCTGCAATTCAAGTGGATCTCCAAGAGGGGGGTGAAAATATTAGGGTTGACCATACCTGAGTCCTCGATTTCTTCGTCGTCATATTCGTCGACGTCGTCTTGGACATTGGGTGTGATCGACGCGTAGCCATCAGATCCGCAATACGGTGTTCGAACACTCTAGTGTCGAAGGTGTTTGCGTACATCATGGCTCCTTGGCTGTGTAGGTGTGGGCCTATAGTGATCATCGCGTCGTGTAGGTCCATTGTCGCGGCGGCTTGGTCTTCTCGGCGTCGGGTCGGCTTGGGCGGCTTGACGACGTCGGCCATCGCGTGGTGTGGAGTCTAGCACACGGCGCTGGGTTCCTCGAGAGGCATACCTTTAATCAAAGTTGTAAGGTTCAGAGTACTCACCTCGAGAGTCGTCGGCGTCGCGGTCGGAGCCGGTGTCGTAGCCAGCGGGTGTGGCTCTAGGCACGTAGCGATCCGTCTTGGGAACGAAGCCTTGGCGGCTCTCAATGACACTCTGCATTCTATTGAGTTGGGGTTGATGGTGAGAAGTGGACGGCTTAATTCCTTTACCTTTGTCTACTTTCGTGTTGGATGGACCCGCGTCGGTGGCTCTAGGTGGAGGCGGCGCGTCCATAGCACTCAGTGGTGTTGGAGTTGGCACAATGGGTGCCACTTGTTGGTTGGCTCTCAATGCTGCGACCTCTTGTCGAAGAGCTTGGATCAATATTTGATCTTCCGTCAACTCCAAGATGTTATCTTGTTGAGGGGGGTCTTGAACGCGTTGGTCCTGGGGTAGAGCCAACGGCGGTTGTTCTTGGGTTATGTTGTCGACGTCGCGTTCGTCGTTACTATGTCCAATCGGCATGGTACCTATAACAAGACGGCCAGACATGGGAGTAAAAACGAACCAAAAGACACGAAGAACAACAACCAAGCAAATCACTAGTCAAGTCACAATGTTCATGTAGGTAGGGCTTGTTTGGCTTGCCGTGAGGGCGGCTTGGCTTGCACAAGAGATGGTGTATCAAGCAAGTTGCAATCAAACAAACAAGAACAAATTGAAACCCTAAAACAAACGTAAACAAGGCAACCTAATTAGCAAGAAAGTACCTTCTAGGAAGTTTGACCTAGACGGTGGAGAGGTTGAGAAGATGAGCTTAGACCGAGAGTGGATTAGGGTTGCCTTATTTTGGCTTTCCCTAACTTTGGAAACTTTTTTATTTTATTTTTTGAATATCTTTTGGATATTTTTTTTAAATATCCGAGATCTTATCTTTTGATCTTTTCGGATTTGCAAAAGGAAATAAAATAAAAAGGTCTAAGTAACAAGAATATCACAAGTGTGATGTTAGAGATAGGAGAGAGAAGATAAGATTTGATGATATCTTATATTAGGAAATTCGGTTAACAATCTAAAAAGCAAGATCTAGCAAACAAGGAAACTCTATCCACGCATGAAATAAGAAAACAAAATATTATAGCATGCAAGATAACAAAATACCTAACACACCAAAACTTGGGGAACAAGAAAGAAAAAAATCGGTCAAGGTGGGACCTTGTAGAAACCGAAAGGTGAGCAAATATTTGATTTTTTTTATGGTTTTCTCGCGATATCTCAGTAAAGGAAACGATGGGGGAAAAATATTCGTGAACAAGATTGAAACTTGAGTTCGTGACTTACAAGACTGCTGGGCTCTGATGCCAGTTGATGTGTCCTTGCCGCCGATGACAAGCCAAATTGTCAAAGGTGACGCCTTTGGATCTAGTCTTGGTTGGGAAGTCACTCGATGTTGTGATTCTGCTGGGGAACACGATGCTGGGGATGATCGCGAGCGGAAGAACGCGATGAATGGAGTTGTTGACGTCGGCGACTGGGAAGACGATGGCGACAACAAGGACTCGGTGGTGATGGAAGCGATTTGATGGGAGGAGAGTTAGCGGTGGCGGAAGCGATTTGGTGAAGGATATAAGGCTTGAAAAGACAAGTCTTTGGGGTGTCGTAGCGTCGACTGCGGATGAGGGAGATGCGAAGATAGACTTTGCTTGAGAAGATCAAGCGATTGACGTAGCGTCGGCGGTGGAGGGAATGGGGATGAGAGGGATATGGGTGACGTCCGATCAAGGGAAGAAGGAATTAACACTCGACTTGAAACCTTGAACTTTAACTTGAACGTGAGAAATAACATTAACAGAGTCGGGTATAAATAGGGGAGGTGAGACGTCGGATGGGCCGAGTCGAACCTCGTGGGCTAGCCCATGCAAGCATGCAAAAGGCACAAACCCTAAAAGATAGAATGACTGAAAGGAAACTATCTAAAACGCTATAAAAGGAAACTATGTAAAGCTATCAAAGGAAACTATCTAAAACACGCTGGAAATACCAAATATAGATAGTGTCTTAAAAGAATGCGTGAAACTATCCTAACGCGGTGAAGGGCTGAAAGCAATCATCGCATGAGAGGACAACGAAGTGTCGCTGTCTTCAAAGGAACGCGTTGATCCGATGGTGGTGAGGACAACGAGTCTTGGATTGGTTTCTAGGTTTCCTTGGCCAGCGATGATGCATGCAACTAGTGATGCGACGACGGAGGCGATGGCTTTGGGCCTAGACCTTGTGACTGGGCCTGTGAGTGTAGGTTCATGGATTCTTCCTTATCTTGGGCCGTCATGGGAGGCAGGGTCACATCAACTTCAGCAGGGTCACAAAGAAATCAGCAGGAAAAATCAAATTGTCAACCTTTACAAGGACGCCTCTACTACTCCCTTCGGATAAACATTAGACAAATCAACTAACTGAATTACCATCCCAGTTGCATGCAATGGTCCAAGCCCCAAAGATTCATATACAGAGTAAGGCAACACATTAATAGATGTACCTAAATCTAACATGGCTTTTTCAAACGTGGTGTCACCTATCGTACAAGGAATACTAAACATGCCAGGGGCATCACACTTCTCAGGCATTCTCCTTTGAATCACAACAAACACATTTTCACTCACCTTAACCTTTTTCTTTCGTTTCACTTTTTGGTTCCTCTTAATTTTACATAATTCTTTCAGAAACTTTGCATAGCGAGGAACACTTTTAATTAATTTAAGCAAGGGAATGTTTACCTCACACTTACTGAAGGTCTCGAAGATCTCCTTGTCATTCTCCAGCTTTCTTGTGTCTTTTAGCGCCTCAGGGAATGGCGGAATTGGCTTCTGTGAGCCAAGGGGAGGAAAATCCGGACGAACATAACCATCTTGGCAATCTATAGCAAAACCGCGATCGCGGTTTTGGACCCGCGATCGCGGTTCCTCTTGGCGGCTTTCTGTAACATTCCCGCGGTCGCTGCTTAGTTTTGCTATAGGCCGCGGTTCTTCTTCTAAGGTAAAAACGCGATCGCGGGTTGCTTTCTGACTTGCTTCTGCAGAACCGTCTCCCTGCAGTATCTCTTCTGTAAACCACCCGCGGTCGCGGTTTTGGACCCACGGTCGCGGTTCCTCTCGATTGGTTTCTATAGAATTTCGTTGTTTGCAGCTTCTGTCTCTTCATATAATTCATCCCTTTCAGCTAAGAGGACATTGTTCTCCATTGTTTCGTTTAGCTTCCTCCCACTTCTCAGCATGATTGCACTCACATTCTGTCTCGGGTTCAACTCCGTTTGCGACGGTAGCTTACTCGCCTCCCTAGCCTCCAGTTTGCTTACTGCTTGAGAGATCTGCCCAACTTGATTCTCCAAGTTCTGAATGCTTGACCTGGTCTCTTGTTGAAATTGCGCAAAACTGTTTTGCATTGTAGTCACATTCTGAGCTATCACTAGTGGAAAAAATACTTTTTACTGCTCCTTTTTAGAGGCGTACATAGTTCAAAATGCCTCAACAACGACTTAGGCAATCACTTTTTTTGGTTTTTGAGGCGGATAATTAATTTATACGCCTCAAAAACATCTTTTGAGGCGGGCAAATTAATATACGCCTCAACAAGTATCCGAAAAACATTTCCCGCTAAAGTATTAGAGGCATGCCAGGGTAAGGCCCGCATCTAATGCTAACTATATGAGGCGGGCCAAGTAGCCCGCCTCAATTAAAGCTTGTTGAGGCGGGCCTCTTAAAGCCCGCCTCAAAAAGTATGTCCAATAGAGGCGGGCATGTAAGGCCCGCCTCTATTAGACCATTACTCGGCCGAGTCGTAATACTTATAGAGGCGGGCGTGTTAGGCCCGCCTCTATAAGCTCAACCCTAATTAAAAAAAAAAACAGCTGCGAGCGCCTTCATTTTCCTCTTCGTATCCTCCTCTTCGCCTTCAATTCGTTCGTCCCGAGCTCCGACTTCATCGATCTCCTCCGTCTTCCCTACTTCATCGATCTCCTCCGTCTTCCCGACTTCATCGATCTCCTCCGTCTTCGCCGAGCTCCGTCTTCCCGAGCTCCGACTTCATCTCCCTTCGCCGAGCTCCCTCTAATACTCCCTTCAACAAGTATCAACAACGCACTCGAGGTTTCACCAAAACGAGCTCCCTTCAACGCACTCGAAGCCAAGTCAGGTATTATTTCAGATTTCTACCCTAATTCCTTAGGCCCTTGGAGGGATAGAATTCATAATTTAGGCCCTTGGCGGGATAGTTGAGTTTGTATTTTTTCTTGCTTGGTTGCGTATTATTATCTATTTAGGCCCTTGGCGGGATAATTACTAGAAATGAGTATTTAATCTTCCTTGCATGTTATTTTGCATGTATTACTAGAAATGAGTCATCCTTGGATGTACGGTGACCATACTACGACACAATACTTGAGTGGGGTTGAGGAGTTCATTAGATGTGCTTTAGCACACCAACGGAGTACGAAAGCCGAAAAAATCTATTGTCCATGCCGTGATTGTAAGAATATAAGGCGGTTAGATGATATTGATGAGATTGAGGATCATTTATTTCGTCGTGGTTTCAAACAAGATTACCATGTTTGGTTTTGGCATGGTGAGAAAATACCTGATCATCCAAGTTCTAGTGTCAATGAGTTTGATGTTCGGGTAGACACTGATGATAGTGATGATGATATTGCTGAGAATAATGAGATGGATGATGATGATGACCAAGAAGATGATGAAATAAATGGGATGATGGATGGGGTGAGAGATCACTTGAACGAACGACCTCAGATGTTCGAATAGGTATCAAAGGCTGCAGAGACTCCCTTGTATCCCGGGTGTACAAAATTTAGCAAGTTAGAGGATGTGTCAATACTTTACAACTTGAAATGTGCTTCTGGTTGGACTGATGGAAGTTTCAACACCTTATTGGAATGGTTAGGTGAATTTTTATCAGAAGGCAATGAGATGCCTATCTCTACTTATTATGCCAGGAAATTGATGTGTCCCTTAGGCTTAGAGGCCGTCAAGATAGATGCTTGCCCAAATGATTGTATGCTTTACAGAAACAAACATGAAAATTTGGATGAGTGTCCAAAGTGCGGTGCATCTCGTTACAAGCATAAAGGGGTAAATTCGGCTAAGAGGGGCCCATCAGCTAAGGTTATGTGGTATCTTCCGATAATACCTAGGTTTCAGCGTTTGTTTTCGATAAAGAAGGAAGCAAAAAGTCTGAGGTGGCATGCGGAAGGGAGGAAGAAAGATGGACTCCTTAGACATCCTGCTGATTCTCCTCAATGGAGAAATATTGATAAGAAATATTCTAAATTTGGTGAGGAGGTTAGGAATCTGAGACTTGCTTTATGTACAGATGGTGTGAATCCGTATGGCACTCTAAGCAGTCAACATAGCACATGGCCAGTTCTTCTAGCGATTTATAATCTTCTTCCATGGTTGTGTATGAAGCGCAAGTATATCATGTTATCACTCCTCATCTCCAGGCCTAAGCAACATGGGAATGACATAGATGTGTATCTGGCTCCACTTGTTGATGATTTGAAATTACTGTGGAATGAAGGTGTTCCAATGTTCGATGCATACACCAACTCAAACTTTACCTTGCGAGCTATGGTTTTTTGTACCATAAATGATTTCCCGGCATATGGAAACTTGTCTGGGTACAAAACCAAAGGAGAACAAGCATGCCCTATATGTGAAGAAGACATGAAACCCGCCTACTTGAAAAGTTACAGGAAAAATGTGTATCTAGAGTACCGGAAGTTCCTTAGTCGATATCACCTTTACCGTAAAAAGAAGAAGGAGTTCAATGGGTACACCGAGAAAGGAGTAGCTCGTACACCTTTGACAGGATCACAGGTTTATGAACGGATTAAAAATGTTGACACCAAATACGGCAAGGGCTTCAAGTCCGTCTCTAAAAAGGGTGTTTTTGTGATATGTACTCATATGCTTTTTCGTTGATATGTACGCTGCGAAAAAAATCAGGAACCTAAGACGTTGAGAGTATCAAGGTGGAAAGTGTGAGAAATTAATAGGAAAACATAAGACGTTGAGAGTATCAAGGTATGTAACTTAACTAACTATATATTGATAGTATTTGTGTTTTTTGTCAATAATTTCTGTATTTTTTATGAAGCTATATCCTAAGAGGAAGACATCGTATACTTATGAAGAAATGGATGTTGTTCGTGAGCAATGGGCATAGTATTTTACATCGAAGTATTTATTATCGGATTGAACTTGTTTTTACTTGTCATGTAAACTGTTGTTGAGAACCTGACTGTACTCGGATTGAACTTGTTTTTACTTGTCATGTAAACTTGTTTTTATTCTGTGAATAAAATCAGGAACCTATTTTGCAATGTGTGTATGGTGCATCATAAATCCAAAAAACAGGCAAAAGAAGGGACTTATAGAGGCGGACTTGTATATCCGCCTCTATAAGTACATAGACGCTGACTCAGCCGAGAACTCGGCCGAGCTCTCAGCCGAGTCAGCGTGACTTGTTGAGGCGGGCCTATAGAGGCCCGCCTCAACAAGTGTTTACTTATTGAGGCGGGCCTCCGAAGCCCGCCTCAACAAGTCCCTCATTTTGGCGCCAAAGTGAGGGACTTGTTGAGGCGGGCTTCGGAGGCCCGCCTCAATAAGGTCCTTTTAGAGGCGTAAAATTCCCGCCTCAAAAAGTGTCCCTACTTGTTGCAGCCCCCTTAGTTGAAGCGAACGGTGTTCGCCTCAATAAGTGTCCAAAGGCCCACCTCTATAAGGATTTTTTCCACTAGTGTATGGTGGTCATGTTCTGTGCAAGGGCCTTGATCATGTCTTCTGTAGACATAGATGAGCTCGAACTCTGCCCCTGAGGTCTAGGGTCATATGGTGGTCTGAATGGTTATTGATGTTGACCTCCAGGTTGCAGAAATTGATGCTGCCGCTGATTGAATTGTTGGTTCTGTTGGTTCCCATATCTCAAATTAGGGTGATCTCTCCACCCAAGATTGTAAGTGTGGGAGTATGGGTCATATCTTGGTCTAGGAGGTCTGAACCCTCCTATAGCATTCTTCATCTTTGCCTATGTATCAATGCTTCCTGGAGCTAGATAGTAGAACCAGTCATTGGCTGAATCCTTCAGAGAGAAAGGAAAGGCCCTCAACTTGATTTGGTCCTCTGTCACGCCCCTTGGCTTCATACTGGTGCAGACAGCGTGAAACTCAGATAAGTGCTTGTTGGGGTCTTCGCCATTCATCACATGGAAGTGGGGTAGCAAGTGAATTAATCCAGACTTCAACTCAAAATTGACTCCATCAACCAACTCAGGAAATTGCACAGCAAGCGGTTGCTGCTCCAGATTCGGCACAGTTAGCAGCCTTAAAGTCTGTTGTTCAGCCATCTCGAGTTGCTCACGAACTTCTCTGCGGTTCCTGCCTCAAAGTCTTCCCGCATCAGTCTTCACTAGCAAAACCGCGACCACGACATTCATGACCGCGACCGCAGCTTTCCCTTCATGGCTCTTCTTTGGATTCTACAGGAACCGCGATCGCGGGTCTAAAACCGTGATCGCGGGTCCAAAACCGTGATCGCGGTTTTGCATTCCTCAGCTTCTGACGGTCTCTTCCTATGCCGCGGCTTGTGCATTTATTAGCCCTTGATTGCGGCTTCCTCCTTAGCTCCTACACTTCACTAAAATCCTCATTTTCTCCACTTCTACTCTACTACTCCATAATCCTAAATTGTCTCCTAAACCCATATAGATGATGCCTAATAACCCAGTAACCGCTCCTAGTTACGCACTACAAAGTAGAGCGTATCAATACACTATGTACTTCTCATCTCTAAGGTACCTTAGAGTCCACTAGATGATTGTTAACTCCCCACAATCCTCAAATTGAATTTTATGTCGAAAGTTATTAATTTGTTTGATAGATGTCACATTTTCACGGAATTGCTTTCGCATCTCAAAAGCAATGGACCTTGGCGGCATGAGCATAGGGGACCACCTCCTAACCAACATATCCTGCTTCGGGGTCATTCGACCCATATATGCATGACTAATGAAACTAGTCGGGAGCTCGTGGTTGTGGTATCCGGTACGGGGTGTGAGCTTCCATCTTTCTTTCTCTATTTTAGTATCGTTTCTCAAACAAACCCCCACCAAGGAAAATGGGTAGTTCCTCTTCTTTGTGTTAGTTTTTTCCCCCTCGATATTTCTAGGTCTATAAGCACCAAAATTCTCGCACGTTAGCTTCACCCATGTATATGACAAACTTTGAGTGATTATAACCATCATCAATTCCCGACCCTTCTCTTTTGCCCACTTTATCATTTCTTCTCGACTATCCCACGCCAAGTCTACAAAAAAACTCATCCGAGTAATCTCTCGTGCATACCTATTAAGTGAAATGTAGGTGTTTACACTATTTTATAAATAGATAAATAAACAAATAAGTCAAAAGTATATCATTTCTTAATTTCCTATTTAACAGATAAATAAACTAAATTACTTCATCAATATCTATTCAAAACAAAATGTACATCATTACATTTAATACTTATCCTAAGTCTAAAATTTCTCTGAAGTCATCTATTCAAAAATATAAAATGTACTACGTATATCAAGTCAAAACAAAATTTACATATATTCATCACATAAACTATATCACATTTATATTGTCCAAACTATTCTAAATTGAGTTCATTAATATCTATTCAAAATAGAACGTGGGTATATCAATAATCTTACATCTACCCCTAAGTCCAAAACTTATACTAAATTCATATATCTTCAAAAAGAAATGACAAAAATGAACAATTTAAAATAATACATACCTCTAAAGCATATGTCTGAACCGTCTCTTCAGAAGTTATTGAATTTTTTTGCAAAAATGTGTTTTTTGAATTATGAGATAGAAGTTGTCAAAAAAAGGGTGAGTGAAAGGGGTATTTAAAATAACCACACATACTCCCAACGATACAATTCCAACGGTAAAAAAATGGACCATTGGAAGTTTATAATATTTAGAAAGGCACGTATATAGGATACGTGCCTTTGCCTAATTTCTACAGAGGCACATCCACTGAACACGTGCATGTTCCAAACTTGCCAGTGCAGGCAGGCACGTGTATAAGGGACGTGCTCGTGCCCTGCCAGAGTGAAGCTTGACACGTGAGCAAAGAACATGCTCATGCCTCTTTGACCATGGCACGGGTATTTTTCCCGTGCTCGTGCCAAATTCGAATACCCGACGGGTAAAATTTTGGCACAGGCACGTCTTACTTATATGTGCCTAGTGTGCACGGACACGTAATTGTATTACGTACCATTCGACTGTATATTCATCCAATGTATTTAGCCGCGGCGTATATATATGGTTTTCTCAAAAGTTTTTTTTTTTGATAATAGGCAAACATTAGGGCCCATCAACACGGTGGCTATTAATTCTATCCGAATGGATGATCTTTACAAACTGAGTTCCAAAAGAATTAAAGTTAGAGTTCAGTTGCAAGAACTCGTATCTATCATTAAGTATAGGACGAGTATGATGATGATCAATAGAAGGGGAAATAAGATGTTGAAACTGTTGAAGTGCATAAGACGAGATGGGATGTGTTGCCAGGAAATCAGCGGGACGATTAGCCTCGCGGAAGCGGTGGAAGACCTGAAAGGAAGTAAAAGACGAAAACAAAGAAGAAATATCAATAATTATAGAGTGGATTTCCCACGGAATTTTCCAGATGTCTCAGATAGAATTAATAACCACTAACTTATCGCCTTCGATAATTAGTTGTTTGATATTGAGCCTAGCAGTAGATTGAATACCGGAAAGTGCTGCTAGTGCCTCACTACGGAGTATAGAAGTTGAGGGGATTTGTTCCCGGTAAAAAGAAAGAGTTTTTCCATTATGATCTCTGAGGATGTATCCAAAATGTGAAGTGTCATCGTTTTTCTTGGAGTCGACAAAATTAAGTTTTACCCAGTTCGGAGGAGGTTTCTTCCATGTCCGGTTTATAGGCAATGCACGGTTTCTTCTGATGGCTACTAGTTTTATGGAGTCAGTGGAGAGGGTCCAATCTTGAAAGAATCGCCAAGCTTGTTCTGAGGGATAGAAGTTAAGAGGAGTATTAGAGTGTCGAAAGATAAGGTTATTACGATGAGTCCAAATAGACCACCGGAGAAATAGTAGAGGAATGGGATTAGAATTTGATTGTCTGAAGTACTCAAAATTATATTGAAAATATGATGTAAATTGGAGAGAAAAGGAGGAATGAAGTTTTGATTCAAGGTTATACATCATTGACTGAGTGAATGAGCAAGTGAAGAACAAGTGATTAAGATCTTCGTCCGCAGTTTGGCATAGATGGCAAGTGATAAAACGGATTAATAGTGTTGATTAAGACGTTCCGTGGTGGGAAGTGCATCTATGATGACTTTCCAAATAAAGTTTTGAATTTTTGGAGGGATCTTCAGTTTCCAAATCCAAGAGTAAGGTTGTGTTTGGAACCATTCTTCCTTCTCTTCCTTCCACCAAGAGTAGGCAAAATCTGTGAAGTGGATGGCTGAGATAGCTACTCTTTGGGCTTCATGGTAGCCATAATAGTCAAATATGGCCTCGGTCTTGGATTCCCAATCCAAATAAGCCTCCACGTCAGATGTTCCCGCAAAAAGTTGAATGGAGAGCTTCACGCCATAGTGTTGTTGTGGTTGGGGCTGCGTGTCTTCACCATTGACGTAGCCAAAACCTCTCTCTTCAAAAGCTTGGCCCCTTGGCTGCATGTCCTTCACCCTTTCTCACTCACGGAAATCCCTAGGCACATTAGGTACTCGCCTTTGCTGCATCGTGGGCACGGTGGTTGCAAGAAAGGGGCGTCGCCGCATTCCTTCGAAGATAGGGCGTGTCGCCGGTGCTTGGAACCACAAGGGTAGCCTTCGGTGTTGGTCTTCGGAAAAGGGGTTGTCTAGCTCCTCTTTTTGGTCGCCAAGATGTGGGTTTGGTGGCACTTGGGTCCGAGCACCTCCCCTTGGTACATTAGATGGCCTGACTTCATGGATGTCATCTTGGAACTCCATGTTCTCCCGGACAAAAGCGAATCTTTCTTCTTGAGAGGGATCCCTCCTAACCTCTCTTAGGCGTTGTTCCAGCCTCTCCTCTAGGGTACCAATGATATCAAGTCGTTGTCTTTCTAGTAACGTCGGAAATTCATCCAAGGTGAACGATCTTGCCTCTTCACGTGAAGGTTCCATGGCTTCCTTCCCTAGGTTTTCTCATGACATCTCTATCTCAAGAATGATATCAAAAACAATCTAATCTAATACTAACAAAGCAAGCAAATTGGTTAAGTTAAGGGAAATAAAATAAAACAAATAAAAACTCTATCTTTAGGACAAGAAAGTACCTTTTCTTGGGGAACACTTCTCTCCTCTATGTTGGTCGTGATCTTGTAATAATGTAATCCCTTTTCTAAATACCTTAACTTGGTCCTAGAGTTAGTGCAATCAAGATAGTATCTCACAGTGCACAAGGAAAAATACCACGCAAGTTCTTAAAAATAAACACGAGAGGTGTTCGATTAGGGTTAGGTCTTCGGCTAGCTTAGGATAGAATATGGCATGCACCAAAGTCAAGAGGTGTTCGATTAGGGTTAGGTCAATTAGATAATCTAGACACTTGTTAAAAAGGACTTTCTTGATTTCTAGAACTCGTGGGATCCGACTTTTTCTAAGCCCAACTTCTTTTTCTTTCTCGTTGGGTCCAAATTTTTCCGAGTCCCACTTCTTTTGTTTCTTGATGAGTCATTGCACTTTTTTTGTACGAATTAGGGTTACTTAACCCTTGTCCCACGAGTTTTAGCCTCTTTTTTTGTACAATAACGTTTAAGATGATATCTAAAAAGACAAGACATGATTTATCCAAAAAATATAGCAAGAAATCACTAACTACCTAAAAGATATAAGCAAATCTATAACTAAATATTATCTAAACACAAAAAGAAAAAGAAAATCTATTTGAAGGAGCAAGTAAAAACAAGATTAGATCCTATGGTTAGGGATGAGATTTGACAAAGATTTGATAGGGTTGTGGGTGTGGTGTGGCGCGCAAGGCATCGGTGGGCGCAAGGATGACTTGCTCTCGGCTTGGCGCAAGGTACCCTCACGGCCTGCCTTCCTAGGGTTTGCAAATTTTTTAAGGTTCCTAGGGCCCTAACTAACGGAAGGCTTCTCACAAGCGTCACGTTCACAAGGTAGGCAAATCGCACTTGGTGAGCGCAAGGTTTGATTGATCTAGTCTTGGGGCTCAAGGAAAACTCTCGGCCTTTCTTGGTGGGGTATTTCCTAATGTTGTTCTAGGATTACTAGGGTACTCTCACAGCATTTTTCACACAAATTCCGCACACAAGGTTGGGTACAAAAATTAGGGCAATAACGACAAGGATTCTCGAACACACATATTACGTTAGAGATTAAGACAAGCAATGGTTTTAGACTTTTAACTTGATCAAGCTATAATACCAAATGATGCATTTTGCCTAAGGATCTTCGTTCTGGTATAAGAAAAGTCATCCTCCAAGGCTTCATGTTGTTCAAGACTCGGATCACTGTCAAGAATGGTTCTTTTTGTGGATTTTAGGGTTTATGTTTGCAAGGAAATAAAAGGGATATGCAATTTAGATCTATTGAATATGACACACCAAGAGATTAAAAAAGGGGTTTTTTGATTCACCGCGGATATGACGCAGCTAGGTAAAACAACCGTTTTGGATATGACTCACCAAAATCGAGTAGATTGAAATGTATATGACTCATGAAGACAAAATACTCAAGAATGTGAACTTCAATGTTCAAAATACTCAATAATCACTATTAAGTTCAAGTCCTTTAACTTTTTTCAACTTTTTTTAAATATAATTAATAACTATCAAATGATTTTAAATTGAAGTTTAAGGTTGAAGTTGAAATTTTATATTTCAAGTTTAAGTTTTATATTTTAAGTTTAAGTTATATATTTTAATTTAAGTTTAACTTATAGATTTTAAGTTTAACTTTTAGATTTTCAGTTTAAGTTTCAAGTTTTATATTTTAAGTTTAAGTTTATATTATGTTTAAGTTTTAAGTTTAAGTTTTATATTTTAAGTTTAAGTTTAAGTTTTAAGTTTTATATTTTAAGTTTAAGTTTGAAGTTTAAGTTTTATATTTCAAGTTTAAGTTTAAATTTAAGTTTTAAGTTGAAGTTTTATATTTTAAGTTTAAGTTTCACTTTAAGTTTTATATTTCAAGTTTAAGTTTTATATTTTAAATTTAAGTTTAAGTTTTATCTTGTAATTTTAAGTTTTATATTTTAATTAAAAAGTTTGAAGTTTAAGTTTAAGTTTTATATTTAAAGTTTAAATTTTTTATTTTAAGTGTAAGCTTAAGTTTTATATTTTAAGTTTAAGTTTTATATGTCAAGTTTAACTTTTGAATTTAAGTTTTCCTTAATTTTAGCTTTAAGGTTTAAGTTTAACTTATAAGTTTTAGATTTTTATATTATGTTTTCTAAGTTTTTAAGAAAATAATATTTTTTAAGTATAACTTTATAAGTTAAAGTTTTCCAAGTGTAAGATATTAAGTTAAAGATTTTAAGATTAAGTTCTCTAAGTTTTTAAGAAATCAATATTTAAGTAAATACTTTAAATAAATCTTGATTTTTTTTCAATAAAAACTTTTTTATGGTCTAAATCGGCGGTTAACCGCCAGTTCAACGACTAGCCGTTGGGACTTTAATACTACAAACCGGAGGTTAACCGCTGGTTCAACGTGGAAGTGTTTAATTATAAAAAAAAACTAAAACTACCCCAAAATCTTATAAATACCACACCCCTTTTCATTTTTTCACACCATTATCTCACATTCTCACTACTCTCTTACTCTCTACCACTACAAGATAATATTTCTAAATCTTTAATTCTCTCTCTAAATATTTTATTAGTTTAATTATTTTAGATTATATTGTTTTTACTTAATTAATTTTGTTCCGCTTTAATTAGGTCTTTTATTATATTACATTTATTATTACATCTTGTTCTTTTATTATATTACATTTATTATTACATCTTGTTTTTTTTAAGTATGAATAATAATAGGACTAGAATAACACTTATATACAATCTTGTTAGGGATAATATTACGAAAGGTCAAGAAAATAACAAAATTGACATTTTTTTTGTAATTATCTTGACAGGAAATATACTCGGATACAGGGAGGAAGTTATGTCATTTTCGATAAACATCTTAAATCATACCACCCCGATCAAGTAGTCGGAGTAGAAGAACAAGTGTAAGACGATAAGTGAGGTTCGTACACTAAAGGTAAGAGAACTATGTGAGCTTTGATTCCTCTAACTCCAAGAGGATATATATAGGCAACTTAATAGTTAATAATAACTATTAAGTTCAAACCCTTTTTTATTTATTTTAATTATAAAAATATCATTACCATTTAACTACTTTACTTAGTATAATTTTTAATATAAAAAAAAAATCTTACATTTTTTTTGATTTTTTTAACCGGGTTCCGAACCGGAATCGAACCCGGTTCAATGGGAAACCAGAGAGAACTGGAACCGGTCTGGCGGTTCCGGGAATTGAACCGAAACCGCTGATTTATGAACCGGGGCCACCATTACCTTCACAAGCTTCTATCACAGGGCTACACGCTCCATTTATATATAACCAACATTATTTTTTAAGCACACGCAAGTCTCATTTAAACCGCGAAATCCACTTAAACGAACGCTCCAAATTAATCCGCATTAAATACATTACGAGTCAGTCCACATTTGATCCGGATCATTGTAATATGATATAGAACAAATGAGGCCCATTGCCCTTTTTCCCATCAAAATCTGATAAATTCCCTACAAAATAATACTTGTTACAAATTGACCCATTTCCTCTCTCTTCCTTACAAGCGCTCCAGTTAGCCACACTCTCTCTCCTCTACGCTCCAGCTCGCGACTGTGTCTCCCCTTAAATTGAGCATTTCCCTCCTCCTCTGACATCGACATCTCCAAATCTACGCCATCATCTTCGTCTTCCTTGCGATCGCCAATGATTCGTACTTGCAGTATCAATTCAACTTCACAAACAAGGACGATGTAAGTAGTCCCGTTTCTAGGTCTCTCTTCTCTGGCGATGCCATGTCATGCTTACATTTAATTGAATTGAATTAATTTGGTTTGTCGAGTGATCAAATGTGGTGAGAGAAACATGGAATCGTAGTGGTAGAAGGCATTTGCAGGACTATACGCTCTACACGGTGCCCTAGGCACTGCCTTTTTGGTGTTTAAAGTCTTCCAAGTCTCTTCGATCCCCACTGATCTCGCTTTGTGCAGTGATAATGTTAGGGCTTGTGATTCTACTTGTCGAGGCTCCAAGTATGTAATCCCATCTTAGTTCTCCCCCTAGTATTTATACTAGTTTAGTTACCTGAGGTTAATTTATCTTTGTGATCTCAAACATGTCATTTTCATATGTATACGGGCTGGTGTATGTGCTCTTGGATCTGTTATTGTTAAACATGCCGGTTACAATAATCTCATGTAGTACTACTTAACACAGTTCCAAGAGGTTTGGGTTCTACTTTCATGGTAATTTCTCAAGTTTTTAGTTGGTTCCTTTGGGTGGATATACAGTTTAGCCAATGTCCTTATGTGAAGAGAGTACATATGTAAATGAATGTGAGATTGGGTCCACCACACTTGTAAGTTTAGGTAATGCCCTTTTGTTAGTGTGGTTGGTATAAGGACTGTTGGAGGTGTAGAGATTTTTCAAATGGGCAAAAGTGGGTTAAAAGCTTTTAAGGCTCTCCCACATCGAGAGTTTTGAATAAATAAGGAGTATTATATATTTGGGGGTTTTCTTAAGAGGGTTACTTAAATTAGAAAGGTGTCCCCCTCACGCGCACCGCCGCCGCTGTCCGGTCGGTCTGTGCATGGTGCGCGGTTGGGTGGTGATGTGTTCTTGCCTCCGATGACAAGCCAATTGTCAAAAGGTGGCGCCTTGGGATCTAGTCTTGGGTGAGAAGTCATGTTGAATGTCACAACAGTGAATAAGATGGCAAACGCGTTGATGAACGCGATGATGAACGTGGTGGTGAACACGGTGTTGGTACGGTGGTGAACGCGGTGGAAGCGGTTGTTGGGGCGAAAGGATAGCGTTGGCGGAAACGATTTGAGGAGGGATAGATGACTTGAAGAGACAAGTCGTTGGTGTCGTAGCGTCAACGGCGGTTGAAGGGAGATGTGAAGAAAGGCTGGCTTGAAGGTTCAAGGGTTTGCCGTAGCGTCGGCGGCGGAGTGAAGGGGATGCAAAGATCGAGGGTTTTGACGTCCGATCAAGGGAAGGAGGATAAACACTCGACTTGAAACCTTGAATTAAATTGAACGTAAGGAAATAACAATAACAAAGGAGGCTTTAAATAGCCAAAGAGCTCGGCTAAGACCTAATGGGCTTGGACCGAGACGAACCTATAGGCTAGCCCATGCAAGCATGCAAAATGCACAAACCCAAAAATAGAAAAGACTATAAAAGGAAACTATCTAAAATAAGCAATAATACCAAATATAGAAAATGTCTCGAAACTATGAAAACGACGCGTTGAATGGGTACAAACACCGCGAGGAACAACGACTAAGGGTCGATGGCCTCGCGAGTGGGTGCACGCGATGTTGGCTTTGAAGAATGCATTGTTTCGATGCCAATAGTGGCGAGGATGACGAGTCTTGGGTTTTCGTCTGGGCTTCCTTGGCCAGCGACGACGCGTGCGACAAGTGATGCGACAGCGGAAGAGATGACTTTGGACCTAGACCTTGTGACTGGGCCCTCTGAGCGTAGGCTCATGGCTTCTTCCTCGTCTTGGGCCGTCATGGGAGACAGGGTCACATCACCCTCCCTCACTTGGTTGTGAAGCGTCCCCACTTCACCATCATCAAACTCTGGCTCAACATATGGTGTCAAGTCCTCCACGTTGAAGGACGCATGGACTCCAAAATCTTGTGGGAGCTCGAGTTGATAGGCATTGTCCCCTATGGCCTTTATCACGCGGAAGGGGCCATCTCCACGTGGTGCCAATTTGTGCTTACGCTGCAAGGGGAACCTTTCTTTTCGCATGTGCACCCAAACGAGGTCCCCGGGTGCAAAAACGACGCGGCGTCTGCCAGTGTTCTTCTGGGATGCATATTGCGCGGCTCTTCTCTCCAATTGGTCTCCGATTCTTCGATGGAGCTCTTGTACATGCTCAACGCGATTGGCGGCGGAGACATGCACTGGGTCTCGTAGTGGTCGCGGTGACAAATCAAACGGTGTAAATGGGTTCATGCCATACACCACTTCAAAAGGGGTCAACTTGGTCGCCGTGTGCTTGCATCTATTGTAACAAAACTCGATAAGTGATAGTAAGTCCTCCCAATGCCTAGGGTTGGCTTTGAGCATCGTGCGAAGGAGGGCTCCTAGAGTTCTATTCGTGACCTCTGTTTGGCCATCGGTTTGGGGGTGGTAGCTAGTGGAAAATAGGAGTTTGGTTCCTAGCTTACCCCAAAGAGTTCTCCAAAAATGACCAACGAACTTAGAATCCCTATCACTCATTATTGTACGCGGGACTCCATGAAGACGCACCACATGCTCAAAGAATAGATCGGCAATCTCACTAGCACTATGGGTTGTCTTACAAGCTATAAAATGTGCCATCTTAGAAAATCTATCTACGACCACAAAAATAGAGTCTTTACCTCGTTTAGAGATGGGCAAACCCGTGATGAAATCCATAGACAAATCTTCCCAGGGGGCACTAAGAATGGGCAATGGGGTGTAGAGGCCGTGTGGGCTTGACCTAGCTTTGGCTCTTTGGCACGTCACACAACTTCTACAAAACCTAGTCACTTGGTGGGTCATCTTAGGCCAAAAGAAATGTTCTCTTAAAGCGGCCAAGGTCTTACTAATCCCAAAGTGTCCACGACTTTCGTGTGCCTCCTGAAGCAAAAGGAACCTAATGGAAGACCTAGGGATGCAAAGGCGACTAGCCTTGTATAATAAACCCTCAGAAAGGAAATAGGACTCAAACTCACACGATCTCAGGCAATGCTCTAAAATAGATGCAAAGAAAGGATCACTAGCATATAATTCTTTAATCAAAGCAAAACCCAAAACTTTAGTTTGCACATCAGTCAAGAGAACATACCTTCTAGATAACGCATCTGCGACAATGTTCTCCTTTCCTTTCTTGTGGACCACGACACGAGCATGGCATCGATTGAGGTGGGCTTGGCTCTTCAAATAGCTCAAGGCTGTGTGTTCGCTGTGGATGACAAATTCACGCGGCCAAAGGTAATGTTTCCATGTCTTTAGCACGCGTATGAGGGCATACAACTCTTTGTCGTAGGTGGGGTAATTTAGTGTGGCCCCTGTGAGCTTCTCACTAAAATATGCAATGGGCCTCTTCTCTTGGTGTAGCACACCACCAATGCCTATGTCTGAGGCATCACACTCCACCTCGAAGTGTTTGGCGAAGTCGGGAAGCTGGAGCAATGGTGCCTGGCACAAGTCCCTCTTCAAAGCTGAGAAGGCTTTCGTGGGACTCAAGCCACAAGACAGTGCTTCCCTTCTTTGTCAATTCATGCAATGGCGCGACAATGGAAGAGAAGTCTCGAACAAAGCGCCTATAAAATCTTGCGAGGCCTAGAAAGCTTCGCACCTGTGTCGGCGTCATCGGAGTTGGCCACTCTTTGATGGCCGCGATCTTTGCCTCGTCGATGCGTAGACCATCACTACTCACGACGTAGCCCAGGAAATTTGTGGACGCGGAGCAAAAACTGCACTTGGCCAGATTGGCAAACAGGCTCTCGCGTCGAAGGCATTCGAGCACAAGTCGAAGGTGATCGACATGCTCTTCCAGACTCTGTGAATACACAAGGATGTCATCGAAGTAAACGACGACAAACTTGCCAAGGAATGTTCTCAAGACGTGGTTCATCACGCGCATGAAGGTGCTGGATGCGTTCGTGAGCCCAAATGGCATGACAAGCCACTCGTAGAGCCCGTACTTTGTCTTGAACACGGTCTTCCACTCATCACCTTCTTTCATCCTGATCTGGTGATAACCACTCTTCAAATCTATCTTGGAGAAAAGTGTGGCGCCATGAAGTTCATCAAGCATATCGTCAAGGCGTGGAATAGGATGTCGATACTTGACGGTGATCTGGTTTATCGCACGACAGTCAACACACATTCTCCATGTGCCATCTTTCTTGGGCACAAGGATCACAGGCACAGCTCAAGGGGAGAGAGATTCCCTGATGTAGCCGTGATCCAACAACTCTTGCACTTGGCGCTGTAGCTCTTTGGTCTCTTCTGGGCCAGCTCTATACGCAATGCGATTGGGCAAGGAAGCACCTGGCACAAGGTTAATCTGGTGCTCAATGCCTCTCAGTGGAGGTAAACCTTGTCACAACTCATCAAGAAATACATCGTCGAACGCGGTGAGCAAGGTCGCGATGACTGGTGGCACGGATGCGGTGTTCAACGACTCAGTGATGCATGGAGTGGGCACAAGCAGAAAACATGGAGCTTTGCCAGACAAACACTTAGTGAGGTCACTGGGCCTGGCTAAAAGCATGCGTTGCTCACACTTTCCTTGCAAAGGAGTCGTCGTGACACCTAAACAAATAAAATAATCCTAACAAACCTAAACAAGTAGTAGAGGCAAGCAAGGGTCGAATCCACAGAGAGGAAGTGATCTTTCTAAGTATTTATGAGCATGCAAAGTAACAAAGGGGGGTTTTGATTATCAAGCAGAGCAAAGCAAACAGGTTTAATTGACTTGAGAATATGGTTGGGGAAAGTAGTTCCACTAGAACGAGATCCACAATACAGAGATATAAGTTGATCACATAAATCTATTCAATCCAAGTTCTTTTACTATTCTTATGGTTGTTCCCACCCTGATCTTAAGTACTACCGATCTCACAGTTGTCGATAGACTTATTACTATGCCAATGATAAAATACCACCAGTCACGCGATACCAGACCGGGGTACTTTACCACCAACAAATCAATAGCAATGCACACAAGGATATAGGATACATGCAAGTAGAAAGACGTACAAGTACTCACTTCCCTACTTAACATGCAACTGATTCTCACTCACAATTGTACGCTCGGAACCCCTATACGCACAATCGTGTTTGCCACTAGATAAGCACTCGGAACCCCTATATGCAAATCCTAGCAATTGATAAATAGTATTCAACCTAGCTGGTCAGACTATGAAGAATAACGATAAATCAATAATCAATATATCCAAGAGAATCAAACCAATATACATAAGAATAAGAACAAGGAATAAAAATCTCACAACCGAATCAACTGTATTGCTTCAAACGTCTAGCAGAACAAAGGTGTTTAGTTCTCCATGGGTTGAAAACCCTGGAGGCCGAATGAAAATGAACTAAGTCTCCGAAGGAGAATTGTAACTTCTGGCAACTAGGTTAACAAAAGAGTATTTAACCTAAATCTAAAAGTGATAAAAATAATAAAAGGAAATAACAATAAAATAATAGTAAAATAAACAAACAAATTTTGGGGAAGTTAATCCCGTAATCTTGCAATTCTCGGCCTCTCTCTCGGTCGGCAAAACGAACAGCAAAGCCTCCACAATTTGGCCCAATTCCAAGGCAGTTGCGGCCCACTTCGTTCAGCACATGCACGGCCCAACTTCAGCAAATGCCGTCGCTGACATCATACTCCATCACGCCTCCGCTTCAGCTTCAATTCGCGCTTCTAATTCTTCGGCTTCAACATGCGGCCTTTCTTCAATTGGGCCTATCTTCATCAATTTCCAGCACTCACGCGGACTTGCTTAATTAATTTGCTGCTTCAATTCACGTGGCCGCGGGGCGGCATCCTTCTCTGAGACCCACCGTCGGGTCGCGGTGGCTCTGGCGCGGGGCGGTGATTTTTGCCCGCCTTCTCCTTTTCTTCTGCTCTTTATTGTGGTTCCTTCATGTATTTTTCTTCGTCTCCTCAGGTGGTCAACTCCTCTTCCTCTGGATGTCTCCAATTAGCTCCTCCAGACCACCAAAACCACACTTCTCAGCTCTAACTCCATAATCTCCAATTGTGCATAAAATCCAACCAAATGGCGCCTCAAACCTGGTAATAACCCTTAGATATGTGCTACAAAATAGCACTTATCATCTGGAGGCACATATTTCTTTGTCATCACGTACATGAGTTGGTGCCACTCTGTGACCCGTGTCCTTTGGCGTCGGACGTAGTCATCCTCGAAGCGATGCCACCACACTCTCGCGGGTCCTCGGAAATTAAGTGTCGCGGCGTCGACATGCTCCTCAAGGGGCACTCGACAATATCGAAGTGTGTACTCCGTAGCCTGCACTCATTCAAGAAAAACAGAGGGGTTGTATTCACCATGAAAATGCTCTACTTTTACCTTGACTTGGTGGCATTGGAATAGAGGCTGGGCAAGTGCTTGGTTGAACGCGTTGTTTGGCGCGACGTCGTAGAGAGGGTTCTCAAAGGCGCGCACTCCATGTGGTCTATCGCGTCCAACCTGGCGTCTATCGCGTTCTTGGCGATCTTCGCGGACATACTCATCCCTGGGCACATAGGCGTCATCGCGTTGACATCTTCGCGGCTGGGCATCGTAGTTATCGCGTCGAATGTCTCTTTGCATAACATCGCGGTGCTCGCCGCCAATGTCACGAACGCGTTCTCCTTGGGGCTGGAGATGCGGTGGAGGTATCCAATCTGAAGGGCGATCCTGCAATTCTAGTGGATCTCCAAGAGGAGGGTGAAAAAAATTAGGGTTGACCATACCTGAGTCCTCGATCTCTTCGTCATCATACTCATCGAAGTCGTCGTGGACATTGGGTGTGATTAACACGTAGCCATCAGATCCGTAACGCGGCGTTCGAACACTCTGGTGTCGAAGGTGATCGCGTACATCATGGCTCTGTGGCTGGGTAGTTGGTGTCCGCAAGTTGGTCTCATCGCGTCACGTATGCCCATATGGTCGGCGACTGGGTCTCCTTGGCTTCGCGTCGGCTGGCTCGGCTCGGCGAGGGTGGCCTTCGCGTGGCGCTGAGTCCGGTACGTGTCTTTGGGTTCTCCTAGAGGCATAGCGCTCATCAAAGTTGTATGGTTCAGAATACTCACCTTGAGTGTCCTCGGCGTCGCGGTCGTAGTCGGAGCCGTTGTCGAAGCCAGCGGTTGTGGCTCTGGGCACGTAGCGGTCCGCGTGGGAAACGAAGCCTTGGCGACGCTCGATGACACTTTGCATACGATGGAGTTGTGGTTGATGATGAGATGTCGAAGGCATGATTCCTTTGCCTTTGTCGACTCGTGTCTTTGATGGACCGGCGTCGGTGGCTCGTGGTTGAGTCGGCGCGTCCATTGGACTCAGGGGAGTTGGGTTGGGCACGAGTTGTGCATCGCGTTGTTGGGCTCTCAAAGCTGCGTTCTCTTGTCTAAGGGCTTGGATCTCCCTTTGCTCCTCAGACAACGCGATGAGAGGGTCCTGTTGTGAGGGTCAACCAGTGGTTGGTCTTGGGGTAAATCCAACGGTGGTTGAGGTGGGTTGTTGTTGTCGACTCCAGGTTGGTTTTCACCGTGTTCAATCGTCATGGTACCTATAACAATATGGCCAGACATGGGAGTAAAAATGAACCAAAAGACAACGAAGAACAACAACCAAGCAAATCACTAGTCAAGTTACAAAGTTCACGTAGGTAGGGCTAGTTTGGGCTTGCCGTGAGGGCGGCTTGGCTTGACAAGAGATGGTGTATCAAGCAAGTTGCAATCAAACAAACAAGAACAAATTGAAACCCTAAAACAAACGTAAACAAAGCAACCTAAGAAGCAAGAAAGTACCTTCTAGGAAGCTTGACCTAGACGGTGGAGAGGTTGAGAAGATGAGCTTAGACCGAGAGTGGGTTAGGGTTGCCTTATTTTGGCTTTCCCTAACTTTGGACTTTTTTTTTTTGAATATCTTTTGGATATCTTTTTTTTTTAATATCTGAAATCTTATCTTTTGATCTTTTCGGATTTACAAAAGGAAACAAAAATAAAATCGGTCTAAGTAACAAGAATATCACAAGTGTGATTTTAGAGATAGGAGAGAGAAGATAAGAGTTGATATGATATCTTATAAGGAAATTGGTTAACTTAACTAAAAAGTAAACTCTAGCAAACAAGAAAACTCTATCCACGCGTGAAATAAAGAAACAAAATATTCTAGCATGCAAGATAACAAATTACCTAACACACCAAAACTTAGGAAACAAGAAAAAAAATTCGGCCAAGATAGGATCTTGTAGAAACTGAAGGTGTTGCAAAGATGGTAATTCTGGTTTTTCTCGCGAGATCTTACGAAAGCAAACGATGGGGGTCAAGAAAAATTGTGAACAAAATGCAAACTTGAGTTCGTGACTTACAAGACTGCTGGGCTCTGATACCAGTTGATGTGTTCTTGCCTCCGATGACAAGCCAATTGTCAAAAGGTGGCGCCTTGGGATCTAGTCTTGGGTGAGAAGTCACGTTGAACGTCACAGCAGTGAAGAAGATGGTGAACGCATTGATGAACGCGATGATGAACGTGGTGGTGAACACGGTGTTGGTGCGGTGGTGAACGCGGTGGAAGCGGTTGTTGGGGCAAAAGGATAGCGTTGGCAGAAGCGATTTGACGAGGGATAGATGACTTGAAGAGACAAGTCGTTGGTGTCGTAGCGTCGACTGCGGTTGAAGAGAGATGCGAAGAAAGACTGGCTTGAAGGTTCAAGCGTTTGCCATAGCGTCGGCGGCGGATTGAAGGGGATGCGAAGATAGAGGGTTTTTACGTCCAATCAAGAGAAGGAGGATAAACACTCGACTTGAAACCTTGAATTAAATTGAACGTAAGGAAATAACAATAACAAAGGAGGCTTTAAATAGCCAAAGAGCTCGGCTAAGACCTAATGGGCTTGGACCGAGACGAACCTATAGGCTAGCCCATGCAAGCATGCAAAATGCACAAACCCAAAAATAGAAAAGACTATAAAAGGAAACTATCTAAAATAAGCAATAATACCAAATATAGAAAATGTCTCGAAACTATGAAAACGACGCGTTGAATGGGTACAAACACCGCGAGGAACAACGACTAAGGGTCGATGGCCTCGCGAGTGGGTGCACGCGATGTTGGCTCTGAAGAATGCATTGTTTCGATGCCAATAGTGGCGAGGATGACGAGTCTTGGGTTTTCGTCTGGGCTTCCTTGGCCAGCGACGACGCGTGCGACAAGTGATGCGACAGCGGAAGAGATGGCTTTGGACCTAGACCTTGTGACTGGGCCCTCTGAGCGTAGGCTCATGGCTTCTTCCTCGTCTTGGGCCGTCATGGGAGACAGGGTCACATCACCCTCCCTCACTTGGTTGTGAAGCGTCCCCACTTCACCATCATCAAACTCTGGCTCAACATATGGTGTCAAGTCCTCCACGTTGAAGGACGCATGGACTCCAAAATCTTGTGGGAGCTCGAGTTGATAGGCATTGTCCCCTATGGCCTTTATCACGCGGAAGGGGCCATCTCCACGTGGTGCCAATTTGTGCTTACGCTGCAAGGGGAACCTTTCTTTTCGCATGTGCACCCAAACGAGGTCCCCGGGTGCAAAAACGACGCGGCGTCTGCCAGTGTTCTTCAAGTAGTTATACTAGATGGAATGAATTACAAGAGGTGTTCCTAGAAAATGATGATTTTATTCAAGTAGTTAGAGGTCGACTATGTTATTCTATAGCCTGCTCCGACTCCTGCTGCACCGACTCCACCAACTCCTGATCCGGTCACTCATGTCGTTTTCAACAATCCAAGGATGGACGGATCTGCATCTCAAGAAGGTAATTCGACTGCTGTAGATGACCATACTATGAAAAAATATGAATATGATAATATAACAGTTTGTGGTCATGTGCTTAGTCATGTTACGAATCCTATTTTCGATTTACTGGCTACCCACAAATCTGCAAAGGTGATGTGGGATTTATTGGAGACTAAATATTCTACTGATGATGTTGGAAAGAAAAAGTACGTGTGCGGGAAGTTCAGGCAGTTCAAGATGATGGGCAAAAAGCCTATCATGGCTTAAGTCCATGAGTACGAAAATCTGATGGCTGACATCCTGGCTGAGGGGATGAAGATATGCATAGTTCTATAGGCCAACTTTTTGATTGAGAAACTGCCTGATTCTTGGGCCAACTATTGCAACCATCTGAAGCACAAGAAGAAGGATTTGACCCTGGTTGAACTCATCAGCCACATGAAGATTAAGGAGGCGAATTGCCTCAAAGTAAGCATGCTGATCAGCACTACTTTATAGTTCTTATCTAGGAGTTGTTACCGGTGTTTAGGGTGCCATTTGTAGGGATTTAGAGCACAACGGTGGAGTATGTAGTTGGAGAGATGAAGTGTGGATATGGTGGTGTGAAGAAGCTAATTGAAGACATTCAAAAGACGAGGAGAAGACCACCTGAGGAGACGAAGAAGAATAGAAGGAAGAGCCGCACAAAGAAGGAGAAGAGGGTCTGCCATGACCAACCACGACCAAGAAGGAGTGCACGAAGAAGCCGCGGCGAAAGGCGAGGCGCGGACCAGCGAATGCCACTTCCGCGACCGCGGCGAAGTCATCCGCGCCCGCGGAAAATCCCACCTGTGCAAATGTCGAGAGCAAAGATCCATTATCCGCGACCGCGGATTTGGTGCCGCGACCGCGGAAGGACACGGGGGCGAGCCCGACGAATCTTTTCCGAGTTTTCTTATTTTTTATTATTTTCCGATTTTTATTCTTTTATATTTCGATACTTTAGTTTTATTTCCTTTTAGATGAGGTTTGTGATCTTGGGCTTTAGGTTAAGTCTATTTAACCTAAATTCCATAGCCTCCATTCATTCATCTTGGTATCATCAACAATCACGTTTTAGCATTCAACAGTTTTCCCTTTGAAGTTTATTTGTTTCCAAGAACTATGAGGAGCTAAGCACCCTTTGCTTAGTCGGACGATTGAAGCCTTCAATTGATATACGGTTGTGAGATTCTAATTCTATTTCTTTCCCTTTGAATGTATTGATTCTCTTGTGCTTCATCCCATTGATTATTATTGATTTCGCTTGTTGGATGCAACTAGTTGTTATTAGTAATTGTCTATTGCTAGGGTTTGGTAATTACTGTTTGAGTTACCTAATTCATGTGTAGCAACTGCAATACTCTAAGAACTGTTTGGGACTAGTTTATTGTAGGGAGAAATAATTGCATGCAATAGTATGACTGTTTGCTACTCTTGCATGTATCTATCGAAATTCCTGTGCTCATTGCTGCTATTGAATTGACGCGTGAGGTTTTCATAGTTATTTAATAGTTAGTATTCTCAGGGTCTGTTTGTCCTGTTTATAACTTATGAAAAGGAATAGGAACATTCATAGGAAGGAATTAGAGAGAATCTAGGATCAACCAATCAAATGAATGGTGGATATTTGTTTGGCTAAGTACTTTTCCCAAATTGATTACACCTTTTGCTTTGTTTTACTTTACTTTGTTATTTACTTTCAATCAAACCAACCAAAACCCCCTTTTGTTACTTTTGACATACACTTGTGTACTTAGAAAGATTATTTCCTCCCTATGGGATTCGACCCTTGCTTGCCTTTGCTACTTGTTTAGGATTATTTTGTTTAGGCGCCTCGACAATGCCTATCAAATTGGCGCCGTTGTCGGGGAGGCAAGTTTTAATTTTTCTTTGTGATCGTTTGTGTGTCAACTTTTGTGTGGATCTATCTTACGGTCCACACCCGTGCTACTAAGTTTTGTTTTTTCCTTTTTGATTTTGATACAGAGATGGATAGATTTCCACATTTCCGTCAGGAGCCGCAATATGACCCATACTCATACGCATACACTCCAGGGTGGAGAGATCACCCCAATTCGAGTTATGGGCACCAGCACTACCCTCTATATGGTCATGACTACCAGGAGTTCTACCCGGGGCCACAGTCGTTCTATCAGCAGGGCACTCCACAGCAGTATAGTCCAGTCTACGAGCATAGACCACCGGTGACCAATCCAAGTTCCTTCAATCTGCTTACGCAAAGCATCCAGAACCTGGAGAATCAGACTAGGCAAATGGATCAAGCAATAAGCAGATTGAAGGCCATGGCGTCGTCCAGTAACCAGAACTTGGAGAGTCAGATGGAGAATATGGTTCAAGCGGTGAGCAGAACGGACGCCATGATAACAACGCTATCTCACCTAGTAGTGTGCTAGGAGGAGAATGCCTTTTCGATGGCCATACGAAGGATTGAGGAACTGCTTGTCACCCCCTTAGCTGAAAGGGAACAACAAATTTATGAGACGGGTACAGAGCACATCGAGATGTCTGCGGAAGAGAACCCGAGACCGCGGGAGGTGTACCTCAACCGCGTTCCAACCACTAAGGAGATGGGCATTCCAGACGATATTTTGGATCGTGGGGTGCTTTCTGAAGAAGCTTATTTTCTGGAACTGGAGGAAATCGACGCTATTCCGCGACCGCAGATGGATTCCCGCGATCGCGAGATAATCTGCCATGAGGAGGAGCAGGTCGAGAGTTTTCCGCGATCGCAGATGGAACTCTGCGATCGCGGAAAATCCGCTGAAGACGAAGCACTGTTCGAGAATATTCCGCGACCGCGGACACCAAACCGCGATCGCGGAAATGACCCTGCGACGCCCGTTCCTCTCGAAAACGCCCCGGCAGCCCCAGACCCTCTCCCGGCTGCCTATGATGAATATGTGTTTCCCAACTCCTCTCCACTTGTTTTGATGCACCCCGTCATACCCTTCCCTGAGGCATTACAAGATACTCGAAGGCTGAAGAACAACAAAGAACTATATGACACCTTCAGTATCTGTGAAGCAACCATCCCTTTGGTCAAACTGGCACACAACAACCCTCCCTGCACAGAATTTTTAAGGACACTGCGCAAGATCAAGAAAAAGCCAAAGGGGAAGCACAAGAAGAAATTGGGATTCAAAGGGCAAATTTCTCTACGCTGGATACAGAGCAGGTTAAGCCAGCAACCCCTGAGATGTTGGGTAGGCCATTTATAAAGATGGCAAGTGCAATCATGGATGTACACAGCGGTCTACCCATCATGAAGTGCGGGAGAATGAGGGAGAGGCTCAACATAGAGCACATAAAGAGGCATCCACCTGATATTGATCTCAAGAGTTCAGTTGTTGTGAGCAACCCGAGTTGATGTGGAAGAGCAGTATGTCGAGCCATGACGTTAAATAAGGCGCTGCTCGGGAGGCAACCCGAGGTATATATTTCTTTCCAGTCTTTCCTTTCCTTGTTTGTTTTAGTTATTAGTGTGTTATTTTGTTTTTGTTTTGTTTTTGTTTTGCGTTTCGACTAACCTGCAGGGAGGAGGCCCGAACCATATTGAAGACGGTGTTACCTACACCATTGTAAGTCCTCGTATTACCCTATTCAAAAAAAAAAAAAGTTCTACCGAAGGCTAGCTGTCCGAGCTACCCATGGAGAGAAGGTGCGCATCATGTTTCCAAGGAGGAGACACTCGCCCCATATTTTTATTTGGCAACGATGATGGACCTACAATTGACAGCTGAGGAGGAGGAACACTAGAGCCCATACCACGATTACATCTGGGCCTATTTTTGTGTTCGTTAAAGGCCATGCAACCCCGTTCCCTTGATTTACCACTTCTCACCACAGTGGTTCCTTTTGGTTGCATGGTAGGAGTTGATTAAGTTGAAGGCCATGCAGCCCTGATTTCCTTGATGACCACTACACATTATAGTGGTTCCCTTTGGTTGCACGGTAGAGTTGAGTTTGAAGATGCCCACGCAACACCAGAGACATGCGCTTTCATTGATGTACCGCCAGCAACAACGTTCCAGTCCAAGCCAACTCAGCGACGTTGTGAGTACTTTTCCACTTTTCCCTGTGCTTTATTATTTTTGTCTTTCATTACATTGAGGACAATGCAATGTTTAAGCATGGGGGAGGATTCTATACTTGTGAGTCGCTGAGGAGAAAAATAAAGAAAAAGCCAAAAATTTGAAAAAAGGCAAAAGAAAAATCCTAGGATAAGTCGAAAACCCGAAAGGGCGACTTAGGTAAAAAGCAGGTGGCTTGGACCAGCATTAGGCTGGGGTAAAAATTGGTCAAGAGTGACGTGAGCTTTATGTGAGCACATCTATTGAAAAATGAAATGAGTGGCTTGGTGAAAACCCAAAAGGGCGCCTTGGCAAAATGAGTGAAAAGAAGAAGAGTGATTATTAGGATTCCTCATTTTACCTGGCGTGGTGACATAAGAAGAGGTGATATAAGGAGGATTCGGGTAGGTCACTCTGGGAGGCATAAGAAGATAGATGGAGGTTAGGATTAGATTTCTATTCACTCTATGGTGTTCGGGATAAGCTTGGGGAAAGTACTCTGCTTTCCTTTTAGCTTGGGTGTGTGTGGTCATTTGATTTGGTTATGTGTTGTGTTGTGTTGAGCTTATTGTATTGGTGCCTTGGAGTTCATGTTAGGTGCAATTCTTAGTGGAGATGATTTTTCTATGCTTCCTGAGACCTTGGGGTTTTGATTGGAGGAGTAGGTTTCTTTTAGCTTACTCGAGGACGAGCAAGGTTTAAGCATGGGGGAGTTTGATCAGCACTACTTTGTAGTGCTTATCTAGGAGTTGTTACCGGTGTTTAGGGTGCCATTTGTAGGGATTTAGAGCACAACGGTGGAGTATGTAGTTGGAGAGATGAAGTGTGGATATGGTGGTGTGAAAAAGCTAATTGAAGACATTCAAAAGACGAGGAGAAGACCACCTAAGGAGATGAAGAAGAAGAATAGAAGGAAGAGCCACACAAAGAAGGAGAAGAGGGTCTGCCGCGACCAAGAAGGAGTGCACGAAGAAGCCGCGGCGAAAGGCGAGGCGTGGACCAACGAATGCCACTTCCGCGACCGCGGCGAAGTCATCCGCGCCCGCGGAAAATCCCACATGTGCATGTCGAGAGAAAAGATCCATTATCCGCGACCGTGGATTTGGTGCCGCGACCGCGGAAGGAAACGAGGGCGAGCCCGACGAAGCTTTTCCAAGTTTTCTTAATTTTTATTATTTTCCAATTTTTATTCCTTTATATTTCGATACTTTAGTTTTATTTCCTTTTAGATGAGGTTTGTGATCTTGGGCTTTAGGTTAAGTCTATTTAACCTAAATTCCATAGCCTCCATTCATTCATCTTGGTATCATCGACAATCACGTTTTAGCATTCAGCAGTTTTCCCTTTGAAGTTTATTTGTTTCCAAGAACTATGAGGAGCTAAGCACCCTTTGCTTAGTCTGATGATTGAAGCCTTCAATTGATATACGGTTGTGAGATTCTAATTCTATTTCTTTCCCTTTGAATGTATTGATTCTCTTGTGCTTCATCCCATTGATTATTATTGATTTCACTTGTTGGACGCAACTAGTTGTTATTAGTAATTGTCTATTGCTAGGGTTTGGTAATTACTGTTTGAGTTACCTAATTCATGTGTAGCAACTGCAATACTCTAAGAACTGTTTGGGACTAGTTTATTGTAGGGAGAATTAATTGCATGCAATAGTATGACTGTTTGCTACTCTTGCATATATCTATCAAAATTCATGTGCTCATTGCTGCTATTGAATTGACGCGTGAGGTTTTCATAGTTATTTAATAGTTAGAATTCTCAGGGTCTGTTTGTCCTGTTTATAACTTATGAAAAGGAATAGGAACATTCATAGGAAGGAATTAGAGAGAATCTAGGATCAACCAATCAAATGAATGGTGGATATTTGTTTGGCTAAGTACTTTTCCCAAATTGATTACACCTTTTGCTTTGTTTTACTTTACTTTGTTATTTACTTTGAATCAAACCAACCAAAACCCCCTTTTGTTACTTTTGACATACACTTGTGCACTTAGAAAGATTACTTCCTCCTTGTGGGATTCGACCCTTGCTTGCCTTTGCTACTTGTGTAGGTTTGTTTAGGATTATTTTGTTTAGGCGCCTCAACAACGCTTATCACATGCCTCTAAAGTTTCTGATAATTCGGTTAAGGCTAATCTTATAGAGTCTTCTACCAATGCTGACGGGTTCAAAAAAAAGGACTCAAATGTTGGACCTAAGAAGGACAAGGTGCAAAACAAGAAGGGTCCTAATTTCAAGAAGCGTGGAAAGCCTTCTGACAAGTCCAAGCAAGGTTGCTATGTCTATGGGAAGTTGGGACATCATACTTTCCAGTTGTACCACAAGGCTAACAACCAGAAGAACATCCCTAAGCCTAATGGAGATCAGCCCAAGCCGCAGGCCAACCTTGCTGAAGGAAACGAGCAACTGATTGCTATGATCACTGAAGCAAACCATGTAGCTAAAAAGGTAGAATGATTGTTGGACACTGGAGCAACCAAGCATTTTTGCGCTGATAGGGAGCTCTTTGTTGAGTTTGAGGAAGCTGTTGAAATAGACCAAGTCTACATGGGGAACTCTAGCGTCTCTCAGGTCATTGGGAAAGGGAAGGTGTCTCTGAAGCTCACTTTATGGAAGTCTGTTTTATTACATAATGTTCTATATGTACCTTCTTTGCGTATAAACTTGATTTTATCTGGTTTGCTTGAAATTGCTGACATAAAACAAGTGATTGAAGCTGGTAAAATAGTCTTATCTAAGAATGGTGAATTTGTAGGATATGGCTATAGGTCTGGATGCTTGTATGTGCTTGAGACTTTGATTGATAATGAGAATGTTTCTTCTTCTGCTTATATCGTTGAATCTTTGGATTTATGGCATGCTAGACTTGGACATTTAAATGTAAATCAGTCAACCGTTTGCTTGCAATGGGTTTAATTACGAATTTGGCAAAAGATGGTCATGGAAAATGTGGTGTATGTGTTGAGGCTATATACAAGAGAAAGTCTTTCAATTATGTAAATGAAAGGACATTTGAGTTGTTGGAATTAGTCCATTCAGACTTAGCGGAATTCAGAAACACTAAAAGCAAATGTAGTAAAAAGTATTATATCACTTTTGTAGGTGATCATTCTAGATACACCAAATTGTATTTATTGAGATCCAAGGATGAAGCTGAAAATATGTTTTACATTTATAAGGCATAAGTAGAAAACCAATTTAATCGAAAAATCAAAAGAATTAGATCTGATAGAGGAGGTGAATACATTACCAACTCTTGGAAGGAATTCTGTGAGAACAATGGTATCATTCATGAATTTACAACTCCATACAGCCCACAACAAAATGGTATAGCAAAAAGGAAAAATAGAACTTTGAAAGAAATGATGAATGCTTTGCTTTCTAGTTTTGGTTTTCCTGATAACATGTGGGGTGAAGCTGTATTGACTTCCAACCATATTCTCAACAGAGTTCCTCATAAAAAGCTAAACAAGACACCTTATGAGTTATGGAAAGGGCATTCGCCTAATCTAAAATTTCTGAAAGTGTGGAGGTGTCTAGCTAAAGTGGGATTGCCTGCTTTTAAAGTTGATGCAATCGGATCTAAAACTTTTGATGTTGTATTAATTGGTTAAGCTAAAAATAGTGCAACTTATCGATTCATGTGTTTGAGTGATCGTTCATTGTGTCAATATTGTGATGCTGAATTCTTTGAGCAAATATTTCCTTTAAAGAAAAATGATGTGCAAACTGATTCTACGCCTAGAGTTGTTGCATTTTCCTCTATGACTTTAACTTCCATGCCAATTGATGAAATTGAACCTAGGAGGAGTAAGAGACAAAGAAAAGGAACTAGTTTTGGTCCTGATTTTATGACTGCTTTCTGATTGAACTCAATGATTATGATGAATTGAATGATACATTCATTAGTGTGCATATGCTAGAGGATGATCCTAAGACATATGATGAAGATGTGAGTTCATTAGATGCTAGTTTTTAGAAAGATGCAATTCAAAATTGAAATAGAATCTATTATGTCTAATCGCACATGGGAAGTAGTTGACATGCCTAAGGGAAACAAAGCCATTGGATGTAAGTGGATCTTTAAGAAGAAACTTAAAATAGATGGCTCAGTTGATAGGTATAAGGCAAGACTAGTTATTAAAGGATTCACTCAAAAATACGGGATTGACTTCTTTGACACTTATTCTCATGTGACTAAGATCTCTACCATACGTGCATTATTTGCTTTAGCTTCTAGCTACAAGTTGTTAGTACATCAGATGGATGTTAAGACTGCATTTTTAAATGGTGATCTTCATGAAGAAATTTATATGGAACAACATCCTGGGTGCATAGTTCCAGGGCAGGAAAACAAGGTGTGCAGACTTACGAAGTCACTTTATGGGTTAACGCAAGCACCAAAGCAATGGTATGAAAAGTTTCATAAGACTATTCTGATGCATGTGTTTAATAAAAAATGTTTGGTGTCGATTGTGTGATTATATGTCTATATGTTGATGACATGCTTATCTTTGGAACACACATTAATGTCATAAACACGACCAAACTATTTTTGTCCTCTCGTTTTGATATGAAAGACTTAGATGAAGCTGATGTGATTCTAGGTGTTAAAGTAACTAGAATAGAAAATGGTTTCACTTTGTCTCAACCACATTATGTAGAGAAAGTATTAAAAAATTCAATCAATTTGATTTGGTGCCAGTAAGGACTCCTTATGACTCAAACATGCAATTAAAGAAAAATTGTGGTGATAGTGTATCACAAAATGAATATGCTAAAGTAATTGGGAGCTTGTTGTTTGTAATGAATTGTACTTGGCCTGATATTTCTTATGTTGTTAGTAGACTTAGTCGGTATACACATAGCCCTAGTAAGGATCATTGGTGTGCACTCAACAGATTATTGAGATATCTAAGAAGCACCATAGATTGGGGTTTGCACTTTATTGGTTATCCTAAAGTTTTAGAGGGATATTGTGATGCAAATTGGGTTATCGATAATGATGAAGTTAGCTTCACTAGCGGATATGTTTTTACATTATATGGTGGTGCTATTTCTTGGAAGTCTTCTACCAGACTTGCATTGCTAGATCTACTATGAGTTCTGAGTTCATAGCTTTAGAGTTAGCAGGTCAAGAGGCTGAGTGGTTAAGAAGCTTACTGGATGACTTACCATTGTGGGGGACGTTGTCTCCCCCTATTTTTCTACATTGTGACTCATAATCTGCTGTTTGTGTAGCTAATATCAATGCCTATAATGGCAAGAAGAGACACATTCAGACTAGACATGAGTTTATGAGACAGTTAATCACGAATAGTGTACTCAGTTTGGAGTATGTGAGAACAGAGAGGAACATTGCAGATCCTTTGACTAAAGGACTAAACAGGAGATTAGTTCTTGATACGTCAAGGGGAATGGGACTCAAACCTGTGAGATGAGGAATTATTGGTAGATCCCCTTTGTGGTCAAACGAAGCCATGAAAAGATTCATATGATGGTACACTATATCCCATTTCTATGACAAGTGTACTTTAGAGGTTGATCATTAGCTCTTAATGAATGCATAGCCTAGGATATGAGTGGTCCTATTAAGACGGACTTGATGAGTTCACCGCTGGAACATCGAGAGGTTGAGTTGTTTAACTCTTAATGACTTTATAGCCCATATTGGGTGGTCCTTTTGAGACAGGACTTGATGAAGTCACCTACTAGAGTGTGAAGGGTTAGTCTCCTTCTATGAAAGAACTTAGGTGATCTTTCTAGAGCACTCTTTAGCTTACCAAGGAAGAACTGGCTATTTTTATTGCAGGTGTTATTAAGGAATCACAAGGACTTTAGTGAGAGGCGTGTCGTTAAGGACAATCCTTGAATTAGAGAGTTCAAGACTCGTTCACTCTTTTAACGAAAGGACTACTTGACTTCACTACGTGTTAGTTCAAAATCGTAAGATACCCACACTTAAGCTTCAAACCTTACAATATGTTCATAACTTGTTTTAAACTGTTTTCGAAAAACTTTCTCTGCACTGTGGGGATTGTTGGAGGTGCAAAGATTTTTCAAATGGGCAAAAGTGGGTTATGAGCTTTTAAGGCTCTCCCACATCGAGAGTTTTGAATAAAGGAGTAGTATATATTTGGGGGTTTTCTTGAGAGGCTTAGTTGAGTTAGAAAGGTGTCCCCCTCGCGTGCACCGTCGCCGCCTTCCAGCCGGTCAGGTCCGTGTGCGTGGCACGTGCGTGGTGTGGTTGGGTGGGTCCTATTTTACGAGTCACATTAATTTTTGGGCCTTTAAGTTTCATAACGTAAATTAATTGTGTTTCTGATTCTTTTGATTTCTTTTAATTTGAATTTAAAAAATAGTTTAAACCTTTCAACTCTCGTTATAACTACTCCTGATTTTCTGTCAACAAACCCACGTCTTTGAAGAGTGGTTACAAATTGAACGTTTTAAAAGAAGAGTTCTTCTACTCCGCAGAACACGGAAAAACATTCAATTCTCTTCTCTTCTCAAAAACGTTTTCGTTCTAAGCATACCCGACTGATTCCAGTCCTCCATTGGCGAGAGCCCGCGATCGGAGGGCGATGTGCGAACCTTGGAGAGCGACGCCGATCTGACAGAGCTCTGGTGGGTCAGGGAAAATTCGCTTCTAAGGCAACGGATTTCATACTGCGACGCAGCAAGTTTTCGTTCGTGTTTTCAATCGGATTTCAAAGCGGCCCTACACACAACTTCAGTAAGGTTTCAACTGGTTCAATTCTGGTTTCGTACTAACAAGGACGAGCTCACATGTTGCATTCAGAGATTGAAAATACTTTATACTTAGCCCCATTAAGTGCTATCTCACTTTTTCCTTTCAAATTTTTTTGGCTTTAGGCAGTCATAAATCTAATCAGTTGCCACTTGATCGAACAAGTAAAAAATGACCAGATCAGTGATCTATATATGTTTTACATGATAACCTTGGAAGAGCTAATTAATAAGATTGAATGGGTAACTGATACAATTGGACATCCTTTTGCACGTGAGAATTGCCCGGATTTTCAACACCTATAGGCCTCGTTTGTACAATGATGATGGACATGTTGTTAGCAACTTTGTTGCCCAGGTGAGGCTAATCAACCCATTTGGACAAACAAAATGATCATTTTCATTAATCAACGATAAATTTCACAACCTAATGTACATGATATGTGTGAGAATGCACTTAGAAAGGAGCCATTGACTATATACGGAGATGGCAAGCAAACAAGGAGTTTCCAATATGTTTCTGATATGGTAAACTTAAAATACCTCTTGAATTTCATTCCACTCAAAGAGCGCGCTTTTTATAGCTTGCATTTTAATTATTCATACACATGTGTACACTTGCATATTTGTTAACACAAGATATTGAACTAATGCCAAGTAGAGGGATTGATGAAGCTGATGGAAGGCGAACATGTGGGGCCTTTTGTCCTCGGTAACCCTTTAGAGTTCACCATGTTTGAAGTAGCCCAAGTAAGTTCTTCTATATCTGTTAACATTGCACTTTTAGCTATTGTATATGCTAAAATCAAAATGTGACATGGTCTTATAATTTTCCTTTAGCTTAGGTTGTACTGCTGCAGCTGTATGCTGAACCATAGATCATATTATGATTTTTTTTTGTGCATAATAATATGAATGCACAGCAATGAACAACTCTTCAGGTATGAGACAAGTTCCCTTTGCAAGCCTCCAAAATGAAGATCTGGCCGGTGGAGACAAACACGTGAATTTTAGGTGTTTTTGAAAGAATTTTCGGTGGAATTGATGAAAAGACTCGAAAATGAATATGGATTTGAATCTGAAATATTTAGATGGATAAGTGATCAAGATCTCATGGATAAACTCACCATGAAGCCTTGAACAAAGATTAATTACAAAGGGATAAACTCATCCTAAGCAAAGGATCAAAAATTCTCAATGTGACTCACGAAAGCTAACTTAAATCTAAGATGCTCTTCAACAATAAGAACACAAAACACTCAGTTTTAATTTCAACTCAACGTGGCTCAACAATGGCAAATAAGGTTGTTTAAATAGAAAAGAGTATAGGAAGAAAAACGACTCTTGATATGGCCTTGTCTTGATGTCGTGGGAGAGGAAGAGTTGCTAATATAATTATTGTTGCATCAAATGCAATTGAACCATGAAATAGTTCATCCAAAAATCAATTAAGGACGTGCCTTGAAATCCTAGGAGGTGGTGAAGTTGTTTGGCCTTCTTTGCTTTGAAGTTGGTGGAGACTCTTCTCATCCAGATTTAAGCTTTTGTATTGATTGATACTTTCAGGCATGTTTTACGCAGATTTGGTGAATGAACACATCATGAAAGTCGTAGCCCTTTCTCTTATCTTTCCAATGATTATTCATGTACCTCCATTGGATTTTGTAGCTTCTGAATGAGCTAAAATACTGAGCAGGTCTCTAAGGACCAAATTATACGATTTTGACATCTTCCAACTCTTGAACACTTTCTTCGAAACAAGATCTTGGTCCTCTTGAGCAACTATGGTGGCCATGATCACATCAATAATGTGTACTAGGCAGCTATTTTCCCATATGAATGACTCAAGTTCTACATGCTTTTATGACTGAAGTGCTCAACCATGTCTTTTAAGTCTTTACAATTCGTTCTACATGCTTTATATCATAGATTATTCATATCTAATCTTTCTTAGAGCTCAAGTTCATCACCTTTAAATTCAGCTCAGTTGAAAGATGTATTCAGTACTTTATTTGTGTCATATTCTACACAGTTAAGATATGGAGGACACCAATATAACCCCTGGGTTTTCTTTCCCAGAAGTGAATTATTTTGCACTACACTGTATTACTTGAAAGCTATCATTAATTTGATGCCTGTTATAATGTTACTTGATGTTTGATGTCTGTTTTTCTGTTATAGATTTGTTGTCATATGATGCTCTAATAAGATATGTTGTTGCAAAGGTGTTGATGAGATGCTTCATTTACTATAGAAGTCCATCTCTAGGTAGTGTTCAAATGGCATATCATTCAGGTTTTAGTCATGGTAAGGCTTCTTTCGAGTTCTATTTACTCTAACTGAATATTTTAAAGTGTGTGATTTTCAATATATAACTTATTATGCTTAAATTATTATCGTACAAGGTTTAACTATGGAGAACCATCTAATATTGCTACACCAAAATGATTGAGGTTTGCTAAAGATGTTGTAATTCAAAGAGTTGCAATTAATCACCCTCCCATGATTTATCATTTCCAATTACTATATGATCTTGCACTAGAACTGAGTTCAAGGTTTTTTTTTCCTCCATGTTTAGGGTCCGTTTGGATTACGCATTATCTGACATTATAATATCAAAAATTGGCATTATAATACCAAAAATGATATTATAATGCCAGATAATGTGGAATTCAAACGAAGCCTTAATCTATTTATTTTAACGATTCTACTCATAAAAGACATTTTCAAAGTGCCCGTTGATTTGTCTTGATTTTTTTACTACGGGTGTCACCAACTAGTCTCGGTGTTACCTCGAACGTGTCACCGACTAGTCTCAGTGACACAACGCACGTGTCATTGGCTAGTCTCGGTGACTCCAAAACATCATCAACTAGTGGCGATGACAATTTACTAGTGTCGGTGACGAAAACCATCGTCAATTAGTGGTGGTGACAGTTTACTAGTGTCGGTGACGAAAACCATCATCAATTAGTGGCGGTGACTATTTTATTAGAGGCGATGATCGAAACCGTCATCGACTAGTGGTGGTAACAAAAATCGTTATCAAAATGAAAATTGTTATCAAAGAGAGGAATTGTCACTAATACTAGTTGATGACAGTTCGAACGTGTCACCGACTAGCCTCGGCAACACTTCGAACGTGCTACCTACTAGCCTCGGCGACACTTCGAACGTGCCACCGACTAGCCTCAGCGACACTTCGAACGTGCCACCGAATAACATCGACGACGCTTCAAATAGGCCACCGACTAGCCTCGGTGACGCTTCAAATGCGCCACCGACTAGTCTCAATGAACTTCGAACGTGCCACCGACTAGTATCAATGACACCTGGAACGTGTCACCGACTAGTCTCGATGATACCTTGACCGTTCCACCAATTAGTCTCGACGACACTTTGAAAGTGCTACCGACTACTAGTCTCCATGACACTTTGAAAGTGTGACCGACTACTAGTCTCCATGACACTTTGAAAGTGATACAGACTACTAGTCTCCATGACACTTTGAAAGTGCCACCAATTACTAGTCTTGCCACCTTTACTAGCCTCAGTGACACTTGGAACGCGCCACCGACTAGCCTCGGTGACACTTCGAACGCGCCACCGACTATACTCGATAACACTTAGAACGCGCCACCGACTAGTCTCGATGACACTTTGAAAGTGCCACCGACTAGTCTCGATGACACTTTGAAAGTGCCACCGACTAGTCTCGATGACACTTTGAAAATATCACCAATTACTTGTAACACCCCCAAAATACCTTTGGAAATATTACCGCCAGTGACCTCAGAATACACTCCCGGGGTCACCCAAGGCTTACCATTTTTATAACAAATAATATAATGTTGGAAACTTTATTAAATATCATGAAAGTTGACCATATTATATTCAAACCAACGTCATAGGTTACAACTGGTACAAAACCAAATACAGAAATGTTTATTACAACGGAAGTCTTTGAAATAAATAAACGCCATAAAGGGGTTTGAGCGATCTCACGCCAAGATCTTCAACCTTGGAAAACACTTAAAAATATCAACTGCCTTTGACGTTGGAATCTGGCCTTCACGGATGAGGAAGTTTACCTGATGTGCCGTATGAGATGGATGACACTAACCAACCATGCAAGGAATAAAACCGGATGGTTAGTCTAATGAAAGACTATGCAAGGGTACAAATAAAAAGGTTCTAAGTAGTCGTATTAGGTTGCACCCATCGCTTCTCGACTAATAGCCGATGACAACAGTGAACCTCAACACTTCTACAGAAACATAAGAAAATGAATGATCAAGAGAAGACTCCAAAGGAATTGAGTCTTATGGGAAATGTATGAAGAGAAGACTCCAAAGAAGTTGAGTCTTATGGGAAACGTATGACAAGTGTTTGGGAACGTTAAGTTCTTACACCAGTTTAAAACACGACCTTGATTATTTGGGTCCACGACCAACCTCACCGCGCAATGCGAATCCAGATTGGAAAGAAGACTTACTCTAACAAGAGTCAGGGCGGTTTCCACGTTGTACTCCTCGCCCGAGGGTATATTAATTATGTGCGTAAAATAACTTATCTTATTTAATTCCAAAATACACATTCATGTTACAGCTTTTAATCCATATCATCTCGATATGAGAGATATTTTGGGAATGAATCCCGATTGTTGGCACCAGCTGAGTGCACCTACCCTGAATAAGGGTACGGTCATTACCAGAAAGTACTAGGGCAAATCCTCCTAATACCAGTTATAAAGAGACGACTACACCTCGCAAGATACATAGCGTTCCTACGAATACTCGTTCTAACTACACATGTAAGTTCATACATAAATCCACACCTAAAACCATTATGGAAATATCATGTATAATAGCGTTGTTTCTAGCAATATATACAACCTATTATAGATTCATATTTTAACACATTGTTTTATTAAATCTGTTCCCAAACAGAAAACAACAACTTTTATCCCATCTTAATTAACAATAAATTAATCGATAATCAAGGGAAACATGGAATAATGAGCAAGAGCGAACCGCCACTTGCCTTAGTCTAGACGAATCGAAGAGTTCGGGTTCCGAGATCTGGAGACTGGAATCTGAATACGGATTCCTACGACGACGACGAGATATAAGACGGAACCCTAAGTTAGATACGATACGACACGAAGATACGAAACAAATAAACGAAACGAACGAAGGGAAAAAGGGCCTAAGCCGCGGTCGTGGTCACCAACGCCACGATCGCGCTTGCTGGGCAAGGTCGCGGTCGTGGTTGGCATATCCGCGGTCGCGGTTTTCTAGGCTCAAGCCGCAGTCGCGGATGCCCATCCAGATGATGGCTTGGAGACGAACTCGGGCTTACCGATGACGACGACGCTTGAACTTTACCACCGCGTATCACCACCACTCCAAAGCTGCCAACGACACTTCCGGTGACCACTGCAAATTTCGGCGACGACTATAAAACTCCGGCGACACCACTTAAACGAGAGAGAGGGATGGAGCTTGATGGATGATGGAGAAGAGGTTGCCATGACCTCCTTTTATAGCCAATGAGCCCCACCGGCAAACCAATCGATCCAGTTCCCCCCCGACGTTAGGAGCACGAGGAGCAAGCCAAACGTCGATCTTCTAGAAGCCGGCGAAGAAGACGAACAGGGATTTCCGTGGTTGCGGTTTCAGAGCCGCGATCGCGGTTTGGCTCTGGGCGAAACCGCGCCCGCGGATTCAATCCGCGGTCGCGGAACTGTCGCGATCGCGTTTCTTGGTCTTTGGTCGCGGGTCTCGCTCGAGGTCATGCTAAATCTTATTATTTTAGCATTCCCAAATACTTTATGACCCAAAATTTTATTAAACGTATAATAATACGTTCAAAAGATTATTACAGAGATTACAGAAATTGCCCATCACGTCTTTCTTGCAAAATGACATATTGGGACTTTTAGGGGTTATTACATTACTAGCCTTGATGACACTTTGAAAGTTCCACCAATTACTAGTCTTGATGACACTTTAAAAGTGCATTAATTAGTGGTAATGACACTTCGAAATGCCACCAACTAGTAGTGGTGACATTTCAACGAGAATTGTCATCAAAACGAGAATTGTCGTCAAAACGATAATTGTCATCAACTAGTTGTGATGACAGTTTGTGACATCAACTAGTTGTGATGACAGTATGTGTCATAAATTAGTTGTGATACAATTTGTATTTGATGTCAGTTTGTGTGATCAACTAGTTGCAATACAGTTTGTGTTTTTTATGACAGTTTGTGTTCGTGATGACAATTTATATTTGTGATGACAGTTTGTGTTCGTGATGACAGTTTTTGTCATCAAGATGATGACATCATCAAAAAAGTAGTTACTGCCCGGGAAAAAAATTCACCAGTCAACGACCATTGACCGTACAATGGTCAAATATGTTAGTTTGATTGACTTATGGTGATGTCATCATTACATAATAATGACATCACCATGGGTCATGAGTTTAAAAAAAGCTTATTAGGGGACATTTGTCTAATTTCACCTTCCATAAAGGGAAATAGGGTATAACATAATACATTTCAAATGCACCCTAAATTGAATCGGTAATTTTTATCACACACCCGTAGGAAAATGGCCCACAGGGCCACAATAAGGCATGTTTTGCCCCCATCCATTGAAATAACCCGTACAAGCTCCAGGATTCACCCTGCGCAGTGTTTTGCTCCCTAATTGGCGAAAAAAGATAAATAATAATGGGAAAAGATAAGGTGGTGATGAGGGCTTAGGAGAGGAGTGCGGATGCTCTAAGACCGTCAGATCAAGAAATAGAGCACCCAGATCAGCAATAAAAGAATTCGGATACAATTCGGCACGATCGAATTATTCGCGAAAAAAACGTCCCGCGTGCACACGCAATTTGGTCTGTATGAATACATACGTTGTTTTGCATGCACACACACACACGTTGTTTTCGTGTCACACACATGTCATTTCCGTATGCACGTGTAGGTTATTTTCGTTGGTTTTGATACGTATGAACACATGTTATTTCGTACGCGCTTTGAGTCATTTTTGCATGCACACATATGTTATTTTCATGTGCACACATACGTTGTTTCACATGCACATACGCCTGTTTCACCTGCACACATAGCACGTAGTATATTTTGTATGCACAAATAGGTCATTTTCATATGCACACAGTAGTATACTCCGCATACACACAATTGTGTTTTCATGTGCACATGTTTTGTTCATTCCATATGAATACACACGTTTTATGCATGCATAAAAAAATGAATTCCATGTGCACATCGTAGTGTATTTGGCATGCACACAAATTTTCACTTCGCGTATACACGATTCCGTCTTTTTCGCGAATAATTCGGCACGACCAAATTATTGCCAAATTTTTCCCACATTTTTGAAAAGCGATACAAACACTCTGTTTGCTATCTATTCGACAGCTCTCGTACGTCTTCATTCCTTTACTCCCTTCAATCTCAACCCCATATAATAATATTCTCGCTAAGATATATATAGGGGTTTACTTTTAAACGCATAGGCATTTTTGCTATTTAACGCATAGGGCTGGCACGTAACGTGTGGAACCTTTCCCCACGTTACGTGTCATTTGCTACTTTTCAAACCTCCACACGTAACATGGGGAAAGGTTCCACACGTTACGTGTGGAGTGAAAGTGGCTTTAAAAGCCAAATCTCTTCTTCCTCTACCCTAAACCGCCGCCTCCTCTCTCAGCCCACTTCTCCATCCCGCGTAAGGTACCTCATGGATCTCCTCGTTACGAGTCAACAAACTCCGCACGTTACGTAGAATCAAAATCTTTTAAGGTTAGTGAGTATTCATTCTTGTTTGGTTTTTTGTTAATTTTGTATTTTTTTGTTAGTATATTGTAGATCCATATTATTAATGTGTTTTTGATGTTTTTGTAGTTGGTTTTGTGTAATTTTGAAGTAGTTATTTGCACTTGTTGGTTAATTTGATAGATATATTTGTATGAAATGGTTGAAATTTGTAATATTTGTATGAAAGGGTGTTTAGGATTTATGTTGGATTTGTATGAATTAGTGTGATTTTTTTTAGTTAGATTTGTATGAATTAGTGGTATTTTAGTTAGATTTGTTAAATTAGTGTGATTTTTTTGATTTTTTAGAAAATTTTGAGCAATTTAATGTGGCCGGAATCTACAAAATTCGCCGGAAAGTCGCCGGAGAAGACGCCGGAATGTCGTCGGAGTAGACGCCGGAATTGTGGAAATGGACATTCCACACGTAACGTGTGGAGGCTTTCCATACGTAACGTGTGGTCTGTCTCCACACGTTACGTGTGGAATGTCCATTTCCAGATCTCCGACGTCTTCTCCAACGTCTTCTCCGACGGTTTTTCCAGATTCTAGAATTGTATTATTTGTAATAAAATATTTTGATATATTACTGTAGATGGAGCCCGATGAAAGAACAAGCTAAAAGAACCGAAGAAACCTCGTCCGTGACCAATCGTTTTAGACTGAACAAGAGGTTACCATGTCCGAGAAAAGGAAAAACATGAATATTTGCTACCGTCAGGATGAGACAAGCCTCTATCAGACGAGAGCTGCTAGCGGTAGGCAGGATCCACCAATGATGCCTGATATGCCATCTTTTCCTGCCGCTGGTGGTCGGGCTGACTCGGAGCCTCAATTGTACCCAGATTACAACACGAGCCCGCTCCGAGGTTATTCTGATACAATGAATCAGGATAACTATTATGGCCTCATGTTTAGTCCGCCGCCTCAGCAGAGCCCACTGCCCCATCACAACCCTGTGTATTATCAGGACGTACATGAGCAGATGCAGCACAACCCATGGGAGAACCCGGGCCTCTATCTGAACGCCCCCTATCAGAGCGCTATGGTAAGTAGCCTTAATATATGAAAATATGAGCGTATGATAAAAATATAATTACTTATCATTTGTAAAAAAAAATGTAGGACGAGGATAGTCAGGCTTGAGCTCCAAGAGGTCAACCTGATTATGCAGACGAGGAGCCACAGGAAGCCACCTCTTCACGGGCAAAACCTCCCCGATCGAAGAAAAAGGGCAGATATGACCCTGAATTGCAGGTTAGAGTACCTGGAGGTCCGGAGAGGCCTGAACTTCTTAAGGGCTTTGCCAATCACGTGGCGTACACCCTTTACCAGCGCATTGTAAGTTGCATGGAAAACCTTATTCTTGAAATTTCACATTTTATTATAAATATGTCAAATGGATTGCTTACACTGGTTTCAAAATGCAAATATTTATAGCCTGTGCCACCGTTGAGGTTTCAGCAACGAGGCAAACAGACACGCGCATGGCGTTTGCAGTTGGAAACGAAATGGGGTGAACTGGCATCTGGATCAGGGTTGTGTCATGTTCCGGATGTGATGCATGAGCATGTGTACGAGATGTTGATTGGTGCGTTCGTTGAGCATTGGCAACCTGAAACCAGCTCGTTTCATATGCCATGGGGAGAGATGACCATAACTCTCCATGATGTATTGTTGATCCTTGGGCTAAGCATTCATGGAAAAGACATGGCACCTCCACAGAAATGGCATGAGCAGGTGGGGGTGACTGATTTGAAGAAGGCCATGGTGGCGGAGGCACAAGAATTCTTTGAGTTGTCTGCTGAGAAGGTGACATCTGGTACCGTAACTGCTGAGTGGTTCAAGGGGCATTGCGGAGAGCTGAATGACGAGCAGTGTGCGTCTGGATACTTGTTGTACTTGTTGGGCTCTTGTCTCTTCTCGGACAAGTCCCAACATAAATTGCCATTGTACTATACGGGATTTGTGGTTGATCACTCGTCTACCATGGATTATGCATGGGGTGTTGGCGTTCTTGCCCACGTGTACCGCATCTTGGGCGAGTGCACAAGAAAAGATGCGAGATTGATGTCCACATGCTACACTCTGATTCAGGTATATTTTTTTAATTATAAAAACTATTGTTTATACCAAATTATTTTGTTGTAAATGTAAGTATTCAATAACATGGATTGCTTACGAAAATATCCTTTCAGGCGTGGATATACCAATATTTCATCATGTTTAGACCTACACAGAGTAGAGACTGGGACTTTGAACATGCGATCCCATACGCTCGTAGATGAGACCTTTCAGTGAAACCCAACCCCATGAGAAATTATAGATTAGAGCTCGATATGATGACTGCGGACATGGTAAGTGCATATATTTATGTTTAGGTTGATTGGATGACGTTCGGTACGATTGATAGGTATGTTTAGGTTGACTTTGTTTTTTAATTATTTTGCATCCTATTATGTTTAGGTTGATTGAATGTCGTATGGTACGGTTGACTTTAACGATGTGAGCTTTGCTTCATCGCGCTTCCATGGAGTTATATCGTGTCTTTGGATAACCGAGCCATACATGCCAGACCGTGTGGCGAGACAGTTTTCCCGTGTACAACAGGTTCCAAGAGCGCTTATAGTGCCTAAAAAGGCTTGGAGAGGAACAAAGATCAGCAGCTACACGGTGGAGTACGACAGAGCTCGATTTGCATGGGATGCGCAGAATATACATTCCATGACCCTACCTGCGATGAGCCCTCCTGTCCAGCAAGGCCATGACTGTAGCGGTGATTACATGGGTTGGTACCTCCCACATACACACCCATTCGTCAACCCCCCGACCATTGAAGACGCGACACAGGTATGAAATTGACTAATTTGTAGGTTGTTTAATTTTTGGTTAACTCTATCTATATTTATTATACATATCAACGTTTTTGTGTTATGTGCAGGCCATCGAATATTGCTACAATGATCTTGAGCCACATCGCAACCATGAATGTGAAGATGTAGCAGAGGCGCTACGCCGGTCATTGGAGCGAATGTATCCCTTCCTTCCCAATCACTGAGGAAGCTGTGGAGACTGTTTTATGATTAAACTTGTTTCGTTTTATGGATTTGATTGAACTTTGGATTATGGCAACAATGAATGTTATGACTTCTATTTGAATGTTTGTTATGATATTCTTGAGAGTGTATTCCCAAGTTTAAGATGTCTTCATTTTGTATTGTGTATGAGACCGTATTTTAATTCACGTGAAGCTAACGAACTAGATGACGTAATTATGTGTAAACCGCCATCACGATAAATAGTAGATCATACAGATAGGTTCATTTTTTCTTATTTTCCACAAGTTTCAATTTTACAGAAGACACATAAACCGCCAGAAACCACATTTTGATAAAACGCACGATTTGTGACAAACCGTGCCAGGAACCGTGCCATTTTACAGAAGGAACAGAAAACGCCAGAAATAACTTGAATTCCACACGTTACGTGTGGAAATGAACAACACGTAACGTGTGGAACCTTTCCACATGTTACGTGTGGTTTGGATGTAATATGTGAAAACGCACGGCCGTGCGTTTTACCGCACAGGCCGTGCGGTGCTCTCGGCTTTTCAGCCAAAAAAATACAGCGAAAACGCACGGCCGTGCGGTGCTCTCGGCTTTCCGGTAAGCAAAATGACGAGGGATGAGGGAAACATGTGTCTTGATATTTCACCAACAGCTCATAAATACAACGAACATGTGTCTTGGTATTACATCATAGTCATTGCATCATACATATGTCTTAACATAAAATAGTTTCAACTTTCTTCTTTTCTCTTTGCTTCTTTGGTTTGTCTGCTTGGTACTCCGTCAATCGATCAAGGAATGGATCTACCAAATCACCCGCAGACGGGTCATGAAATCACACCCACGGCCCGTAAAGGTCCGACAAGGGCGAGGTTTCGGCAAGGCCAATCTACATCAAAGTCATTGCATCATACATATGTTTTAACATAAGATAGTTTCAACTTATTTGATTGTATTAACGTACCGCAATGAAATGTTGCTCTTTCTGGACATGGCAAATGCATATCGTCTTTAGCTTCTCTCCAACCACTTGGTTTTGGATTCGCCCTCATAGGCATGTATGTCGTGCCTACACCAGCAACGATGGAGACGAACACACAGTTGAATGCAGTAGCCACCAAACATCCCATATCCAGGAGGTCCAACCACGTCTCCCATAGGGCAGGCATGTTGGGCGCAGGAAACCATGCAAGCTTCGCCTCCATTGCCTCAAGTGTCATCGTATACATCCAAATTGGCGCGAATAGCTCATACTCTTGTTTCAACGTAGCGATCATGGTACGTCGAACAAAAGCCCACTGCTCCTGCCCTAAACCCAGACCATGCGCAATTGATCTGTATCCGTAGTTTCCATCACCAATTATTTCCCACCATCCTCCCACGTGTGGTTTCATACACTTGGGAAACTGGGTAATATATCGCCTAGGGTTCTTGATCAACGTCGTGTGACCCGAATGCATAGGCTCCCATGGTTGGCATGGCATGGTTGAAGCTTCCTTAGGTGGTCTTCCTTTTTGCTGCTTCGGAGGTGTTCCCTCCATCTGTTGGTCAGTGTACTCCCATGCTGACGGTTGTCTTTTGGTGGGAATGTTTAGAGCTTCTTGAGGCCGACCCTTATGCCTAACTTTAGTTGGATCTTATAGAGTAGTCCGCTCCGGATGTGCTATACTTGTTAGTGCAAAGACAGCTCTGTGTTGATCATGCACTGGCAATGTGGGGAAGACGCTTGCAGCAAATTCTTCAAGCAACGACCTATTCACTCTATGTTATGTGGCTTCTTCTTCTTCTTTTGTCCGCACTTCTGACAAGGTCAATTGCCTCTAGAACGGATGCAATGAGCTAGGTTCAATTGGTTCCTGATTCATCACATTCTGCGCCATGTCATGCACACAAGGCAAGCCATCTCTGACCCTCATCTGGCATCTGCATATAGTGTTCCACAATGGATCTTCGCCTTTCTTGTATTCCTCAATCAACCGTGCTAGTGCAATCGCAGAGACCTTGTAGTGCAGCTTGTAGAAAAGATGTGAGTTGGTTATCAGCATAAATCGCTTTTCTATGCTCTCATTCAAGGCCCCCATTATCTCATTAATATGAATGCGCAACCGTGCATCATATTGATCGAATATAGTGCAAAGGTTGCCATCATTGCTAGTGAAGAAGCTTTTAAGACTGGAATGAGCCCCTTCAACCCTGTATTACAATCAAGAATCCGAAGTCAGTATGTTGTTGTAAAAGTCTAAGTTCAAATAATCAGTTAAATTTAAAAACATAATGCACAAACCTGTTAGTTGTGGTAGTTCCAAGGGTAAAGACTGTATCTGTCCATACTGAGACAATTTTTTCCCTGTACGGGTCAAGCCAGTTTTTTTGTACGTACTCGAGACATTTTGGATATTTCCTCCAATCTTGCTGAATTTTCTTCAGTGTTGCTTCATACCCTTCTATGGTTGTTTCCTTGAATAGTTTCATGTAATCATTGGAAAATGTTGTGCCCCTAAACTTGTCCATGGCCTTCATCCCGAAGTCTTCAATATTCTTCCTCACATGGCGCCTACATAGGAGGAATTTTGCAGTTGGAAACTGCTTCTCTAAGGCGTTCATCAACGCCTTCTCCCGATCTGTGACCAAGCATGTGGGTGATCGTGACCTTGACAAACATTTTTGAAAGTTGTTGTATGGCCCACTTGTAACTCTCTTCGTTCTCATGCTCCAGAAACGCCCCGGCAATATTGTAGTTTTTCCAAACAGATGTGATGCCGACAATTTCAAGGAAGGGCAAATCGTAACTGCACACATAATGATATGTTATGGCATGCTAATGATTACATGAACAAGTGAAGAATATAATAGATATGTGTTACTAACCTGTTAGTTGCGTATGTAGAGTCTAGCAACACAATGTACGGGAATGCCTTCAGCAGCGACAACTGGTCCGGGCTTGCGAAGAAGATATATGTGATCTTATTGGTCTCCTTATTGAATCTATGCTCCATGAAGTATCCCTTCTCATTGCACTCATAGAAGAACTATTGTACCACTATTCTTCCTTCCATGCCATTTTTTCGTATGTCATGCATGATGTTGTACACTTGCTTCATCTTGGTCAAGTTTCCTGGGGACGAGCTGATTGTAGTAAAAATCTTTTGAGGCTTGCAATGATTAACTGTCATCATCCTAATAATCTCATTCTCTTCAGCGTTTGGTCGCCCAGCTAATGCATGACCATACAAATTCTCTTTGATCACATGATTGTGAGTTCCATGTTGTACATTGATCTTCCATGATCCCTTCGGCCCTTCTTTCAGCCTCAACATGAATGGAAACCCATACTTCTTCGACTTTGTGATGTCCCTCACTTGGTCAGCTTGTTTACGGATGTTTTGTCCATGCCTATCGCACAGTAACCAAGTCCCCCCAAGGGCTCTATACATGGAAGGTTTATTCCTCCCCTTTATGATGCAGAACTTGTGACACATAGCAGTCTCCCGTGCCCACATAAATGCTTCTTCTCTGGACTCCCAGATTTGGTTTGTTGTGAAGAACTTTGAATAATCAGCAGAGACGAAAACATCCTCTTCTGGTGATACATTAAACTGAGGTTGTGTGTGTAGGGATGGAAAGCAAAATTGTGGGTTAGCAGAAGCCGAATTCTTAGTCTCTTCATGAGATAAAGATGCTTCTGGAGGTGGACAACTATAGCAAACAATCCAAGTGAGAAGGATGGTATATCATTTGGTGTTTTACACTCAGATGGTGTGTTCCATTCCGGCAACGGTTGATGAGATGTTTCCCAACCAGAAAATGATTTTTGTGGGGTGCTCCAGTCATCGAGGAAAATATTATTTAACCCCTCGTACAAATAATAGTTCGCCTACATACACATGGAATCGTCTCATCAAGTAGTGAACTAATTATCAAGTGTGAAACCATAATTCCCTCTAAGGAAGTATTCTTAGACATCAATTTAAAGGCACAGAAATACTCTCTATATAAATGTGTAATAACCCGCCAGAAACCACATTCTGGTAAAGCGCACGGTTTGTGACAAACCGTGCCCTTTTACAGAAGGCACAGAAACCGCCAAAAACCAGAATCTGGTACATGTTTCACACGTTACGTGCGGACATGTTTCACACGTTATGTGTGAAACATGTACACACGTTACGTGTGTAAATGTTCTACACTTAACGTGTGAAACCAAAATCTGGCACATGTTCCACACGTTATGTGTGGACATGTTTCACACGTTAAGTGTGGACATGTTTAGGGCATAACGTGTGAAACTGTTCTTCAATGTAACGTGGATCTTGCTTTCTTACACATGTATCCCTCAAAATCTAGCATGTAAAACTTGATTTTTAATACCTAAACAACAAATATCAAGTTCAAAACTTTGAAAATCTAGCATGTGAAACTTGGTTTCTAAACCCTAAACAACAAATATCATGTATTGTTTTCTAAACCCTAAACAACTAAAGATCAAAACTTTGAACATGTCCCAAACAAAATATGAAAACTTTAACTTTAAATAACAAAAATTACCTCATTTGGAAGTGGATCCTCTTCGACATTGTTGTTCCAATAATCATTGTTGTTCATATTGTCCATTTTTTTTAAAAAAATTGAGTGTAAAACACAAATTTTTGAGTGTTTCAATGAAGGGTTGAGGCTCGAAATTGGGGCTTAGCCGGGGAAGATGAAGAGGGGACCATTAATTCAGTTTGGTGGGGACAAGACGGTTAATTCAATGCGTTTTACACCAACCGTATCCCCACGTTACGTGTAAGCATCTACCACACGTTACGTGTGAGCATCTACCACACGTAACGTGGTGATTCTTTTTCCCTTAAAGACTTTAAGGGTTTAGGATTTAGGGTTTAGTTTTTTAAAGTCTTTAAATATACATATATTGTGCAGTGGTGATGTTGTCCTTGTCCATCACGTGAATTCAGATTGAACAAGGTGCACACACGTAACGTGGTGATATATTTCCCCCTTAGGTAGGGTTTAGGGTATACAGCTATATACAACAGCTGGTTATTAGCTGTCAAAGATTTGTCAATCAGATTTCTTTTTTTTTTTCAGCTAGTTATTAGCTGTCAAATACATTGTCTTTTCACTATATAAGAAGCATTAGGGTTGTTTGTTCACTACAACAATTCCAACAGAAGCGACGCCTACAGATACACTTTTGGGTAAGCTTCTTCTTCCAGTTTCTATCGATTTAGTAACCCTAATTTTTGATATTAATGGATTTATGATATTTGTAGGAAACCAAACACTACAACAAATAATGACATCTTCATCCAAATCATCAACAAACGCAGATAGGCTATGCTATTGTAATTTGAAAGCCGTTGTCCGAACTTGGGATTTGCAGTGGAACTACGGAAGGAGGTATTGGGGATGCCCAGAAGTGGGGTGTCGTTTCAGGGAGTGGATTGATCCAATGTACGAGGACAAGGCACACGCGGTTATTCGACAACAATGGCAGGAAAAACAAGATCTTGTTAAGGAAAATCAAGATCTTGTTAAAGATCTTGATAATATTCGTAGGTATAACTTCAATCTATTAAATAATGTACATCGTAGGTGATTAATGTCGTATTTTTTGTATAATGTTGTTTATGTACTATCAACCTTTGTAGGGAGCAAGCAAATTTAGCAAACCAGAAATATCATATGAAGCGATCGTTCACCAGAGACTACCCTAATTTCTTCAAACGCTAAAGCAGTGTCATATCTTTTCTCTAATTATTTCTAAGTTTATGATCAATTTGTATTGTTTTCTCTATTGTGTGCTAAATGTGGTTGTAGTCAACCAGCATAATGAACAATGTGTATTGTCTTCTAGGTTGATTATCATATGAAGCGGCCCGGTGGCTCGATCGAGAACTTTACATTGGAAGGGTAGAAGACCGAAATAAGCGAATGTAAATGACTCAATACGATCGTAACTTCAATCTTATTGTAAAACTCGATACTAAGCGAACAAGACCGAAATACTTCATATAACGTTACTTAATCAAAAAAAGAGGTCTACTTAACGTGGGAACACTCTCTTCACGTTAAGTATGGACCTCTTCCTATGGAGACACTTCACGTAATGTGTGGACATGTCCTACACGTTACGTGGTGCATGACTCCACACGTAACGTGTGGACATATCACACACGTTACGTGGTGCATGGCTCCACACGTAAAGTGTTTAGCTTATGCGTTAAATAGCAAAAATGCATATGTCCTAAAAAATAAACGTGTATATTTATATAGAGAGAGAGAGACGGTACTAGGATATTGTACCTCCAGCCTCTCCTCTCTGCCGCTCCAAAGCTCCGCCTCCTTCTCCCGGCCACCATCGGAGCTGAGATTGTAGAAGAAGATGAGGCCAATACTGATGAAAGGCCATGAAAGGCCCTTAACCTTCTTGAAGTACAACATCGATGGAGACCTTCTCTTCTCCTGTGCCAAGGACCACAACCCCACCGTCTGGTTCGCCGACAATGGCGAGCGCCTCGGTACCTACCGCGGCCACAACGGCGCCGTTTGGACCTGCGACGTTTCCAGTCAGTTTCTCTTTCCCAACTTCTCTTCATTCATCCTATGTTGCCCTGCCCTTTTTGACTGAAAAATAACAATCTGATCTTTCGTTGCTTATTTCGTAATACTAGGGATTCTTCGTTATTATAATGTGATTTCGAAGGTCTGAATAACTGAAATTTGATTTTCCTAGTACGGGATATAATCAGTGGGCTGAATGCCATACGGATTTCTTGACTTGGGATTGAAATTAGGGTTTCACTACTGAGGTTTTAGCATTCCTGGTTATGGATAGTTGGAATTTATACGAATTGCCTTTTACAGGGGACTCTACGCGCCTTATTACTGCAAGTGCTGACCAGACGGTGAAGCTGTGGAATGTTAAGACTGGGTCTCAACTATATACCTTTAATTTCGATGCACCTGCTAGGTCTGTGGAGTTTTCGGTTGGAGAAAAGCTTGCACTGATAACCAGTGATCATTTTATGGGCCACACTCCTGCAATCCATGTTAAACCTATTGCTACAGATCCCAGTGAACGTAAGCTTCATATTCTGTGCAAACTGCAAACTGTTTCTCAGACAATACAATTTTATCAGCCTTTCTTAATGATCAGATCAGATATGTGGAAATTGAATGGCAGATTGTCTGTATTCAAATGTTTCATGTGATCTAGTTTTTTTCTTTTCATAGTTCCGGTTTTTAAACTGAAATTGTTCTTAAGTGGAAAGTTCATTGTTGAATGTTGAAAAACAGTCATGTTGCATTCTGTGTCTTTCTTCCATGTTAAAGTGGCTTCTCATTGAAACTTCGTTGTTGTTTTTCTCTTGTCCTGTGTGAAATTTTTAATGGTTGTAACAGATGAACTTGTTGATCACATGTGGTTATATTAGCATAGAACATGGAATGTGAAGGAAGAGGAAATCTGATGACTTATGTCTTGTGATGTAAGTGATTATGATTGAAAGTTTGAATCATTGTCAGGCTGTTTGAAGTTAGTAGTGTTGCCTCTGAAGCAAATTCATTGTGTAGTTAAAAGAAAGACGTACAGAATTTGGATTAATCTTGTCTCAAGCTGTGGAATTTTCATTAGATATAGGAGTTACAAAATTGGGCTTTTGAATAGCATTGGTAATATCATATGAAAATGATACGGTTTTCAAATTTGACAATGTGATTTTAAGTCTACTTAAGATGCTGCTTCAAACATTCATATTATTGTGGCTTATATGTCTATACACAACTCTATTTTGTTGCTGGTAATTGGTGACTGTATGCTTCTCTTTGTTGACAGACATACTGTACATAAGCAGTATTTTTGGTAACTTTTATTATTCATGCTTTTCGCGGTTAGTAATTAAAGTAGCATGTGCTATTATTCTGCAGAAACTGGAGAATCTATTCTTGTAATCAAAGGTCCTCAAGGTCGAATTAACAGAGCTGTTTGGGGACCCCTAAACAGGACAATCATTAGTGCTGGTGAAGATGCGGTCACTCGTATTTGGGATACTGAGGTAGGTGGCTTTGCTGTCTGGTTGCAATGCATAGATGAAGCAACTTGTTATGATGACGTGGTTGGAATATTTCAGTGGAGTTGCTGGAATACTTGTGTTCTATGATCTGTTGCTGTTAAACATGACCCTTTTCATTTTTGGTTTTATATTGCAGACAGGTAAACTGCTCAGGGAGTCTGACAAGGAAGAAGGTCACAAGAAGACCATAACTTCACTGTGGAAATCTGCAGATGGATCACATTTTCTGACTGGTTCCTTGGATAAATCAGCTAAGGTGGTTAATGATTTCTCAATATTTGGTGTCTCTTCCTCAATGTCTGTGTTGATATACTTTCACCCCCTGATTAAGCTCTTCTTTTTCTTTTCTTCTATCTTTTAGCTTTGGGATATAAGAACATTGACACTGATCAAGACATATGGGACAGAACAACCAGTGAATGCAGTTACAATGTCTCCACTTCTAAATCATGTATGTACTTGCATCATTTTACTGTATTTATGTTTTATCTCTTTGCCTGTTCTCTCACCCTCTTTCTTCTTTATCTGATGATTGATTTAATTTGATTATTTGCCTCCCATCAATGTTACTCATGTTTGTATGAATTTATAATTACCTGCAATGAAAGGATAAGACGGTTTGAGTTTCTTAACTACTAGGTTGAATGGTTTCAAATTCAAACCACCCGTTCCCTTTTCCTTTTTAGGTTGTGCTTGGAGGTGGTCAAGATGCATCAGCTGTGACAACGACAGATCATCGTGCTGGGAAGTTTGAAGCAAAATTCTATGACAAAGTATGGGTGTTATCTCAATAATGTTTGTCCTTACCTAATTATCCTCCCAACTAGTATGATTGCCAACTAATCAATTCTTTCTTGGTCTTATAGATTCTGACTGAAGAAATCGGAGGTGTTAAAGGGCATTTTGGACCAATTAATGCTTTGGCCTTCAATCCCGATGGCAGAAGGTAACATTTTCCTCGTATTCTCAATTCTGCGTGTAGCACATCCTACTGATGTCTGTCAATGATACCTTTCTTGCGCAAATTTTAGCACATCCCCAATTGATCGTGTCATCAAACTTGCTTTTTTTTATTGATGGTTTGCAGCTTTTCAAGTGGAGGAGAGGATGGTTATGTGAGATTGCACCACTTTGATTCAGACTACTTTTCCATCAAGATCTAAATTCGGAGGGTTCTAAAGTTCTCGTAACGCATCCCACCCGGAGTTGTCAGGTAGTTCTATCAAGGCCATGTCTTTGCGGCTCTGATTTCTGTGGCCTTTCCGGGGTAAAAAGGATTTTTTTTTTCTCCCCATTATCTTGAATCAATCATTCGAAGGAAGAGTAGTTTGTAAACTGTTTTGACAGGCATCAAGATTCAGCATGAGCTCTTTTGATCCAATTCTGTACCACGTATTCTACAATTTTGATACCGCTGTCCTAAATATTTTTTATCAGGTTCTCAAGTAGGATAATTATGTTTTGACAGCTTCCATTATCACATGTGGAAGTAGTTTGGGTAGAGTTACTGTATATAGAGTGATTTAAATGTTGACCATTAATCTAAAAATATAGGGATACTAGTCCAAAAATATAGGATACCTTTTCATTTTTTGTCTTGTATAGGGTTTATCTTTTTGTGAGAGGTTTTTACACCATTCTAGTGAAACTACACATGACTTTGCAAATTGTAATTTTGTACAAAGTGCGCGCAACTCATACAGTCGTTAAAACTTTGCAAACTCAACATTGTAAAACTCTACACCGACATTAGTTTGACTTCATTCGTGCGGACAACTTGAATCTGTTTTGTATGATACGCACAAAACTGACATTTGCTCTATTAACATTTGATGATATGCAAGTTTCATTCATCAATTTCATACAACCATAAGAGGTATATGTTTCATAAATAAATTATAAAAGTGTATGCAATACCTTCAATTATTATAAGCACATAGCGATCGATGATTCAACATTATTATTGCCTATATATTCTTTTGATACCACATTTTACATTACAAAATGTACATGGCAAGTTCCACAGCACAGCAAAGAATACATCAAACAAACACTATCAAGATACAAACAAACCACCACATCACTGAGACCAAAAAATAAGAAAGAAGACACCACACTGCAAGACCAATTAGTTGAACTATACGACGGTCGAACAAGGTTAAGTCGTTACGTTGTAAAAGACCTTAACGACGACAGATACCGGTATACTCAAATTGTGGCCTCGGTCCCCAAAGAGACCAATCCTACTAAAACTCGCCACGGAGTTGTTCAAGAGTGCATTAACCGATATGTTTAGTACCTGTCTTCCGCCTGCGCCTATAAAGAAGCGCGGTGGAGCCACCTTTACGGAAACGCCGTATGGAGCACTCCATCCTACAACGTAGGTCTCGTTTCCCCCTACATTCGTAACGGTTCTCTGTACGTTTCTTGTCTGGTTCAGCTTTGCTATAGTTACCGAAGGCAAGTTCAAGTCCGCGCCGCTCACGGTGGAATTGGAAACACCACAGCTCTGGCCAGTGTAGTTGAAGACTACAGGAGCTGAACCGTTGATACCGCAAAGAAATGCCATATAGTCGTCGTAGCCTGCATCAATGACATATGACGTTTTTATTGTGATGAACACAAACTGGGTTTGTTATTCATTCGAAAGTGCGCTCTTACTTGAATCAAAGACGAGACCCGGGTCTATTGCTCCTGTTCCATTAACAAATCCGCTTCCCATGTCAAATGGCGTCGCTGGAGACTGAGTCCCATCAGGGTTGGCATAGGAACGCTGCGCCATTATCGGCCCACCGTTCTTATCGCTAAGAGAAGCCGTTGTTGAAAGGGCAGATGCAATGGCTGCAGGGCTGAAACCCGGGAATTTCTGCTTGATTAATGCTGCAAGGCCGGCAACGTGAGGAGCAGCCATGCTTGTCCCAGACATCATAGCAAAGTCCTCGCCTTGAAGATGTAGAAAACTTCAGCTACTAATAAAGCTTATCATATGTATACTTTTCAGTATTAGAATTGTGGATCGATTACAAAACCACCCATAAATAGGGGATTTTCACATACATGACTTAGGAAATTACACAAAACCGCCCATAAAAAAAGGTACTTCTTTCAAAGAACCACCCACAACCTCTTTTCATGCTAACAAAATGTTTAATTATCTATCAAAATAAACATTATGTTAACCAAAATATGAGCAAATTAACCAAAATTGTTAAGAATAAAGTCATAATAATAAAAAGGCTATGGGTGGTTCTTTGAAAGAAAAAAAAAGACATTTATGGTTGGTTTAGGGTAACTGCCTAATTTAATAATGGTTGTGTAATTTACCCTAGAATTTCTAGCATACAAGACAAGTGTGATACCTTCAAATTCGACAGAATCACCTCCGAGTGAACTCCAAGCAGCCCATATGGAATTTCCAGGAGCAACCAAATTCGGCTTCAACATATCCGCGTCATCAAGAGAACTGTCTTCAGGATCAGGTCCTCTAGCAGAATAATACATCACTTTTGGAGCATTAACACTGTAGTTTGCTTTCAGACCACCCGAAATGCATGCAACAGCCCCAAATTTTACAACTGTATTTGTACTGTTGTCTTTTCCCAAGGAAGAATTGTAGTATTTTAGTAAAACCTGCCAAAATACCACAACAAATCGCCAAGTGAGTTTACGATGCTGTGTAGGCGAATATTGTTGTCATATGTGAATGCTAACGCACCTTGGAATCATCTGGGGAAGGAATTATAATCCCAGGCATATCCATAGGAGTTGGGTTCAGCTGAAAACCAATGACGAAAGGATCCAAATAGAATATCACACCAGCTGCACTAAGATTTTTTGCTGTTTGCAAAGCCTGTTTAATAGTCGATACCCCTAGCACAAAACGCACGGTGTAACTACAGATCAAGAGTTTCCCTTCAACCACTTCTGGATTGAAGATACTTGAATCTTGACATTCACCCACATACATGTCGCTCGTTGCCACAGTGCCGTTGCTCAAAGCATGTACAGCTGACACCATAGTGTAGGAATCATCATCATCTGTTCCAGCTGATGCAAAGGGAATATTGAACAAACAGATCAGCACAAGCGAAGTTCAATATAATTTAGAACTACAACATTAACGGGTTAACCTACCATATAATGTAAAACTATATATAAAATTTGGTAGCCTACAGAAAGGACCGATAACTTTGGTCACTTACAAGAAATCACCCGTTATCTGTACTTTGTTAGCAAATCACCATCTAGACCCATTTTATTAATAGTAAAGCATAAAATGTCCATATCCATCATTTAGACATGTTTAGTGTTTGTTATAAAGGTACCATGGGTATTTTGTACATTTTATTAATTAATAAAGGTAAAACAGGCATGTCTATAGGGTTGTTAACAAAGTATATACAATTGGCAGTTTTAGATGCAATTTTGAATGTACAGTAAGTTGTTTGGCTACAAACTCCAACACTTTATTTTAGTTGGATCTTGGATTTTTATAGTAAATTGCAGCAAATGCAAGTTTTGTGCTCCAAAGCCTTAATGTGAAAGATACCTAAGGAAATCAGAAAACAAAGTTTTGATTTGATTACTCACGTGCAAGTCCAACACCAGAAATTGTTACATTGTTGCCAAGGAACAAGGAGTTGCTATATACTCTGTCATGAGCAACAGCACCGACTGTGAAGATCCATGGACTAAAGGAAGATATACTTCTAGGAGCTGGACCCGTGTTTCCAGCTGCTTGAACCACAAATATTCCAACCTTCACAGCAGACAATAGAGCCATATCTATGGGATTGAAAAATGTAGCTATCCCAGGAGGTCGCCGGTTTGGGGTTATAGACAAGTTGATAATGTCAACACCATCTTGAGCTGCCTAGAAAAATTGACTATAGATTAGATTCGTACAGGGTAATACACAATTTCTGTCTTAACTTCCAACAGCCAGTGGTCAAGATTATATCGTGAAAAAGTTTAGCAATTTTTGGTGCCACTGCCAAATCAAACCAGTAAACAAAATGCACCTCAGTGATGTCTTCTGATATGCATTTAGCCCAATAAAACGCCTAAGTCCTACTTAAATGTATTGTTCTTTCATTATCTATCCAACTCAACATGTATAATCTGTTGGATCACACTTATGATGACGAGAAGACACGGAATTTAAAAGATAATCCTTATACCAAATAAGAGAGAAAAATAAGATAAAAATGTTAAAGTATAAGAACCAATACCTGGTCTATGGCTGCAACTACATCAGCAGCAAAGCCTCCAAAGCTCTTATACAATGCCTTGTAGACAGCAACACTGTAACACAAACTTTTGATTAGTGCAGATTTACAGAAATAATTTTTCACAGTTCACCAGATTACAGCTATGAAACAGGATGCACTGTATGTAAAAGTAGTGTCCTTTAAGCTTAAAGTACATATCAGGCTTATCAGCATACAACAAAAATTCACCTAGCATTAGAAACAAGATAAACTAGAAATCAGATGGCTTACTGTGAACGAGGAGCCATTCCACTTGCATTGCCAAAGTGGTGCCCGGCTACAATAACTGGAACCCCATGGTTTCCTGATGCAATGGATGCAGTGTGCCTGTATAAAGATACCCTCTCATCATCTTCTAAAATAATCAGTCAAATCTGGTAGTATATATTAGAATGTTGTGAGAGCTATTGATTGAGAAGTACATAACTTGCCCCAATTTTCAAATAAAGTGAACCTTAGAAAATATGCTAAAATCCTCAATTCAGTTGTATAAACAGATACTTGCAACCAATTATTTTTCTATAAGAGAACATTCTCTGAAACAAATTGACCAAACTAAGCTCTGTTCCGCATCTTTGGCTTGACTCTAGGTACCATTTTTCTACAAACTCACTACTTTTTAAGCTATTTGACCACGCCACGGGCTTTCTTTGGGCATGCCGCATGCGATATAACTACGTAAGTGAAACTTAATTGCAATTTCAGAAGCACAAGCTGGGTGGAAAATTATTCCAATGGCATTCAGGTATTTGGACTGTAAAGCAGAAGAACACTTACGTCCCATGCCCATCTCCGTCAAATGGTGAAGCATAGTCCTGACTTGCATTGAATATGCCTCTGGTTATGGCAGATGCAGCAAAATGTCGAGCCCCAACAAGCTTCCGGTTGCAGGACCCAGAAGGAAAATCCCGTGTGACCTCGCAAATACCAGAGTAGTGTTGTGGCACTGGAAATGGTTTTTCTGACAATTCATCTGAGAAACTAGGATGCGTTGGATTGATTCCAGTGTCAATAAACCCGATAACAATCCCTTCTCCAGCAGAATCAAAACCTCCTTCCTGGGGCCATGCTCCTTGAGTAAGACCCAGGAACTGAGGAGTATGAGTAGTCGCGGTTCTAACAGAAAAATCTAGCACCACGTTTGCGACTTCCCCTCTTCTTGATAACTTATCTGCCTATATACAAAAAAGAAGAAGTTAGCAACATTTCAACTTCAAACATGACATGACCAAATTTCTTCCATACTCGAATTCCCTACTCGTTAGCAACAATGACCTAGCATTTACAAAGAGCCAAGCAATCCCTGCCCCCACAAAATAAAATAAGTTTCCTCTTCTTTTTCTTTTTGTTCTTTGTAGATTATACATAATGAATGTCAGTTGCAATGATAACACATGGTGCTCCTAACAGGGGACTAATGATAGCAATTAATCGAATACCTGCTCAGGTGTGACAAGCACAGCAAACCCATTGATCAAGTAATGGTAGCTGTACAACTTGAGATATTTCCCCCCCTTTAAAACCCTCCTCAGTAAAGAGTCATGAACCCGGGAAATGTAAGAGAAGTTGTGAGGATCCGACCTCGAAAAATTCCTGAAACTTCAGCAGCATAATGAGAATCTTGTAAGTACAAATTATCCTAAAGTCTCATTTGACATATACAGCTGAAAAATGAAATGTTAGCTATAAGAAGTCAGATGAAGCTTGAGATAGAAAAGTCCTTCATTTACAAACAATAATAGCCATATAATTAAACACATGTGCATCAACATCTATCAACCCATAAACCACAAAAAGAAAGGAATAAACAAAATCACTAGCCATGATTTTCCCTGAAATCATACCCTGAAACTATCTGTACCTCTAAAAACAAATCATGTTGTGAAAAATCACACTGTGAAAATAAATCATCAAATAAGACAAAGAATAATCAATACATTACACAATCACAAGAAGGAAACCCCAGAAAAAGGACAAAAGATGGCAGAATTGAGTTAAAACGACAAAAAATGTAAACGTTAGAACCCCCAACACATGCATTTTGATAATCATGAATTAGAAACAAAATAGACAACAGAATTCAGATTTTTCACACAAATGAACAAGAAATTGCCATCTGTAGAATACAAATTATTTGGATAATGAACCCAAGAGTAGAAAATTGTAGCAATTTACCTGGATTTATCAAGTCTGCTTGATTTACCAGAAGAAGAAGATCCATGTCTACCCCTCATTCTCACCTCCTCAGAGAAATAAAGGCGACTGCTTGTAGAAGCTTGTTTCAGAGTAACAATATAAACACCACTTTCTTCATCTTGACAAAAACCCCTCAGTAAAACCCCAAAATAGAGCAAACCCAGTACAAAATACACCAAACAGCCATTGTGGGCAGTCTCCATTTCTCAAGAGAAAGTGTGAAATTGGGAACTTTGGAAATGGGCAAAGTGGATAAAAGACTGTAAAATTCAGAACAGCCTTTACTTAATTTGGGAGGTTATGGAGTGGGTTAAGTTCAAGTGGTGTATTTTGTACTGAGTTTGGAGAAGAGAGGGATTTGGGTGAGCTGGAGTCTTTTTTCTTCTTCTTCTGCCTGTGAAGTGTGAAGTGTGAAGGGGGAGAAATGAGGAAAAGAGGGAGAGTGAAGAAAAACTGGTTGGAGGGATTTGCAGGCTTTTTCTTGGAGGCTGTGAAGAAAAGGATTTTTATTTATTCAGCAAAGAATGAAAAAGGGGAGGCTTTTGAGCTTTTGTTTTGTTGTGGTTGTGGACTTGTAGCTGTGTGATTTTTGGACTTCATTCGGAAAACTAACGTCTATCTATCTAATTGCTAAATAAAAAAGGGGAAATTGTTCGGTGGAGCCCTAAAACCGCCCACAATCCAAATCAAAGCATGTTATACTATTTTTTTTATAAGATAAAAATTAAACAGAAAATTACCGAAGGAACGGTTTCTCAGTCTATAGCATCCTTGCGGATGAGAACTACAAGTTCTAAATTATCTCTAAAGTCTTCCAATGGACTTCGCTGCGCCAGCTTCGCAATGTAATCCGCAACAACATTAGTTTCTCGAAAGACGTGACAAATCTACACTGAAGAAAACAGTTGTAATACACAAAGGATATCAGGAAAAAAAAAGCATGCTATACTATTTCTTTTTGAAAAAAACATTCTATACTCCTTACACTATATATGTAATAAAAAAAAATATGTAGCTTTGATTCTTTTGGTATTAAGTTTGTAAAGATTATTTATTGGGATGATTTAGGATTGTCATCCTTTTTGGATGAATTTTAGTGTTTGTCTGTAATAAAAAAACAATATATAAAATTATAATCAAAATCTTAGTAAACAAATAAAAAATTCAACTTATCAAAATTGATGATTCACTTAAGATGTTTTTATTTAAGGTCAAATCGCATGCCAACATTTCATTAACACGTAATATCATTTTTTTCATGGAAAAAGATCAGTTATTTAGAAATTTCATGACAAAGTTTGTGACGTTTTTTTTTTTTGATAAGGTAAAAATTAGACTGGAAACCACAGAAGAAGAGGTTTCTCAGCCTATAGCATCCTTACGGATGAGAGTTAAAAGTTCTAGGTTGTCATGTAAGTCTTCCAAGGCGCAGTGCCGGTCCAGCTTCGCAATGTAGTCGACGACAGCATTCGCTTCTCGAAAGACGTGACTAATCTACACTGTAGAAAAGAGTTGTAAAACACAAAGGATGTCAGAAATCAAAATTTCGATATCCTAAGGACAGTGCCAGATCTTGTTAAGAACGTTGACCACAGTTAGGTTATCGGATTCTATATGAATGTTTGTGATTCGTAATTCCTGTGCTTTTATTAAAGCATTTCGGACTGCTAAGGTTTCTGTTTGTAACGGTGTTAGGATTTCACATTGATCCCCCCCTAAGAACAAAGCGTCACCTAGGTGATTTCTGAAGATGAATCCGTAACTTGAATTTCCATTAGGTTTAGTGGATCCGTCAGTGTTGCATTTAATTACTGTTTCAGTTGGCTTTTTCCATTTTTTATTGGTCTTTTAATTCTAACCATTTTAGGTTTGGATGAACGATCATCCACAAGACAATCAGGGTTCCACGTTTTTGTGTTGTTCCAAAGCTCAATTTTGTTATTGATATACATTGGTAGGTCTTTGATGATATCTTTGTCATTATTGGAGCTTGTAAAACTTTTGGTTCCTGTAAAACCAAATACACCATCAGGAGACGATTAGTTCTAGGAATTGTTTACTATTCGTTTTATTTTTGATTTCCTCCACTAATTCGTAAGTTTTTTTGTTACCATTGTTCAAAGATAGTATTGTTCTAAAAGTTTGTAGGTTGATTTTCTTAATCATTTCCATTGTGTGGTCGCACTGGAATAGTATGTGATTAGTGTCTTTCATTTGGCCATTGCAGCGGATACAACCTTGAGGAATGGCGACACCTTTTTCTACTAATCTTGTTTTTGTCGGTAGTCCATTCTTGAGGGTTTTCCAGATGAAAATTTTAACTTTGGGGTAGGTATCCAATTTCCAAACCCATGAAGAGTCGTAGGCCGTATAATTTTTATTTGCGTTGATCATATGCATAGCAGAATTTGTAGAGAACCATCCAGTCTTACTATTTTTCCAATACATTCTGTCTTCTATTTCGTATAAAGGTATGGGGATAGATGTGACACGATTTGATATGTCTAAAGGAAGCCATTGCTTGATCATATCTTTGTTCCAAGTTTTATTTGGTAAGATGCATTCTGAAACTTTCATCTGTTTATTAATATTAGAGGGGAGAGTCATAATATCACATAAAGGGTCATGTGACATCCATTTGTCCGTCCAGAAGTTTATTGTTTTTCCATTACCTACTTGCCAAATAAGTCCTCTTTTGAAATCATTTAAGAGTTCTACCATTTTTTACCATTGCCAAGAACATCCTGTTTTTTTTCTCGTAGTGAAGAATATGTTTTGTTCTGAGGTATTTTTCCGATATAATCTTGACCCAAACATTGTCCGGTTCAGCCAAAATCTTCCAGAGTAATTTGAATTGAAGAGCTTTATTCATATCCTTTGCTTTTCGTAATCCAAGGCCACCTTGGTTATGAGGTTTACAGATCTTATCCCATCCAATGAGTGGTTTATAGGAGATATCTTTGTTCCAGAAGAATGATCTATTGATCTTATCTAGTTCGTTATGAGTCTGAGTTGGGAGCATAAAGCTTTGCATCAGAAAGTTAGGTTTAGATGCTAGATTTGCCTTTATTAATGTGGTTCGTCCTTCTTGTGACAGGGAATTTGATTTCCATTTTGTTAATTGTTGTTGAGTACTGATTATCAATTCAGCAAAGGTGTCCATGTTAACTCTTCCATTAATCATCGGACAACCAAGATATTTATCAAGGGAATTTGAGTTTGTTATTGTAAGGATTCCTTGGATCGTTGTTTTCCTGGCGTTTGCTACTTTTTTAGTGACTTGGAAAGCAGATTTATTGTAGTTAACTTTTTGATCGGATATTTTACAGTAGACATCAATAATATCCTTAATCTCCTGGCAGTGTTCAGGTTTAACGTTGGCAAAGATCATTATATCATCAGCGAATGCCAGGAATGAGATTCTAGTTTCGAGTCTAGTAAGTTGAAACCCAATTGGATGTCTGGGTCTGTCAGATAAGTGTTGTATTTTCCTAGCTAGGATTTCAGATCCAAGAATGAATAGGAAAGGTGATAGTGGGTCGCCTTGTCTGAGTCCTCTTGATGGTTTGAACATTTCCGTAGGTCCATTATTAACAAGGACAGAGAAAGAGACAGTCGTAATACATTCTTTGATCCAATTTATAAATTTATTATTAAATCCGAATTTGGTCATAACTTCAAAAATGAATTTCCATTCAATTCTGTCGTAGGCTTTTTCCATATCCAATTTTATAGCAATAAATCCTTGCTTACCTTTTTTGGATTTGAAGGAATGAAAGATTTCATGAGCAATCAAGATATTATCTTGGATAGCTCTGTTGGAAACAAAAGCGCCTTGTAATGGGTGAATTAACTTTTCCATTACTATTTTAAGTCTAGATGTTAGTATTTTTGAAATGATTTTGTAGATTGTGGAGCATAAGCTAATTGGTCTGTAGTGATTTGTCGAATTCGGATTGTCACATTTGGGAATTAGAGAGATAAACGTGTGGTTTATTTGTTTCAGGAGTCTGCCAGAAAGAAAGAAACTTTCCACTGCTTGAATTATAGATGGGCCTACAATGTCCTAATATTTCTGGTAAAATTCCGCAGTCATGCCATCAGGCCCTGGAGATTTGTCTGGTCCAATTTCAAATACGGCATGTTTAATTTCTTCATTAGTGACATTTTTTGTTAGGTAAATGTTATCATCATTTGAAATTTCCGCCGTGATTAAATCAGTGTTTTCCCGTAGTAAATTTTCATTTAACTCTTCACTTCTAAATCTCTTCATGAAGTCATTTCTAATTTCATTCCTAATGTTTGTCTCTCCAACAATTGTTGTTCCTTCTTGTGTGATAATTTCTTTTATAATTTTTCTATTTCGCTTTGCACTAGCTATCTTGTGAAAATAGCTTGCATTTGTGTCGTTAAGTTTTAAATGTTTGATTTTAGCGCGCTGGTTCCAGTACACTTTATGAAAATGTAACAGTTGTTCTTTATTTTTAAGCACCCGATTTTACTTTTGTATCAAGGTTGTTGTTGGGTTGGAGCAGATATCTCGTTGGATTGTAGAAAGTTGTTTTTCAATCTTTGGCTTGTATTTTCAGGAGTTTGGTTTTTAATACCAGATCATACATGCGAGACCCATGGTGATTGGTTCTCCAAGCTTGTTTAACGATATTTCGAAAGTCTCTCCTTGTTGTCCATATTTTTTCAAACTTAAAGGGTTGATTTTTGTAAGGTGTAGAAGATGTAAGATCAATCGAAATTGGGCAATGATCTGAAGTAGTAAAGGCATAGTGTTTAGTGAAGATTCCTGGGTATAACTGCAGAATTTGATGGTGAACGAGCACCCTGTCCAATTTTTCATATACATTATTGATTTCTGTTTTGTTTTTTCGCCACGTAAAATTGTTACCCTGGGTTGGGATGTCCATCAGCTCGCAGTCGTTTTTAAATTGTTATAATCTAAGAAATTTTGAGATTGGTGGTTCGACACCGCCCTTTTTATCAGTAGGTTGTTGAATTTCATTCAAGTCGCCCATGATGATACACGAAAGAGCACAATCTTTTATGAATGAGGTAATGCCAGACCAGAAGGCATTTTTGCCTGATTCATAAGGAGGAGCATAGGTGATGATGATCATAATTTTTTCATGTGTACAGATATTAGTGTACTTGAGACTTATATATCTTGGGTTGATATGATCAACTTCCAGTAATTCATTAATCAATTGGTATGTTTTCCACATAACACATATTCCTCCCGAGAACCTTGAAGCCGGTATGAAATAGAATTGGTCAAATCCAGCTTTTTCCCATAATTGTTCATGTGGTTCTTTGTTCGTTCTTGTTTCCAACAGTGCAAGCAATTGTATTCTTTCAATTTTGCAAAAAGCTTCCATATCAGTCCAGATAGTTGTGTTTCCAAGACCTCGACAATTCCAGGTTGTAATCTTCATAAAAACTGTAAAAAAGAAGGGTTGCATAGGTTTCTAGTTCGGTTTCGTACTATTTGATCGTGTTTTAGCATTGGGTACTGGTTAAGATTTATCATGAACAAGACACTCCATATGAGATACATGGGGTATGACAGATGAGAGATATGAAACTTAATCATGCGTTTATGTTTTAAACATAGTTGTTTAATATGGAATTGCATCTTCCGGGCCAACACCATGGTAGTATTAGTCATAAGATCGAGGTTGTGATTAATGTTCATGTGTCCACAACCAATGAAGGTGCAATCATAATTAATTTGTAGTGTAATGAAGGTCAGATGTATAATGTTATGTAGTGGGACGAGTTTAATGACATGGTTTACTAGAGTTTTGAGAGCACATTTACATCTGGTTACAAATAAATGCAGCTGTAGTAGTCTGGTATCTGCTACAGTAAAAAAATAAATAAAAGAAAATTCAAAAAGTTCCAGTCAGGTGATTTGTTCCATTGGTGGATATTGAGGTTGTTCATTTCAGCATGAAGAACTCTAAAAACCAGAGGGCTCCAACCAGCAACACACCAAAACCTGCACCAGAAGAAAACAGCACAGCCCCGGGAAACCAAAGAAGAGCAAGACAAAACAAACAGAAAAGACAACCAAAAACAGAGAACAGGAAAGACCGACCAAACACAGCACAAGAGACCAGCAAGCACCAACAAGAAGGAAACACAAAGGGAAGAGAGGGAGAGAAACTGAGACATCAGGCAAACATATTTCAAGTTATGGTTTATAATCATGTTAAGGATATAATTGATATCCACACGCCAGTGTAGATACATTTCAGTCCAGTCAAGATTATGATTCAAACAAATATAAGCAAAAGGATCAATTTCATTCATCATGATCAAGTTTACAGCACAGATCCTAAAAGGCCTAACATAAGGCACAAAGCAAATAACATAAACCGAGATCATCCAACAACGGTTACAACTCAAGATTCCCTGGTAGATGTTGCTGCCACCATACAAAAAGGGGAAAGAGTGGCAGACAGTTAATAGTTTAATAGGTTCATAACAAAAGCATGAATCAAGAGTTGTACTAATCATATCTAAATCTTCATTTTCTTGACACCCTTCAGGTCAGAGGAGGCGGTGTCTTCCTCGATCTCCATATCCTTTCGTTTATTTGACCCAGAATCAGAAGGCAAAGGTTTGACAAGCTTGGGAGACTCGTCAGCCTTTGCTGGAGCAGGATTCGGGTTAACATTGGTATCAACCTTAGTACAGGTAACAGGCTCAGGGATGTTTTTATCTGATACAGCATCACACGGGTGGGATGGAGCAATGGTTGAGACCATCACAGCCTTACCAACATCATCCAGCAGATCAACAGTTTCCAGCAAGTCAAGTGAATCTGGGTCAGCCAACTTTGGAAAGGAGGAAGGCAGAGTCACCAGGCACTCCTTAGGGGGATCATCATTAGGGTGGGGTAGATTGAAAGGAGGGATCAAGGTAAAAGGTAATTCCAAGTTAGAAACATTGGAACTCACAGGGGTGGCCACAGCAGGGGTATACTGGGCACTGTTTTTGGCTTCCTCAGGGGAAGGAGAGGATTTACCCTTTTTTTTGCTAACAACTGTAGTCCAAGGCTGCTCAGAATCAATAGAAGTTGAAGGCTCCGAAGCAGGTTCAGCATTAACACTCAGTTTCTGGAAGGTGAGTTGGATGGATTGGTGTTAGGAAACGGAACTCTGGAACTTAGGTTCCCCTGAGAGTTCATTTCCTCAGTTTCTCTACTTTTGACGATGACAAATATTATGATACTAATGTTTTATCTCAAAGATGTGTTTTAAGGAACCACAGGAATATACCGAAGGCAAGAAAGCCAAACAGGACAAGGGAACCAAAGGAACAAGACAGATGAAGGAAACCAGAGGAACCCAGGTGTGCCCAGAAACCGAGAAATCTGGGAACACACAACCTCGGACAAAAGGTGTTAAAATCAACTTGTCCGAAGCTTCCAAAATACTGTCAATACCCAGAGCAAAACAACAACATACCCAGAAATGCTCAACCTCGGACAGAGAAGGTGAAAGCGATAGGACATAGAGACGTCGCTGTCGAGAAGACAGTTCCCAAACGGCCAGCTTGTTCAACCTCGGACGAAAGTATTTGGACAACGACATAGCAAGGCTCGTCTGAGGTAGTTGACCAACCAAGAGAGATTCTGAGCTGCCTAGGTTGTTTGCACATGCCAAGAACAACGTGGATCAAGAAGAACCACTCATCCTAGGGCAAGCTCAATCTGTGGGAACCCAGAGAGGATCGAGCTGTGAAGAATCCTCTATAAAAGGAAGACTAACCCAAGGGTTATCTTCAAGCACTGAAACACGACTCACACTCATTAGCAAATATCTAGTGTGAACCTCCAAACAAGATCATCAAAGCAAACCGAGATCAAGAGGAACCAGTCAAGGAAGAAGAGCTGAGTGCTAAGTTCCTGTGACTGTAAGTGATAGTTCCTAGGTGCGAAAGTCTGTTTCTTGGATTGATTATTGATTGTGTTAAGTTATCTAGGATTGTATAACTGTGTGTAAGGCAAAGGAACTGTATGTTCGTTCCTAGGATAAGCTGTAACCAAAAGAGATAATAAATCAAGAAGTAGACTTTGAAATCCTTTCGAAAGAAAGGTAGTGGTTTTTATCCTGGATTGCTAGTTGGCAATCAAAGGTTTCCACTATAAGGAACTGGTCATTTGTTTGATTGTTTATTTCCGCTGCGAAAGGAACTGAGAATTGATATTCTGAGTTCCTTAAGTTTTTTATCTAACAATCACGATCCTACAATTGGTGTTTGGCCTTTCTTAAGGGACAGTTTTCGAAGGAATGCACAAGGTCTCCACAATTGCCACATCCCTTGGGAGATTCCTCAAACCAAAGGTTATACACCTTGGCCTCACCTTCTTCATCCGGGATCATAATAGTTTTTTTGTTAACAGTGGAAACATCCACATTGATACACAATCTAGCATAGCTGACCCTTTGTTTCTTTTCAGTGAAAGGATCGAGCTTGATCAGAGTTCCCATCTTGTTCATCTCAATGATGGTGTTAAGTACATCAAAGCTGATGTACTCAACTGGAAGGCGAGGGATCCGGATCCATATATCAACAGTACACACAGGCTCTTTAAAGGGATCAAAGCTAGAAGTCCAAGGTTTAAGCAGGAGAAGCTTCCCAAAAATGTGATAAGGTCTGTCATCCCAAGCTCTTTTTTGGTCAATAGGGTTGGCAAATCTAATCTCAAACCACAGGTTGGCTTTTTCCAGAATCTCAAAGCTCCCTTTGATAAATTTCCAGTCATTCTTAAGCTTGTTCCTAATTTTAGAGAAATCAATGGTCTCCCCAATAACATACTGATAACAGGTTTTTTTTTTGTCATTCTAAAAACTGCTATGCAAAGTATCCAAACAAACCCTAAACCGTAATCCTAGGTAAGTAAAGGTCGAATCCACAGGGAGGCGAATTCTATCTTAATATGCAATTTGTATGTCAAACCAAAGTAACCAAAAGGGGGGTTTTGTTTGTTTTGTAAGTTCTAAATATGCAAAGGTAAACAAACGAAAGAGTTGTGAAATCAGTGATGGGAAAAGCACTTAGTCAAACAACATCCATTATTCGTATGACAAGTTGATCATAGAAAATCATTCAAAATCTCATGCAATGGAAATTCCAATTCCTTTTAAGATATAACTAATAGCACAACCAAATACTATTAGCACTAACTAATTAAACAACCCTGAAACTATCAAGATTCAGTTTAACAGCAGCCTTACGGATAGGAATATAGTTGGATACAATTCTAGCATAAAACAACCAGCTTTTATCCTAGAATGTAAATCAATTCTCTTCTGCATAAGACTAGCACAACCAGATACTAGTACGATACAGTTGCTACTCTGAAATAGATATGCTCAATCAGTAACAATCTAGATCTAGCAATAGACCAATAACAACAAACCCTAGATGATCAGACTAGAGATTATCAATATCAATCATAAGCAACTTAAGCAAGAGAAGAGATAAAAACCATGCAATAGATTAAGAACGAGAATCTCACAACTGAATCAAAACGAAAGCTTCAGCATCTGACTAAGCCAAGGAGGCTTAGTTCTTCATAGCAAATACGTAAACACTAATTAGGGTTCGAGAGAGAATCCAGATTATGATGATGAACAAGCCCTTTTCTCAACCCTTAAATACTAAAGAAAATAAAGCTAAGTTAACCTAAAACGAAATAAATAAAAAGTAATAAAATAATGCGAAATAATATATAAGGAAAATTCGGCTCGGCGGTCTTCTGACACGGGCGACGGTCGCTGCATCCTTCACGGCAGGCGCCGTAACCGCGGCGGGCGCCGTCTTTCCACGGCGGGCGCCGTAATTACGTCGTAGCCAATGCTGTTGGATGGGAATTGGCGGCGGTCGCCGTAAGTTGCACGGCGGTCGCCGTGAACTCGTTTCTTCCTCCTTTGTCTCTTCAACTCCCGAAAGCGTGTCTTCAGCACCTCCTCGCCAATACTTCATAACCCCTTGGCGTCTACTACTGGTGGCTTCCTCCTCAGTGTCTCATATGATCTCCAAAATAGCTCAAACACCTCCAAATACACCAACTTCGCCTCCAAACGCCATACACATGAATGTGTCTAAATCTACCCGAATGGCACCAATAAAACCTCTAATGACTCTTACTTAAGCCCTATAAAGTAGTGCTTATCAAACCACCCCATGCTTAGACCTTTGCTCGTCCATGAGTAAACCAAATAAGAGTCCACTCCTCCAATGCAGCACCCAAGGTCTCAAGAAGCATATCCTCCAACTAAGAGTCACCTAACCCATGCCAAAGCTCCTGGCACCGATCTCATTCACAACACATCCACAACTCAACAAGCTTAAGGGGCAAGCATAGTACTTCCCCAAAGCTAAACCCGGACATCCCATAGTGTGAGTAACCTCTAATCCTAGCCTCCATCTATTGCTCCTTATGTCTCCCAGAGTGACCTACCCGACAATCCTTCTTTGACTCCTCTTCTTATGATGCCTTGCCAAGAATAATGAGAAATCCTAAAATCACTCTTCTTCTTTTTCACTCGTTTTGCCAAGGCGCCCTTTCGGGTTTTCACCAAGCCACTCATTTCATTTTCCAATAGATGTACTCATATAAGCTCACATCACTCTTGACCTCATATTACCCCAGCCTAATGCTGGTCCAAGCCACCTGCTTATTACCTAGGCCGCCCTTTCGGGTTTTCAACCTATCCCAGGATTTTTATGATAGCCTTTTTTTTCAAATTTTTGGCTCTTTTCATTTTTTTCATTTTTCTCCTCAGCAGCGTAGCAAGTATAAAACTCCACCCCATGCTTAAACATTGCATTTTCCTCAATGTAATGAAAGACAAAAGAATAAAGCACAGGGAAAAGCAAAAAATAACTCACAACGTTGCCGAGTTGGCTTGGACACTTCCTTGTCGCTGGCGGTGTACTCGTGAAAGTTCATGTCCTGGATGTCTGCATCAACGCTATAACCTTCATATACCGTGCAACCATAGGAAACCACTGTGAAGTGCGGTGGTTATTCAGGAAATCAGGGCGGCACGGCCTTCAACTCCATCAACTCCTACCATGCAATCAAAAGGAACCACTCTGGGGAAGTAGTGGTCAATCAAGGGAACAGGGTTGCATGGCCTTCAAAAATGGGCCCAGATGTCATCGTGGTTGGGCCCTGGTATATCTCCTCTCCAGCTGTCGACTGTAGGGCCACCATCGTTGCCAAATAAATGTAGGGCGAATGTATTCCTCCGTTAGCAACATGATGCGCACCTCTCCGTGGGGAATCTGGACAGCTCGGTAAAACTTTTTTTTTTGACTTTTTTTGACTTTTTTTTGACTTTTTTCTCCCCATTTAAGGTCTTTTCGGGGTATTTTATTTTCGTCTTTTTCTCTCCGTTTAAGGTTTTTTCGGGGCCCTTTTTTTTTTTTCAAAACGAAAACGAACCTGAAAATGGCGGCGATTGCCGTAATTAAACGGCGGTCGCCATCATTTGCCGCAAGCAAAGTGTCGGAGAAGGTGAAAACGGCGGGCGCCGTTTGGTCGGCGGCGGGCGCCGTGAACTCCTTCTTCACTTTGAAACGCTTCCTGCAGGTTAGTTCGACACAGAAAGGAAAAACTAAAAGGAAAAACAAAAGAAAATGACTAAGGGAGGGAAAATAAACTACCTAACATCGGGTTGCCTCCAGATCAACGCCTTAGTTAATGTCGTTGGCTCGACATACTACTCGAAAATCCTCAATCCATATCGTCAGGCTCTTTGGGAACCTTTTCAATCCATATCTCCTTCCTGAACCAATCATGGAAAGGTTTGAACCTTAGACCATGCTTCTTCTTCAGCGGCTTCTCCATCTTGACCTTCTTAGTCACGTCTACCCCATGCTTATATTGATTAGGGGGGTGTTTAGCCTTGACTTCAGGGACCTGCACCAAAGATGGAACGAGCCTCTCGCTCGGAGTTAGCAGCAAAGGTGATTTACCTGGAAGCTCCGGAGGGAGCTTATAGCAAGCATCCCACTCAGCAACACCTTCCTGTAAGTCAGTAGATATAGCAATATCCAAGCTAAAATCAACAATAGGTGGTGTGTCATCTAGGTGGTCCTCATCAAAAACATCTTGCACCACAGGCTCAAGTACAACAATTGCACACAAAGAATGACCATCAGAGGGGAATTTCATGGCTTCATAGATGTTATAATTAATGGTTTGGCCATTAAATTCCATAGTCAAGGAACCAGTACTCACGTTGATTTTAGTGTTGGCAGTTTTCAAGAAGGGTCTCCCTAACAGGATAGGGGCTACATGCATATCATGTTCCATATCAAGCACATAAAAGTCAGCAGGAAAAGTAAGATCACCAACCCTAACCAAAACATCCTCCACTATCCCTATAGGACGCACACTAGATATATCAGCTAGCTGAATGGAAATTTTGGTCGCATGCATGGGTCCTAATCCTAAGGATTCACAAAGAGATGAAGGTAAAGCATTTATGGAAGCACCCAAATCTAACATAGCTTTATTGAACTTGGTACCTCCAATGGTGACGGGGATGGTGAACATACCTGGGTCGCCACACTTCTTGGGTAAGCGCTTCTGAAAAATAGCAGAGACATGTTCGCTTACCTTCACCTTCTTTTTCCTGTTCCTATCATGATTCCTCTTTGTGGTGCACATCTGCTTCAAGAAGTTCGCATAACGAGGGACAGACTTGATCAAATTTAGGAGAGGCATGTTGACCTCAACATTTCTGAACATCTCAAACATGTCCTTATCCTGCGCAAGTGGCTTGGTACGCTTCAATGCAGATGGGAATGGTGCAACATGCTTCCACTCAGGAAAAATTGGAGGTACATACTCCTTCTCAGCATCGGCTTCAGAGGGGCGACGGGCGCCGTAGGAAGTGCGGCGGGCGCCGTGAACATCATCAGAAAGTTCGAATTTTGGCTCACCGTCACGGCGGGCGTCGTGATAAGTGCGGCGGTCGTCGCAATTTTTATCAGACAAGTCGAGAGCAGGGTCATTTTCACGGCGGGCGCCGTGGTCTTCACGGCGGTCGCCGTCGATGTCACGGCGGGTGTCATTAGTTGCACAATGGTCGCCGTCGCTGTTCTATTCCAGCTTCTGATTTGCTTCCTTGTCGACCTCAGAATCATCCTCTTCGAGCCTCTTCCCGCTCCTCAGAGTCATAGCACTGACATTCCTAATGTTCGGGTTCACTTCCGTTTGAGATGGAAGTTTACCAGAAATCTTTGCGTCAAGCTTGCTCACCACCTGAGAGATCTGGCCAAATTGCCTTTCCAAGTTCTGAATGCTAGCTTGTGTACTTTCCTGGAACTGTATGTGGCTCTTGGTCAACTTGGCAACATTCTCATTAAGGTTCACGTTGCTCTGTATCAGCATCTTCATCATATCCTCCACAGACGATGAAGGATTCGAACTCTGCCCTTGCGGTCTTGGCACATAGGGTTGCCTAGGTTGTGGAGGGTTACCCTGCTGTTGGACTTGACCTTGATTCTGTTCCGGGTCTCTCCATCTGAAATTGGGATGGTCTCTCCAACCAGGATTGTAAGTATTGGAGTAGGGATCATGCCTGGGCCTCTACTGATATCCTCCTACTGCATTCACTTCCTCTTGTAGAGTGGGGCACGAGTCAGTAGGGTGCAAGTTATCGTGACAAATCTCACAAGCCTTAGCTTACTGAGGCGTACCTTTCAGCTTCAGACGTCTCACCTCCTCTCTCAGCACATCAAAGTCAGCTTGATCAATTTTGGATTGAGAACTTGCAACCACCAAGCTTTGGGAACCTCTCCCACTGTATTGTCTGGAGTCATCAGCCAGTGTAGCAAATATCTCCAGAGCTTCTTCATAAGTCCTCTTCAGAATATTCCCACCACATGCAGAATTTACCATCCGACGGTCATCTTCACGGAGTCCTCCATGTAAATAGAGAATTAGATCATGTTTTTCGTAACCATGGTAGGGACAACTCTTCACCAGTTTCTTGAAGCGTTCATAATAGTCATAGAGAGACTCATTAGACAGCTGCTCCACATTGCAGATCTTCTTCTTGAGCTGATTAGACTTGATTGCTGGAAAGTATTTATCAAGAAACACCTTCTTCAAATTCACCCAAGTAGTGATGCTTCCTGGCGGTAAAGAATGATACAAGTCCTTCGCTGAGTACTTCAGAGAAAAGGAAAAGACTCTCAACCTCATCTGATCTTCAGTAATATCAGATGGCCACATGCTGGTGCAGACCTCAAGGAACTCATCCAGGTGCTGAATAGGATCCTCAAGCGGGGTTCCACTGAATTTCGGGAGTAAATGGACTACTCCTGTCTTGAGCTCAAATTTAACCCCTTCACCTAGAGCAGGGAATTGAACAGCACGAGTAGGTTGCTCCAAGTTAGGAGCTGTCAAAGACTCAAGTGTAACACGACCTGCCATCCTGCGATCTTGAAGAAAAGTTCTTTCGATTTCTGGATCAAAAACTAGAGGTAGATTATTAGTAACATGGGTGTGAACCATAAGATAGGTTCACACCAAGATTGGCACACAAATCACACACACAAAATAGATTATTGCCTCCCCGGCAACGACACTAATTTGATAATAGGTTTTTTTTGTCGTTCTAAAAACTGCTATGCAAAGTATCCAAACAAACCCTAAATCGTAGTCCTAGGTAAGTAAAGGTCGAATCCACAGGGAGGCGAATTCTATCTTAATATACAATTTGTATGTCAAACCAAAGTAACCAAAAGGGGGGTTTTGTTTGTTTTGTAAGTTCTAAACATGCAAAGGTAAACAAATGAAAGAGTTGTGAAATCAGTGATGGGAAAAACACTTAGTCAAACAACATCCACTATTCGTATGACAAGTTGATCATAGAAAATCATTCAAAATCTCATGCAATGGAAATTCCAATTCCTTTTCAGATATAACTAATAGCACAACCAGATACTATTAGCACTAACTAATTAAACAACCCTGAAACTATCAAGATTCAGTTTAACAGCAGCCTTACGGATATGAATATAGTTGGATACAATTCTAGCATAAAACAACCAGCTTTTATCCTAGAATGTAAATCAATTCTCTTCTGCATAAGACTAGCACAACCAGATACTAGTACGATGCAGTTGCTACTCTGAAATAGATATGCTCAATCAGTAACAATCTAGATCTAGCAATAGACCAATAACAACAAACCCTAGATGATCAGACTAGAGATTATCAATATCAATCATAAGCAACTTAAGCAAGAGAAGAGATAAAAACCATGCAATAGATTAAGAACGAGAATCTCACAACTGAATCAAAACGAAAGCTTTAGCGTCTGACTAAGCCAAGGAGGCTTAGTTCTTCATAGCAAATACGTAAACACTAATTAGGGTTCGAGAGAGAATCCAGATTATGATGATGAACAAGCCCTTTTCTCAACCCTTAAATACTAAAGGAAATAAAGCTAAGTTAACCTAAAACGAAATAAATAAAAAGTAATAAAATAATGCGAAATAATATATAAGGAAAATTCGGCTCGGCGGTCTCCTGACACGGGCGACGGTCGCTGCATCCTTCACGGCGGGCGCCGTCTTTCCACGGTGGGCGCCGTAATTACGTCGTAGCCAATGTTGTTGGATGGGAATTGGTGGCGGTCGCCGTAAGTTGCACGGCGGTCGCCGTGAACTCGTTTCTTCCTCCTTTGTCTCTTCAGCTCCCGAAAGCGTGTCTTCAACACCTCCTTGCCAATACTTCATAACTCCTTGGCGTCTACTACTGGTGGCTTCCTCCTCAGTGTCTCATATGATCTCCAAAATAGCTCAAACACCTCCAAATACACCAACTTTGCCTCCAAATGCCATACACATGAATGTGTCTAAATCTACCCGAATGGCACCAATAAAACCTCTAATGACTCTTACTTAAGCCCTACAAAGTAGTGCTTATCACATACCCTAGAAGAGAAGTTTCTTTCAACTTAAGGATATTGGTTCGGACCCCAGAGAGTTTGGAAAGAAAAAGTTTCATGTCAATTTCAGGGAAAACGGGTTTTGGAATAGGTGTTTCAGATTGGGTGGAAGGACTAGCAGTGGTGGTTTGGGTCGCCAAAAGAGTTGGAGTGATAGGGTTCGTAAGCTTCTCAGAGGAGAAAGAGGTTTGTTGAATGTTACCTGGTGGGGATTTGGTTTCAGGAGAGGAGCATAGCACATCCTTCATGGTACGTTTGTCTTTCTCCATGAGTTGAACAAAATTTTTTTCCCTCGCAAGACCAGCAACCCAGCAACGAGATTTCCCCAAGTGTTTGAGAGTAATTTCATAGTGGTGCAAGAGAATAATGAGAGAGGTAGTGTGGATCTCACAAGCTTCAAGTTGTTCAGTTTTATAGGGGTTCAGGTAAGAAGCAAAGCAGAAGGAAAAAAAAGAAAAAAGTATAGGAAAAATCTAACCTGATTTTACGCCTCCACAGATCTTGAGTGATTGGAAATCGGATTCGCCGTGAGTACATCGCTGCTGTGGAGCAGCAGTGGAAATTGTCCTTCTCTGGTCGTCGTTGAGGGCGTTTGAAAATCCGGAGGTTGTCAAGACCTTTGAACGATAGCCAAGTCATCGCCGAACTGGTATGGAAGTCATTAGGCAACCACCAACTCCTAAACAACACCCTACTGGAAATCAAGGAAGTCCACCAATTCCACCAAACCCTAGGAGCGGTCTCAGAGAGGTCGATAAGGGGTAGGATTTGAACAGATGTCGATTGAAAGATGATGAACAGGGATGCCAAAATGGCCAACCCCCGGGAAATCCGCTCCTCCGATGGAAAAAGGACAGAATCAGGAAAGAGGGAAGCCTCGTTGTCATGATTGTGGTAGGTTAGAGCTTGCAATTCGCCAGAAAGATCGGGATAAGGCACCAGGGGCTGCCAGAAGGGGGATCTGGTGAGCGGTGGCAGAGGTATGGCTAGGGTTTGGTGGTGAAAAGAGGCAATAAGCGTTGGGAGCGTTTTCGGATTCAAATTCATTTTTTTTTGGGGGGGGGGGCAAAGTTTGTGACGTTGAATGAACTCCGGATAAATCAAATATATAATTATCTTTTATTTCATACTCTTTTCTCTATACATAATTTAATGTTTTGATAGAAAGAAAAAAAAACTAACTAAATTTTACATATCGAATTCAAAGTGTCATGCTATTTTTACTATTTATACTTAACACTACTCAAGGTCATAAGTGTCTATACCGTAAAATTGATTTTCGACGGAATAAAAAAGACATATATGGTAGAATTGTATCGTATGACCCTAATTGAAATGCTTATATTTGTCTCATACATTATTAAGATGGTGAGAAGAGATATATTTTACATCCTAGAGGGGCTATAATTGGAGATACCATTGTTTCTGGTAAAGAAGTTCCTATAAAAATGGGAAATGCCCTACCTTTGAGTGCGGTTTGAACTATGAATTTACGTAATTGGAAGTAACCAGTTAGGTTTACGATGAAACCTAGAAATCGATCACGGATTCAATTTGAGTACATATAGAGGATAGACCTCAACAGAAAACTGAAGAGTAATGGCATCAAGTGATTGAGTTCAGTAATTCCTCATATAAAATTATTGACTCTAGAGATATAGTAATATCGGTCAAAGTTTCTCTTCCGTTTCTCGGCAATTTTTTGACAATGAGATCCCAAAAGGGGTTAAGTAAGAAAAAATAATGTTATACTGTTTCTGATTATTCTATATTTATCGCGGCGAACAGATCAAATTTCGAATCCTTTTCTTTTTTCGACATCCAATCGATTGGAATATATAATATCATTATAATAGTAGTATTTGAATCACTTATGTTCTGGTATACTTTTCGTACATCTTCGTTCCTAACCTATTTGGAATAAATGCAAGGGATAGGGTCTTTGAAACAACAATTGGTATTTTTATTACATTAGCAAAAACTTTTTTGTTATTATTCATTTCTATCACAACAAGATGTAAATGTTGGTTGATCGTATATTTCATTATAGTTCTGTGATTCTGAGTCGTTTCCTATTTTATCCTTTTGAAATCTAGATTTAAATTTCAACCAGATCTAGTTATTAAAAAGAACTAGAAATCGAAGCCCGTGCTTCGCACGGGCCTTTTGTGTATATGTAGTGTCGCGGTTTAAATGTGAGTTTGTAATATATGGATTGTTGTTGCATGTTTTATCTTAGACGGTATATTGTTTGATATGTATTTAAATGTAATATCTAAGTATTTTAGGTATAAAATGCTATGATTGTACGGAGTACAATATTTTTTTTTTTTTTGTCAGAAGTTCATTTTAAATTTTGAATTAGGTGGTAGTTGTTTTTTGTAGGAATGTGTTTTTTTTCTTTGAAAATATTTGGGGAATCTTTTAAAAATGCCTATCTAATTATAACTCTCATTTCTTACATGCTCCACTACCCTCCACATTTCTAATTTTTTTGCCTTTATCTTACAAATTTATTGCCTTTTACTAATGTTTTTTTTGTTATGCTTTATTTATTAATATTCATTAATATATCGTTTTATTTTTTTGGTATGGAATATATATCGTTTTATTAGTCACGTTGACTTTACATATTCTTGGATGTTGTTAGGTCTATGCTGGAGCAGGAGACCGAAGGCTCCTCCAACCTACAAATATGTAAGAACATGTTCCAATTCAACGATTCCTAACCCCCTTTTCAAAAAGAGCTTGAAAATCCACTGCAGAGCCCCCTTTTAAAAACCCCTCTCCTATCTCAAAGCAAACAATTTTTCTTGTTTTCAAGTCCTCCAATTAAAGAATCCCCTTTTCTTGATTTCTGGGTTCATTCGATCTTTGGAGGTTGGATTTCAGATTTTGGGGAAAGAGCAAGGAGAGCTTCAAAATCTAGCTTGGATGAAGGTGGGATTGGTAGTGTCCTGACATTCGAGGATTCCAAGCTCTAACCATTATGCCCACTGGTTTGCTTTTGAGATTTTTCACTCTGCATTGAAGGTTATTCTCTCGTGTTCTTCTTCTTTCTGTTTGGAATTTTAGTATTCTGTTGTTATTTTGGCAGTTTGTTTTGTTCTTGATTGCCCTTCTGTTTGTGGTAGATTTTTTTTTATGGATCTATTGGCAATCTTCTTGTTTCTGGGTTTTTATTTATTTTTATTGTGATTTTTTACCTGTGTGCTAAATTGTTTTAGTTTTTCTTTTATTATGTTGCAAATTTGCAATGGAAGAGGGAATTAGGGTATTGAAACTTACTAATGCTTGGTTTAATGCTTTGAAATATGCAATCTCACACTTAAAACCCCCAAGAATTGGATTATCATACCTTATACCAAACCTCCGTTTGGCTAATTCCAAACCATAAGAAAGCATGAAAAAAAAAATCAATCCTAGAGCTAATTAAACACTATGATATGCATTATGGAGTTCCAAGTACCTGATGGCGAAATGTAAGCCAAATTCCACATAATATATTTTTCTTGTCTCATGATAACTTGGATGTTATTTGAAGGTTGTTATACTTGTTGCATTGCCTTCTTTCACTCTACTCGGGTTTTGTTGACTGAATTAAGGTATCTTTAATCATGGATGCCTTGAAGATGGGTTTTTGGTGTTTGGTGTATGCACTTTGCTAATTTGCTTATGTAAGGGAGAAAAGGAAATTAGTTCGTGTTGTAGTGGAGGTTCAATTCCGTGCAAAGTGATAATTGCTTGATGGATGAGGTATGGTGATCCTCGAATAAATGTGGTTCTAGTGGTTTGCTCCATGCTTCATTTTACATCTCATTTTCTACTTCTCTATTCACTGTTTTTTCAAGTGGTGGGGAGATTATATTCTATGTTGTTAACTATTAGTATATATATGAAATAAGGTGCATATGTTAGAGTCCAATATTATCATTTGTGTATATTAAATTGAGTACAGTTTATTATGTTGAATTATCATTTGAGTCTTTTTTTGGCTGGAGAAAAGAAATAACAAAGTATTGGTTGCATACCTTGTGATCGCCAATAATGTATTCGGTGCCGATGTATTTCCCAAATGAGTTTGGTGCATCCCATTTCCAACACTCCATGACTTTCATTATGGCCACAACCCCTTCACACAATTGATCGAGATATAAATATGTGTCTTCCTTTGCATTGTCTTTTGGCTTCAAATTGAGTCGGTGGATTCTGTTAAATCCATGATGGCCTTCCCCTTGCTTGTGTTTGTGGATTATGTGTTTTTGGATTATGTTGTTGGTGTTGGGAATCTGGTTTTAATTTGTGTAAGAGGTACTGCATGAAGGGTTCATTGCTTGATGCTTGTGCCTAGCTATATTTGCTTCATTGCTTGTTGTTTGTTTGTTTGTTTTATTGGTTGATTGTCTTTATCTCCTTGTTCATCTGCACATGTTAAGAAAGCCCAAGTTTCAGGTAAGTGCAGATTGAAAGCCATGGATTGTTAGTTTGAAATGATTGCACACATAACTTCAAATTACCTTTCGTTTATAAGGTGGCATTCTATGAATTGAGATCCATCCTTGGTGGGCCTGATTTTCCCGTCATTGATTGCACAACCTATGCCATCTTTCAAATGAAATTGGGGTAAGTTGGCATGAATTTTTGTTTTCACGGTAATAGCAATTTTGGGAGCTAGGTAAGTTTCTAGTTCTTGTGAACCCATACCATCAGATGTCTTTTTTGCTTGTTTGGAATTACATGAATTGACTGGGCCTGCTATGGGTGCCTTTCAGTCCTTGTTTTTTGTGAAAAGGCGACTGTGGAGCGGGTTGTACGGAAGCACATGAATCCATTTTATATGTGGGTGATAATTTGTTGTGGAAGCTGGTATGCAATTATACATGTGAGTTCAATATGAAGGGCTATTTAAATGGGTATATGGGGTCTTCCCAATTGATTTGCAGTTAAGGTGAGGGCAACCCAAATGATGAGGAGTTGAGGCTGAGAAATTAAACTGTAACAACCGTTTTGATGTTGTACAGCCTTTGAACTTCGTTCGATTTAAATATAGGTGTAGTGTTGTGCAGCTTTTGATGTTGTATAACCGTTTGACTTGATTTTTTTTTTTTTTGTTAAAAAGTTTAATTGTTTTTTTTTTGAAAAAAAAAGTTTAATTATTGCATGGGCATTAATGGTTAATTTTTTTATAGACCTAAAATTGGGTTCAATTTCTTTCAACAAACACATTCACACGTGTAGTAGGAGTCCACACATGCATGTATGGCCCAATATCTGATTGCAATTTTTTTGTCTTCTCAAAATTTGTTGGCCCAATATGTGAGGGTAAAACATATTGTTCAGCTCTATTGTGAAGCAGAACAACTGTAGAGATTGAAGTACAGCATTAATGAGGGTAAAAAACCTCAACTTTATATAACAAAACAATTGTAGAAAATTGAAGTGGAGCATTAATGAGGACAAAAAAGCCAACTTTTAAGTAGATATAGATTGATTCAGTACATTTCTTATGTACCCATAAGCGCTAATATTGGATTTCAACCAAATTTATGATCAATCTATATTGATTGACTGCCTCCATTATGTTGTTGCTAGCAAATACCACTCTTTTTTCTTTTGTATCTTTCAAATAATTTCCACAAGAGATCAAAAGCCATATTTTTCCGATCCTTCGATAAAAAGATTCATTCTCTTTATAAAAAAAATAGGCATGGTCCAGCAAATGTCGACCCTAGTATAAAAGCTATGACGAAGCCTGATGAAATAGAAGAAGCGGATATGATAGATTATCCCTATGAAGCGGATTTTCAGCGAGGCATAATCGAAGGTTCTATGCGTGTTCAAAGACGTAAAACCCTTTACGGGAAAAATGTTTTTCTTATATCCGTATTCCCCACTTTTTTTCGACATAGTAGGACTTTATTGGGATGTTCTATTTGAACCATTCTATCATCAGTAATTGAGATTTCCGAGCCAACGTTCTAGCACAAGAAAGTCGAAGTATAAACTTTATCGAATACAAACTCCCCTTTTTTGAAGATCCGTTGTAATAATGAGAAAGATTTATACATATACGCCCAAATCGGCGAATAACATCATAATCAGATAAATCAGCCCAAGCAGGCTTACTAATGGGATGTCGTAATACGTTACATAATTTTGCTTTAGCCAATAACTTAATTAGAGGCATAATTGGAACAAGGGTCTCAAACTCCTTAATACTTGGCAATTGGCTAAATCTCGTAAAAGCATTTCATAGAAGTTCATTGATATCTTTTTTGTATAAAACAAATCGACTTTGATTCTTGAATAATCCACATCACTTCTTCATCTATTGTAACAAAAAAAATCCTTTTTATATGGCAAAGGCTCGAATCAAGAATTATGATTTTACATATCGACAATTCCTCAATTTCTTGTTCTTTTCAACAAATTTTTTTCTTTGTGTGTCAGTTAAAAGTACATGTTTTTTTGGAGAGAGATACTATTTTACCATGCCTCATACTTATATATATCAAACAGACGGACAATCAAACTTATTTCTCGATTCAATAGAAGCCCAAAGAGATGAATAGGGTCCCAAATCAAATAACAAGAGATATGTAAAAAGAAGGTCTGATTACAACTCTTCCTAATCCGAATGGAATGTAAGTATGTAGGGTTCCATATGGAAATATACTCTTAGTTTAGGCTCGAATGACTGTAACACCCCCAAAACTTAACCCTTTTGGAAATGTATTACCGCCAGTGACCCCAGTGTTCCTTACCGAGATCACCCAAGGCTTTACCATTTAAATACAATTTATGAAATACAAATGATACATAATGATCAAAGCATTCAATTCCAAAACATAACATTGTCAAAGAAACAAGAGTTATGGGATTACAACCCAATCCCGAATAGGCTAACACAGAGTTTAAACCAAATACAGCGGAAGTCTTATAAAGTAGGGTACAGCGGAAGTCTTACAAAACACATTACAACCAAAGTCATTGCCCAAAAGATCTCAACCTGATTAACGAAATAACTCAAACGTTCGAAAACCACCGTCGACTCCATAGTCCTTCTATTCTTCTGAGCTACTTTCTATCTGATGTACCGAATCGAACGGATGACACCAGCCCACATACGGAGAACAAAGTTCATGGGTTAGTCTACTTGAATAGACTAGCAAGGGTACAAAGCATAAGGTTCGATGTAGTTGTATTAGGTTAGACTTATCGTTCTCGAATGATAACCGATAACGATAATCAACCTTCATACTTCTATAGAATAATAACAAGAGGTATGCACAAGAGAAGACTCTGGAAGACTGAATCATTACAGAAATCAACTCAAAGGAAGACTCCAACGGAAGTGAGTCTTAAGGAATTATGACAAGTCTGGAAAGTTTAAAGAATCATACAACAATGATTTAAAAGCTGACTGAGATGCTTCAGTTCACGACCAACCTCATCGCATACAGCGAATCTAGATTGGAAAGAGAACGTACTATGATCAAAGTCGAGACGAGTTTTCCTAGCTGTACTATAACTTAGCTGTACTACTCGCCGAAGGTTTATTTATTATGTGCGTCGAGTAGCACTTATCTGATTTATATTTCAAACACACATCACATTATTAGACTTTTACATTTGTAACCCACCATTGGGACGACACATCTTAGTATACGTTTCGTCGAGAGTGACGCACACCGGAAGGTTTGTGACACCAGCTAAGTGTCATGTCTATACACACTTGTGAAAGAGATCGATCATGATCTTAGAATAGTACCAGGTGGAGACAAGCCCCCCCGATTATAAAGAAACGACCGGACGAAGTCCGAGTACATTCCTAACTAACAGTGCTAACCACACAGATACAGCACAATTATAGTTACAGAATAAATCCACATAAAGGCCCGAAAGGCGATCACAGATAATAGCGCTGTTCTAACAGATATACAACCTATTATATGATTTTCAAAACAGTTTATAAATCACTTCCAGAAGAACACAGTAATAATCATTCCAAATTAATTAATCAATTGAAATAACTGATAATCAATGTAAATATGGAAACGACGAGCAAGAGCGAACCGCCACTTGCCTTAATCCGCAGAATAGAAACAAGCCTAACGACAACGACGGGACTCCGGGCTCGACACGGGTATAGCTCCGACAGCACAACGACCTTCGAGTCGACCCATAAAAGGAACCCTAAGTTAGATCCGACATAACCACAGTACGAATCTAAAAATGACGAAAGAAAATGAAAGGAACGACGCCACAACGACGACCACCAAAGCCAAAAGCCCAAAAATGCATTATGGACACTGGCGGCGGTCTCCACAGTTCATCACGGCGGGCGCCGTGAAGAACTCAGACGACAGAAGCGGCGAGAAAACTCACCCAAAACACGAGCGACTCGGCCTCCTTCGACTTGCTTTGGTTTCTAACCTCCAAGGCTACCAAAAGCTTCACAAAGGCACTCTGGAAACACCACCAAACGACCTCCGGCGAAAGCTTCAGAAATCCGGCGAGGCACAGCTCCGATGAGGCAAGAATTTGGGAGAGCTTGGGCTGTGGATTGAGCTCAAAACCCCTCCCAAACACCTCCTTTTATAGCCAGATGCCAGGAAACACAATGATGGCCCTACGACGAGGCGGAGCAGGCCTACTTCGGCGCGTCAGAGGCTCGCTAGTGACCATCGGGCAAGGACCTCCGGACAACGACGACGGGCGCCGCGGAGAGCAAGGGTCGCCGCCTCACAAATTGCCTACGGCGGGCGAATTACAGCGGGCGCCGTACTGCACGGCGGTCGCCGCCACTAGGCCTGGCGCCCAGCTAGGAAGACGACCACGCCAGTCCTCGAGCCTGGCGATGGCGGGCGCCGCCATAAATGCGGCGGTCGCCGCCCTTGTGGCTTCGCGCCCATTCTGGTTTTGAACGACAACAACTTTAACCCGAGATAAAATTATCGTACGCGAACGAGTATTAAAATCCAAAGCACGTCGTCTGTATATTATTTCACTGAGAAAAATATTATAGATACAGAGAGCATTACCGAACGTCTTAAACTCTCTGAATTAAATCCGACATACATAACGGGTACTCGGGAAAAATCCCGGAACTCCAGAAATAGCTTACAAAAATACGGGGTATCACATCTCATCCCCGTTAAAAGAAGTTTCGACCCCGAAACTTAGGTCGAGAATAACTTGGGAAAACGCCCGAGCATATCTGACTCGGTTTCCCACGTTTCCCAAGTAACTTCCTCCGATCCAGACTTGGACCACTGAATCCGTACCAACGGTACGATCTTGCTACGCAGCTGCTTCTCACGACGCTCCAAAATGCGCACGGGCATCTCCTCATAAGTACCATTAGCTTGAATCTCGATGTCCTCATAACTCAGCACATGAGACTCATCTGGCACATACTTCCTGAGCAAAGAGACGTGGAACACATTATGCACTAGATGAGCCGATGGCGGCAACGCCAAGCGGTACGCTAGAGATCCCACTCTATCCAGAATCTCGAATGGTCCCACGTAGCGAGGGTTAAGCTTCCCACGCTTACCAGACCTGAAAACTCCCTTCGAGGGCGACACCTTGACAAACACCTTGTCACCGACCTCGAACTCGACATTCCTACGCTTCTTGTCTGCATACGACTTCTGTCGACTCTGAGCGGTCAACATCCTTTGTCGAATCAAGGCAATGTCAAAAGCTGTCCTCTCGACTAACTCTGGCCCAAGCAGAATCTTGTCGGTGTTATCGTCCCAACAAATCGGAGATCTGCATCGGCGACCATACAAAGCTTCAAACGGAGCCATCTTGATCGTAGCATGCCAGATGTTGTTGTAGGTGAACTCAATCAGACTCAAGCTATCCTCCCAGCTAGTCAAACGATCGAGTACACAAGCTCTGAGCATATCCTCCAGAGTCTGGATGGTCCTTTCAGACTGGCCATCTGTCTAAGGATGAAACGCTGTGCTGAACCTTAACTCAGTCCCCATAGCCTTATGAAGTTCTTGCCAGAACCTTGACATGAAACGGCCATCTCGATCCAATACGATGGTTTTAGGGATACCATGTAAACGGACAATCTCTTTCTGGTAGACCTCAACTAACTTCTGGGCTTCCCAAGTGGTCTTAATGGCTAGGAAGTGAGCACTCTTTGTAAGCCGATCCACAATTACCCAGATAGCATCTTTCTGACTTCGAGTCTTCGACAGCCCCGTGACGAAGTCCATGGCAATGTCTTCCCATTTCCATTCTGGCACAGGGAGAGGTAGCAACTCACCACCTGGCCTGCGGTGTTCAATCTTGACCTTCGTAAGTCAAGCACTTTGCCACGAAGTCTGCCACGTCCCACTTCATGTTTGGCCACCAAAACTTCTTCCGAAGATCCTTGTACATCTTGCTGGAGCTTGGATGCACAGAATATGCTGAGGAATGAGCTTCCCTCATCACCAACTGACGAAGGCCTTCTGCGTCTGGCACACAGATTCGGTCTTGAAACCAAAGTGATCCGTCATCCTGAATCACAAAGCCGGGAGCTTTCCCATCCATCACTTCACTGCTTAGCTTCACCAAGACGATGTCATCAACTTGCTTTTCCTTGATCTTATCCAGCAGTGTAGCCTAAATTTCCAGCATACTCAGGAAACATCTACGCTGATCATACAGAACTTCAATGTCGCACGACTCTCGGTTCAGCTTGGTCTGAGCAGTAAGTAAAGCAACTATCCTCTCGTGCGTTGTCTTCCGGCTCAATGCATCAGCTACCACATTAGCCTTGCCCGGATGGTACAATAACTCGATGTCGTAGTCCTTGAGCAACTCTAGCCAGCGGCGTTGTCTCATATTCAGCTCCTTTTGAGTAAATATATACTTGAGACTTTTGTGGTCAGTGAAGACTTGGCATCTTATACCGTAAAGGTAATGCCTCCAAATCTTCAGCGCAAAGACAACCGCTGCTAGCTCAAGATCATGTGTCGGATAGTTTTCTTCGTACGTCTTGAGTTGCCTGGATGCATAAGCAATGACTCTGCCCCTCTGCATCAAAACACAACCAAGACCACACTTTGAAGCATCACTATAGACCACATAATCGTCGTTCCCTTCTGAAAGTACTAACACAGGTGCCGAGGTCAGCCGTCGCTTCAACTCCTGGAAACTGGCCTCGCACTTGTCATTCCAGACAAACTTCTTGTGAACCTTGCGGAGTAGATTGGTCATAGGTAGAGCGGTCTTTGAAAACCCCTCCACGAACCGTCTGTAATACCCGGCAAGCCCAAGAAAGCTGCACACCTCCTTCACGTTCTGGGGCTGTGTCCAATTTGCCACAGCTTCGATCTTCTGGGGATCAACCATAACCCCATTCTCATTGATCACGTGGCCTAAGAAAGCCATCTCCTTCAACCATAATTCACACTTGGACAGTTTAGCATAAAGCTGATGTTGTCTAAGGACTGACAAAGCAATCCGCAGATGTTCCTCGTGGACTTCTTCACTCGGAGAGTAGATCAGAATGTCGTCTACGAAGACCACTACGAACTTGTCCAAGTACTGGTGAAAACATCGATTCATCAGATCCATAAAGACAGATGGAGCATTTATAAGCCCAAAAGGCATCACTACGAACTCGTAATGACCATATATGGTCCTGAACGCAGTTCTAGGAATGTCCTGCTCACGAATTCTGAGTTGATGATATCCAGATCTCAGGTCGATCTTGGAGAAAACCTTTGCTCCCTGCAACTGGTCCAACAGGTCGTCAATCCTCGGCAATGGGTACTTGTTCTTGATCGTCACCTTGTTCAACTCTCGATAGTCGATGCAAAGTCGAAATGATCCGTCCTTCTTTTTGACAAACAAAACCGGAGCACCCCACGATGATGCACTCGGCCTGATATAACCCTTGTCGAGAAGATCTTCAAGTTGACTCTTCAACTCTTGCATCTCTGCAGGAGCCATCCGATACGGTGCCTTAGAGATTGGCGCAGTACCAGGCTCAAGATCAATGGAAAACTCCACATCACGGTTCGGAGGTAATCCAGGAACCTCCTCTGGAAAGACATCCGAGAACTCTCTGACCACTGGAATATCAAGAATCGCAGGTCCATCTTTCGCGGGCGAATCCAAGTAGCAGAGGTACCCGACACAACCTTGTCGTAGTAGCTTAAACGCAGCCATCGCATTGATCAGCTTGCCGTTATCAGCGTCATTCTAGCCCTTGAACTTGCACACGAACTGACCCTTAGATGTCACCGTCATTGTTCTTGAACTGAAGTCGATCACCGCCTTGTGATGCATCAGCCAATCCATACCAAGAATGATGTCATATGGTGCCATGGCTATACAGATCAGATCTGCCTCAAACTCCTTACCCTGAATGGTAATTGGAAAGTCGGACATATGCTTGGTTCCCACCAAATGTTCTCCATTAGGAAGACTAACGACGAAAGGGTCGCACGAATCGTTGCACACTAAGTCTAACTTCCTAACACAGCTATTCGAAATAAAGGAATGTGTAGCACCAGAATCAAACAGAATGCATACGGAAGTAGAGTGAAGGTATAAAGTACCTTGAGCAGTCGGAGCGTTGGGTCCATCTGCTTCACGCATCTCGTACAAGCGTTGACCCTGACTTCCAGAAACTGCTGGGGCCTTTCCCCTGTTCTGAGCAGTCGTCTGAACTGACGGGCTAGGAGTCTCGACAGGCTTGAACCTAGGTCGGTTGCTCTGATGAACTGACCCTTGCTGCGACTCTACTCCCTTCTGCTTCCCTGCTTGCAGAACTTCTGCAGATGACCATCACGTCCACACCCAAAGCACGATCTCTTCTCCTTCTGACACTCATTACTCTTGTGCCCAGCAACACCACAGTTATAACACTGAACTGAACTTCTGCTCTGACTGGACTGCTGTGTTGACCCTCCGTGAGTCATGTCCGTCTTTGCTCGGCCAGACTTGGCAAAGCTAGACGGTGGCGTAGGTCGCTTGAATCCACCACCCTGATTCTGATTCTACATCGACCTCTGTCGGATGTGTCTCTTCGTTGACTTCTCCAGAGTCACTTCCAGCTTGTAGGCAATATCCACATACTGCTCCAGAGTAGAGCATGTGTGGTGCACCATTAACGGCTTGATATCTGGACTTATCCACTCGTGGAAGTACCAGATCTTTTATGCCTCGCTGGTTATCTCAGCTGGGGCGTACTGTAGAAAATGATTGAACTTGGTTGCCAGCTCAGCTACCTTCAATCCATCGGTCTTGGGGTACAGAAACTCCTTGTGTTTCTCCTCTCTCATAGCACGAGAGAAGAAACGGTCAATCATTTTGGTCTTAAACATCGACCAGGTCAATACAGGGCTATCAACTAAGCCTGTACTCTCCCACCATTCACTAGCATCCTCTTTCAGCTGCAGGGAAGCTATGTGGACCTTTTCAGCCTCAGTACAGTCCACATTACGGAACAGCCGTTCCATGTGAGAGAACCAATGGGTTACCTTGACTGGCTCCCCTTTTCCGTTGAAGCTGTCAGGCCTCATAGAACTGATGGTCTTCAGAGCACGACCATAGTTGTCCCTGGTCCTGACTGCATTCTCCTGGACATCATGGTTTCTTGGCTCCTCAAATCTAGGAACCGGTGGGGGAATCGGCACGCCTTGTGCCTGTGGCACATTTGGTCGCATAGCATCAGCGAGCTTGCATGACAATTCCTCGAATTGTCTCCACTGCTGCAGCATCAAACACCACTGGTGCATTACTCTGATCCTGATCATTGCCCCTGGATTGATTATGGGATTCAGATACATGCTCACCTTGGCCAACATCTCTTATGATTGGTCTGGGACCCTGACTAGTCCCAACACCAGCTCGAACCGTATTCCTTGTGTTCACCATCTGTTTACCGATCAAATTCCAAGTTATTTATACATTAATATCATTCAAACATGCTTAATGTAGTAAAATTACTCAGAATAGATCAACTAGGTATTTTATAGATGAACTGGAACTGTTACACAAGCTACACATAAGTCTATTATCCGAGCATTAGGACAAAAATTGCTCAAAGATAAAAGTGTTTCACAGAGTACTTGCCGCAATACTGAAATATTACACAAAGTACATACTGAAATACTAAGAAAGGAAACTACTACGATAGGCAACGCCAATCCTCATCAAGGCATTCCAAAACGTCTCCTATAAGACTGGCTACTCGTGCAAGGTCTATTCGGACTAGGATCACCATCGAGCTCTGGCGATGGGTTTTACACCCTGCTCGGTCCTGGGTCACATGGCTCTGGTGACTCAGACCCAACCTCAGTCGTGGAAAAGAAAGGATCGTCCGTAAGAGGTCCTCCTATCCCAGCCCTCCTCTGAGCGCTAGCGATCGCCTGATCCATCTGTTGTTGCTGCTCCATATGAGAGCTCATTTCGCTCTGGCGAAGGATCTCTCTCAACTCAACCTCTGATCTCCTCCTCCTCTGAGGCGGAGTAGGCGGTTAGTCCTCGTAGATCATGGTCGGGCCACTCCTCCCAATACCATGCTCAGTGTACAGTGCCTCCCAATCAGCATCAGTCATGAGTGCATAAGCCGATACTGGTGATAGTTCTGGACTAGGGGGAATAAACTGCACCCCCGGCTCCTGACTGTCCACCAGCAAGTGCCTCAAGTTGTCTGACTCCTGGCTCTGCTCTTCCAGGTCCATCTCGGGGTCCTCCTCAGGATCATCTTCGATGGGATCCTTATCCTCGGGATCAATCTCGATCTGGTAATCGTCATCGTAATTCCCTAAGGCGTATCTAGACGACTCACCCACTTCCTGCACTGCTTCCTCCCTGAGTGGCTCTACAGGTGCAGCTATAGTGACCACTGCATCCCTATGCGTAAGGACAACAGACTCGGGAATCACATACTTCATGTCCTCGGGCGGGCTACTCGGGCCTCCAGCCTCGAAACATCGCTGAGGGATCGGAAAATCTAGCCTGCCTGGAGACGGCGGGTCCGTCTTGGCGTCCTCCGACCCCCTATCAAGAGAAAAACACTCACCCATCCTACAGGATAACGAGGAAGGAGTTAGTTTTTCTAGACATAGAAGCAAGCTTACTACATCAGACTATATAGAAGACACGACTATGAACGGTGTTTTGAAATTCTTTTTACTTTGAAAATTTTGAGCCCTTTTAACGTATTTTCAAAAACGGATAAATGATATAAAAATCCCAAACCCGTTTTAAAACCTTTGGCTCTGATACCACAACTGTAACACCCCCAAAACTTAACCCTTTTGGAAATGTATTACCGCCAATGACCCCAGTGTTCCTTACCGAGATCACCCAAGGCTTTACCATTTAAATACAATTTATGAAATACAAATGATACATAATGATCAAAGCATTCAATTCCAAAACATAACATTGTCAAAGAAACAAGAGTTATGGGATTACAACCCAATCCCGAATAGGCTAACACAGAGTTTAAACCAAATACAGCGGAAGTCTTATAAAGTAGGGTACAGCGGAAGTCTTACAAAACACATTACAACCAAAGTCATTGCCCAAAAGATCTCAACCTGATTAACGAAATAACTCAAACGTTCGAAAACCACCGTCGACTCCATAGTCCTTCTATTCTTCTGAGCTACTTTCTATCTAATGTGCCGAATCGAACGGATGACACCAGCCCACATGCGGAGAACAAAGTTCGTGGGTTAGTCTACTTGAATAGACTAGCAAGGGTACAAAGCAGAAGGTTCGATGTAGTTGTATTAGGTTAGACTTATCGTTCTCGAATGATAACCGATAACGATAATCAACCTTCATACTTCTACAGAATAATAACAAGAGGTATGCACAAGAGAAGACTCTGGAAGACTGAATCATTACAGAAATCAACTCAAAGGAAGACTCCAACGGAAGTGAGTCTTAAGGAATTATGACAAGTCTGGAAAGTTTAAAGAATCATACAACAATGATTTAAAAGTTGACTGAGATGCTTCGGTTCACGACCAACCTCACCGCATACAGCGAATCCAGATTGGAAAGAGAACGTACTATGATCAAAGTCGAGATGAGTTTTCCTAGCTGCACTATAACTTAGTTGCACTACTCGCCGAAGGTTTATTTATTATGTGCGTCGAGTAGCACTTATCTGATTTATATTTCAAACACACATCACGTTATTATACTTGTACATGTGTACCCCACCATTGGGACGACACATCTTAGTATACGTTTCATCGAGAGTGACGCACACCGGAAGGTTTGTGACACCAGCTAAGTGTCCTTCCTCTACACACTTGTGAAAGAGACCGATCATGATCTTAGAATAGTACCAGGTGGAGACGAGCCACCCCGATACCAGATTATAAAGAAACGACCGGACGAAGTCCGAGTACATTCCTAACTAACAGTGCTAACCACACAGATACAACACAATTACAGTTACATAATAAATCCACATAAAGGCCCGAAAGGCGATCACAGATAATAGCGTTGTTCTAACAGATATACAACCTATTATATGATTTTCAAAACAGTTTATAAATCACTTCCAGAAGAACACAGTAATAATTGTTCCAAATTAATTAATCAATTGAAATAACTGATAATCAATGTAAATATGGAAACGATGAGCAAGAGCGAACCGCCACTTGCCTTAATCCGTAGAATAGAAACAAGCCTAAAGACAACGACGGGATTCCGGGCTCGACACGGGTATAGCTCCGACAGCACAACGACCTTCGAGTCGACCCATAAAAGGAACCCTAAGTTAGATCCGACATAACCACAGTACGAATCTAAAAACGACGAAAGAAAACGAAAGGAACGACGCCACAACGACGACCACCAAAGCCAAAAGCCCAAAAAGGCATTCTGGACACTGGCGGCGGTCGCCGTTCTTGGCGGCGGTCACCGCAGTTCATTACGGCGGGCGCCGTGAAGAACACATCGGTCGCCGTGAAGAACTCAGACAACAGAAGCGGCGAGAAAACTCACCCAAAACACGAGCGACTCGGCCTCCTTCGACTTGCTTTGGTTTTTAACCTCCAAGGCTACCAAAAGCTTCACAAAGTCACTCTGGAAACACCACCAAACGACCTCCGGCGAAAGCTTCAGAAATCCGGCAAGGCACAACTCCGGTGAGGCAAGAATTTAGGAGAGCTTGGGCTGTGGATTGAGCTCAAAACCCCTCCCAAACACCTCCTTTTATAGCCGAATGCCAGGAAACACAATGATGGCCCTACGACGAGGCGGAGCAGGCCTACTTCGGCGCGTCAGAGGCTCGCCGGCGACCATCGGGCAAGGACCTCCGGACAACGACGGCGGGCGCCGCGGAGAGCAAGGGTCGCCGCCTCACAAATTGCCTACGGCGGGCGAATTACGGCGGGGGCCGTACTGCACGGCGGTCGCCGCCACTAGGCCTGGCGCCCAGCTAGGAAGACGAACACGCCAGTCCTCGAGCCTGGCGACGGCGGGCGTCGCCATAAATGCGGCGGTCGTCGCCCCTGTGGCTTCGCGCCCATTCTGGTTTTGAACGACAACAACTTTAACCCGAGATAAAATTATCGTACGCGAACGAGTATTAAAATCCAAAGCACGTCGTCTGTATATTATTTCACTAAGAAAAATATTACAGATACAGAGAGCATTACCGAACGTCTTAAACTCTCTGAATTAAATCCGACGTACATAACGGGTACTCGGGAAAAACCCCGAAACTCCAGAAATAGCTTACAAAAATACGGGGTATCATAATGACCCCGACACGAGCTGACGAGAGCCATGCACCATTTGTGTCCGCGTTCCCGAAGGCACCCCTCTCTTTCAAGAGGATTTGTGGCATGTCAAACCCTGGTAAGTTTCTTCACTTTACATCGAATTAATACACATGCTCCACCGCTTGTGCGGCCCCCGTCAATTACTTTTGAGTTTATTCTTGCAAACATACTCCATGATAAAACATTTTCATGAACAAGCAAATCATTATGATTTTTGTTTTTATTTTTCGTCATCATTTAATGTCTTGCAACTGATTCCTCGAAATGATTCTTATCCATATTTTCTATGTATCTTTTTTTATTGTTTTTTCGTTTAATCTCATGAACCAAAGAAATCCTTCGAAATTAGAAGAAGTTCCCCTACTCCGTTCTATTAGAGATTCAATCAAATACTTTTTTGGAATACTAAAAAAAGATTACTGACTTTTATTTTATTATTTTTTTAACAAGAACCTTGCTCGTAGATACTAGGATTTTGTTTGAAATAATAAGAAATCTCGGAATTCAAGCCGTAAAAGTAAGAGTTACCCACCTTTTTTCATTATTTTGGAATGAGCATTATCAATACAAATCAATTTTTATTTACCCTCAATTTTAAATGAAAATGCAGTAAAAATTTCGATAGAGACAAATTTTATAAATAAACTCAAAAAAGTTTATAGTATCCTTCATTTTAACGATAAGGAACTTAATATTCATAATTTTGAAGAATTATACCAGAAATTCAAACAATATGCGATGCCACCATATCTCCTCCTATGGAAAAAAAAACAACTCAAAAAAAATTGATTGGAATAAATAAAAAAGTCCTCCGATGGTCATACAAATTATTCAGCGAGGTAGAACAACTCGCAAAAACTGCAACGAGTTGGATATGTTTTATGATAACTTTGATTGAAACTTTTAACATCATATTCATATTAAATTTACTTTTGATACTAAATAAATTTTATAAATTACATATTAAGTCATACAGTTTCGTAGTCCTTGTTTATAATAAATCGAGAAAAAATTGTACTTATCATACGATATCATACAAGGTGACCAATCATTTTTGTTTATATCATTGTAATTTTTTATGGAGGTTCTCTTCAAAATACTCGTTCATAAAACATAACAACGAAAACTGGAAGGCGAAATTAACTCAGAAATAAAACTTTGTCGATTATACTCTTATTTTGGATATTACAATGTATGATTTGTGGTTTGTTCAGTGGAAAGAGGTGGAAGAAAATTTTACTTTCACTTACTTTCACTTTCATTCTCTACCACTCTCCTTCTACTCAACCAAACATACCATTATATAACACAAATACTAGACAATTTGTCAACAAAACCAGGCCTTATATTTGAGTTTCATAAAGTTTTCTTGATAAAAGGCCTCTTTTTTAGTGTATAACATGCTAAATATTCTAGTTATTAAAACTACAAAAACATGTAGAAATTCTTATTATTAAAGAAATGGTTAACAAAAACCTATTCATAAACTCTATTGATGGTTTCACAAAAAGGGGAGTGATGGTTCCCGTAATTCTGAGCTGCTAAAATATAAAATCGTTGCGACATAGACCATCCCTTAATCAGAACGCGATCTCTATAATATTGATCAAAGCACAAAATACTTGAAAAATAAAACATTTTATTCATAATTGGCGCGATATCTCATTTGGCGATTAAATTTCAACAAGTCTTTACACGAGAACCATACATAGACCTCTCGTTTTCTTCCCAAAAAATGGGCGATCCAACAAAAGGTCCATTAAAAATGTGATCTCAAGCCTATTTATAGTGCTCGGGTCCTGCTTGCGATGGCTGTCAAGGAGAAGAAACGTATCCATCAACGGAGCCTTGCATGGAGCAACGTGTCGCGTCGATGATTTGCATGGAGCTATGTGTCATGCGCGAGTAAGGCGGCGTTCGATGGCGGTTGGCTCATGGCATCTATTCATTGGTTGAATGACATCATTGCATGTGGATGAGATGGCGCGTTGGCTCACAGTCTTTCCCGTTGGTGCGCGGTCTTTCCCGTTGATGGAGGGTTATGAAGGGAATGAATGTGGACATTCAATGCGTTGAGTGCTATTTGAAAATAGTGCAATCCATCACAGCCCCTTGCATTGATGATGAACGTGTGAGGCATCAAGGCAATTCAGGGAAAATGCGTTTATTTGCTTCACTCCCAAGATATTTTGAGGCAAGGACGTTTTGGTTCCACAATGGTAGGCCCTTGCTTAATGGACCTTCATCAGATCGGCCCAGCAGACCCCTTGTATAAGAGAAGGCAGAGGCGGGAAGCCGTCACTTTACCTTTCTTCTTCTTCTTCTCTCTTTTTGTCAGAGCTTTGTGTCGATTGGGTTTCTTCCATCGCTGCTCCGTTCACAGGCGCTCCCTCTTCATCGTCTTTCTTGGAACCGCTCAGGTAAATCAACTTCCATTGCTTTCTAATTTTCGAATGTGTTTGTTTTTCGCTCGATTTCTCAGTGTTTTTGTGGATGATTGCACTATCCTCTTCTTCTCTCTCCTTCGCCGCTTCATCTTCTTATTTCTCGCTCTTCTGGGTAACAATGGCGATGGTGATAATGCCAATGGGTGTTCTCCTGAGAAGGTAAAAATAGAGATATGGGGGAAAGATTGAATAACCTCATTCGGCGAGTTCTCGTAGGCCGTGGAACGTAGGGTTTTGTTGTCACTTTTCCATGACTTTTCCTCTCCTTTGCTTCATCTTCTTCCTGACTCTTAAAATTCCGCCTCTAGATCTTTCGATAACCCCATCCGTCTTAATTTCCTGTTGATCGCGTTGTTTCCTAGCAGCGCTTCATTTTGTTTTACCTTGGTTGTGCGCGTTCTTCCTTCTTCGAGTCCGGTTACTAAATTTTTTCTTCTTCTTTTCAGAGGGGATTTACTTAATCGCGCACAACTGTCTTTCTCCATTTCTCCACGTTGTCAAGCGAGACGAACACTGGGAGTGGTGATGCTTATGGCCGCGCAGTGAAAAGCGCGTATAGAGAGCACGAGTCTGCCTCGAGCCCCGACCCAGAGACCGCGTCTTCTTCCTCGAGTGAATCATCGCGTCGAACGACAGACGATGCGGCTTCTGGGGGAGTGATGTGGATGCAAGATCACCCAGGGAAGGACATGCGGAGCTACAGGGTGGCCACCAGTGTCTCGCTCTCCACCTTGGAACATTTAGCGCGATCGATTCCTTGGCCGGTTGGGACAGAGCTTTGTCTGCCCGAATGAGGAGGGACTTCCATGGCGCGATACAAGAAATGCATGGTTATTTTGTAGCTAGTGTTGAGGCAGGGGCTCGCCTTCCTCTACGTGACTTTTATCGCGATTTCTTGAGACTCTTGAACCTCAACCCTACCTAGCTATATCCCAACGCATGGAGATATTTGAGCGGGTACACGATGCGGTGCTACCGTTCTGGCATCACTCCTGATGCGCAACACATGCTTAAGCTCTTTACTTTGAAGTACGACAAGGGTTTTTGCAATCTCAGCCTGCCTACTTTGAATGTCATAAGCAAGCCTTCCAATGTGGGAAAGTGGAAGGATAAATGGTTTCTAGCGCGGTGTTCTTCTTGTTCAGCTTTCAATTGTAAGTTGTTTTCGGGCCCTTTAATGCGCCCTGATAAGCCAGATCAAAAGGAGATTGACGCGTGCAAAAGCCAGTTTTGCAATGAGGGAAATGCCCCTGACTACAAGCGCTTAATTACTCAAGAAAACTTGGAGAAAACGGGGCTCAGTTTGCCGCGCTTCACTGAACGCGATGAGTCGGGTGGTAATTTGTTCTTTCGCTACACTTTACTTCCACACGTTGTGTTAGCTAACTTCTGCATTTTCAGGGAAGAAATCCGACTTCTTGCTAAAGAGGGCCAAGAAGATCGCGGGCAGGTCAACGTCGTCGGCCAGAGTAGCTGATGTTCAGGCCACGTCGAAGCAGGCCCCGACTCAAACCTCCGACGCGATGGTCGTGTGCAAGACAACAACTTCTTCGCTACCTCCAGGCAGTCCAGTTGAGGCAGAGACGGGAGGAGATAAGCGCGATGACCCTTCTCAAGCAGGCCGCGGGGGAAAGAGATCAAGGTCTGAGAGCAACGTTGACCCTGGCCAAATTTATGCCACAGGGAGGACCATTTTTGCCGCGCCAGGGCCCTCTGTGACCGACATGCGTAAGCTAGCTGATGCGCCCCTGTCCACCATGACTGCTATAGAAGAAGATCAAGCTATGAGCATTCACTCAGAAGGACCAATAACGCGATCGCGTGCCAAAGCAATCGCCAACACGACACAATCCATGGTTGTCCGCGTTGTCACAAGCCAAGGAGCACAAGAGACCGCGTTTTCCCTCACACACCTTCAATCCAGTCAAGAGAACGCATTCTCCGTTAAGATTCTCTCAACCATCAGTTGAACGCGATCTATGTTATTGTTTTGGAATTTCTGAACATTATTATTTAAGTTATTTTCTTTTGGGGCGTGCGTTCCATGCGTGTCGCGTGGGCCGGCCCATTAAGTGAGTCTCGGCCCATCTGAGTCCCGCTATCTCTTATAAAAGGTCAACTCGACCTTCTGTACTAGGTTACACATCATTTTAATCTAAGATTACTTGTCGAGAGCTTTTGCCTTCATTCTCTTAGATCTGTGTCACCCCAAAACTATGTCTTCTCATCTCTTTCATTTCGTCGCCAATGCTACGGCCACCACTCGATCTTCTTCGAGTCTATCCCCTCCGCTGCCGACGCTACGGCCCTCACTCGATATTTCGAGTCTATCTCCTCCGCTGCCGACGCTACGACTTCGCTCTCCATCTCGAGCCACCATTCCAACAACGCGTTCGACCTCCTCAACCCCCATTTTTCGACGCGTGCGACTTCCTACCAAGGTCATAGATCCGACATCACAAGCAGGACACATCAACTGGTATCAGAGCCTTTGATCTTATAAGTCGCTTGTCAAGTTTCATTTGTTCACGAATTTTTTTTCTCCCCCATCATCCTTGCTTCCGCCATAATCACTCAAATTTTTCTCTCTCTCATACACATGCTAGTCCTTTCGGTTTCTACAAGAGAATCTCTTGGCCGAATAGTTGTTTGATCCACGCGCGAAACTGGTATGATTTGTTTTGCATGAAATCTGCATAATTAATTGATTGATTTCCTTAATTAATTGCTTAAATCTCGCTTGCATATCTTGCCATATTTGCTCGTGTTAACCGTTACGAATCTAAATCAAATTTTCTCTCTCCTATCGCGCAAATCTCGCGATTTCTTTCCTTAAGTTACTTAGCCGTTTATTTTTTTTTTATTTCATTTAATTCTTATCTTATCTTCAATCAAAACTCAAAGACTAAGATCTCGGATTATAATTTCAAATTCAACAAAAAAAAAGTCAAGTCGCATTTCAAAAAAAAAAAAAGCGCGACAATTCAAAAAAGAAGTAAAGACAAAATAAGGCAACCTTCTTCCCTCAACGGCTAGGCTCATCTTCTTCATCTCTCCACCGTCTAGTGTCACGCTTGGGAGTGTGTCTTGTGTGTGCGCGTTGTTTACGCAAGAGGTTAAGACTTCTTTCTTTTGGTTTCGTTTGCTTTTGTGCTTGCATATCACACTAGCTTTGCTTGCCTTTAGCCGCCCTCACGGCCAAAAGAATGTGCCCTCCTACGTGAACACATGTTTCTTGTTCAGTTCTTACTTGTTCTTTGGTTTTGAATTGTCTTTTGTTCATTTTACTCGCGATGTCTGGTCATATTGTGATAGGTAGCCTCACGGCACCCACCGGAGGGAATGTTCAAGGAGAAGGCAACAACCACCCTCCACCACAAAACATCGCGCAACATGAAGTGGTACCGCTCGCCAACCCTCCTCTACAAGACCCCATTCTGGAGCTCTCGGAGGAACAACGCGAGATCCAAGAACTTCGGCGCCAAGTTGCCGAATTCCAAGCCATACAACGCGCTGCGGCGGCACAACCCACACCAACTTTGCAAGTACCTATGGACACATTGGCCGCACCGCATCAAACTAAAGCCGGACCAAGTAAACAATGCGTTGACAAGGGCAAAGGAGTGATGCCCCCATCCTCCAACTTGCAGCCGCGTCTTCAAAGGATCCAATCGGTGATCGAAAGCCGCCAAGGCTATGTGTCGCATCATGACCGCTATGCACCACAGGCAACACCAGCCGGCCACGACAGCGACTCTGACCGCGACGAGGATTCCCATGGTGAGTACTCTGAACCCTTTGACTTCAATGACAAGTATGAAGCAAGGGGGACAAGACGCCACCGCGAGATTCCCTCAACACCAATTGCCGGCCGAGCCAGACGAGAAGAATGCGACTCAGGTCTGCCGCGTCGATCCAATCGCGCCCCAGACGTTGTGCTGCATCACCGCCGCCATGATCCCACCCCGGTGCCTTTCGACGTCCACGACCACCTTGGCCATCAAAGTATGCGCACTCTATGTTATGGCTCTGATGGCTATGGATCGACGACACCAACAATTCATGATGATTTCAATGAGTTCGACGATGAGGAGATGGAAGACGCAGGGCTCATCAATCCAGGCTCCTTCCATCCTCCCCTTGGTGACCCCATTGAACTCCAAGATAGGCCCGTGGATTGGATTCCACCACCACTCCAACCAGTAAGACCACCACATCGCGTCCCAGGCGACCGAAGACGTGACACTCGTGGCTACCACCACGAGCACATTCTGTGTGACTTTCGCCGACAACACGATGCCCCTGCTCAGAGAAGAAGACAAGGACGCGTTGACTATAACGCGCCTCCTAGGGACATTGTCGCTGATGATTTCCAGGATCGCCAAGTTCGTCGTCATCGTCATCGCGCTCAAGAAGCTGACCAGGCGCTTATGCACTACCACCTGCTCAACATCCACCAAGACTTAACCGCCAAGAGGTAAAAGTAAAAATTGAGCATTTCTTTGGGGAATATGATCCCGCTGTGTTTCTTGAGTGGTTACAGGCCACAAAATATACCTTGCGCTATACCAAAGTCCCCCCAGAAGAGCATGTTGACGCGGCAACGCTACACTTCCGAGGTGCTGCACGCGTTTGGTACCACATGTTCGTGGACGATCGCATTCGTCGACACCTTGCTCTCGTCACAGATTGGCACCAGCTCGTGTATGTCATGACCCAGAAGTACGTGCCATCAGACTATCGAAACCAGATGCGCATGGAGATCGCTATGGCGCGGCAAGGCTCCAAAACACCTCTGGAGTTCTTCTCCTAGTTGGAGGACATGTACTACAAAGCCAGCATCAGTGTCGCCCCGTCCACACTGCGAACGAAATTTCTCAGTGGCTTGAATGTCTCCATTCGTGACCAACTCGAGATTTTGCCGATCAAGGATCTGAATACCTTGACTCACACCGCGATATAGATCTACAAACAACAAACGCGTCGTCGGCAATCCACTTGGCAAACTTCGGGTCAAAGAAGGTACGATTCTAACTCTGGTCAATCCCCTTCTACTAATGTGCGCGGCCCACCCACAGGAACCACCGCGTCAAATCAAACCAGACAGGGAAAGATCGTGACAACATCCAACAATGCTCCTCGCGCGCCGCCATCAAAGGGCACATCACCAACTCCAGAACGCGCGCGTGACGTGGAATGTTTCAAGTGTGGAGGAAGAGGGCACTACCAGAAAAATTGCCCAAACAACAAGAAGGTCCTCTTCTCCAGCATCTCCGCAGGATATGAGTCTTATGAGGACGAGGACACACCCCTTGAGACCATCAAAAATAGGTTCGAAGATGACGAGGAGGCTTACACCTGTGAAGCCACCGCGCTACATGAAGGCATACCTCTGAGCCTTGTAACGCGACGTCTCCTCACTGTCAAGGAAGCAACTCTTGGCGACCAACGCGAGAACCTATTCCACACGCGTTGCTTGGTCAAGACCGCATCCTTGAGGGTCATCATCGATGGAGGCAGCTGTTGCAACATAATCAATGAAAAGGTGGTCACTCATTTCAACCTCCCCACCACTCCCCACCCACAACCATATGGTCTACAATGGATTTATTCGAGTTCTGGTAACACTGTAACTCGTCAATGTCAGATTTATTTCTCTATTGGTCAATATACAGATTATGTCCTTTGTGATGTCATTGCAATGGACGCCACACATCTTTTGCTGGGGCGCCCATGGCAATTTGACAGGCGCGTTCTTCACACGATGGCTATTTAAACACTTATGTGTTTACTTGCCACGGGAAATGCGTCACGCTCTTACCTATGTCTCCTCATGAGATTTTACAGGACCAGGTTGAGCGTGATCGACAGAAGGCACTGGAAGCATCCAAGACACATAGTCCAAATAGCACACGTTCTTCCACTGGTCACGAAGTCGAAACCACCGATAACGCGTCCAATAATCAAACGTGTTCCAATGAAGGGACAAAGCCCAAGCCAAAAAGCACCAACTTGAAAGAAACCTGTGAGCACAGACTGCTCCCGGCACGGCCAAGCGACCTCACTGCCCCCTTGAGTGGCAAGGTACCGTGTTTCCTTTTAGTGCCCACGCGTTGCGACCAAGAGTCCCCCATCCAGGAAGCTTTGCCCACCGCCATCTCTGAGCTACTCGAGGAGTTCAAGGAGTTATTCCCAGAGGAACTTCCACAAGGACTTCCACCTTTGTGAGGCATTGAGCACCAAATTGACTTGGTGCTTGGTGCCTCACTTCCCAATCGCGCTGCCTATCGCGCGGGTCCAGATGAAACCAAGGAACTACAGCGCCAAGTGCAAGAACTGCTGGACCGCGGCTACGTAAGGGAATCGCTAAGCCCTTGCACGGTACCCGTGATCCTAGTCCCAGAGAAAGGCTCATGACGTATGTATGTCGACTGCCGCACCATCAATCAAATCACAGTCAAGTACATGCATCCCATACCGCGCCTTGATGACATGCTCGATGAGTTGCATGGCACGACCCATTTCACCAAGATTGACTTGAAGAGCGGATATCACCAGATTCGCATGAAAGAGGGTGATGAATGAAAGACCGCATTCAAGACCAAATATGGGCTGTATGAATGGCTAGTCATGCCATTTGGTCTCACCAACGCGCCGAGCACCTTCATGAGGCTCATGAACCATGTGTTGAGGGAATTTCTAGGGAAATTTGTTGTAGTTTACTTTGATGATATTCTGGTGTATTCGCGTAGTCTTGAAAATCATGTAAAGCACCTTAGGCTTGTGTTAGAGTGCTTGAGATGCGAACACTTGTATGCCAACCTTGGCAAGTGTCATTTTGCATCCGACACTACCAACTTTTTGGGCTACGTGGTATCCAAAGATGGACTCCGCGTAGATGACGACAAAGTGAAGGCCATCCGGGCTTGGCCAACACCCACCACACCGACAATGGTTAGAAACTTCCTTGGCTTGGCAGGCTTCTACAGGAGATTTGTCCGCAACTTCAGCTCCATCGCCGCGCCACTCCATGAGCTCACAAAGAAAAATGCCGCGGTGAATTGGAAGGACATCCACAATCACGCGTTCAACGCGTTGAAAGATGCCCTGTGCAACGCGCCACTACTTCAACTCCCAGACTTCACCAAACACTTTGAAGTGGAATGTGACGCGTCCAATGTGGGGATTGGTGGAGTCCTCCACCAAGAGAAGAAGCCCATCGCGTTCTTCAGCGAGAAGCTCACTGGGGCAACTTTGAATTACCCCACCTACGACAAAGAGCTCTACGCGCTTGTTCGCGTCCTCAAGACATGGCAGCACTACCTGTGGCCACGCGAGTTCGTGATCCACTCAGACCACGCGGCCATCAGCTATCTGAAGAGTCAAGCCCATCTAAGCCGCCGCCATGCTCGTTGGGTGGAATTTATGGAGACGTTTCCTTACGTCGTCATGCATAAAAAAGGTAAAGAGAATGTGGTCGCCGACACCCTTTCTCGCAGGTATGTTCTCCTTACTCATCTTCAGTCTAAACTTTTTGGCTTCGCGTTGATTAAGGATTTATATCTGATTGATCCCTTCTTTAAGCCAATTGTAGAACACTGTCTTAGGGACCGTGAGTTTGAGACATATTTCTTTCATGAGGGGTACCTGTACAAAGCAAGGCGCTTGTGCATTCCTAGCTCACCTATTAGGAAACTCCTCATCCAGGAAGCCCATGAAGGACGCGGTCATTTTGGGGTTACCAATACGTTAGCTGCTCTTTGTGAGCATTTCTTTTGGCCGCGCATGACCACCCAGGTGACGCGCTATTGCACCAGTTGTGTCACGTGTCAACGCGCAAAATCTACCTCCCATCCCTATGGTCTCTACACGCCTCTGCCCATCCCATTAGGCCCTTGGGAAGATTTGTCCATGGACTTCATCACAGGTTTGCCTCTTTCTCGTAAGGGTAAAGATTCCATCTTTGTAGTTGTGGACCGGTTTTCAAAAATAGCCCATTTTATCGCGTGTAAGACCACACACACTGCTAGTGAGATCGCCGCGTTGTTCTTTGACAATATGGTCCGTTTACATGGGATACCAAGGACTTCCGTGAGTGATCGCGATACCAAATTTATAGGCCTTTTCTGGAGAACCCTTTGGGGAAAATTGGGTACCAAACTCTTGTTTTCCACTAGTTACCATCCACAAACAGATGGCCAAACTGAGGTAACCAATAGAACCCTAGGAGCCCTCCTTAGGACCATTCTCAAATCCAACCCAAAGCGTTGGGAAGACTTACTAGCAATTGTTGAGTTTTCTTACAACAGGTCCAGGCACTCCGCGACAAAGCTTACACCGTTCGAGGTCGTCTATGGGAGGAACCCCCTGACTCCGCTGGACATGCTTCCACGGCCTCTGAAGGATAATGAGCACCCTAGCGCGGCCAACCGCGCCGCGATGATCCAGGAATTACATCAACGAACCCGGGACCAGCTCGAACGGCGCGCTGATCAATATGCCACCCAGCACAACCGCGGCCGATGCCGCGTTATATTTGCCCCAGGGGACTTGGTATGGGTGCATCTTCGCAAAGGCCATTTTCCAGCAAAGCGCAAATCAAAACTGGCTCAACGCGGTGATGGCCCTTTTCGGGTTGTGAAGGCCATTAGAGACAATGCCTACGAGATCGAGCTTCCTCCAGACTATGGTGTCCACGCGACCTTCAACGTCGCCGACTTGGAACCATATGTGGAGCCCGAATTCGATGATGGTGAAGCGGGGACGCTTCACAGCCAAGTGGGGGAGGGTGATGTGCCCCTGCCCACAATGACTGCTATAGAAGAATAGCAAACTATGAGCATTCGCTCAGAAGGACCAATAACGCGATCGCGTGCCAAAGCAATCGCCAACGCGACACAATCCATGGTTGTCCGCGTTCTCCGTTAAGATTCTCTCAACCATCAGTTGAACGCGATCTATGTTATTGTTTTGGAATTTCTGAACATTGTTATTTAAGTTATTTTCTTTTGGGGCGTGCATTCCACGCGTGTCGCGTGGGCCGGCCCATTAAGCGAGTCTCGGCCCATCCGAGTCCCGCTATCTCTTATAAAAGGTCAACTCGACCTTCTGTACTAGGTTACGCATCATTTTAATCTAAGATTACTTGTCGAGGGCTTTTGCCTCCATTCTCTTATATCTGTGTCACCCCAAAACTCTGTCTTCTCATCTCTTTCATTCCGCCGCCGATGCTACGGCCACCACTCGATCTTCTTCGAGTCTATCCCCTCTGTTGTCGATGCTACGGCCCTCACTCGATCTTTCGAGTCTATCTCCTCCGCTGTCGACACAACGGCTTCACTCTCCATCTCGAGCCACCATTCCAACAACGCGTTCCACCTCCTCAACCCCCATTTTTTGACGCGTGTGACTTCCCACCAAGGTCATAGATCCGGCATCACAAGCAGGAACGCATCACTAGCCATCCCAAATGGTGTATGTGCCAAAGAGAAGGAATGGTTGACTTCCTTGCCTCCCCCAGTCCTTCAGCTGGAGGGCATGAAATACATGGAAATGGTACACGTTTCCCTGCTTGATCTTGCTTTCTATCACATCAATTTTACTTCTTTAATCTTATCACGCTTGAGTCTGCAGGCTCGTCTCAGCATATTGGCGGCCACGTCATATTGCAATGTCTTAGATGCCAAATGCAAAGGCATTCGTGAAAAGAATGAAGCTCGTACGAAAGTGGCCGCGCTAACTGATGCGTTCCTACTTGTGAATGCCGGATCGAGATCTTGGTGGTGAGTCGCGCGTGTCGAACCTGAGGGTGTTTGGAGGGAACGCGGTATTTATGGCCTCGAGAGGTGAACGAAGCCGTAGCGTCGGCAGCGGAGGGGGGCTAGACTCAAGAAGATCGAGTGAGTGGCTGTAGCGTCGGCGGCGGGGTTGGATAAACTCGATGGAGATCGAGTGGATGTCATAGCGTCGGCGGCGGAGTGAAGGAGATGAGAAGACAAAAAGTTTTTGACGTCTAATCAAAGGAAGGAGGCGATGGGCTCTCAAACTTAAGCTTTGATTCAAATTAGACGTAACCTAGTACAGAAGGTCGAGTTGACCTTTTATAAGAGATAGCGGGACTCAGATGGGCTGAGTCTCGCTTAATGGGCTGGCCCACGCGACACGCGTGGAACACACGCCCCAAAAGGAAATAACTAAAATACTAATGTTTTAAAAATGACAAAACAATTCAAAGATCGCGTTCAACTGATGGTGGAGAGGATCTTGACATAGAACGTGTTCTCTGGGATTGGCTGAAGGCGCTTGAGGGAGAACACGGTCTCTTGTGTCCCTTGGCTAGCGACGACGCGCACAATCAATGACTGTGTCGCGTTGGCGATGGCTTTGGCACGCGATCTTGTTATTGGCCCTTCTAAGCGAATGCTCATAGCTTCCTCTTCCTCTATGGCAGTCATGGTGGGTAGGATCGCATCACCCTCCCCCACTTGGATGTGAAGCGTCCCCGCTTCACCATCATCGAACTCTGGCGCCACATATGGTTCCAAGTCTGCGACGTTCAAGGTCGCGTGGACACCGTAGTCTGGTGGAAGCTCGATTTCGTAGGCATTATCTCCAATGGCCTTCACAACACGGAAAGGGCCATCACCGCATTGGGCCAGCTTTGATTTGCGCTTAGCTGGAAAACGGCCTTTGCGAAGATGCATCCACACCAAGTCTCCTGGGGCAAATATAACGTCGCGGCGCCTACGGTTGTGCTGTGTTGCATATTGATCAGCGCGGCGCTCCAGCTGCTCCCGCGTTCGCTGATGCAGATCCTGGATCATCGCGGCGTGGTTGGCCGTGCTAGTGTGCTCATTTTCCTTCAGAGGTCGCGGCAGCATGTCGAGTGGAGTCAATGGGTTTCGTCCATAGACCACCTCGAACGGGGTGATCTTTGTCGCGGAGTGTCTGGACCTGTTGTAAGAAAACTCAACAATTGCAAGTAAGTCTTCCCAATGCTTGGGGTTGGATTTGAGCATGGTCCTAAGGAGGGCTCCTAGGGTTCGATTGGTCACCTCTGTTTGGCCATCTGTTTGTGGGTGGTAGCTAGTAGAAAACAAAAGTTTGGTACCCAACTTTCCCCAAAGTGTTCTCCAAAAAAGGCCTATGAATTTGGTATCACGATCACTCACAACAGACCTAGGGATCCCATGTAAACGGACCACATTGTCAAAGAACAACGCGGCGATTTCACTAGCAGTGTGTGTGGTCTTGCACGCGATGAAATGCGCCATTTTTTAAAACCTGTCCACAACAACAAAGATGGAGTCCTTACCCCTACGAGAGAGAGGCAAACCTGTGATGAAGTCCATAGACAAATCTTCCCAAGGGCCTAATGGAATGGGAAATGGAGTGTAGAGGCCATAGGGATGGGAACTAGACTTTGCACGTTGACACGTGACACAACTTGTGCAGTATCGCGTCACCTGTATGGTCATGCGCGGCCAAAAGAAGTGTTCGCGAAGAGCTGCTAGTGTCTTGGTAACCCTAAAATGACCGCATCCTTCATGGGCTTCTTGGATGAGGAGTTTCCTAATGGGTGAGCTAGGAATGCACAGGCACCCGGCTTTGTAAAGGTACCCCTCATGTAAGAAGTAGGTTTCAAACTCGCGGTCCCTAAGGCAGTGGTCTACAATTGGCTTAAAAAATGGATCAGTGCAGTATAAATCCTTAATCAACGCGAAGCCAAAAAGTTTAGATTGAAAATGAGTAAGGAGAACATACCTGCGAGAAAGGGCGTCAGCGACCACATTCTCCTTACCTTTCTTATGCACAACGATGTAGGGAAACGTCTCTATGAATTCTACCCAACGAGCATGGTGTCGGCTGAGGTGGGCCTGACTCTTCAGATAGCTGATGGCCGCATGGTCTGAGTGGATCACGAAATCGCGTGGCCAGAGATAGTGTTGCCATGTCTTGATCACGCGGACAAGAGCGTAGAGCTCCTTGTCATAGGTGGGGTAATTCAAGGTTGCCCCTGTGAGCTTCTCGCTGAAGAACGCAATGGGCTTCTTCTCCTGGTGTAGGACTCCACCAATCCCCACATTTGACGCGTCACATTCCACTTCAAAGTGCTTGGTGAAGTCAGGTAGTTGTAGCAGTGGCGCATTGCACAACGCTTCTTTCAACGCGTTAAACGCGTGATTGTGGGTCTCCTTCCAATTGACCGTGGTGCCTTTTTTGTGAGCTCATGGAGAGGCGCGGCGATGGAACTAAAGTTGTGAACAAATCGCCTGTAGAAGCCTGCCAATCCAAGGAAGCTTCTAACCATTGTTGGAGTTGTAGGCGTTGGCCAATCTCTGATGGCCTTCACCTTGTCTTCATCTACGCGGAGCCCATCTTTGGAGACCACGTATCCCAGGAAGTTGGTAGTGTCGGATGCAAAACGACACTTGCCAAGGTTGGCATACAAGTGTTCGCGTCTCAAGCACTCTAACACAAGCCTGAGGTGCTTTACATGGTCATCTAGACTACGCGAATACACCAGAATATCATCAAAGTACACTACAACAAATTTCCCCAGAAATTCCCTCAACACATGGTTCATGAGCCTCATGAACGTGCTTGGCGCATTGGTGAGACCAAACGGCATGAATAGCCATTCATAAAGCCCATATTTGGTCTTGAATGCGGTCTTTCATTCATCAATCTCTTTCATGCGAATCTGGTGATATTCGTTCTTCAAGTCAATTTTGGTGAAGTGGATCGCGCCATGGAGCTCTTCTAGCATGTCGTCAAGACGCGGGATGGGGTACCTGTACTTCACCGTGATCTGATTGATGGCGCGGCATTCAACACACAAGCGCCATGAGCCATCTTTTTTTGGCACTAGGATCACGGGGACCGCGCAAGGGCTTAGAGATTCCCTTACGTAGCCGAGATCCATAAGTTCTTGCACTTGGCGCTGTAACTCCTGTGTTTTTTCTGGTCCAGCGCGATAAGCAGCGCGATTTGGTAGAGAGGCACCAGGCACCAAATCAATTTGGTGTTCAATGCCTCATAATAGGGGAAGACCTTGGGGAAGCTCCTCTGGGAAGATATCTTTGAACTCAGCGAGCAACGCGGCGATGGCATTGGGCAAAGCGTCCATGATGGGGCTCTCTGGGATGCAACGTGTGGGCACCAATAGGAAACATGGTGCCTTGCCGCTCAAAGTAGCAGTGAGGTCGCTTGGGCGGGCAAGAAGCAATCTATTCTCACATGTTTCTTTTTAACGCGGCCGTTGAACCATCCTTGCTACGCATTCTCTCATTTGGCTCTTTGTTGTTGGAAACACCTTCGAGCTCTTTGGGAGAACGCGGTCCTCTGATACTTGTGCCTGAGGTGTTGGGAGAACCCCCAGTATCTGGTTTGGAACGCGTCGGATGGGACGCGGTCTTGGCTGCTTCCAAAGCCTTTTGTCGATCACGCTCAACCTGATCCTGTAAAATCTCATGAGGAGACATTGTTAAGAGCGTGACGCGTTTCCCGTGATAAGTAAACACATAAGTGTTTAAATAACCATCGTGAAGAACGCGCCTGTCGAATTGCCATGGGCGCCCCAACAAAAGATGTGTGGCGTCCATTGCAATGACATCACAAAGGACTGAATCTGAATACTGGCCAATAGAGAAAGAAATAAGGCATTGATGAGTTACAGTGTTACCAGAACTCGATGAAATCCATTGTAGCCCATAGGGTTATGGGTGAGGAGTGGTTGGCAGGTTGAAGTGGTTGACCACCTTTTCATTGATGATATTGCAGCGGCTGCCTCCATCGATGATGACACTCAAGGATGCGGTCTTGACCAAGCAACGCGTGTGGAAAAGATTCTCGCATTGGTCCATAAGGGTTGCTTCCTTGACAGTGAGGAGACGGCGCGTGACAAGGCTCAGAGGTGTGCCTTCATGTAGCGCGGTGGCTTCACAAGTGTAAGCCGCCTCGTTCTCATCTTCAAATCCCTCCTCGATCGTCTCAAGGGCCGTGTCCTCCTCCTCATAAGACTCATATCCCGCGGCGATGCTGGAGAAAAGGACTTTCTTGTTGTTTGGGCAATCTCTCTTGTAGTGCCATCGTCCTCCACACTTGAAACACTCTAAGTCACACGCGCGCTCAGTAGTTGGTGTTGAACCCTTTGTTGGCGGCGCGCGAGGAGCATTGGTGGGAGATGCCGCGATCTTCCCCTGTCTGCTTTGATTTGGCATGGTGGTTCCTGTAGGTGGACCGCGCACATTAGTAGTAGGGGATTGACCAGAGTTAGAGTCATACCTTCGTTGACTTGAGGTTTGCCAAGAGGATTGCCGGCGACGCGTTTGTTGGTTGTGGATTTGCATCGCGGTGTGAGTCAAGGTATTCAGATCCTTGATTGGCAATATCTCGAGTTGGTCACGGATGGACACATTCAAGCCACTCAGAAATTTCGTTCGCAGTGTGGATGGGGCGACACTGATGCTGGCTTTGTAGTACATGTCCTCCAACTGAGAGAAGAACTCCAGAGGTGTTTTGGAGCCTTGACGCGCCATTGCGATCTCCATTCGCATTTGATTTCTGTAGTCCGTTGGCACGTACTTCTGTGTCATGACATACACGAGTTGGTGCCACTCCGTGATGGGAGCAAGGTGTCGACGAACGCGATCATCCACGAACTTGTGGTACCAAATGCGTGCAGCACCTCTGAAATGTAGCGTTACCGCGTCAACATTTTCCTCTGTGGGTATGCAACAATATCGCAAGGTATACTCTGTAGCCTGCACCCACTCAAGAAACACAGCGGGATCATATTCGCCAAAAAATGCTCAATTTTAACTTTTACCTCATGGAGGCTAAGCCTTGGTGTGTGTTGAGAAGGTGGTGGCGCATAAGTATGTGGGGAAACTTCTAGATGGCGATGAGGACGGCGACCTTGGCGAGCCTGGACATCTTCAGCGACGAAGTCCCTAGGATGTGCGTCGTACTCAGCGCGTCCTTGTCGTCGTCGTTGAACAGGGGCATCGTGTTGGCGATGAAAGTCGCGCGCCATGTCCTCGTGGTGTTGGCCACGAGGGGCACGCGTATTGTCGCCGGGAATGCGATGTTGTTGTCCTACTGGCAGGAGTGGAGGTGGAATCCAGTCCGCTGGCCTATCTTGGAGTTCAATGGGATCACCAAGTGGAGGATGGAAGGAGCCTGGATTGATGAGCCCTGCGTCCTCCATCTCCTCGTCATCAAACTCATGGAAGTCATCATGGACTGTCGGCGTCATCGATCCATAGCCATCGGAGCCATAACGCGGAGTGCGCGCGCTTTGATGGCCAAGGTGGTCGTTGACGTCGAATGGAACTGGAGTGTGATCATGGCGACGCTGACGCGGCTCAACGTCTAGGGCGCGATAGGATCGACGCGGCAGACTTGACTCACGTTCGTCTCTTCATGCGCGGCCGGCAAGAGGTGTTGAAGCAGTCTCGCGGCGGCGTCTTGTTCCTCTGGCTTCATACCTGTCATTGAAGTCAAAGGGTTCAGAGTACTCACCAGGGGAATCCGCATCGCGGTCGGAGCCGTTGTCGTAGTCGGCAGGTGTTGCTCGCAGTGCGTAGAGTTCGTGATGCGACACATAGCCTTGGCGGCTTTCGATCACTGATTGGATTTTGTGAAGTCGCGGTTGCAAGTTTGAGGTGGAGGGCATGACCCCTTTGCCCTTGTCCACTCATTGTTGACTTGGCCCGACTTCAGTGTGACGCGGCGCGCCCAGGGTGTCCATAGGGACCATCAAAGTTGGTATGGGTTGGGTCGGCGCAGCGCATTGCATGGCTTGCAATTGGGCAACTTGGCGCCTAAGTTCTTGTATCTCGCGTTGCTCCGCGGAGAGCTCCAGAATGGGATCTTCATTCTGTTGGTCTGGTTGTGGCACCAAGGTTGGATTTGGCGCGTTCTCGTTCGCACCACTACCGTCTCCACTTGGATGAATAAGAGTCGTCATGTTTCCTATCACAATGTGACCAGACATCCAAGTAAAAATGAACAAAAGACAACACAACCCAAAGAACAAGCAAGCACGTATCAAGACACAAGTGTTCACGTAGGAAGGCGCGGTCTTTTGGCCTTGAGGGCGGCTTAGGCAAAACACAAAACAAGTGTGATATGCAAGCACAGAACCAAACGAAACCAATTGATTAAAGTCTTAACCATACAAACACACAAGAACCAACCTTCAAGGTGTTAACCTAGATGGTGGAAGGGTAGAGAAGATGAGCCAAGCCGAAGGTGGAAGAAGGTTGCCTTATTTTGGCTTTCCTTCTTTCTTTCTGTTTTTAATAAGTCGCATCTTTTTTTTTATGCGACTTGACTTTTGAAATTTGAATTTCAAATCCGAATCTTAGTCTTTGACTTTTGATTGATATCGGATAAGATTGACACACTTAAAAAGGAAAATAAAATGGCTTGGTAACTAAGGAAAGAAATCACGAAAATCGCGTGATAGGAGAGAGAAGATTGATTCAGATTTATGACGGTCAATCAACAAGAAGATATGGCATTTATGGCATGCGAAATTCACGGAATCAATTAAGCAAATTAAGCAATTAATTTTAGAAGATTTCACGCGAGCAAATCACACAATTTTCGCGAGGGTCAAGCAATTAATCGGCCAAGAGATTCTCTTGTGGAAACCGAATGGACTAGCATGGAAGAAAAGAAAAGAAAAATTGTGACAATCGCGGAAGCAAGATGATGGAGAAGAAAAATTGTGAACAAATGAGATTTGACAAGCGACTTACAAGATCAAAGGCTCTGATGCCAGTTGATGCGTTCTTGCTTGTGAATGCCGGATCGAGATCTTGGTGGTGAGTCGTGCGTGTCGAACATGAGGGTGTTTGGAGAGAACGCGGTATTTGTGGCCTCGAGAGGTGAACGAAGCCGTAGCGTTGGCAACGGAGGGGGGCTAGACTCGAGAAGATCGAGTGAGTGGCCGTAGCATCAGCGGCGGGGTTGGATAAACTCGATGGAGATTGAGTGGATGTCGTAGCGTCGGCGGCGGAGTGAAGGAGATGAGAAGATAGAAAGTGTTTGACGTCCAATCAAAGGAAGGAGGCGATAGGCTCTCAAACTTAAGCTTTGATTCAAATTAGACGTAACCTAGTACAGAAGGTCGAGTTGACCTTTTATAAGAGATAGCGGGACTCGGATGGGCCGAGTCTCGCTTAATGGGCTGGCCCACGCGATACGCGTGGAACACACGCCCCAAAAGGAAATAACTAAAATACTAATGTTTCAGAAATGACAAAACAATTCAAAGATCGCGTTCAACTGATGGTGGAGAGGATTTTGACATAGAACGCGTTCTCTGGGATTGGCTGAAGGCGCTTGAGGGAGAACGCGGTCTCTTGCGTCCCTTGGCTAGCGATGACGCGCACAATAAATGACTGTGTCGCGTTGGTGATGGCTTTGGCACGCGATCTTGTTATTGGCCCTTCTGAGCGAATGCTCATAGCTTCCTCTTCCTCTGTGGCATTCATGATGGGTAGGATCACATCACTAACCAAACAGGTTGAGCAATCTACCGCGAAACTCGACAAGGTGACTACTAACGCGGCAAAGTTTGAGGAGAAGAGGGCAAAGCTTGAAGAGGAGAAGGCGTTGATTAAGAAGAATGTTGAGAATCTTCAGCGCGCCATGTCCGAGAAAGATGACGAGATGGTTGTGCTCAAAAGGCAGCGCGATGCTTCCAACCTCGAAGCTAAAAAGTGGCGCACAAGGGCAGAACGCGCTGTCGTTGACTATCTCAAGTCGTAAGACTATCAGATCAAGCTGGCTGGCGAGGTGGGACCCCACTGGGAGCAGGGAATAAGGATTGGAGTCAGACAAGCAGTGGAGAGGTTCGGTGAGATCGACCCCAAGATTGTTTACTTCACTCTAGACTAAACGGATCTTTTTGGCGAGCCCCTAATCGAAGACCCCGAGGAGGGAGATAATCAAGCCATGGATGTGGATGCAAATGCGGTGGTAACCAGTGCAAATGTACCTGTAGACCGCGATGCTTCTTGACTTCTACTAGCTTTTTGTAAATCTTCAAGCTTTTTTTTCCTGCAAGCTGTTGTATGAAACAATTAAGCGATATTAAACACGAATGATTGGCAAGCGCCCTTTTGGATACCTTCACTTTTTAAGTAATCACGATCTTTTAGTGATCTTAATGAATGGAAGCGAGGCGGCAGCCCCAAGCTAGGTTGGGGGATCTCTAAGAAGAACGCGGTGGCAGCCCCAAGCGAGGTTGGGGGATCTCACCCGCTAAGAAGAACGCGGTGGCAGCCCCAAGCAAGGTTGGGGGATCTCACCCGCTAAGAAGAACGTGGTGGCAGCCCCAAGCGAGCTTGAGGGATCTCACCCATTAAGAAGAACGCGATGGCAGCCCCAAGCGAGCTTGAGGGATATCACCCGTTAAGAAGAACGCGGTGGCAGCCCTAAGCGAGGTTGTGGGATCTCACCCGCTAAGAAGAACGCGGTGGCAGCCCCAAGCGGGCTTGAGGGATCTCACCCGTTAAGAAGAATGTGTGGCAGCCCCAAGGGAGGTTGGGGGATCTCACCCGCTAAGAAGAACGTGGTGGCAGCCCCAAGCGAGCTTGAGGGATCTCACCTGTTAAGAAGAATGCGGTGGCAGCCCCAAGCGAGGTTGGGGGATCTCACCCGTTAAAAAGAACGCGGTGGCAGCCCCAAGCGAGGTTGGGGGATCTCACCCGTTAAGAAGAACGCGGTGGCAGCCCTAAGCGAGCTTGAGGGATCTCACCCGTTAAGAAGAACGCGAGAACGTACCTGGGATAGTCTAGTCGACCTATTGTGAGAACAAGTCCCCACGGTCGGCGCCAGTGATGGTTCCCGTATTTCTGAGCTGCTAAAATATAAAATCGTCGCGACATAGACCATCTCTTAATCAGAACGCGATCTCTATAATATTGATCAAAGCACAAAATACTTGAAAAGAAGATATTTTATTCATAATTGGCGCGATATCTCATTTGGCGATTACATTTCAACAAGTCTTTACACGAGAACCATACACAGACCTCTCGTTTTCTTCCCAAAAAATGGGCGATCCAACAAAAGGTCCATTAAAAATGTGATCTCAAGCCTATTTATAGTGCTCAGGTCCTGCTTGCGATGGCTGGCAAGGAGAAGAAACGTGTCACTCAACGGAGCCTTGCATAGAGCAACGTGTCGCGTCGATGATTTGCATGGAGCTACGTGTCATGCGCGAGTAAGGCGGCATTTGATGGCGGTTGGCTCGTGGCATCTATTCATTGGTTGAATGACATCATGGCATGTGGATGAGATGGCGCGTTGGTTCGCGATCTTTCCTGTTGGCTCGCGGTCTTTCCCGTTGATGGAGGGTTATGAAGGGAATGAATGTGGACATTCAACGCGTTGAGTACTCATTCCCTAAGATTTCGTCATCCTACGTGATCTTCTCGCCCGTAATTACCACTTGATCGTGTTACTGTTGCCGTCGCTTATCGCCTCGTCATAGGTTTTTACCGACTAATTTTATTTTTTTTAATGGTTTACGGGTTGACCCAAGAAATCGAGGACCAACAAAATCCCTTAACCTAGTTTACTTTATAAGCAATGGGGTAGCGGGTAAAATCGAATTTTGCCTTAATACTTTTATACCTTATTCTATGGCGCGTTACCAGGTTAAAGAGAAAACAGTGCAGCCGCGATAACAAATGCCATATCATGAAGGTGACGTGGTGGATATGATATTATGAGCTCAGAGGAAAACGGTGGTGGGAGGGAGATGGAATTGGAGGGAGGGGAGCAACAGAGGTGGTGTAGTTGACAATGACACTGATTTCCAACGTTCCAATTTCTTTATAACGAAACTTGTGAATTAAATGAACTTGTCGGTGTAGTTGTAGTAGTGTATGTAGGCTGTAAAGCTCTTTCTTCCCCTTTTTTGCCTTTCTCTTATTTTTTCCGCTTCTAGTGGTTTTAGCAACTCCAGCGTCTCATGTTTAATGTCAGCGACATGAATTGATATTATTAATGTTGGTGCAGTTGTTCTATGCCATTATATGATATGAAAATGGAGTTGGACAATTCCACCAACATCTATAAAATAAGCTTATTTTTTTTATAAACTATGCTTAACAATAAATAAACTAGTCAATACATGTAAGATCAACAAAAATATAATATATGATAAAACTGAATGTAAGAGCATAGGTGTGCCATTAGACCGCCCATAAACCACATGTTACATATTTTTTATGTTTATTTAGAAAGAGGAAAGTAATTAATTAAGGTAAATGACTTTTCAGAACACACTTAATCTCCACTAGCTTAGTTAAGATGACGTGTACGAGGCTTGGGTAAATATTATATTAATATCCTTCTTAATTATTAAAAATATATCGATTTTATATTTTTACAAAATACTAATAAATGAAAAATGTATATAAGATAAGTACGATAATATTTTTTTTTTTTTACTAATAAGCAGTTAATAAAGATCAATGTGATTTCGTACATACGTAATATGTTCAATAAGGTCTTATACCTAGAAATAAATGAATTAAAATGAAACTTGAATACAATGTGACTAATTAAATGAGAAAATTAAAAGAGAATATTTAAAAAAATACCTAATATATTCTATTTAATATGGAAGTTAGGATCAAAAATGTAAATAATCTATATGTTGTAAAGAAAATGAAGATCATATCTAAATATTTTATATTATATTAATAATGGAAAAAAAAATAGTGATGTGACACGATTTGATGTAGACATGTGACAATAAATGACATAATGCAATGTCAAAACGACAAGTGGTCCGAGCTATGTTTTACTTTAGTACGTATTATATAGTCGATTAGACATCAAGGCTTCAAGCCAATTATATAAATTAGTAACCTTGTAACTTTAGAAATATAAAGATGTGACAAATTAGTTACAAGATATGATAGTATATAGTCCTTTAGAACTATTTGAATTAAAATTTGAAATAATATTGTTCCACAAACAATAAATATCTACTTAAACTTTTTGAGATATTTGAATATTATTAATTAAATCAACATTTAAGTTATCCTAGTATATAATATATAATTTAGATGAGATATTTATGATTAAATTGAATTTTAAGTCTATAAAAAATCAAAATAATTTTATTTATTTAGATATTGTGTTGACAAAAAAATATTAATTTAAAAAAAATGCATGAATTTTGATATGGGTTTTAGTTTATTTGAAAAATATTCGTTGTAGATATCATATTTTTTAATCTTTGATTTTATCAGATACGTTTTATTTACTCTTTTTTTTCACAGAAAGTTGTTATAACCAAATCTTATGACATATCATACCAATTAGCTATAATGGAAATAAGTTAGTAGTGTCAAAAGTTATCCAAGTTATTAAGAACCATAAGCTAAAATGGAGAATTACAAAATTGAAAGAAAAAATCAATCATAAATCTGATATCCTAAATTACTTTTAGATATTGTATTTTCAATCTCATATCAAATATATTTTAATTATTTTTCAAGAAAAATAGTTGTAACCAAAACTCGTGATCTTCGATTTTCTATAATTTTTATTTAGTTTACAATCATATATCCATAAATATGTAGTAATTAGTTACCTCGATGTTTACATCGATTTTCTATAATTGTTATTTAATTTTAAATTGACCATTAATCTTTGTTGTTAAGATTTTCAAGTATATGGTCTTCAATTAGTCTCACTTTTTGGAAATACACAAGTACTTGAACTATTGTGTTATGGCTAATGGCTAGTACCACAACTTTAAGGATTTTTTTGTCAATTAAAATGTCCAAAGCCTTTAGCGAGACAAACGCTGTGACAAACCAGGGATTTCAAGACGGTGCATGGCAAGGTATGTGTAGATCGACGCTCACCAGTGATGTGTAGATCAGTCCAATTATGAGTTGATTAGTGTTGTGAAAGTTTTGGATTTGTAATCTTTTGTGATTGATTTGTAATCTTTGTGATTGATTCGTATTTAAATTAGAAAAAGAATAATGCTAGATTTAGGGTACAAATCTTTGATATATAATTATATTTATTATAGAAAGTATAAAAATGAGAAAATGACGTGTGACCGTTTTAATGAGGGGGTGTCATGTAACGTAATTCGGTTCCAATTTAGTATATATATGGTATATTTATAAATAGAAGAGAGAATTCAACCTTGAGAGCATGATAGGAAAAAAACAAAAAATCCAGAATACCAAAATTAATTATCATATCTAAATGTACAAAGAGCCAAAACTAAACGTCACCAAAGAGACAAACACCTGCTCACGATTGAAATGGTGATGTTGTAAACTTTGTCCGGTCTACGGTTTTGGAGGTGTGACGCATTGATGAAAGTATTTATATTCATAATATAATAATGAAAAACCTAAGTGTGTAACGAAAAGATAATACTGAACAAAAAAGTGTAATTAAAAATATAAAAAATGATCTTGCTGATTATATATAATATTCTCCTAGAGTGCGGTTCCGGTGCGGAGCACTCTTCCCGTGCGGACGTGCGGACATGCACTATAGGGCCTTATTTGTGCACTTTTGGGCCTTATTTGTGCACTTTTGCAAAAAAATTGAAAAATGCTTGGAAAAAAAATTTGAAAAAGAATTTTTTATTTTTTTTTATTTTGAAAAAGTGCACAAATAAGACATTAAAGTGCACAAATAAGACCCAAAAGTGCATGCTCCGCACGTCCGCACGGGAAGAGTGCTCCGCATATGATCCAAACTCTATTCTCCTAATATTTTCTTTTCTAATAAGTTATTCAACCGTGTTGCATAATGTTTTGTGAATATAGCTTTACCGACCATTGAATTCTAGTGTGAAGTGTTCTGCTTCAAAATCAATTCTAATTGTAGGAATATTTTCATAACAGATTCAGAATATGGGATGTTTGCATTTACATATTGAGTCATATTCAATCATTCATTTAGACTCAGTTCTCATTGTAGGAATAATTTTGTTATGACAATTTTATATTTTTACTTCAATTCAATAATTTTTATGAACCTACTATTCGAGTCGGTCTATAGTCTATAACTTTGAGAATGGTCTGAACGAAATACTTTATAATTTTGAGAAAAATAGTTTTCTCAATCATAAATGTTGAAGCTTAGTAGAGTAATGTGCTACTTGCTCTGTTGTTGAATGTGTGTTTCATCCATTTTGTTGTTGTGTGATATGTTAGGAATCAAATTTGATTGTCCATTTTGAACTATACAAGATTGAATCTCTTTAATCATCCAAGGGAATGTGCAGTCTATAGTTTAGTAGATTTGGCATCTTTTCATCATCAGATACTGTGTACCTTGTAAAAGCTAACTCTGATTCTCAACTTCTGCAGATAAAGATCTAGAACTCATGGAGTCTCCATAAGAAGAAAACTCAAATAGAATTCAGCCGATTATATTTTATTGAAGAAGACACATGCTGTTCAGTCCATTTTATTTAATCTTTTGTAATTTATTTGTACTATTCATAATTGATTTGTAATCTTACTAGTTGATTGATTTGTATTTAAATATGGAAAGATTAGTAATAGGTTTAGGATAAAAAAATTAACAAATAATTAAATTTATTTAAAAAAAGGAAAAGTGTCAGGTGCGAAAGGCTCTTAAAATACAAAATACGAAAGCTTTTTAGCCGTTCGATTTGCTTCAGTTTTTTGCATTGTTACACGCGCTTTCTAATTTTTTTCGCTCCAGCCTTTTTTTTTTCTCCAGCTTTTCTAATTCTTTTTTTTTGTTTGATGAATTTCACACACTGCTTGCACTTTCTCGTTTATTTTCTTGCACTTTATTTTTTGTTCGCTTGCACTTAGTATTTATTTGCTTGCACTTTATGTTTTTTTGCTTGCACTTATTCTTATATGCTTGCACTTTATGTTTTCCTGCTTGCACTTTTGTTTATCTGGTTGCACATTGTGTATATTCGCATGCACATTTTGTTTGCTTGCATTTTATTCTTATATGCTTGCCAACAATGTTTTTCTTCTTGCACATTGTGTATATTCGAATGCATTTTATGTTAATTTGATTGCACTTTATGTTTATTTGCTTGCACATTATGATAGGTTCAAGGAATTAAACAACATAAAGTGTAAGCCAATAGGAAGAAAGTGCATGAAAATACAGAGTAAAGTGCAAAGCAAGTGAACAGAAAGTGCAAGCAAATATGAGCTTAAAAAATATTTAAAATGCAAGCAAGCGAATAGAAAGTGCATCAGAATAATGAATAAGTGCAAGCGAATAGAACGAAAGTGCAAGCTGTTAAACAGAAGTACAAGTGGTTAAAGAAGAAGTGCAAATGAATAAAAAAAGTGCAAGGGAATAAACAATAGAAAAGTGCAAGCCAATAGGTAGAGAGTGCATGGAAATACAGAGTAAAGTGCAAGTAAATGAACAGAAAGTGCAAGCAAATATGAGATTAAAAAATATTTAAAATGCAAGCAAGCGAACAGAAAGTGCATCAGAATAAGAAATAAGTGCAAGCGAATAGAATGAAAGTGCAAGCTGTTAAAGAGAAAGTGCAAATGAATTTAAAAAAAAGTACAAATGATTAAACAACAGAAAAGTGCAAGCCAATAGGAAGAAAGTGCATGGAAATACAGAGTAAAGTTCAAGCAAGTGAACAGAAAGTGCAAGTACATATGAGATTAAAAAATATTTAAAGTGCAAGTACATATGAGATTAAAAAATATTTAAAATGCAAGCAAATAAACAAAAGTGCAAGCAGAAAACATAAAGTGCAAGCATATAAGAATAAGTGCAAGTAAAAAAATATAAAGTGCAAGCAAATAAACACTAAGTGCAAGCGAATAAAAATAAAGTGCAAGAAAATAAACGAGGAAGTGCAAGCATATAAACATAAGGTGCATTTGAAGGCAAGCGAATAACACAGTGAGTGAATAAAGCGCGTGTGAATAAATAAAAGTTTTTTTTTTCTATTTTCTCTTGTCGTGGATCTCGCCACCGTGGACGGCTAATATTCTTTCGTATTTTGTATTATAAGCGGCTTTCGCACCCGAACCGCATCCAAAAATGATATGTGAAAAATTGAATGTGAGGGCACCATGTGGTATTAATATATTTTGCTTTAGTATATTATAGAGTATTTTAAGATGACGACAAGTAATTCACGATTCTATCAAGTAAGACTAATGTTAGGATAAATAGCGAGGAGTAATTACGGCCTTTTTATTATTGTAATATCCAAATTTGAACAAGATTGTATTTTTAGAATCACACACATAAGATCAACTCTCTGCCTTGCAAGATATCCCAAGATTTACGCTATAATCAATTCACAAGAATTTCATCTTCTCTTTCCTCCTAACCTTGGTTTCTGATGATTTCCTCCCCCTTAATCTAATCATAAACTTTATTCAAAATCGATTCATATTCCGTGTGCATTCAATTAGATCTTTGAGGAAATTTTGAGTGGAGCTTTGAATTACTTATAGTGGAATGATAGAAGAAGATATATTGCCTTGGGCCTTATAAGTAGTATAATAGCCGAGTCTAGGTTATTAGTGGACTTGGATTTGTGATTCTGTATAAGGATTAGAGTGCTACCTATGTAAACAAGAGTTAATAGTTTTTCAGGGTTCATGTGATGACAAAAAACTCTAAAGATAAGCGTGTTAGGGCGGCAATAGTACCAGGATGGGTGACCTCCTGGGAAGTCCTCAGGTTGGCATGAGCTGGCGCTTATAAGGCCTCGAGCCTTACAAACTGAACTAGATAGACTAGCATATGAACAAATAATCGAGATAAAAGAACAACTCAACATTAATTATCACATAACCAAGTTGTTCAATTGAACAAGTATCTCATAGTTTTTAGGAGGTAGTCTAATTGTTCAATTGGAGAACTCCATGTTCTTCAATTGAACAACTACATGCTCTTATGACTAGTTTATGAACAATTAATCAAGGTAAAAAAAAACAACTCAACATTAATTACTAAGTAACCGAGTTGTTCAAGTCTTTAACTATACTAGGACTTTAAGCCCGTGCTTCGCACGGGCATGCGGCAAAAAAATAAACTGTCATGTTATTACTCCATAGTTTATGAGAGGATATTACTAACTCTAATCACTCTACTCACGAAGCAACTATATTACTCCATGGTTAGCAAATTAAACAACAATTCTAGATATGAGTTGAACTGTTTTAACGCTATAAAATTGGAAAGTCTCAGGTTTAAAATTAACAAATTTTCAGTTTTGCTATCTCTTGTTTTGGTTAATTGCAATATATGGCTTGCCAACTACTGAAGTTGTTCAAAGCGTAAATACACAAGTTTCACCAGCAATCAGTAATCTCTCTAATTCAAAGTTCTTTGTTGGGTTGGTAATTAGAGGGTTCGTCTTTCTGAAGAATCACGTCCTTAGGAGTTGCCTCAGTACTCAGTAGGCTTGAGAACACCACTGTTAGAATTCACTAATAACGTACGGTGAGGTAGCCTCAGTGAGAAGGAATTTAGAATATAATTATTCCTTTTATCCAAATGAAAAGAACAGAGAAATGATGACTGATTAGGAATGATTGATCGTCCACTGCATAAACCCCTTCAGATGGAGGGCTATTTGCTGACCGACAATTATCATTGCATAAACCATCTGAATCAATACTTGTCAGTATAGCATCAGAAACATCTGCCCAACTATGTACATTCCTACTCACAAAATCAAGAACACAGGGAGAAACTTCAGCTCCCAGCTGCTTTAGCCTCATCTTGACATGCCTAACCTGCAGAAGAAAACCACACAAATCAGGTTGAGGTAAAAGGCAGCCTAAGAAGAACCAAATAAATAGAAAACATTCTCTACACATAATTAAGTGCATACGGATTCTTCGAGACGCAAGCATTGAATTGCAGCTTTCAAGATGAAATTTATTGTCGCGGCAAGTGGTTCATCATTTGAATTTGCCAGAAGTTCAAAAGACTGAAATAAGACACGCTCCCAAACTTCACTACTACACTCTAACTGACTCGGAGCACCAAAAACTTGTAAGATTTTCAAGTTAAAAAGAAACAGATATTTAGTCAAGAGAGAAAGAGATCGTCAACAAAAAGTGTAAAGTATGTACTTAACCAACATAACAATAGGTTAGCACATAATGCTAGATTGAGTACAATCAAGTGACAAAACATATCAAGAGAAGAAAGAATTTTAAGGAGAGGTTGCTTAAGAGGGGCAGTGCCAGGATGGGATTGGGATCTGCAGAAGCTTCCTCCAGAGTCCGCTTCTTCTGTACTTTCAAAAGCCTCTATAAAATTGCCCTTCTCCCAGTCATCGTAGTCGTCTGAGCCAATTCCACACTCAAGCCCTGCGCTTACCTGTTGAGATAAAACAACATTATATTTGAGTAGATATAATAAATATTTGAGTAGATATAATAAATACTACCTCATCTTAGCCCATTACTTGTACTGTATGTATATAAAAGTGAGGAAATTTTAAGACTCGGGAATACAGAAATACTGCAATGAATAATACAAGGAAGCTCAACATATATCCATTTCAGCTGTCAGAAGATACCTCTTTTACTGCTTCCTTGACATGGCGCAAAGAATCAAGAACACCAACATAAACAGTTTTTTCTTTTTCTAATGACACGAATCCCGCAGCCTTTGACAAATTTCCCATCCGTCACCATGCAACCCGCAACACGGCCACTCCCACTATTGAACACAACCCGGACTTCAGTCTCACCAATTGTAACTTGTTCCTGCATTTCAAACAATCTCAAATTGACTTTTCTTCAACTTCATAAGACAGTATATCTACAAGTTCATATCTGCATCTACGCATGCCATCATTAACAATCAAACAGATATCAAATGTAGATAAATTCCTGAATTGATAAAAGAAGTAAAGCACAATTGTGCTCTTAGATTTGGTTAATATCAAACAAACAAATGATATACGTAGATATATTCCTGAATTCCAAAAGACATTACATGTTCTTCTAAGTCCAGAATGAGTTCAGAAATAAATGTTGTCTCTCTAGATTGCATTTGGCACAGAAATTTCCACCATTAAACCTGGACCATTGTTTACAGCTTTCTAAAACATGACCCTTCTCATGCCGCATGATTAGTTAGACGCAAGTGTAAAATGCAAGGGGTGATGCTCATTTCAATAACATGACTGATGAAGCCCACCAAGTAACAAAAATTAAACAAACAGTGAATGGCGGAGAAAGGATCGGTGCAAAATTGGATTTATAAATTTAAAAATATAAATAATGAATTGGAAAAAAAATAAAGTGAATTGCATTTACCTACATGTTTGATGCATCATGCAAGCACCCAGGCAGTGTGGTCGGTGTCGGCGATAGCGGATTTAACATTGGAATGGGTGGAAAGCAATGGCGCTTGTGTTTGGAGTTGAAGGACATTGTGTCACCAACTCAAGGCCCACTCTTTTGGATTTAACATTAGATCAGATGCCCTAATTATCGATGCAAATATGAAAGAATCAATTTGTTGGCAATATTAACACTTTTTTGACTACTTAAACCGACAATCATTAGGCACCAGGAAATTGAGTCTCACTTGGACATTGTATCGAACACGTTGTAGGCAGTTTCCATGGAGCCAAAAACATCCATAAACCCCAAGAGCGAGTACATTAATCAGAAGAGACCAGAGCTTGTAGAGATCATTAATTAGCGGGATCGCTTTATCTGTAGCAACTCTCTGTATTGTGCAACAGTACAAGGCATGGCTCGTTTGAACAGTACAACTCAAGATCTGAGCACATATCAAATGCCAAAATTGGCTGCTCATCGATGGGTGGTCCGCCGGCGGCGGGTCTCTTACCTTGCTGGCGGTCGACCGCCCGTCGTAAGACTTCAAGCTCCTCCCTGACTGCCCGCATCTGAGATCGGTGCTCCACCGCTTCCATCTCCAAATCGACGTTTCTCCTCCGCGCCTCAACAATTGCGTCTTTCAGTCTACGGCGTCGTTGGGCAGAATCGGAGATCAGCGCTGCCGGACTGTGTCTCCCTGTCCCGTCCTCGCTGTGGCGTCGACCTTCAATGGCGACCTCGTCCCCACCGATTTGGGCGTCCCTCAGCGGAACCCTAATTTCGCCTTCGATCCCCCCTGGTTCGCGACCCCGAATTCGCCCTCTCTCCTGGGCTCAGTCGGCTTCCAGCGCGGCGTCGCTCGCCTCTACTTCTCCACTTCCCAGGCCTGGCATCCCGGCCTGTCGATTTCGACCTCCAGCCGACGAAGTCGGGATTCCAGCCATCGGGTGAAAGGGCTGATTTTGTGCTCCTCTTCCCACCATAGAGTTGTGGGTATTTCTGCTTCCGGTTCACTGTGGGTATTTCTCCTGCCTTTGTACGCACCATTGAGTTCGTCAGCTTCGTGTTTATGGTGATTCTTCTCCTCCGTAGATCTTTTTCTGCCTTCTCCTCCTCTTCTTCCTTCCCTCCTCAAACTTTACTTTCCATGTTATTACCAAGACTATTTAAAGGACATGTTTTCTTATTCGTGCAGGTGAAGAGTCAACCCCATAATTCCAGAAATTCAATTATGGAGTTATGGCCTGTAGGTGGAACTCAAAGGCACTAAGCCGTTTCTCACAACTTTCTGGATGCCCCTACCTACTGAAACGATGCATTTTTTAAAGCAAACAACTGAACGCTTCACCTTACACCTTCCCTGGACCCTCCCCTGACTTGGGCCTTCGAGTGTAGACAAAGTATGGGCCGAGCTTCTTGCCTTGAGTGCTAACATGAATCCTAAATTGGCCCATTGTGACATTTGTTTTATTGTTTTGTTTTAGTGTTTTGGGATTAAAAGTTGACATTTATTACATTAGAGTTCTAACTTTATAGTAGATATAGATTTACTCACTTGAACAAGTATGTGATAATCAATTGAACAACTAACCATGTTTTTTTTGTACAAGCAAACACTAGACTCCTTGTTAGGTACAAAGCCAGCCTAAATTATCATAGCAGATGATCTTCATAAAATCTCGATAACGAAAATCAGTGGTAGAACTCATGGAGTAGAGTTCCCTTCTTATATTGCAAATCTGAGACGTAGCATCCGAAGGTATATTCTTGGCAATCCAATCCCGAATATGAACAATATTAATGTCATTTGATGCCAGGAAGTTTGCAACTTTGTTACCTTCCCTATAGCAATGAAAGACCCGAAACGAATCAAAGTAATCTAATAGGGAAAGTATGTCAATAATAATTGTTCTTCGTTTCCAAGGGATTTTCCAAACTTTATTAATGCAATTATTAACAGTTAAATTATCACCTTCAACAATGATATTTCAAATATTTAGGCGTAAGGCCTGACGGAGGCCCTCGAGGAAGGCGTAAGCCTCAGTTTGAAGTATGGATACGTTTGGAATCTGCTCTTTTTATCAATATGTATAACTTGGGATTGGTGATACGCTTTACTTTGTATAGCGTAACTAGGACTTGTTAGCACATTATGGGAGATGATTAGGGTAGTTTTAGGCACTATTCTGTGATTAGGGAGAGGCCAAGAGAAGTGAAGAAAACCAAGAAATTACAGAAGATTGGAGCTTTTGAAGATCAAGTGAAGACCATAGCAATAGAGACTAAACCGCGACCACGGGGGTATGAGCCGCGATCGCGGGTCAGGGAGCTGGTGCTGGTGCGTTGAAGTATAAACCGCGATCGCGAGTCTTGGCTGAGGTCGCGGGTCTGGTCACGGTTTCGGGCCGGCTGATGCGGATTGAAGATTCAGCGTTTTAGTATCTTATTACCTTAATTATTATTTTTATTATTACGTTTAGACTTATTTTCTAAGTTTTTATTATTGGGATATTTAGCATTAGGGCAGACCTAGTTATCATCATTATTCATTCTAGCATATTTTCAGAACGGCGTTTTACAGTTTTTTGGAGTTTTTGCAAGACCATGAAGAACTAAGTTTCCTTTGCTTAGTTAGACGATTGAAGCCTTCGTTTGATTTGGTTGTGAGATTATAAACTCTTGTTCTATTCCTTTGAATGTTATTGATTCTCTTGTGTTTAATCCCTTTGAGTTTTACTGATTATACTAGCCTGATCAACTAGTGGTCATTAGTAATATTCTTATGCTAGAGTTAGACTGTTTCTGGTTGAAATACCTAATTCAGAGTAGCAACTACGATATTCTAGAACTGGTTGGAATAGTTTATTGTAGAAGAGAATTGATTGCATGCTAAGTAAAACTGGTTGTTTTATGTGCTTGTATCTGCTGAAATTCCTGAACTTACTGCTGCTGTTAAATTGATTTTGTATAGTTTCCTGGTTGTTTGATAGTTAGTATTATCAGGGTCTGGTTGTCCTGTTAATAACTTAAGAAAATGAATATGAACATTCACTGATCTAAAGAATTAGAGATAATCAAGGATCAATCAATCAAACTGAAGTGTGGATATGTGTGTGGCTGAGTACTTTAATCAATATTTGTTTACATCATCATTAATTCTGCTAGTTTATTTCATAGTTTAAAAACAAAACAATCAAATCCCCATTTGTTACTGTTGGTGAACGATTTCTGCAAACAGGATAGATAACTTGATTCTCTGTGGGATCGATCCTTACTTACCGACTACATTAGTTAAGTTTTTAAGGTTATTTGTTAGGTATACACGACTAATTGCCTAACAAATTTGGCGCCGTTGCCGGGGAGTCTAAGTTTTATTCTTTTTGTGTTTGTGTGTGATTGGTTACCAACTGTTGTGTGGACCTGTCTTATGGTCCACACCCGTGCTACTAATTCTCCAATCTTAGATCTTGATACAGAAATTGAGCGAACACTTTCCAGGAACCGTAGAACTATTCGTGAGCAACTCGAGATGGCTGAACAACAGACTTTGAGGCAGTTAACTGCACCGAATTTGGAGCAGCAACCGCTTGCTGTGCAATTTCCTGAGTTGGCTGATGGTGTCACTTTTGAGTTGAAGTCTATATTGATTCACTTGCTACCCCACTTCCATGGGATGAATGACAAAGACCCCAACAAGCACTTATCTGAGTTTCACGTTGTCTGCACCAGTATGATAGCAAGGAGCGTGATAGAGGACCAAATCAAGTTGAGGGCCTTTCCTTTCTCTCTGAAGGATCCGGCCAATGATTGGTTCTACTATCTAGCTCTAGGAAGCATTGATACACGGGCAAAGATGAAGAAAACCTTTCTTGAGAAGTACTTTCCTGCAACAAAGCTCAATAGCCTGAAGAAGAATATCAGCAACATTGAACAACATACTACTGAGACTTTGTATGAGTACTATGAGAGATTCAAGAGGTTAATATCAAGCTGTCCATACCATGGTTATTCTGAACAAGACATCGTTCTATATTTGTATGGCGGGCTTGTTGACGATGAGCGTAGAATGGTGAACGTAGCCTGTGGCGGTAACATTCTGAATAAAACTGCTGCTGCAGTTTTTGAGATGTTTTCTGAGCTATCTGAAGGCTCAAGGCAATTCAGCAAGAGAGCAAGCTTTCAAGCAGCCATAGCAGCTGACTCCCATCCATCATCTTTACTGCAATCTGACGTGAATGAGTTAAAGGAGATGATGAAATGTTTTATGATGAAAGGTACCTCGCAACAAGTTAAGGCTTGTGGCATCTGTTATGACACGCTGCACCCTACTGATGCGTGCCTACAACTACAAGAACCTGTAGCTGAAGTGAATGCTAATCCTGGGTGGAGAGATCACCCCAATCTGAGATATGAGAACCAGCAGATTCAGCAGTTCAATCAGCGACAGCAACAATTTTAGCAACCTGGAGGTCAACATCGATCAACAACCATTCAGACCACCATATGACCCTAGACCTCAGAGGCAGAATTCAAATTCATCTATGTGTGCAGAAGACATTATAAAGGCCCTTGCGTAGAACATGACCACCATGACTCAGAATATGACCACCATGCAAAGCAATCTGGTTCAATTTCAGCATGAGACCAAGTCAAGCATTCAGAACTTGGAGAATCAAGTTGGGCAGATCTCTCAGGTAATAAGCAAACTGGAGGCTAGGGAGGCGAGTAAGCTACCGTCGCAAACGGAGTTGAACCCGAGACAGAATGTGAGTGCAATCATGCTGAGAAGTGGGAGGAAGCTAAACAAAACAATGGAGAATAATGTCCTCTTAGCTGAAAGGGACGAATTATATGAAGAGACGGAAGCTGCAAACAACAAAATTCCTGCAGAAACCAGTCGAGAGGAACCGCGACTGCGGTTTGTTTACAAAAGAGATACTGCAGGGAGATGGTTATGCAAAAGCAAGTCAGAAAGCAGACCCGCGATCGCGGGTGGAAAACCGCGATCGCGGTTTTACCTCAGAAGAAGAACTGCAACCTACAGCAGAATGAAGCAGTGACAACGGGAAAGTTATAGAAAGACAGCAAGAGGAACCACGATCGTGCGCGGTTTTGCTACAGATTGCCAAGATGGTTATGTTCGTCCGGATTTTCCTCCCCTTGGCTCACAGAAGCCAATTCCGCCATTCCCTGAGGCGCTGAAAGACACAAGAAAGCTGGAGAAGGACAAGGAGATTTTCAACCTTCAGTAAGTATGAGGTAAACATTCCCTTGCTTAAATTGATTAAAAGTGTTCCTCGCTATGCTAAGTTTCTGAAAGAATTATGTAAAATTAAGAGGAATCAAAAAGCCAAAAGCAAGAAAAAGGTTAAGGTGAGTGAAAATGTGTCTGTTGTGATTCAAAGGTGAATGCCTAAGAAGTGTGACGACCCTAGCATGTTTAGTATTCCTTGTACGATAGGTGACACCAAGTTTGAACGAGCCATGCTAGATCTAAGTGCATCTATTAATGTGTTGCCTTACTCTTTATATGAATCTTTGGGGTTGGGACCATTGCATGAAACTGGGACGGTGATTCAGTTAGCTAATTTGTCTAATGTTTATCCGAAAGGAGTAGTAGAGGACGTCCTTGTGAAGGTTGATAATTTGGTTTTTCCTACGGATTTCTTTGTGATGGATATGGGAAATGGAAAGCATGCAAGCCCTGTTATGTTAGGTAGACCGTTTCTTAAAACCGCCAACACTAAAATTGATGTAAGCAGTGGTTCACTTACTATGGAATTTGATGGTGAAAGGGTAGAATACAACATCTATGATGCTAAGAAACACCCTCATGTTAATGCTTCTATGAGTTCTGTTGATGTGATAACTTAAGTTGATCTGCAAGGCACTATGTCGAGCCACAACATTAACCAAGGCGCTTCTCGGGAGGCAACCCAAGGTATGAAGTTTTTTTTCTTGTCATTTGTTTTCCTCTGCTTATGTTATTCTTTTTTCTTTGTTGCGTTTTTAGACTAACATGCAGGAAAGTCGCTTTCAAGGCAAAGTCGCGAACGCGACCTAACAACCGCGATCGCAGCCTTCCCTGTACGTGAAGCTGCGGACGCTGCTCTATTTTCCTATTCAAGTTCTTTTAATTTTGCAGATTTGCTGAGAGCACCGCACAGCCTGTGCGGTTTGGAGCTGTTCGAAAAAAAATAATTCAAAAACCGCGGGCGCGGGTGAAAACCGCGATCGCGGCCCTGCGTTCCACACAAAAAATTTAGGTTGATGCCGCGACCGCCGCCACCCTTTTTCCTTTGGTTTTGCGCCTGTTTTATTTGGTTACTGAGGATGAGGATGTTGTATATGATGAGAAGGAGATGTATCTCAGGATTTTTCATTGGAAACTGATGATGGAACGACATGATACAGCTGATGAAGAGGAGATTCCAGAGGCACCGACTGATATATGTTCGAGCTAGAGAGACAATATGAGACCGCTGACACAGTGAGACAGGCACTTCGAGTGGTCCTACAGACCCAGGTAGACAGTATGGGGAGTGGATTGCGGAGCTAGATGAGGATGTTAGGATGCTCCAGGATCAGCAGTTGGTGGCGTGCACTTACGGCCAACACTAGGACGAGTTTGCTCATTCCGAGTGGGAGCGGTATACGGGACCACCAAACGATGAGTTGGATAGCACTGCCACATGCCAGCCCCGACGTCCGAGACGCGGATCACCCCGGCAGCCCTAGTGGGTATTATTCTTTATTCCCCAGATTTTCATTTTCATCTTTCATTACATTGAGGACAATGCAATATTTAAGTATGGGGGAGGGATTTATACTTGTTGTTGGTTGTAGAAAAAAAAAGTAAAAAAAAAAGAAAGAAAAAAAAGAATAAACCTGGCTGAGCTGAAAATCCGAAAGGGCGATTCAGACAAAATTCAGGGGCCCAGACCAACACTAGGCTGGGGTAATAAGAGGCTGAAGAGTGATGTGAGGATTGGTGAGCCCATCTATGCAAAATGAAATGAGTGGCTAGGTGAAAACCCGAAAGGGCGCCTAGGCAAAATGAGTGAAAAAAAGAGGAGTGATTATTAGGATTCATTCATTTTGACGTGGCGACATAAGTGGTGGAGTTATAAGGAGGTTTCAGGTAGGTCACTCTGGAGCAATAAGGGATAGATTGGAGCTAGGATTAGATGTTCACATTCACTCTATGGTGTTCGATTTTAGCTTGGGGGAAGTACTCTGCTTCCTTTTTAGAGCCAGGTGTTGGATTGTTGATGATGGTGTGTTATAGTCACTGGGTTCAGATTCTTGTATGTTGTCTGTAGACCTTTGGATTTCATGGTATAGGAGTATGTTTTCATTAGCTTACTCGAGGACGAGCAAGGTCTAAGCATGGGGGAATTTGATACGCTTTACTTTGTATAGCGTAACTATGACTTGTTAGCACATTATGGGAGATGATTAGGGTAGTTTTAGGGACTATTATGTGATTAGGGAGAGGCCAAGAGAATTGAAGAAAACCAAGAAATTACAGAAGATTGGAGCCTCTGAAGATCAAGTGAAGACCGGAGCAACAAAGACTGAACCGTGACCGCGGGGGTATGAGTCGCGATCGCGGGTCAGGGAGCTGGTGCTGGTGCGCTGAAGTATAAACCGCAATCGCGGGTCTTGGCTGAGGTCGCGGGTCTGGTCGGCTGATGCGGATTGAAGATTCAGCGTTTTATTATCTTATTATCTTATTACCGTAATTATTATTTTTATTATTACGTTTAGACTTCTTTTCTAAGTTTTTATTATTGGGATATTTAGCATTAGGGAAGACCTAGTTATCATCATCATTCATTCTAGCATATTTTCATAACAGCGTTTTAGAGTTTTTTGGAGTTTTTGCAAGACCATGAAGAATTAAGTTTCCTTTGCTTAGTCAGACGATTGAAGCCTTCGTTTGATTTGGTTGTGAGATTATAAACTCTTGTTCTATTCCTTTGAATGTTATTGATTCTCTTATGCTTAATCCCTTTGAGTTTTACTGATTATACTAGCCTGATCAACTAGTGATCATTAGTAATATTCTTATGCTAGAGTTAGACTATTTCTGGTTAAAATACCTAATTCAGAGTAGCAACTACGATATTCTAGAACTGGTTGGAATAGTTTATTGTAGAAGAGAATTGATTGCATGCTAAGTAAAACTGGTTGTTTTATGTGCATGTATCTGTTGAAATTCCTGAACTTACTACTGCTGTTAAATTGAATCTGGATAGTTTCCTGGTTGTTTGATAGTTAGTATTATCAGGGTCTGGTTGTTCTGTTAATAACTTAAGAAAAGGAATAGGAACATTCACTGGTCTAAAGAATTATAGATAATCAAGGATCAATCAATCAAACTGAAGTGTGGATATCTGTCTGGCTAAGTACTTTAATCAATATATGTTTACATCATCATTAATTCTTCTAGTTTATTTCATAGTTTAAAAACAAAACAATCAAATCCCCCTTTGTTACTGTTGGTGAACGATTTCTGCAAACAGGATAGATAACTTGATTCTCTGTGGGATCGATCCTTACTTACCGACTACATTAGTTAGGTTTTTAAGGTTATTTGTTAGGTATACACGACTAATTGCCTATCAATTGGCTATCCCGAATGATAAAACAAATGTGAGATTGTTTATTTTGGATCCATCAAAATTTAGCTTAAAATAATGAGCAGGGGGCTTCTTCCATGTCAATAGTTTGGACCTTCGAAAAGCTTTATTTTGCTTAGGTTTATTCGAATAAATGGATGTCCATTCTCTGAAAGAAGTAATAGCGGAGTTAGCAGGGGACACATTTGTGTTGGATGAAGATGGTCTGAATAAGATATTATTTCCGTGTTTCCAAATATTCCACCATAGAAAATAAGCTAATTCAAGGTTAGAGGTGTTAGATAGATGGAAAATATCCAAGCTCTCTTGAAAAGTGTTCTCATTTGGAAGAGAGTAAGAGATTCCAAGTTTTTGGTAGACTTGATTAAACATATCAAGTGTAAATTGGCATTTAAAAAGAAGATGGTTTGTGTCTTCATCCACTTCATTGCAAAGACTGCAATGAGAAGGAACTCAGTTATATAATCTATTTAAGCATGCAGTCGTCGAAAGACAGTCAACACAACATTTCCATAAGAAATTTTGTATCTTAGGCGGTATGTTAAGTTTCCAAATCCACGAGAAACTAATATCATTATGACTCCATGTCGGAGAGATTAACCGAGTGACATATTTAACACTTAACTCTCCATCAGAAGAAGGAGCCCATACTAATTTGTCGGGAATATTTGTACTAGGGATTCGAATTACCATAATTTTGGAGACAACATGCGGAGGCAAAAATTGAATAAGCATCTGGTAGTCCCAATTCTTGTATGTGGTTATAAATTGAGCGACTTTGGTATTGAGATCTTGTCCCATAGAATATGAGATAAGATTTTGATGTTCAATCCAGTTATCTTTCCATAAGTTAATCTGTGTGCCATCGCCAAGTTGCCAAAAGAGTCCTTTTTTGAAGGTTTCCATTAAGTTGAGAAGTCTACCGAATTGCCATGAGTGTTTTATTGACTTTTTATGGTCAAGAAGATGATTTGGACCAATGTATTTATCATAAATCAGTCGAACCCACATATTATTCGGTTCAGCTAGAAGTTTCCAAAGTAGTTTCATTTGGAGAGAAATATTATTAGTTTCAACCTTTCTAAGGTTTAATCCCCCTAAGCACTTAGGGGTGCAGATTCTATCCCAACTAATCAGTGGATGAAAGTTTGATGTAGTTTTATTCCAGAAAAAATCCTTGTTTATTTTGTCAATATTGTCACAGATGCCATTAGGAAGCAGGAAGCATTGCATGAGGTAATTAACTTTTGAAAGGAGATTAGATTGAATAAGAACAGTTCGGCCAGCCTGAGATAACGAATTAGCCTTCCATTTGGATAATTGTTTCTTAAGAGATAAGATAGAATCCCAAAAAATGGAATTATTCACACGACCTTTAATGTCAGGAATGCCAAGATACTTTTTCATGGTAGTAGTGATTCTTAAGTTCAGGACGTTAGAGAAGGATACAGCTTGTGTTTTGGAGATATTCTTAGAAACCTGAAGGCTGCTTTTGTGGAAATTGATTACAAGCAGTGGCGGATTCAGGATTTCTTCGAAGGGGGGTCACAAAATCACCTATGAAAAATTATATAATATTGTTTAGCATTAATCACATTACTATTTGTAAAAAAAATTGTACAAATCTTATATACTAGGTGGATTATTATGTTTTGAAAAACATTTTTAACTAATTTACAATTTTGAAAATATTTTTGGACAAATAGTAAGGAGAACTACCTAAAATATGTTAGTATCAAATATATTGTGAGAATTTTAAATAAGATTAATTCAATTAGCTTACAAAATTTTTAACTTATTTCATAATCATGATGGACAAAAATAGGAAATACAAATATTTGTATAAAAGAGAAAATAAAGGACACAATTTGTTATTTATCTAAAAAGAAAACAATACAAAAGATGGGAGATGGGGACTTGAACCCCAAACCTTTGGGTTAAACTCATGTTCCACAACCAATTGGACTAATAACTCTTTTTGTTAACATGTAAAAGACATTAATATATATATATATATATATTTAATTTAATTTTTTTTAATATATGACTTGATCCAGGGGAAGGGGGGTCACCGGACCCCCCAAGACCCCCTGGATCCGCCTCTGATTACAAGGCCACTTTGTTGTGAGAACATATCAAGAATAGACTTAATATGAATCATATTATCCATAGAAGCATTGGATAGAATCAGAGTATCATCAGCAAAGTTAAGATATGGAATACAAAGTCCACCAATAGTTAGTCTAATACCAATTTTACTTTGGGGACGTTGTGCTTCAAAAGAGAGAGTACGAGCGAGGTATTCCATGGCAATAACAAAAAGGAAAGGAGCAAGAAGGTCACCTTGTCGCGGTTCACAAGACTACAAGAGGGTTGAAATTCACGGCCGGGCTCATTTTTTTGAATTTTATAAAAATAGCAATAAATGATGGGGTGTAGATGTCGATGGGTAATATGTCAAAAATGAGAGATTTTTGAATTTTAGGAGAGATAAAGATATCAATTTATTTATTTTAGATACGCTTTTACTCTAAACTTTATTTTTATAATTTGATCCCATGAACAACTCTTACACTAAATCTATATGCTTCCAACTATATCATCTGTAGGATATAAAATCAACACTCTATATTACTCCTCACTATTTACCATATCGCACGAACTCAACCCTTATCACATATATAGTTTTACTGATTATATCGGAAAATATTATTATAGAGAAAAATAAATGAAGTTAGAAAAGTTTGTGACTTTACATTATTATACTTTTTCAAATAACTTTGTAATTTTGAAAAAACTTGGTAGTTTCTCAGTTAATGATATATATAAATAAGGTTATATTTTAATTATGTTAGGGCCTTCCATTCGTGTAGTAGCTAGAGATGTCATTCAGCTTCGGCCATTCTCAAATCCAGACATGTTTGGGTCAAGTATGGATTCGATTTGGTTAGGTCAAAATAGGACATCATTGTATGTACGTTAATGAGGGTTGGGTTTGTTCAATGCACATCAGATTTATTTCGAATACTGGTGAACATGGATGGATTGCTTCTGGTTCGGGTCAACGCGGACCTTGTTAGTTCGGGTTAGGGTCACCGTAAGAGAGGTTGGTTCAGGTTTGATCAGGTTCTGGTTATCACATGCTTGGCTGAGTATGCTTCCAAATTTGATACATTTTGAGTCGTGTTTATTTCAATTTAGGTGGTCTTTGGGCAATCATATCAATTTTCGTATGACGAGTTTCGACAAGTTTTTAAATTTTGAATAAACTTGGCTTTGATTTTCATGTTAGGGTTTTCAATTTGGTATGTTTTTGACAAGTTTTTATATGATATGAGATTTATGAATTTCAACCGCCTCTACATCTGACCTCACCAAATATATATTACGTACCTTTGTATGTAATTAGAATATGCTAAGATATTAAATAAGGAACTAGTTTGACAAAGAAAGTTTATGGATGTCTTTGTCTCTACTTCAATAAACATCAATTTGTGTATGTTTCAGGTTGACACACATTCATTTCATCGAGTCTATTCAAGTTTGGGTCATTTTGTATTTAAGTTATTTTAGGTTTTGTTTGTAACACCTCGGGTTTGAAATTCTTTATAAGGATTAGAGTTCTATCCATGTCAACAAGAACTCTTTCCTTTTAGGATTCAAGTGAGGACATAGAACACTGAAGTTAAGCGTGCTTGGATGAGAGTAATATTGGGATGGGTTGACCTCCGGGGAAGTCCTCGGGTTGGCATGGACTAGCGCTTCTAAAGCCTCGGGTCTTACAAATGGTATCAGAGCCGACTATGCGTTACGAGTGGGCTTGTCTGGAGTAGGGGTGGGCAAAAAACCCCGAAACCGAATAACCGAAAAACCGGCATATTTTTAGGTTAACCGTACCGATATTTTTTAAAACTACGATATGGTTAACCGACCGAAATAAAATATGGTTATTTGGTACGGTTACGATTAGTGATAATTTTTAGTTTGGTTAACTGATTAACCGAACATATAAATAATATATTTTTATAAGAGAATGAGTTAATTTAGTGACTATGAATATATTTCAATGATTCTCTTAGTGTTTGGTTCATGGTTTGAATTTCCTTAGTCTCCCCTCTTTCTAATTTCTATTGTTGTATTTAACTATTCTTCTATGCTTTGAATAATCTCTTTGTCTTTAGTTGAATTAATTATGATTTAGATTATAAAAAATAACCAATAAATGAACTTTATAAGAATACCAATCTAATCTTGTGCTATTGTGTAGTGACTTGTGATATTTAAACGAGTGTACTTGTCATATTTTCTACAAGTATAATAGAATAATTTATTATAAGTTTATTGGCAAAGAGGGTTTTAGGCTACAATCGTATTACATATGGAAACTAATAGATTAAAACTATTATTCATACTTTAGAAACCATATTGACTATGTGATCGAAGGATATTTTTTTATTCTAATGAAAGTTGATTCGCCTTTCAAATTAACACTGTAGTTTAAATATCTCACTTGATATTAATAGTTTATATTTTAATCAACCCAAAAGAGAGAAGAGTAATAAAATTGGAACGAAGATAAGTTTTTTTATTTATGAATTAGTAGTTAAGAATCAATAAATAATAATATATTTTTGTTAAAAAAACCTAGTGTTTCGCCAATTTTTAAAATCTTGGTTAATCAATTAACCGCACCGAACCGTACCAAAATATTGGTTAACCGATGCCCGATTAACCGGATATTATGGTACGATTATGGTATTGAAAGTTAACTAACCGAAATATCGGTTAATCGCCCACGCCCACCCCTAGTCTGGAGGGCAGTTAATCGACCAATAGGGCGGTCTTTTGGGCTTGACGAGGTCTTCAAGGGTTTAAGTGGGGGTGATTGTAACACCCGGAGCTTGTAATCCTTTATAAGGATTAGAGTGCTACTCATGTCAACAAGAGCTCTGTCCTTTCAGGGTTCAAGTGAAGACAAAAAACTCTGAAATTAAGCGTGCTTGGACGATAGTAGTATTGGGGTGGGTGGCCACCCTGGAAAGTCATCGGGCTGGCATGGGCTAGTGCTTCTAAGGCCTCGAGTCTTACATTGTTCGCTTGGTCGATATGCTGAAAATCCCAATTTGATCCAGGTTGGTGTTAGATTGGGTCAAATTGATTTTCGGGTCATGTAAATGATGACGATCCGGGTCAATTTTAAGCGGGTCGGCCCATGTCAATTTTTCATATTGGTTGGGTTCGGGTCATGTCTATGGATGACCCACGACTTTCTTCAAGGAAAAAACTAATTATGTAAAAGTATAGAACTAGAGTTCCATAATTTGTGAAAAATGTCATAGGTCTTTTCATTATTTAAAACTTGCCTTGTAGAAACCGATGGATCCCAATTAGCCAATTAGCAATGAATGGTAACCTGTATCCCAGGCATGGATCAAAGTTGCGCATTTGATCAAATCCCGACGTGAGTGACCGACGCTTTTGGACACCGACCAAAACATGATCACCTAAAATAAATTGTTGACAAGTTGGTAGGTCGAGCAAAATGCCTTATAGGTTGGGTTCAAGTGATGATACATCTAACCCATCAATCGATCTATCACCCACACCAAATCCACTCATATGTTCACCCGTTAAGAATTCTAGTATTAGTTTTATTTTATATTATATATATATTTTTAGTTTTTGATTTTTAAATCTTTGTAAGTTGAATAATTTGCATTAATATTAAATAAATTGTATATCTCTGACTAATTTTTTTCATATATTTGAAAAGCATATTAATTTTTCAGAAAATTTCGATTGGTGACATAATCTTAAGAGTTTCAGTTGGTGTCCCAATATTAATTTTTCTTGATCGATACCCCTAAGGTTTTGTGTTTGTTTGATTCATTACCAGGCTTCTCCATATTCATACCCTTTTGGTTCGAATTGATCAAATCCAAGCCTATCATTGTGTTCATTGCCCTCAAATTAGTATGATTTGACTCCTAAATAGCCAAATTCATACCCAAACCATCCCGATTTGAATTCTGAAACAACATCCCATTTTTTACCTCTGTTTTCCCGACGAGACTATTCGGGTATGAATTGGGGTGTTATAGGAGTTGAATCCTACCAATGTGAGGGCGAGGAACACAATGGTGGGCTTGGATTGATCAATTCAAACCAGAATAGTACGAATATGAAGAAGTTTGGTTATGAAGCAAATAGACCCAAAATATTAAAAGCACCAACATCTTGGGGCACCAACCGAGATACCCTTAAACTCAGGGCATCAACGAATTTTTTTTTACTTTTTATATAAGATAGGTTTTTCTTTACATTTTAACAATCCCAAAAAAAATTGCAAAATGTTTCGCGGAAGATCTGACCCACCGAATCACCCTAGGTATCGTATAGGGGTGAAATGTTCCACATGTTAGGTGGTGGAATATCTTTACTCATTACTCGACTCATTTTCACCCGTAATCTTAACCCATTCTAAGTAGGGTACTCTTCTCCTTTCCTATTTTCATAGGATGACTACGTTGAACAAAATGTACCTAACTTAGGACTATTTGGTAATGACTAATGACCATGATTTCTTGGATGTGGTAAGAGGTTCGACTTGTGAAATCCAAGATTTTGAAACACATGTGGTTATCTCCTACACTCCTATAGTCATATACAATGTTTTAAATGACGTTAGGTAGGAGCTAGGAGGTGGAGGGGGGAGTGTCTAGCGTCTAGGCGGATTAGAAATGTGTTGGAAAAATTGAAAGATTTGAAGCAAAGAATGAGAAAAGTTGGAAATTTTTGAAGAAATTGAAAACAAAAACACAAAATAGACATAAACCTAGCATGTCTAGACATGCCTAGTCCGCATAGCCCGACTTACCCGTCTAGCCCGATTAGAACCCTACTTGCCCGCCTAGACCCCGCCTAGAACCCCTCTAGGCCCCGCCTTGAACCTGCCTAGCTTCCCAGCTGCCAAGCCATTCCGATTTGGTCAAAATTGAATCGGTGATGGGCCGCCTAACCCAATTCTTAGAACATTGACTATATAATATATACAAGTGAATTGTTAGGTAGTTTAAAAGACATTTTAAAATATTTTCTTAATGGAAAATGTAAAAAACAATTTCAAGTCAATTTATAAGCATGATATTGATAACCACAAAATCAAAATTTTCCTCCCCGTTGTAACAATATAATACGTCTTATAACCGGAAAGAAACTTTTTGTTCAAAAATACAATAAATTCGAAGTTGAAGTTTATAATTTTGTACGGGATAGATAGAAACTTCATCTAAAATAATTTAAAAGTTTGCAGCTAAATAATCTACATATTCTTTCAAACCTATTAAAAACCTTTTCTATAAGTAAAATAGGAATGTTACCCTTGAAAATTCCGAAATGTTCATAAATTTATTATCTTATAATTATAGAGTATTTTATAGGGCCTTACTATTCGGCGCATAGGCAATTTTGTCTTTCAGCGCATAGGGTCGTCACGTTACGTGAGGAGAGACTCCACACGTAACGTGGCAGGAGGCGCCACACGTTACGTGAGAGAAGAATCCACACGTTACGTGGGAACAGGCTCCACACGTAACGTGTGGAGCCTCCCCGGCTTAAAAGCCTTAGGTTCTCCTCCTTCCTCCATTTACATTCACCCCGCCGCTGCACTCTCAATTTTCTCCCTACGTTACGCATCTACGTAGTCGTCTCGTTACGAATCAACAAGTTTCGCGCGTTACGTAGATCCATTTCCTTGAAAGGTTAGTAACATCCCATATCTTGTAAAAAAAAATTGAAGTTTTTGTATATTTATTCTAGATCCATAATGTTTTAGTGTTTATGTTCTTGTATTTGTTGTTTTTGTTAATTTTGAAGTAGTTTAGGGTATGAAATTGTAGAAATTTGTTAGATTTGTATGAAAGGGGGTTTAGGGTTTATGTTGAATTTGTATGAATTGATGAATGTTTTAGTTAGATTTGTATGAATTAGAGGTATTTTAGTTAGATTTGTATGAAGTAGTGGTATTTTAGTTAGATTTATTAAATTAGTGTGCTTTTGTATGAATGTTTGAAAATTTTTGAGTGGCTGGATTCTGCACAATTCGCCGGAGTGGTCGCCGGAGAAGAAGCCGGATCGCTGGCCACGTAACGTGTGGAAGTTTTCCACACGTAACGTGTGGAAGGCCTCCACACGTAACGTGGCCAGGGATCCGGCTTCTTCTCTGGCGACTCTCCGGTGACTACTCTGGCGACTCTCCGGCGACGAGACTGTTTTTGTTCTTGCATTTGATGGTTAATTTTGAAGTAGTTATTTTGTAGGAATTTGAGAGATTTGTATGAAAGGGTGTTTAGGATTTAGGGTTTTTTTAATGCCCGTATCCTCCAGATTTGTATTTTTTGAGATAAAATGATTTATTGTTGTAGATGGAGCCTGGTGAGAGAACGAGACGTAGAACCAGACGAAACCTCGTCCGAGATACTTCGTTTCGGACTGAGGAGGAGGTAACACGTAGGCGTAGGGTTGCAGGTGGTGCACAGGATGCTGGAGGTTACGGGCAGGCGGGCAATGATGACCCCCCTGTGTTCCCGTTTGTGGCGGGTGGCCCTGCGGACTTGGACCCGCAGTTGTACCCACAGTACAACATGAGCCCGCTCCATGGTTATTCTGATACGATCGATCAGAATAACTATTATGGCCCTCAATGTATTCCGCCACCCCAGCAGAGCCATTATCATGTTGAGAGCCCGGCGTCCCATCAGAGCCATTACCGTCATGAGTGCCCGGTTTCCCATCAGAGCCCTCACGTGTCCTATCACAGCCCTCACCTCTATCAGAGTCCGTTGTCCTATCACAGCCCTCACCTCCATCAGAGCCCTCACAACCCCGTATATTATCAAGCCGGCTTAGATGATCAGATGGGGTACAACCCATGGGAGAGCTCGAGGCTCAACCCAAACGCACCTGGTCCTATGGTAAGTAGCCTTAATATATCAAAATATGAGTGTATGATAAAAATGTAATTACTTATCATTTGTTTAAAAAAATGTAGGACGAGGATAGTCAAGCCTAGGCTCCAAGAGCTCAACCTGATTATGCGGACGAGGAGCAACAAGAAGCCACCTCTTCCCAGGCAAGAGCTCCCCGAACCAAGAAAAAGGGGAGATATGACCCGGAATTGCAGATTAGAGTCTATGGAGGTCCGGAGAATCCCGAACTTTTGAAGGGTTTTGCCAATCACGTGGCTTACACCCTTTATCAGCGCATTGTAAGTTGCATGGAAAACCTTATTCTTGGCATTTTGCATTTTAATATAAATATGTCAAATCGATTGCTTACACTGGTTAAAAAATGCAAATATTTATAGCCTGTGCCACCGTTGAGGTTTCAGCAACGAGGCAAACAGACACGCGCATGGCGTTTGCAGTTGCAAACGCCATGCGCTGATCTGGCATCTAGATCAGGCTTGTGTCATATTCCGGATGTGATACATGAGCATGTGCACGAGACGCTGATTGGTGCGTTTATTGAGCGCTGGCAACCTGAGACCAACTTGTTCCATATGCCATGGGGAGAGATGACCATAACTCTCCATGACGTATTGTTGATCCTTGGGCTAAGAATCAACGGAAAAGACTTAGCACCTCCACTGGGTTGGCAAGAGCGGTTGACTGTGACTGATTTGAAGAAGGCCATGGTGGCTGAGGCAACGGGATTCCTTGAGTTGCCTGGTAAGGAGGTGACATCCGGTACTGTAGTTGTTGATTCGTTCAGGAAGCATTGCAAAGAGCTGAATGACGAGAAGTGTGCTTCTGGGTACTTGCTGTACTTGTTGGACTCTTGTCTCTTTCCGGACAAGTCCCAACACAAATTGCCAGTCTACTATATGGGATTTGTGGACGATCACTCGTGCACCAAGGATTATGCATGGGGTGCTGGCGTTCTTGCCCACGTGTACCGCAGCTTGGGCGAGTGCACCAGAAAAGATGCGAGATTGATGTCCACGTGCTACACTCTGATTCAGGTATTTTTTTAATTATAAAAACTATTGTTTTTATACAAATTTTATTGTTGTAAATGTAAATTGCTTACGAAAATTGCCTTTCAGGCGTGGATATACCAATATTTCCCCATGTTCAGACCTGCAGAGAGTAGAGACTGGGACTCTGATCATGCGGTCCCCTACGCTCGTAGATGGGACCTTTCAGTGAAACCCAACCCAATGCGAAACTACAGATTGGAGCTGGATATGATGACTGCGGACATGGTAAGTGAAGAAAAGATGTTTAGGTTGATTGAATGTCGTTCGGTACGATTGATAGGTATGTTTAGGTTGACTTTGATTTTTAATTATTTTGCAACCAATTATGTTTAGGTTGACTAGAAGCCGTACGGTACGATTGACTTTAGCGGTGCGAGCTTCGCTCCATCGCGCTTCCATGGAGTTATATCGTGTCTTTGGATAACTGAGCCGTACATGCCAGACCGTGTGGCGAGACAGTTTGCTCGTGTATAACAGATTCCACGAGCGCCTATAGTGCCTACAAAGGCTTGGAAAGGAGCAAAGATCAGCAGCTACACGGTGGAGTACGACATAGCTCGATTTGCTTGGGATGCGCAGAATGTACATTCCATGACCCTAGATGCGATGGGCCCTCCAATCCAGCAAGGCCATGACTACAGCGATGATTACATAGACTGGTACCGCCCACGTACACATCCATTGGTCAACCCCCCTACCATTGAAGACGCGACACAGGTATAAAATTGACTAATTTATAGGTTGTTTAATGTTCGGTTAACTCTATCTATATTTATCATTTGTGTTGTATGCAGGCCTTCGAAAGTTGCTACAATGAGCTTGAGCCACATCGCAACCATGAAGGAAGCTGTGAAGAAATAACAGCGGCGCTACAAAGGTCATTGGAGCGAATGTATCCCTTCCTTCCCAATTACTGAGGAAGATGTCTTCATTTTGTATTGTGTATGAGACCGTATTGTGTTTGAGACCGTATTTTATGACAACAATGAATGTTATAACTTTGGATTAAGATATCTTCATTTCGTATTGTGTATGAGACCGTATTTTAATTCACGTGAAGCTAACGAACTAGATGACAAACCGTGCGCTTAACCGTGCGGATTAGATATGTCAAATTCATTGCATCATAATTCATACATATCAGTCATTACATAAATCGATCGTTTCAACTTTCTTCTTTCGTCTTGTCTTCTTTGGGGCAACGGCTGCTTGGTACTCCATCAATCGATCATAGATTTGATCTACGTAATCACCCGCAGACGGGTCATGATTTCTCACCCACGGCCCGTAAAGATGCGGCAAGGGCGCGGTTTCGGCAAGGCCAATCTACATCAAAATCAATGCATCATACATATGTTTTAACATAAGATAGTTTCAACTTAAGATAGTTTTAACATAAGATACTTTCAACTTATTTGATTGTATTAACGTACCGCAATGAAACGTTGCTCTTCCTCGACATGGCAAATGCATATCGTCTTCAGCTTCTCGCCAACTGCTTGGTTTGGCTTCGGCCTCATAGGCATGTATGTCGTTCCCACACCAGCACCGACGGAGACGAACACACAGTTGAATGCAGTTGCCACCAAACATCCCATATCCAGGAGGTCTAACCACGTCTCCAATGGGGCAGGCCTGTTGGGCGAAGAAAACCATGCAAGCTTCGACTCCATTGCATCAAGTGTCATCGTAGACATCCAAATTGGTGCGAATAGCTCATACTCTTGTTTCAACATAGCGATCATGGTACGTCGAACAAAAGCCCACTGCTCCTGCCCTAAACCCAGACCATGCGCAATTGCTCTGTACCCACAGTTTCCATCACCCACTATTTCCCACCATCCTCCCACGTGTGGTCTCATACACTTGGGAAACTGGGTAATATATCGCTTGGGGTTCTTGATCAATGATGTGTGATCCGAAGGCATAGTTGAAGCCTTCTTCGGTGGTCTTCCTTTTTGCTTTTTCGGAGGTGTTCCCTCCATCTGTTGGTCAATGTACTCCCATGATGACAGTTGTCTTTTGGTGGCAAAGTTTAGAGCTCCTTGAGGCCGACCCTTATGCCTAACTTTAGCTGGCTCTTGCAGAGTAGTCTGCTCTGGATGTGCTATACTTGTTAGTGTTGAGACAGCTCTTTGTTGATCTTGCACTGTCAATGTGGGGTAGACGCTTGCAGCAAATTCTTCAAGCAACGACCTATTCACTCTGCGTTCTCTGGCTTCTTCTTCTTCTTCTGTCCGCACTTCTGACAAGGTCAATTGCCTCCAGAACGGATGCAATGAGCTAGGTTCAATTGGTTCCTGGTTCATCACATTCCGCGCCATGTCATGCACGCAAGGCAAGCCATCTCTGACCCTCATCTGGCATCTGCATATAGTGTTCCACAATGGAGCTTTGCCTTTCTTGTATTCCTCAATCAACCGAGCTAGTGCAATCGCAGAGACCTTGTAGTGCAGCTTGCAGAAAAGATGTGCGTTTGTTATCAGCGTAAATCTATTTCCTATGCTCTCATTCAATGCCCCCGTTATCTCACCAATATGAGTGCGCAACCGTGTATGATATTGATCGAATACAGTGCAAAGGTTGTCATCATTGCTTGTGAAGAAGCTTTTAAGACTGGAATGAGCCCCTTCAACCCTGTATTACAATCAAGAATCCGAAATCAGTGTGTTGCTGTAAAAGTCTAAGTTCAAATAACAGTTAAATTTAGAAACATAATGCACAAACCTGTTAGTTGTGGTAGTTTCGAGCGTGAACATTGTATCTGTCCATACGGAGACGATTCTTTCCTTGTACGGGTCAAGCCAGTTTTTTTGTATGTATTGGAGATATTTTGGAGATTTCCTCCAATCATACTGAATCTTCTTCAGTGTTGCTTCATACCCTTGTATGGTCGTTTCCTTGAAGAGTTTCATGCAGTCGTTAGAAAACGTTGTGCCCCTAAACTTGTCCATGGCCTTCTTCCCGAAGTCTTCAATATTCTTCCTCACATGCCGCCTACATAGAAGGAATTTTGCATCTGGAAACTGCTTATCTAAGGCGTTCATCAACGCCTTCTCCCGATCAGTGACCAAACATGTGGGTGCTCGTTGCACCTTGACAAACATTTTTGAAAGTTGTTCTATGGCCCATTTGTAACTCTCTTCGTCCTTATGCTCCAGAAATGCCCCGACAATATTGTAGTTTTTCCAAACAGATGTGATGCCGACAATTTCAAGGAAGGGCAAATTATAACTACACACATAATGAGTGCGTTATGGCATGCTAATGATCACATGAACAAGTGAAGAATATAATAGATATGTGTGTTACTAACCAGTTAGTTGCATATGTAGAGTCCAGCAACACAATGTATGGAAATGCCTTCAGCAGCGACAACTGGTCCGGGCTTGCGAAGAAGATATATGTTATCTTGTTGGTCTCCTTATTGAATCTATGCTCCACGAAGTATCTCTTCTCATTGCACTCATAGAAGAAATGTTGCACAATTGTTCTTCCTTCCATGCCCTTCTTTCGTATCTCATGCATGATGTTGTACACTTGCTTCATCTTAGTCAAGTTTCCTGGGGACAACCTGATTGTAGTATGAATCTTTTGAGGCTTACAATGATTGACTGTCATCACCCTAATAATCTCCTTCTCTTCAGCGTTTGGTCACCCAACTAATGCATGACCATACAAATTCTCATTTATCACATGATTGTGAGTTCCATGTTGTACACTGATCTTCCACGATCCTTTCGGCCCTTCTTTAAGCCTCAACATGAAGGGACACCCACACTTCTTCGACCTTGTGATGTCTCTCACTTGGTCAGCTTGTTTAGGCACGTTTTGTCCATGCCTATCACACGGTAACCAAGTCCCCCAAGGGCCGAAGGGGTGGAAGGTTTAGTCTTCCACTTTTTGATGCAGAAGTGTTGACACATAGCCATCTCCCGTGCCCACATAAATGCTTCTTCTCTAGACTCCCAGATTTTATCAGTTGTGAAGAACTTTGAATAATCAGTAGAGACGAAAACATCCTCTTCTGGTGGTACACTAAACTGAGGTTGTGTGTGTAGGGATGGAAAGCAAAATTGTGGGGTAGCATGAGATAAAGATGCTTCTGGAGGCGGAACACTATAGTCAAACGATCCAAGTGAGAAGGATGGTATATCTGTGTTCCATTCCGGCAGCGGTTGATGAGGTGTTTCCCAAACATAAAATGTCTTTTGTGGGGTGCTTCAGTCATCGAGGGAAATATTGTTTAACCCCTCGTATAAATAATAGTTTGTCTGCATACACATGGAATCATCTCATCAAGTAGTGAACTAATTATAAACTGTAAAACCATAATTCCCTTTAAGAAAGCAGATTCTGCTAAATGGCACGGTTTGTGACAAACCGTGCACTAACCTGTGCCATTTTACAGAAGGGACTTAACAACCAGTATTTGGTTATGGGTTCACACGTAACGTGTAAGGATGTTCCACACGTTACGTGTGAAACATCCCCACAGGTTACGTGTTGAAGAGTCCCACACGTTACGTGTGAACAATCTTGTCACAGAACGCGTGGAACTGTTCTTCAATGTAACGAGCATCTCGCATTCTAAACCCTAAATCCTAGAAATAAAATCTAGTATCTAAAACTTTGTTTGTAATTCCTAAACAATAAAAGTCAAGTTCAAAACTTATAAAATCTAGCATGTGAAACTTGGTTAAACCCTAAACAATGTCTAGTTTTCTAAACCCTAAACATAAAGCTAAAAACTTTGAACATGTTCAAAACAAAAAAAATGCTTCATTTTAACTTTAAATAACATAAATTACCTCATTCGAAAGTGGAATATCTTCGACATTGTTGTTCCAATACTCGTTGTTGTTCGTATTGTCCATTTTTTTGCAAAAATTGAGAGTGTAAAAACAAATTTTGGAGTGTTTCAAATAAAGGTTTAGGCTCGAAATGGTGGGTTAGCCGGGGAAGATGAAGGGGACCATTAATTCAGTTAGGTGGGGACAAGACGGTTAATTCAATGCGTTTTGCAACAGACCGAACCACACGTTACGTGTGAGAATCATCCACACGTGACGTGTGAGCATCATCCACACGTAACGTGTGAGCATCATCCACACGTAACGTGTGGGCATCAGTGTTAAGGTTAGGGTTTAGGGTTTTTGGGAGTGTTTAGGGTATATTATTTAGGGTTTGGGGTATATTATTTAGAGTTTAGGATTTATGATTTAGGGTTTAGGGTATAGGGTTTAGGATAAAAGGCTCATGACTACAGATGTATACAGCTATATACTACAGTTGGTTATTAGCTGTCAATCAGATTTCTTTTTTTTTTAGGCTGGTTATTACCTGTCAAACACATTGCTTTTTCAATATATAAGAAGCATTAGGGTTGTTTGTTCAGTACAACAAGTCCAACACAAGCGGCGCTCGAAGATACATTTTTTGGTAAGCTTCTTCTTCCAGTTTCTTTCGATTTATTAACCCTAATTTTTTATATTAATGGATTCATGATATTTGTAACAAACCAAACACTACAACAAATAATGGCATCTTCATCCAAACCATCAACATACGCAGATAAGCTATGCTATTGTAATTTGAAAATTGTTATCCGAAGTTGGGATTTGCAGTGGAACTACGAAAGGAGGTATTGGGGATGCCCAGAACTGGGGTGTTGTTTCAGGGAGTGGATTGATCCAATGTACGAGGACAGGGCACATGCGGTTATTCGACAACAATGGCAGGAAAAACAAGATCTTGTTAAGGAGAATCAAGATCTTGTAAAGCAAAATCAAGATCTTCTTAAAGATTTTGATAACATTCGTAGGTATAACCTCAAACTACTAAATGATATACATCGTAGGTGATTAATGTCGTATCTTTTGTGTAATGTTGTTCATGTACTATCAACTTTTGTAGGGAGCAAGCAAATTTAGCAAACCAGAGATATCATATGAAGCGAATGTTTACCAGAGACTATCCTAATTTTTTCAAACGCTAAAGCAATGTCATATATTTTCTCTTATTTTTTCTAAGTTTATGAACAACTTGTGTTCTTTCCTGTATTGTGTGTTAAATGTGGTTGTAGTCAACCAGCGTAATGAACAATTTGTTTTTGTCTTCTAGGTTTATTATTTTGTATTATTTTTTATTAATATTAGATAAAAGTTGGGCAATGGGGGTAACCCTCCCCTAATGCCTATTTACAAATCATACACAACATTCATACACAACATTATAATATGATTCATACACAACATTGAAACACAAATAAATACTAAAAATAAACAATAATATGTATACAACATCCACAACATTATAATATATTAAAATAACCACATGTAACATGTGGTTAGGTTCCATACGTAATGTGTGGTTATGTTCCACACGTTACGTGTGGTTAGGCTTCACACATAACGTGTGGAGCCTATGCGCTGAAATGCAGTTTTGTCTATGCGTCGAAAAGTAATCGTGATTTTATATTGTAAAAGTGAACTTAGAGTGTATAAGAGCACTCTATATTTGACCCTTGTCACTATAACAGTATAAAAAGTGCAAACCCAACGGATGAGAATAGTAGTAGTATAAGACCTTATTGCATGCACAAGGAAAATGAGACGTCTTATTTAATGAGAGATCTCGTGTTCAATTTTCGTATGTATAATATATTTATGGACTAGCATCAGATCGACATACACCGTGAGCTGGATTACCCTGTACTCTAAAAGGAGATTTTTTTTATAAAAGCGCATATATGTTCTTACAAAAATGTCAATTTTTTAAAAAAAGCGCATGTTCTTACAAAAATGTCAAATGCAAAAGTCGACATTGAAGAATTCTGTGTCCTCGATCTCCTTTGCCCCTCGAAGGAATTAGATTCCATACATTATAATGAATGGTAGATTTACCCTTGCTATCCTTTATACGACACTAGAAATTGGTGAGCACATTACCCTTCACCTTTCATTTCTCTAAAGTGCCAAAAAAGGATTGCATGTTCATCATCAATTTAATATACGTACTATGATTACTAAGATTTTTTTTACTCTTCTTTTTATCTCCATTTGCATGTTTAATATTTTAAACTAATGCTACAAGTCTAGAAGGATATATGTAAAGGTTATTATTAACATGCGATTAGGTGATAATCAAGTGATAAGTGACCAATTAGAAAAAAATACAACTAGGGATGCTTATAGGTTCAAAACCGAATCGAAAATCAATTTATGATTTTTCGAGAATCAAAAACCCACCAAATTCAATCGGTTCGATTTTTGTAAATTGGTTTCGGATTTGAATCGACAAAGACTACCATATTTTTATTTTTAAATTGTCGAATGACATTGAACTGAATCAAACAAACAAGCACTACAGATTTAGTGGTTATTGGTTATACTTTTTGTTCTTTTGAGTTAGTTTAAGCTAAACCTTACAAAAACTGTGAATTAAAGGTCAAACTGAATATGCTCAGTTTAGATTCGGTGTGTTCAATTCGATTCGTCCTAAAATTTTAGTTCGGACCAAACCATGAACAACCCTAAACCAACCACAATAAATTGATCTGAAAATTGAGGACTGAACTCATGGTCGAACATAAGTTGCATAATGTAGCAGAAATAAAACGTGATTACCATATATGTTGTAGTTATGTCCATTTTCCTGTAAACCCTAGCAATGGTAGGAAACAAAGAGATTTATGTAACACTGATATTCTTCTAATGATGACAGATTTGCACTAGTGGTCTTTATAAAGAAACATATATCATTAGACTTCATGTGATGATTGACTTATAGTGAAGGAACCGCATTTTCCTTGACAAATATAATCAAATAAATACTTGCTAAAAGCCAAGCAAAAGGAAGTCATATTACACTAATGGCTAGTTTATGGCCCCATTCGGATCTATACCCAAGCTACTAGGGGATTAAACGGATCGATCGTATATTCGGTAATTTTTTATACTAAAATTATAATTCGTATTCGATCCGTATAAGGTCGGATATTCAAAATATATAATCCGGATCAGACCGGATATTTAAATTGGATATCTGAGATATCCGTTTAGCAAAAGCTTAGTTAAATTTATTTTTTCGATCTAATTAAAACTAATAACCTGCAAAATAGAAGCCAAACACAAATGAAAAACCCTAAAGTGCAAATTGAAAAATTCAACCGTTCATTTATGACTTCCGTTGATGTAAAGGTTGTTGGAATATAAATGTCTCACATCGAAAATTGGGACATAACTTGCCTAGTATATATGTTTGATGGGCTATTTCTCTTATTGTCAATTGGTTTTAGGATGGAACCCTATTGGACTTATGTACTAGGCCTATTTGCGCATATGCGCTCGTGTCCGCCCGAACCCCCAGTCTATGGGCCCACGGACTTTGACATGGTATCAGAGCGGGTTCGGTCCTGGATCCCTTTCTTGGGTTTGTTGGGTCTGGCTATAAAGAGATTGAGATGCCCACCCACACCCGTTTGTCCAAGTGTCAACTGGGCCTGGCCAATTGTCCGCCCGTTGCACTTGCGGGGGCGTGTTGGAATATAAATGTCCCACATCGAAAGTTGAGACATAACTTGCCTAGTATATAAGCTTGATGGGCTACTCCTCCTATTGCCAATTGGTTTTAGGACAAAGTCTGTGGGCCCATAGACTGGGGGTTCGTGCGGACACGAGCGCATAGGCGCAGATAGGCCTAGTACATAAGCTCAATGAGGTTCCATCCTAAAACCAATTGGCAATAGGAGGAGTAGTCCATTAAGCTTATATACTAGGCAAGTTATGTCCCAACTTTAGATGTGGGATGGTATTCTAACACCACATAATTCATAGTATATCTTATTTTATTACAAGAAAACTTGACAAAAGAAATTAAAACATTATTTTTGTGCTCATAAGAGTTAACCTCGTGCCATTTGCTCAACCTTGTTATAAGATACCCTAATGAGGCCATCTAAGCTATTAACACATTGCTTCCTATTTTTTTAAAACATATATATAATAATTAATATTTTCGGATTCCCAAATATCTGATACTCAAAATATCTCGATCCGTATCCGAAAAAATAACTCTGACTGAATTCGGATAAAAATTATATGGATGTTTTCGAATACGGATTTTTAGGATCCGGATCGGCGGGTTATCGGATCCGATTACTTTGCTCACCCCTACAAGCTACCTCAATTACAGAATTTGGACCAACAATATATGAAGTCTTTCCATCATAGCTGGGAAGCTTACATCCCACCCTGTGACCATGAATTACGAGTTCGTCCCCCTCTTGTGTTATAATGGCCTAGTGCCTTGTATGAAAAACAAAGGAACCAGGTCTGCTTAAAGCCTAAACCAATTGCCCAAAAAGCTGATTTTGGGCCAAGGCCCAGCTTGTACCATTTGAAAGCAATTTCAGCCATTGTAAGGGTGTCTAAAGTCGTTTACACGAAAACTCGATTAACTAAGTTCGGTTAGTAAATATCATTGACACTCAGTTAATTGTGATTCAGTTCGTTTAACTAGGCATTAATATCGGTTTGATTCGGTTCGGTTCAGTTCATCATGTCAAACCTTAATCATCCATGACCATAGCATCTCCCATCGGTTAACCAAAACTCTTATAGCTATATGTATATTTATATTAGGACCATCATACGTTTACACCGGCTGTAAATGAATCTCTTACACCAATTGCTATAATGTTGACACACGTCACTCAATATACTGAAAAATAAAATTAAATTTAAAGTGTTTTTGAAAAGATAAAACTTTTACTGTGTAATACTTTTATCCATGTCTGCTTTCCTTCTTTAACAATACATCCATGAACTCTAAAAAACTCATGACCATCACCATCTTCCGCTTCCCCAATTCCACCAACAACTTTGACCTCCAATAAAAAACTCAAATTCTAACCATTGCCATGTAAGTTATTGCCCTCTTCTTTATATGATTTCTCGCCCACACCACTATCAAATTGGGCACCCACATCACCGAATTTGACCTCCATCGAAGACAACATAAACCCATATCACCAGAGCAAAACCGCTACTCTCCTCCGGCGATTTTTACCCACACCGCCTGCAACTCAAATTCTAATCCGCCATCAAACAAATTGTTCTCTGCCACGCACATTTTCGACCACCGCCTCCCTCCAAAAATTTATAAGAACATTTACTAATTTCACCACCCAACCAGAGGAATTTTCCACAAATTCATAGAAATCGTTTTAAGGTCCAATATTTCATGGACACTATGTATTTTAAATTCCTAGACCACTCTTGACTTCATTTTCGACTCAACGAAGAGCAAGATCTGAAAGAATTAATTCTTTTTTAACAAAACCACAATTATCCAGACAAAAGTCCTAGCAAAAAAATCCATTATTTATGGTCACAGATTCGCGATTTAGAAAGTAAAAAGTAAAAACCATATTTACAAGCCTCGAATACATCAACTTCTCAAGGAAGAAGAGGAATAGTGGCCTATTGTGCATCGGAAGTTGAAACTTGCGTGCATTATTTTTAAATCCCATTTGAGTAGAATTTCAGTTTTTTTACAGGCTTTGTAGGTCACTTTAGTTTATAAAAATAATTTTATTCTACACCTAGTGTAAATAAACATTTATCCTTTATATTACCCCTCAACTATGTAGTTCCCAAAGTCAGTGTAAAGACCAAAAAAGCTCCTAAAGGGAAGAATTCTAAAACTGCTTCGATCTTCAGTTTAGACAACGAGGAAAGGTGAAATTGAACTGTGAGTCTGACATGATGTTAGTAAATAGAAAGAGAGACTTACAGCTAAATGAAGCACAAGAAAAAAGAAAATGATAATTTATAAAATTTTCGTAACATATCTATACATGCTTTGATGCATTTTTTGTTAGGTAACTAACAAATTGCCCTATGACTGAGTAACCTATATGAATGCTAATGTTGGCAAAATAAAAGACTAACAGCCCTCAACAAAAAAGACTGAATGCTAACAAAACCATAATGCAATTTTTTCCAGGGAAAAGAATGAATGAATGAAAAAATGGCTGTATGAATGATAGGAGGAAACTCAAATTGGAATGAATAGGTGAAGCTTATGAGAAGAATAGCCTGTGTTCCCAAAGAGTTCTATCTATGAATTATTTGTAGTTTCTGGGTTAATGTTGCAGGACCCAGTCTCCACTCATCACTTTGTGACTCATCGGAGAGTATCATTGCATTTGTGTTTGTGCCCTTTGTTGCTCTCACTTCGGTTCGTTCTTGTTGCACCAATACTCCAAACACCGATGATCTGGATCAAGTTTCTCAATTGCCTGAAAAATTAGATCCTAGGTGTGAGAGATCAAAATGGCAAAACATCCAACAACAATGTGATTGACATAACTGTTTTCTTACAAGTTTTCTCAGATTTGTAAACAAGAGCGTCAATTGGATGGGACCAAACAAATCAGCTGAGAGACTATTGCAACTGGTTTATAAACAAATTAGACAAATTCTCAGTTTTAGAAAATTGGTGTTAGTGACATCTGAACCCACAAATGAGAAATTTCTCTGTTTCTAGAAACCCCAAAATTAAGTTTTTCATTGTTGTTTCTCCATGTTTGGAGATTCTCTAGAATTTTGTTCAAGCTGTGTGAGTTAAAAAAAATGCAGGTTGTGGTATTAGAATTCTATGCTTCTAAGGAAGAGAACACCAAAGAAGAGACACATAGAGGGAACAGTAGGTTTTACAAAAAATCTTATTGTATTGCAGTTGCTTGGGATATGTTCATAAGAAAGAAAAAATAGAGGGGTCAAAATTGTTGGCAAGCCTATGACATAACAAATTGACTTAGCAATGTTGGGAAATAACATGTTAAAAAATAGGTAAAAAAACATTAGGCTAGGTTGTTTACCTGGACTATGGATGGTGATAGAAATCCAAACATTCCAAGACCACTAATGTTGTGCAAATGCTGGAGACATGGAAGAGCTCGTTCCTCAGCAATGCTCTGTCTCATTATCCCTTTAGTTAACCTATCAACCACCATTTTCCAACACTTTCCTGCACACTCATATATGAAGACCTCAGTTGGGAGCTCTTCCAAAGTCACCTAATTGACAAAAGCACTATATACATTAGACCAACTTTTACTATTGAATCATTTACTATATTGTTACCAAATTCACTCAAAATCAAGTAGCAGCTACCTTGAATAAGGGGCCAAGAAGCCCAGCATCCAAGACTTCACATATATAGTTGCTTCTTTTTGTTGGATCATTCAAGCTAAAAAATTTCACACGGCTTCTAAAGCCTGTAATAATTACAAACATTGATCAAGGGTGAATTATACCTTTGAATCAGAAAGTCAATTAACTAATTCGAGCATACCTTTAGGAAATATCGCCTTCTTATTGCACCAGAGTTTTCCAGCCACAACACTTCCTAATTCCATAACCTCTACTTTCAGTGAGTTGTTTGATAGAACATCTACATAAAGAAAAAAAAAATCAGAAAATTTCATTAACTAGTGCATTTATTTGGACAGAAAACTACAGGACATCAAAAATTTAGAATGCTATCATCACTGTTCTTACTTGGTTCTTCTACAACATGTTGCGCTGATGTAGACACCGTCGAAGTGGAAATCATACTCATAGCAACCTCAAAATTATTTCTGGTGCATCTTTGGTCAAACTCAATGTCATCTACACTAGATACTGGATCAATATTCAAATCAATACATATATTCCCATCGAACTCGTTCTCTTCGATTTTTGGTGTCACTTTCTCATTTTCAACACAACCAAGTGTATGTTTTCCATCTTGTTTATGTTCAAAACCAAATTCTCGCGAGGAAGCACAACAAAGCTCAAAGGGTTCATCAACCTGGGAATTTGCATTCAATGGCTCCAAGCGAGGACTATTAAATTGGGATCTTTTGGCACCATTATCATCATCACATGATATTGCATCAAGAAGTACTTCCGATCTCCAAACTCTAGTAGCATCTAAACTCCCTTCCAAAGCTTCAACCAATATTCTCAAATTATCCATTGCATACCGCGAAAGTACATAATGGTCTTTTGGTTCGCAAGAACATAGATGATTAGCATGTTCAAGACATGCAAATCGATCAACTGAGCACTTACATCCCACAGCAGATAGGTGCAAGTCATAAAAACATGAGAAGCACTCTCTTTCTGTTTTAACATCAAAGTCCTTATCCATCTTCTTAAAATCATAACCAGTTGGGAGACACTTTATTCTTTTTTCTTCAAGTTGAACCCTTGCCTACAAAATAATCAGGAAAGATGATTATAACAGGTAATTGGAGTGTGTTTATAAGCAAACATGTCATGATAGCAAAAAAAGGGAATCAATCACAATCTCATTTCCAAAGGAAAGAAATTTATCGCATGGCAAAATCGACATGGATTTACGCAGTAAGATACATTTTTATGTTTACAAATAGATTAGAATTAGTTTATTATAGTTTTGTTAAGATAATAATAGATATAAGGAGACGTGAGTTTATTTTTGTAACCTTGTGATATTCTCTTTTATACTCTTATAGATACTCAATAATAACAATAGTAACCGTGTGATTTTATCCCACCTATTCTATTTGTACACAACATCATTCAAAATCTTCACATTACCATGAAAATAAAGCAGGAAAAGAACCGACCTGAATGGCCTTGGTAAGTAAGCCATCCTTTCCACATGCAGCCTTCCACTTCAATACTGTGGTACTATTTTCACCCTGAAATGAAAGCTCCTCTATAGCTTCTATTGCTGCTCCAAGAAGCATTTTGTCGTGCGAAAGTGATGTCTTGCGTTGCTGCTTACTGTAGAGCTCCACTGCGAATTGACCATGAGACAGCCAATCCACTGGAGCCACGTTGACAGCCTCAGCACAGTTGAATCCACAATTGAATCCACAATGATACGCCCTAGGAAAGGTGAGAACGAATTCCCTCGAGCTTTGAACAACTCGGAATACTGGCACTCCCTCAGATTTCAATACTGAAGGTGATAGTTGAGTGACCTATATCAAGTTGCACAAAAACTGAGACTATGGTCTTCCTATGATGAATCAATTAGAACTAAAATGAAAAAACATTTTTTTTATAAAATAATCCAATATGGAAATTGACAAATATACAGTAATGTCCAAGGTAGGAAAAGAATCTGTGTTGAGAGAATTAAAGTGCATTTGCATATCCTACTTAACGCATTACATTGCATTCAGTCTTGAAATTTAATGCAATATATGTAAGTTAACGCATTAATTGTCGAAATTCAAATGCATCCGTAATCCAATTGAAAAACATAGTGGACATATTATTACGCTTGGTTAAGGTATGTGACAAACTTTATTGTTGGTTTCTACCACATCGGAGAGATCACTTACACGAACTAAAGATGCTAAAGTTATATTTGAACGGATATTAAAATTGTGATATATCAACTCTCGCTAAGATTACACAGATTTCGTACTTTTAGTAGTTGTTGATGAAAAACGGATGTGCCGATACCAAATGAAACTAAGAAAATGTGACAGACAATCTAAGATTATTTGCATTATCTAGATAAACTCTAGCTATTTCCGTTTCTAGTCACAATTTATACGATCATATCAATTGTTAGTCGTTCTCTATATCGGACCAGGTCAAGCACCTACCAATTTATACAGTCAATTCACTAAGGTATATGATAACAGCAAGGCAGTAATGGTGTTAAATAGTACAGATCCAAAGCAACATTCACAAATCTATGTCTTTTTTGTTATAACAAGGCTGGACATTTTCACAGATCATAAACAAAAGGTAACTCACTTTTCTTCCATTCTCTTACACCTTTTTACTTTTTATAGAAAAACATGTTAATCTTGCAAAACTTTTATAGACCATGCCTCAACAATTCAAGAAAAAAAATGCAATGTAACATAATCTTACAAGTTGGTTTAACAAATCTGGTTGCTCATCAAATAGATCAGGAAGATGCTTCCTCATTGCTTTCTCCAAATAAGGAGCATGGCTCCCTGGAACACCATACCAAACTTTCTGATCACCAAAGTGCATATAATTGAGCGAGTACAAGTGATGATCCTCAACATGCTAATTATCAAAGAAGAAGAAGAAAGTTTTGTCAGTTTAGATGAAAGGAATAGGGCCACATTAAGCATACACTCAAACCTACATGTTACTTTCTTCTTAGGAATCTAAGAAATTTATGGGGGGAATGGGTGAAAAAAAAAGTTTATCTCCAGAATATTATACTTGATGTAAATTTCCCACAATGGATCAAGTTCAAGTTACTAACCCAACAAAAAGAGGAGAAACACATGCCAACATAGAGCCAAGGCACTTGAACACCAGATATGTCAGCACTCTCGAAGCACAACAATGACCCCGGCAAACGTGGAAAATTGTTAAGGTTCCATCCAGATATCGCATATGGATCGGATGCTTCTGACAATGTTTGGAGTGGAAATCCACCCCCAAATACTCCAGTTTCGAGATCAGCACCATAGAGAACCTGCAGCACCAGAGAGCAGAGATATATTTTAACAGTGAGCATGTATTAGAAAAGTTGGTATATGTCGTTACCCTACCTCCACCTCGTCAGTTGGTTGTTCAATAATTCGCCAATATTCGCCTTCAATCGCTTCAATAGAGGGCTCAAATCTTTTTTCTTCAACATTATTCACCTCTACCTTCATATTCTCATGATCTTCCTTCCGGAAGTAAGACCTCTTAAAGTTGTTATCATGCCTTTGGAATTCCTCAAAAGTGAAATCCTCTCCAGACTGAAATCCAAACTTCTCATCACTAGCATTTGAAACACTATCTCCACTGTCACTACAGCTATGGCGCCCTCCAGAGGCTTGCATCCTTGACTGTTTTCTTCTTTTCCTTTTCCTGCTTCTTCTTTTCTTGCTCATAGGTTCCCTATTCTGAAGCAAGTCAACATATTGAATGCGAGTTGAAAACTTAGAATGTTTCCATATATTTTCCTCTCTAAGACGGCAGGGAGGATTCCAAGAGGATGGTGGAACAATCCTGCAGATACCATATTGTTCTGCCTGTGCTCTGATTGTTGCTATATATTTGAGAGGATCTTGAAACTCCTAAGTTTAGAATATAATCAGATATATAACCGTCGAAACATGTTACTCTATGAATACAAATAAGATATTCTAGTTTAGCAAATAAATACACACCTCCAGAGTAGGATAAAAGACAGGAGCTTCACCGATGATTGGCCTACATGCTTCAGCAGGATCCCATCTAACTGTTGTCTGTGCAAAATGCCCCCAAGATGAACCAAATTACAACAAGAAAAACAAAGATGAATCTAACAGCTAAAAAAGCTAAACATTATAGTAAATGTTAACACAATCAAGTTTAGATCATAAGAGAAATTAAATTACATGTCAACTGAACATATTCAAGAGCTGCCAAAAAGTTGGAATGGGAGAAGGAACAACGAAACAAATAAAGAGATTCAAAAATAGTGGAATGAGTAAGAGTTAAAACCAAATTCCAATGGAGGCGTTATATAGTCTCACCTAGCATCATAATAGTGGAATGAGTATGAACCTACCTCCAATCATCATAAAAAAGCAGTTCTACTAGCAAGCCCTAGAGCAATTTACCTCACTTTTCAATGCATCCATAATAGACATTTCTACATAAAAAATGTAGATCCATTTACAACATAAGGGAAACACTAGAGACTTTCGTGAATTACTTCACCATGCAACCTACGGAAATGGAGCACCAAGCTACTTGCAAGCTACCCTATATATCTTGGATGAGGGTCAAAATATTAGTAACTAGACAAGTAGTATGCGTTCACTAGTGCTACACAAATTTACGAGAAACTTTGTTACTTCAAGAAGAACCAAAATTCGAATACAGCGTTGTTTCATATGTTAGATTCATCTATTTTTCGTCTCAAATCATGGTTCATCATTCCAATAGTTTCAGTATGAGCAAAAGCCTAAGATGGGTTACTTTTCTACCTACCATGCATTATTTGACACCTTGGTTCGTTTGATACATCATCTAAATTCATGTGATAAACCATCTCAATAAATTCATTTTGGTAGAAAGCCTGGGTTAATTTTTGCATTCTAAAGTAAAATGCTTACTTCAGAAGAAGAGCAGGATTGGATTTTCTTAAGATAAGACTACTTTGATGCTAGGAAGAATAATTTTTCAACTTCTTTTAATACAGTATCTCTATTTTGTGGTAGGCACAAATAACCTACAAAAAAAGTATAACAGAAAAAAATCATTAACAAAGATCAATATGCTATTCAGGTGGATTAGGGACCTATGAAATTATTGATTGTGGTCTCAACCTTATGAGGACTGATATTTCACCTCATAAAAGTAAACATTGATCACAATTGATTAGAAACAAAAACCCAGGAAGCAGAAAAAAAAATGGGGTTATAAATCCAGAACTCCTCTTTCGTTAATCTACCTCCCAAAGCAATTTACAGTTTTACACACAACAACTAAATTTCAGGTAGGAACAATTCTAGGTTGAGAATCCTCTAAAAAATAACAACTAAGAGAACCAAACATATACAAAAATGACAAAACGCATATTGAGAAATGATTTGAATCACCACAACCAATTCATCTCAACATAATTGAAGTCCAAAAAACAAAAGACAAAACAAAAACTTTGAATTTCCTATCCTCAAACATTCAATTCTCCATGTCTGATCAATTGCAATTAACAAAATTAATATCCAAACAAATCAATCCAAAAAAACAAATCAAAATTGAGAAAGTGAACAAAAACGAATTCGGAATAAGTTCTGATTATACCTTCGTAAGAGGCATTATTGTCGTCGGCGGAGATCAACCAGAAGAGAAGTATCAGATGCTTGCCGGCAGCAACTATTTCGCATGAAACGGTTTGCCATAAACTTGCATATCTATTTCTCTCTCTTTCTCTTGCAATTTCCTTCCTCCTTTCTCTCTATCTCTCTCTAACTTCTTTTTTTACTTTTTCTGGTTCTCTTGTGGCTTCCGTTTTTCTATTAACCTTATACCTTCCGTTTTTCTATTAACCTTCTCTTGCAATTAGCCCTTTAATCGCTAACTTAAAAAAAAATATTTCGTTTAGAAAATAATTTAGATAAAATTAACAAAAAATAACAAACTTCTTATATAGTATTATAATTTCTTAAGAATCTTGATTTTTGAAATATTTTTAATTGCTTTAATAAATGTATTAATGTTACAATATGAGAGAGCATATAATATAAAAGGAGAATATTGAGAGACTTTGATATTTTATTAGGTCACCAATGAGTGTCTTTTATAGATGTTGTAATTCTTGGGAAACAAGGTAATTCTAGAGTTTATGAAAAATACAATATTATAATGTATATCCATATCATTAATCAATATCTATTATAATTTTGTCCTATGAGAAAATATTGAAAAAAGCCAAGGATAACTAAATACAGTGTTTGCAACCCAAAGCCCCCCGTTACAATATACACCAGGCAGCCTTTGAAGCCATTGCCACCTGGACCACATTGAAGACAAAGATAACGTCCTAAAGGTGTTAAAGACAAAAGTAACCGCCTTGCAGTAATCATGCAATTAGATGATGACAATTAGATGATGGCTGTTACAAATTAGTTCTCCTTCAAGGCCAATTCAAGCCCAGCGTAACCGACGTACAAGTGTCTTCCTTATATGTCAGCCATTCTTGCATTAGAGCCTCTTTACGAGAGCCACCTTTCCCACACCAACACTGAAATGGATTCAATATCTGCGAAAAGCTCCTGTACCCCCAGCTCCTCCGAACAAGCCATACATAAGGGAACGATGAAGGCGATCGATGCTTTTTTGGCTTCTTCGTACATCCCATTCTCTGAGCTTGCTGTCGGTGTGGACCGGCCTGTGAAGGCGATGGTGATCCGCAGGTGGGATGCAAAGACGCTGCAAAAATATTACATAAGCACATATATATCTTAGCCGACCATGAGGTAGTAACAAATTGCTTTATCTTACTTCGCCCGCTCTCTTAGGTTGTTGTCGTGCTTACATTATTTGTCTTGTGCGCCAGGGAGGCACTATTCACTACGTGGCCAAGGCAAATATTAGCCACTGCTTCACGGGCAAGCTCCTGGTCGGGGAGGTTTACTCCATCACCAACTTCACTGTTGCCCAACCAAAGTCCAGGTATCGCCTCCGCAGCGGTGACTCTTTCGTATTACACTTGGAGGGCAACACTATTGTCCGGCACCTTCGCTACTCACCGAAAGGATTTACCAAGTATCCGCTCCAGTTGGTACCCATACAAGATGTGGATGACAATGGCTCAAAGTTCCTCAGAGGTCAGCGTTACTTCAACTATTTATTGCTCCTCCTTCTGTTGCAAGATCGTAAACACACCACCGCTAAGGTACTTTAACACCGCGTCAGAAAATGCAGAGAAAGGGAAATACAGAAAAGCATGAATTCAAAGACACTTCTCCCACGCATAATCAACACCCATAACACAAAGCACTAAAATACCTGACGTTAACATTAGATTTCTGGGTATAACAAGAGATAAACTAAAACAAATGTAGCCGTGCAGCACCCCAAAACTGAACTCAGAGGAAATAGCCACTTGCTTAGGGGGCTATCTTATGCACTGGGTTCTAAAATCAAAATGAAATAAGTTGATGAATGTTAGACCACTTCTCTCTTTTGCTACTTTTCTTTCCATCTGATTTTCATATCTTTTCATGCTTTTGGTATTCTATTTTCTCCCAAATAGTTATACCAAATTAGTTGTAGCACTAGAGTAGAAGAATTACCATGTTTGCACGTATTTATGCAACATAATATTATCTACTGTTATTAAAGTGTAATATGTACAATCTTTGTTGCAGTTGGTCTCAACTACAATAAATAATGAGAACCACCTATATACATTGCACAACATACTAACTAAAAAACCCAATTCACAAAAAAACCCTTATTTGTTATCATGTTAAATAAAAAAGCCTAAATCTCTACTGAAATTAAAATGAAGATTTCATGTGTCATGTGCACCCAAACCTCCTTTTTTCTTGGCCAACTTAGGATGTCTATTCCTTCCAATTGAGGTCTATTGTACCTTTGCCTTGACTGATGGTGAACAAATCTCTTTGCATCACATGATTACCTTATTAGTATATTATATACAAATAATTCCCCTTTATGAAGCCCTAGGACTGCACAGATTGCTAGCTGTTACAGATGCTTAGCCAACACAGAGAACTAACAGGGCCCTCCCGACTTAGATCGAAACACTACCCAACGAACTAACGGCTCTTAGGTGGTTGGCTGGGTCCAATTCCATCGGCGTATTGAGTCAAATTTCCAATTCCAATAACAACAAAATCCATGAAACAAAACTTAAACAACAGATCTGCAAAGAAATATGTATAGGGATGGGATGGCTAGGAGAAAATGACGAAACCTCTTGACTTTGGTGGAATCCAATCGGCGGTCTTCGACGCGGTCCGTGGTGGCTCAACTGCGTTGCTCTGGTGTTGCGAGCCCCCCATCCGACGGCTCCCTCGAATCCTTCATCTCCGACCTCCACTGTGGCAAATCCACGGCGCCCCCCTCTATCTCTTTTCCTCTCTCAAACACACAGGCCTAATTTCCCCAAATCTATTACAAACTTGAAATTGCAATTTCAAGGACCCTAACTTTTACACGTTCTAAACTCACAGTTGAACAACATTTGAGTAGCCCAATTTACATAATTAGCCCTTCGCTGGACTTTCGTCATCTGTAGCTCAAAAAGGATAACCGATTAGCCCCCGTCCTTTGTATAACTATTTGCATATACGTGGCCCAAAAGAAACAATTATCAATTCAGTAAATAAGACAACATTAATTTAGGATTTGTTTGTTTCCATTTATTATAAAGGCATTTTAAAAAGGTAAATACTTATATTTTAAAAAAGTATTTGGTATAAAAGGTATTTTCTGTAAATAACATTGTTTAAAATCAAATGTTCTCAAATACCAAAAAAAAAACAAAATCTAAAATGCTACACAAATTTCAAAGCTTTTATAAAATATTTTACAAATAAATGACTTCATAACTACAAATGCCTTTATAATTAGTTTATCAAACAAACCCTTAATAGTGAAAAATAAAATAATTATCTCACACTATTTACTACCTAAATTTAACATTTAGGATTTGTTTGTTTCAATTTATTCTAAAGGCATTTTAAAAAGGCTAAAATTACGCGAATTAGGCTCCATGTTGTCCATAAACAAATATTAATTCCATGCCCTATACCAGATTGATGTGCCTCATTTGTGCCAGATGTTGTACGGTGTCCTATTAATAATGGGGCGATGAAAACTACTCCTACAGGCGCTCAACTGCTCGAGTGCCACCTCATTAACGAGAGGTAAAGCTTACACGTTTCCCATGTTCATGATATCCATCACATAGTTCAAGCAAATGTTGCACTTACCCTGCATTTGGTTCTTGTTATACGCATAGGGGAAACACGATCAGGGTGTCCATGTGGGGTGGTATAGGTGATGACTTTCTTGAGTGCAGCAAGCGGGGCAAGACCCCATACATTGTTGTTTTTACCTCCATGAATGTGCGCCAATGGAATGGTACTCTAGGTGTCTTCCAATTGATTATCAGTTTATATGCCTGCATACCAAACAACCTAAGGCTACCATATTAATGCGCATGTGACGTATATTTGTCCACCACCTCGGCTACAACGATGTATGATACCGATGACATTTCTGCTATCAAGCAATTGAGAGATGTAATAAGGTATATACTTGAACTACACTCAACACTATATGGTGCTTCAAATTCAACTATATCTCTAATTCCCATCTTTGCAATATGCCAGTACCAACGGTCTGCCTACAACATCGCCATCCGTCCTTGCAAGTTCTGCCAAGAAAGGCACCCTCTTTGAGCTGCTACGCCTTGGGAGGGAGCAGAAGGATTTTCCAAAAAAGGTAATGGGAATGCATAATGTATGTAGCATGTAACTTGCGCTCCAAAAAACAGTTAGTGCCAAAGTTGTATTATTTTTGTAGGATTCCGTCACCTTCAACATCGCGGCCAAGATTGAAAGGGTGCTTCCCGAGAACAGTTGGAACTACCCTTCGTGCGGCGGGCATAACTGTAGGAAAGGGTTGACTCATGTTGGAGGGCAACTTTATTGCACTTCATGTTGTAAGGCGGTTGAGTTCCCTCGAATTAGGTATGTTGTGCGCTATTTGTTTGTGATCGAGCCCCTATAATTCACACGCACAAGGGAAACATGAGTGAACGTCTAATTCCCTATAGGTACAGACTACATCTTGAGATCTCTGATCACACAGCAACCCTTCCAGTAACTGTGTTCGATGATCTTGCTGAAATCTTGGTGAAGAAGAGAGCCGTGACATTGATGAAAGAAGTGTCTGTAAGTTTTAAACCATGCCTACCACATCATGCGTGGGGTAGCTCAATTCTTGTAGCTAATCAATTTGGGCATTTGGCTTGTACAGGACAACCCAGAAGAATGTGTACTCCCATTGGAAATCAAGCAGTTGGCCAACACATACTATGTGTTTGAGATCAAAACTCATACCTACTTCGCCGCCTCAAACGACATTGAAAAATTTACCGTGTCGCACATTGTGAGCAGCGACCCTGGTCTTAAGGTAGCCACCGAACCCAAGTTACTTTGTCGCTACACGCCTACGCGTAATGCAATAATATTCCACATGTTTTTCACAAAAACCAATAGACTGTGCAGGCCACTAAGGGTGTAGGTGGACTGTCGGCCGTGCCCATCAACTCAAATGATGAAAAGCCCCTTACAGAAGACAATGTTATTGATGTAGATGCAATAGAGGAGAATGACAAGTAAGGATCGGTTCAAATGAATGTACGCATCCGGTTAGGTTTTGAAAAATACGTTCATGCTTCCCTACTAACATTTTATAAATTTATATTGTATATATTTTGTTGACAGGTAGCCTACCCGCGTTTGGAAACATGGACTTTCCATTACAACTACTCACAACGACTATCAAACGGCCAAGCGGAAGGGTAGAGGTTTACTGCGGGCTGAATGTCATGCAAATAGGTATCACATAATTATCATTACGTTTATCTCTTGAACCCTCATACTACGACATTCCTTGCGTACATACATACCATGAGCTGTAAACTCATGCACATCTACGCCAAGGTGATCAATGCAGTGAATAGACAATCCGGAGAGTTCTTCTTCATCTACAGGGCAGGAGGAACGGGGAAAACTTATTTGTACAAGACAATTATGGCCTGTATACGATCACAAGGGAACATCGTCCTTGCCGTAGCATCGTCGGGTAAGTCCTAAGCTACGTTTACTTACGTCATCAATTTTTTCATACCTAATTCATTTCTTATCGATGAAATATAACTGCATACAAGACAACATGCTTATGTCGATTACACCCATTGTAGCTCCGTAACAATAACACTACAACGTCACTACGTACCTGGTGGTTGCATGTTGCCTTTACATACAAAAAAGAATACCTCGCACATTCAATTGATCTCATATCTAACACTTTTATTCCCCACAGGTATTGCTTCCCTTCTACTATCGGGCGGCCGGACAGCCCACAACAGATTTTTAATCCCGATCGAACTGCTAGATAACAGCACATGCGGTATTAAACAAAACACGTAATTAGCACAACTGATGCATGAAGTCAAACTGATCATTTGGGATGAAGCTCCAATGACGCATAGAAATGCGTTTGAGGCATTAAACAGAACACTACAAGTTATCCAAAGCATCAAACATGCTAAAAACAAACACAAGCTATTTGGCGGTATAACGGTCCTACTAGGAGGAGATTTCAGGGAAATACTGCCAGTCATTACCAAAGGCAAAGGACAAGACATCGTTCAAGCGTGCATCAACAACTCGCCTATTTGGAGTCAATGCCAATTACTCACGCTAACAAAAAACATGAGAACCAATGACCAACAAGACAATGGGGAGATTGACATCCGTAAACAACAATTCAACAACTGGATTCAAAAGATCGGGGATGGAAATGTTGAGGCAATAGCGCTAGACAATGAGGAGGAAGAAACATGGACAGAGATCCCAGGAGAGTTCATAATCGCACCAGGGGCAAACCCGATTAAGCAACTAATTGACAAAGTCTTTCCAGATTTCGTTGCAAATGGAACCGACCCGTCGTACATCCAAGATAAGGCTATCCTAACCCCCTTAAATGAAGATACAGATCAGATAAACAGTGACATGTTCAAACGTCTGCACGGGCAAAAGAAGACATACAAAATCGCGGATGAGATTTGCAAGGCATCTACCGATGTGGCTGCACAAGAGCATTTGTACCCACCCGAATTCTTAAACAGCCAGGATTTCACCGGTACATTATGCTAACACCTCCATACACTATGCCTAATAAGTTATAAAATCACCAATGGATGAAATAACGTGGAAACCAATTTACAGGAATCCCACCACACGCGTTGGAACTAAAGGAAGGGTTGCAGTGATGCTTCTAAGGAATGTCAACCCATCGCAAGGGCTGTGCAACGGCACCCGGCTCATCATTATGCATTTGGGGGAGTGGATTGTTGAGGCTGAGATTATAATAGGAACGTGTGTAGGGAAAAAAGTACTAATTCCTAGGATCACACTAAGCACCACCCAATCCAAATGGCCATTCGTAATGAAACGTCATCAATTTCCCCTCAAAGCTTGCTATGCTATGACTATAAACAAAAGCCAGGGGCAATCACTAAAACATGTGGGATTGTACTTGCCAAAACCAGTTTTCTGCCACGATCAACTCTATGTGGCAATATCTCGAGTAACAGACCCACAAGGACTTAGTATATTGTTACTACACACGGGGAGAGAGCCGACAAACTACACACGGAACATAGTCTTCCGAAAGGCATTCAACAACTTGGTCACTAAAACCAATTCTGATAATACTACAACACATGCACAAAACTACAAATCAGTGAGAAATGATTACAAACCAAGATGTTGACGGGAAACACACTTTCGTGGTACACACTACGACCAACATGTTATAACGCTTTTAATAGAGCTTGCTCAAATATGTGACATCATGTTCCAGGTCTAGCACCACACGGGAACTATACATTTGGCACCAATGGAAAGCATGGAGCACATATCAAACGGTCAAACAAACTTGAGGTAAGCGGAAACATTTTTTCCAGCAACCATGCGTTTTGAGGATCGTGAAATAGTCAAGAATTTTAAAAAAAATCTACAGGAATAGCTTCTTTGGTTTAACAAAAACGCATATATCTTTTGTAGGGTTTGTGGCTTCGGATATGCCTCAACTACTTCATTGGCCAACTACCATGGACAACGACAATCCCTTTCAAAGGGGTGCATTACCAAAGGAGACCCCAATGACGAACCAAGCAAGCCCCCACCAAACATAAAACATTGCCCCGTGCGTAGCACGGGGCTCCGATTTCTAGTATAATATTATAACACTCCCCCTTGTATGCACATTGCTAAACCTTGTCAAGGAAAAACCCCATGGGATAAAAACCAAGACTAAGGCTCTGTTCGGTAAAACAAGGTTTTTGAAGAGGTTGAGATTTTCTGAAAGGTTTTTCACAAGGTTAGGGTTTTTTAGAGATTTTTTCGTAACCTTTCAAAACCTTGTAGAAACCTATTTGAGTGTTTGGTGAGATAAAGTTTTTCAATATATTTCAAATAAAAATTACCATAAGGGTTGTTTTTTTAAAAAAAAAACACTAGTATGGGATTTTGGATATTTTGGGAATAAAATTATGATAACCTTGTACAACCTTCAATAACCTTTCTCTTAGGAGGTTCTTATTTAACCTCCTCAAAAACCTCTTCAAACCTTAACCTTCTAAAAAACCTTGTACTACCAAACACATAAAAAGATAGGTTTTGAATAGTACAAACCTCTAATAACCTTCTATAACCTGCGTCGAACATAGCCTAAGGGAAAAAGAGTGCAGTTGTAATTCTCCCCCTCAATTTAGCATATATCTTTCAAACGACGCATACCAATCTGATGAATGAGTTAATTAAAGACTCTGGTGGGCAACGATTTGGTAAACAAATCTGATAGGTTCTTGCTTGGCTGAATTTGTTGAACATCAATCTTGCCCTGGACTTGAAGTTCATGAGTGGAGAAAATTTTTGGCGATATGTGCTTGACTCGATCGCTTTTGATGTAACCTTCTTTGATTTGGGCGATACAACTTGCATTGTCTTCATATATGATTGTTGGGCTTTCTGCAATTGATCTCAATCCACAAGACATTTGAACATATTGTGTAAATGATCTAAGCCACACACATTCTCTTCCGGTTTCATAAAGTTCTATCAACTCTACATGTTTTGATGACGTGGCTACTAAGGTCTGTTTTGTTGAACGCCATGAAATAGTTGTTCCGCCATACATGAACAAGTATCATGTTTGTGAAATAGCTTTGTGTGGGTAAGATAGATAACCCGCATCGCTGTAGCCAACTAATTTTGCAGTTTGTCCCCCTTCGGGTTTTTGAAAATACAACCCCATATCACTTGTTCCGTGCAAATAACGCAAGATTTGTTTGACACCGCTCCAATGTCTTTTTTGTTGGGGTTGAACTGTATCTTGCTAACAAATTCACTATAAAGGCTATGTTTGGTCGGGTATTAGTAGCAAGATACATTAATGCACCTATTGCAATAAGATATGGTACTTCAGGACCCAATATCTCTTCATTCTCTGCACAAGGGCGGAAATGATCCTTTTCTATATTAAGTGAATGTACGACCATTGGTGTACTTAATGGATGAGTTTTATCCATATTAAACCGCTTTAGGACCTTTTCAATATAATTTGATTGATAGATAAGAACTATATTGTTTGTATGTTCAAATTGTTGGCCAAGACAATACTTGGTAGTTCCAAGATCTTTCATCTCGAATTATCTTTTCAAGTAATCTGTTGCCTGTTGGATCTCTTTTGGAGTTCCTATAATGTTCAAGTCATCAACATAAACAACTATAATCACATAACCCTAATTTTATCTTTTTATGAATACACATGGACTTATTTGATCTGTTGTAAATCCTTGTCTTAGTAACTAGTCACTAAGACGATTGTACCACATACGACTGGATTGCTTTAGTCCATACAAGGATCTACTTAACTTGATGGAGTACATATGGTGTGGTTTTGAATTCAATGCTTCTGGCAATTTTAGTCCTTCAGGGACTTTCATGTAAATATATGTATCTAATGTCCCATACAGGTAAGCAGTTACCACGTCCATGAGTTGCATTTGGAGTCGTTCAACGATGGCTAAAGCAATTATAAATCTAAGTGTGGTTGCATCCACTACAGGTGAATACGTCTCCACATAGTCCACTCTTGGCTTTTGTGTAAAACCTTTTGCGACTAGTCTGGCTTTGTATCTTACAACCTCATTATGTTCATTGTGTTTCCGTACGAACACCCACTTATAGCCAACTGGGTTTACACCTTTAGGTGTTAGAGCTACTGGTCCAAAAACACCACGTTTATTCAAAGAATCCAGTTTCGCATGAATTTCTCTTTTCCAGCTCATCCAATCGTTTCGATGTCAACATTTTCCATCGTTTGGGGATCATTGTCCTCTCCATCCATAATTTTCATTGCGACCGAATAAGCAAAAACATCATCAAGGACTATGTCATTTCGCTGCCACCCTAACCCAGTGCTTGCATAGTTAATTGACATTTCAAAATTATCTTCAATGTCCTTGTTTTTGTTTTCGGGATCCTTTAGTGGAACTTCTTCAGGAGTTCTACCTTCATGGATGTCCATAGTTGACGTATCAACAACCTTTGAATTGTTATTGGCTCTTTCCTCTTCCGGGAAATTACATCTTTAGAGCCTAGTGGTCTCCCACGCTTTCGGCGTATTTGAGAGTCACTTTCTATTTGTTGGTTTTGCGATACTACAAGAACTTCCAAACGAGTTGGTGCATTTTCAGCTGGTATATGTAACTTTGTCACTTTCTTGGCATTTGTAAACGCATCGGGTAGTGTATTTGCTACACTTTGTAAATGTATGGTCCGTTGAACTTCAAATTCACTTTCATTCGTCTTTGGATCTAATAATGATAGAGTATTTGCGTTCCATGCAATCTCTTTCTTAATTATCTCATTTTCTTTTCCCCCTAGAGGTGGAAATTTTGTCTCATCAAAATGACAATCTGGGTACCGAGTTGTGAACTGGTCACCTGTCATAGGTTCTAAGTATTTGATGATTGATGGGGACTCAAAACCAACATACATTCCCAACCTTCTTTATGACCCCATTTTTGTTCATTGTGGGGGAGGAATAGGGACATACACCGCACATCCTAAAACTTTCAAGTGAGAAATATCAGGTTCTATTCCGGAGACAAGATGTAATGGAGAGATCTTATTATATGCAGTCGGTCTTAGACGAATCAATAATGCACCATGCAAAATTGCATATCCGCATCCAGATGATGGTAATTTTGACCTCATAAGCATTGGTCGAGCTATCAATTATAAATGCTTAATCAATGACTCTGCAAGTCCATTTTATGTATGTATGTGGGGCATCAGATGCTCAACCACTATACCAATTGATTGACAATATTCAATAAAGGACTTGGATGTAAACTCTCCAGCATTGTCTAACTTGATTCTCTTGATCGAATAATCAAGCTAATGAGCCCTTAATTTAATAATTTGGGCCAAAAGTCTTGCAAATGCAATGTTCCGTGTTGATAGCAAACTTACATGTGACCAATGTATTGATGCATCAATCAACACCATAAAATATCTAAATGGTCCACATGGCGGTGTTATTGGTCCACATATGTCACCTTGAATTCGTTCAAGGAACATGTGATAGGTGTCATTTCATGCACCTTTACTAGCAACTATTAGCATCATTTGGAGGAGTTTAGGATGAGATTTGTGGCTAAGTCTGTAATCCAGAAGTTGTGGAGAGAAGTGAAGATATCCAGGAATTTACAGCTTAGATGAAGATGATGAAGATGGATGAGGTTCTGCTAGAGTTTATTGGAGAAGGCTACCAACACTTGGTAGTAATGAAGAGCAGAAGAGGAGCTGAAGAAGGAGTGGGCGATTTCACCGCCCCGCGCCAAATGCCACCGTGACCCGGCGGTGGGTCTCAGAGAAGAGTTGGCCGCGCCAGAGAAGGATCTCACCGCCCCGCGGTGAGGCACGTAACGCCCCGCGGCCAGAAGGATTTTATTTCCTTTTATGCATTTCGGATTTCCTTATTTTTATTATTTTACTTCCTTTGTTATCTTATTTTTCCTAAGCCTATTTAAGACCCTTTTCTAGGTTAAGAGGCAGTCACGCCCCAGAGACTACTCTACTTTTACATTACGCAATTTACTTTCTATTAGGGTTTCATTCACCTTTGATGGAGCACTAATTTCCCTTTGTTCTACTAGACGTTTGAAGCAATACAGTTGATGTGTTTGTGAGATTTCTATTCCTTGTTCCTATTCTTATAAGTGTTGGTTTGATTCTCTTGGTTATATTGATTTATTGTTATTCCTCATAGCCTGATCAACTAGGTTGAATACTATTTATCAATTGCTAGGATTTGCATATAGTGGAATATGAGTGCATATCTAGTAGCATACACGATTGTTGCATATAGTGGAATACGAGTGCGCAATCGTGAGTGAGAATCATTTACATGTTAAGTAGTAAGGTTTTCTTCTATTTGCATGTATCCTATATCCTTGTGTGCATTGCTATTGCTTTATTGGTGGTAAGGTTTTCTTCCATTGATATTGTGATAAGTCTATCAACAACTGTGAGAATTGGTAGTACTTAAGATCAGGGTGGGAACAACCATAAGAATAGTGAAAGAACTTGGATTGAATAGATTTCAGTGATCAAATTATATCTCTGTATTGTGGATCTCGTTCTAGTGGAACTCTTTTCCCCAATCATATTCTCAACTCAATCAAACTTGTTTGCTTTATTCTCCTTGATAACTAAACCCCCCCTTCCTTGTTACTTGCCAATCATAATTGCATACTTCAGCAGATCTTTCCTGTGGGTTCGACCCTTACTTGCTTACTATACATCCATTTAGTAGGTCTGTTAGGACATTTACTTTGACTAGGCCATTCAACGATATTTGCATTGCATATTTCGGCCACGTCAAATTTGGCGCCGTTGCCAGGGAAGTTTTCTGCTTTGTTGTGTGTTTTCGTGATTGATTTTTGGTGGAGACCTATCTTATGGTCGACACCCGTAGTACTGACTCTCCTCTAGCTACTTTTGATCCAGAAATCGATAGATCGTTCCGTGCGAACCTACGCGATCAAGAAGAAGAAGTAGGAGTTGAGACAGTTGAAACAGTTGAGACCGTTGAGCCAGTTGACATTCCTCTTGCTGCAATGGCCGGAACTCTGAGAGAGCTGACTGAACCAAACATTGGGGCACAACCCTTGGTTGTCATCATCCCTGCGCTTGGCGAAGGGGTGAACTTTGAGCTGAAGTCTGGAGTTGTTGCTTATCTCCCGAAATTCCATGGTTTGAGTGGAGAGGACCCGATATCTCATCTGGGTAAATTCCACAATGTCTGCATGACTATGAAGCAAAGGAATGTGACGGAGGATCAAATCAAGATGAGAGCCTTTGGATTTTCTTTGCTAGACTCTGCTAGCGACTGGTATTATCACTTGCCACCAGGGACTATAGATACCTGGACTAAACTGCACAAGGCGTTTCTTGACAAGTTGTTGAATTCCTTAGGTTTTGATAGTGACAAACATTCAACTAATTTGGGTTCTAAGTGTTTCAGGAATAAAGACAGTTGTCTCAGGGAACCTTCGCAGCAAAGGATTAAAGAGAGAACAAAGCTATGTTCTTGTGCTTTGTTACCTCTGAAGGAACAACAATGACGAACAATATCGAAGCTACGAATGAAAGGAAGGAATCCAGCGTGTTATTTATGGAAACAAATCAAGGCGCACACGCGGTCAAGGATTGAAGAAATCGGCTGGAAGGATCTAGCCGTTGGAGGAGATATGGGGAGAGAAGCTCGATTCCTTATCTTAGGGATTCTTTCCTTAGATAAGCGGATTGGAGAGAGAAGAATCTTATCACATCCGTTTATATTAATTTAAGGGAATCCTTTCCTTTTATTAATATATACGGCTAGGGATATTATTTCTCCAGCAAAACATATCTTCTTGTTACCATATTTGAATAAATCTTATCTTGTTACATTTAGGGTTTGTCGAGTTGTATTTAATAGAAGTGTGGATTCATTTCTATGTAACCACGACGATGAAAAACAGAGAGAACGAAAAGAAGAAAGAATAAAAGTGAGGTGTGTGTAAGTCTTTGAGGGTTGAGTTTGATTTATCGTTGTAGAAGAGGTTTCGAGTCTAGATGGGTGTTTAGATGTCGAAGTCCAGGATACAAGTGTAATCAAGCAAGATATCAATAAGACAAGTACACGCTTCAAAATCCTCTCAAGCGGAAGCTTGAAGGTAGTGGTTTTTCCTTGAGAAGCTAGTTTTGCTAATCAGGGTTTCCACTATATATCGTGAGTTCGTTCGTTATCTTTCTTGCTATATTATTCCGCTGCAACTTCTGTGGGAACAAAGCCTTTGTTCCCTCAGACGTAACTCTAACGATTCAACAATTGGTATCAGAGCCTGGTGCTCTATATTGTTTGTTTTAGTTACAGATTCTGCAGGAAAGATGTCGTCAGGAAATGCCTTGGATAGAGACTCTCAAGAAGGTGATGTAGATGTGGCTCTCATCACTCAATCCATGAAGAAGATATGGTCTCGAAGCAAAGGCACTAAAGGTTCGGTCATGGTTCACAATGACATGAAGGAGGTTGTCTGCTCTCACTGTTATGACAACGGACACTTCGCAAAAAATTGCCTCAACAAAGCGGTAGGTTCTTCTCAGGTCCTCAACGAGGAACAAACGAGGATTGCGAAGTGGGGTGACTGCAGCTCAGATGATGAAGCTTCTCCTCTCTCAAAGGATATCTGTTTGATGAGCTCAAAAGGTCACAACGTATCAGAAGGTGGTTCTCATAAATCCGAGGAGGAAGCAAGGAAAGGCTCTTGGCACCTTGACAGTGCATGCTCAAGTCACATGACAGGGAACAGTGAATGGTTCACCTCTCTTCAGCCAGCCTCAGGGGCATCGATAACTTTTGGAAACAAGAGTAAGGGTGAGGTTTGTGGTATCGGTATGATAAGACTCTCTAAACACATCACTGTGAATAATGTGAATCTAGTGAATAATCTCAAGTTTGATCTATTTAATGTGGCTCAACTATGTCAAAACAGAAAAAATAGGGTAGTCATTACCACTGATGATTGTCATGTTGAGTGTCTAAGTACAGGGAAAATCTTACTCAAAGGGATCTGCGACAACAACGTTTATAAGGTCGACCCTGCTTTCATCCCTGACAGACCTATGTCTGTTGTCTATTGCTGAGACGACAGACTTGTGGCACAAACGCTTTGGACATGCTAGCCTTCAACTCCTCTCTAAACTTCATAGACAAGAGTTGGTGAATGGTCTTCCCAAGGTTGAAGCAATGAGAAGTGACGTGTGCGACGCATGCATTAAAGGAAAACAAGTGAGGTCTTCCTTCAAGTCCAAAAGGGATGTAAGTACAACACATCCTCTGGAATTAGTCCACATGGATCTTTGTGGGCCTATGCGCATGAAGAGCCGTGGGGGGAATGCATATGTCTTTGTTATTATTGATGACTATTCCAGGTATACATGGACGATTTTCATCTCAACAAAGAATGAAGTGTTCGCTGAGTTTGAGTCCTGGCTTAAGGCAACTGAGAGAAGCACTGGTCATTCCTTGGGGTCTATTCGCACCGATCATGGAACTGAATTCGAGAACTCTCAGTTCCTATCCCTCTGTAGGAACAGAGGTATCAACCACAACTTCTCTGCTCCCAGGACCCCACAGCAAAACGGTGTTGTGGAAAGGAAGAACAGAACTCTGGAAGACATGATGTGTACTCTCCTCATATCAAGTGGTCTTCCAAGGAGTTTCTGGGCCGAAGCCTTGAATGCCGCGTGCTACGTTCTGAACAGGGAAACCATTCGTCCTCTTCTGAACAAAACTGCCTATGAGCTTCTGAAGGGAAGGACACCTAATGTGTCTCATTTACGCACATTTGGTTGCAAGTGCTTCGTCCACAATAACGGGAAAGATTCTCTTGGGAAGTTTGATCCCAGAAGTGATGAAGGAACCTTTGTAGGATATTCTCAACAAAGCAAAGCCTACAAAGTTTTCAACAAGAGAACCAGAAAGGTAGAGGAAAGTATTCATGCTGTTTTTGATGAATCTGTCATGGCTGGTAACAATGTGCATGAACAATCCGGTAGAGTTCCCTCCAATATCGAGCCATCTGAAGATGACTTCTTTCAGCTTGTAGAAAGCAGTGTCGGTGGTGAGACCTCTCAAGATCAAGAAACTCAAAATGATCCCTCAACACCGAGAACTCCCAACTCCACAAACTCAGAGGACAATGAAGAGAATGCTAACCCGTCGGATACGTCTCAGGTACCTCAGGGGGAACAGAGCCCAAGTCACGACACATCGGAGCCCTCTAAGGACTGCCCTGCTGCTGAGGGAACGAGTGGAGTTTGCCCTAATGCTGATGGGACATGTGGTGAAAGCTCAAATGCTGGCAATGCTGATTCGGAGGAGTTCGACATCAACAAACTCCAAGTTCCAAACTACCAGCAAAAGTGGGCTCATCCAGTCAAACTGATCGTCACAGACTATAGAAAGGGAGCACCACAGAGCACTCGTTCTTCCCTACAAAATTTTTGTCAATGCATTTCTTTCCTTGCAAGAACCCAAAACTGTAGGAGAAGCATTGAAGGATCCTGACTGGATAAACGCCATGCAAGAAGAACTCCATCAGTTTGAAAGAAACAAGGTTTGGAGGTTAGTTCCCCGTCCAAGGAACAGAACAGTGATTGGAACCAAATGGGTGTTCAGGAACAAGCTGGATGATCAAGGTCAGGTCACAAGGAACAAAGCAAGGCTGGTGGTGAAAGGCTACAATCAGCAGGAGGGCATCGACTATGATGAGACCTTTGCTCTAGTTGCCAGGTTAGAAGCAATAAGACTCCTAATTGCTTATTCTTCTTTCCATGGATTCAAGCTACAACAGATGGATGTCAAGACCGCCTTCTTGAATGGGGTTCTCAAGGAGGAAGTATATGTGGAGCAAACACCCGGTTTTGAAGACACCACTCAACCTGACCATGTCTACATTCTAGACAAAGCTCTGTATGGTCTCAAGCAAGCCCCGAGGGCCTGGTATGAAAGGCTCTCTCAGTTCCTTCTGACGCACGGATACGTTCGTGGAAAGGTCGACAAGACTTTGTTCCTTCTGAAGGAAGGGAAGCAAATTCTAGTGGTTCAGGTTTATGTGGATGATATCATCTTTGGATCCATTGATGATAAACTGGTTCAGAAATTCTCTAAGCTGATGGCCAGTGAATTCGAGATGAGCATGGTTGGAGAACTCAAGTTCTTCTTAGGTCTGCAAGTCTCTCAGGGGGATGAGGGAACTAAAGTGCACCAATAGAAGTATCTCAGGGAGTGTGTCAAAAAGTTTGGTATGAATGATGCAAAACCCTTCACCACTCCCATATCTCCAAACAATCCAATGGGAAAAGACGAACATGAACAAGGAATTGATCCATCCCTCTACTGAGGAATCATAGGTTCACTTCTCTATCTCACTGCTAGTAGACCTGATATTATGTATAGTGTATGTCTTTGTGCTCGCTTTCAGGCCGATCCTAAAGAAACACATCTCAAAGCAGTGAAAAGGATTCTGAGATACTTGAAGGGAACATATGATCTTTGTCTGTGGTACCCAAGAGGAGGAAGTCTTGATCTTGTCGGATACACAGATGCTGACTTCGCAGGGAACAAAGTGGACATAAAATCTACCTCAGGAATGGCTCAGTTCCTTGGGCCGTGTTTGGTTTCCTGGGGGTCAAAGAAGCAGAACTTCGTGGCTCTCTCCACTGCAGAAGTTGAATACATAGCCGCTGCTGCTTGTTGCACTCAACTCCTATGGCTCAAACAACAACTCAGCGACTATGGTATTCTTCTTAACTCCATTCCCATTCTCTGTGACAATACAAGTGCCATAAATATCTCCAAGAATCCGGTGTAACACTCACGTACCAAGCACATTGAGATAAGACATCACTTCTTAGGTGACTGTGTGGAGAAAGGGTTGGTGACAATGGATTTCTGTGGAACTAAGGATCAAATCGCCGACATCTTCACCAAGGCACTAAATAGGGAACCATTCGAACAGTTCCGTATGGAACTAGGTATGATCTCTCTAAACTGACTGTCTACATGTTATGTTCCCTCGATGATTGGCTAAATTACATGGTAAAGTGTGAAAGGTGAATCATCATGTCTTGATCTGCATTGCTTCTCTTGATCATTAGTTGATTGACTTGCTTAGACTCATGTTAATACTTCACTTATATGCACATTTCATGCATGCTCTCTATGCTATCTTGTTAATACATGAGTCAGATTTCCTTCGGCCCAAAAGAGTCAACTTGATGCATTGATCCCTCATTATAAGCCCAAATGATTGTTGACTCTACAGCCTACCTTAGCCATCATGTTTGATGCTCCCTATGAGCCCCTCTAATCATTCACATCTGGGAGTCTCTCATTCATGATTACACATTATTGAAAAATTCTCATATATGTTTTGTGTGATGTTCTTTGTACCATCTCTGGTAACATTACCCCTGCATCACACTCTTCTACTTTTTCGGAAAGTCGAGAATATGAATTGTTGCCACTATGGTCTGTGGATAGGATTCAACAGGTATGATATGTGATGCTGGCTTACAACTGCCTAAGGAGGGTTCGTGCTTAAAAGTTGATGTTGCACGTGAGAAGTAGTGGGCTCCGAATGAATCCCTGGTGAAAGAAGGCAAGCTGAAGGTTGTGATGTAAAAAAAAAAAAAAAACTCGGAACATCACAAGATACACAAAGAAGGGAAAAGAAGGAACCAAAGATTCTCTCCTCCATTAGCTGAGCCTATGATGGATGCTGACGACAATAAGGAAGCACAAGCTTTGAGTGGGAACAAAAGATGAACTCCATTGCTAGTCATACTTCAGATCTACTGCTGGCCCCAGTGGTACTTAATTCGTATTTCTCTGGCTAACCAATACCTCTTTTGTTCCCTAGCACATCTATCCCTCTCCTTTTCGAACTTCCTTGTCTCTGATTCGTGTGTGAACATTTACTGGCATGTTGATCATAAATGGTATCCTTGCATATCTTGTTGTTGTCTTAACATGTTGTCCGTGTTCGTGCGTTTCAATCTAATGCGATTGGGAATAATGTTCATCTGGATGTAATCCTTCATCTCTAACTCTTCGCTATGTTTTTGATGATGCCAAAAGGGGGAAAATAATAGGTAGCCTTGGTTGAGGGGGAACAGCACATGGTTTCATATGTTGCTGTATTGAGAGGGAACTATTATGGTCTTGTGTGGAGACCCTTCCCCATACAACCGTCTTTATCTCGGATGTATATGCTTTATTATCAAGGATGTTTGTCACCATCAAAAAGGGGGAATGTGTTGAATTCCTTAGGTTTTGATAGTGACAAACATTCAACTAATCTGGGTTCTAAGTGTTTCAGGAACAAAGACAGTTGTCTCAGGGAACCTTCGCAACAAAGGATTGAAGATGGAACAAAGCTCTGTTCTTGTGCTTTGTTACCTCTGAAGGAACAACAGTGACGAACAAGATCAAAGCTGCGAATGGAAGGAAGGAATCCAGCGTGTTATTTATGGAAACAAATCAAGGCGCACACGCGGTCAAGGATTGAAGAAATCGGCTGGAAGGATCTAGCCGTTGGAGGAGATATGGAGAGAGAAGCTCGATTCCTTATCTTAGGGATTCTTTCCTTAGATAAGCGGATTGGAGAGAGAAGAATATTATCACATCCGTTTATATTAATTTAAGGGAATCCTTTCCTTTTATTAATATATACGGCTAGGGATATTATTTCTCCAGCAAAACATATATTCTTGTTATCATATTTGAATAAATCTTATCTTGTTACATTTAGGGTTTGTCGAGTTGTATTTAATAGAAGTGTGGATTCATTTCTATGTAACCACGACGAAAAACAGAGAGAACGAAAAGAAAGAAAAAAAGTGAGGTGTGTGTAAATCTTTGAGGGTTGAGTTTGATTCATCGTTGTAGAAGAGGTTTCGAGTCTAGCTGTGTGTTTAGATGTCGAAGTCCAGGATACAAGTGTAATCAAGCAAGATATCAATAAGACAAGTACACGCTTCAAAATCCTCTCAAGCGGAAGCTTGAAGATAGTGGTTTTTCCTTGAGAAGCTAGTTTTGCTAATCAGGGTTTCCACTATATATCGTGAGTTCGTTCGTTATCTTTCTTGCTATATTATTCCGCTGTAACTTCTGTGGGAACAAAGCCTTTGTTCCCTCAGACGTAACTCTAACGATCCAACACAAGTACTTCACAACGAAGAAGGCGAATGCTTTGAAAAAGGCAATTGCTAACATTGAGCAGGCTGGTGATGAGACGCTATATGACTATCTTAAGAGGTACAAGAGGCTTTGCTCTAGCTGCCTGTTCCACGGATACGCCAAGTAGGATCTTGTTCTCTACTTGCATAATGGTCTGCTAGATCAGGAAAGAAGGATGGTTGACGCTGTATGCGGTGGGAGTATTCTGAATCTGACACCGGACGCAACCATGGAGAGATTTCAGGAGATGAGTGAGAGTACCAGGAGCTTTGGAAAGACATATCAGAGAAAGGCAGTCCTGCAGGACCGAGCCCAGTGTTGAATGAGTTAGCTGAGTTGAAGGAGATGGTGAAGAGAATGGCGAACCAAAACACTCCTCAACAAGTCAAGGCATGTGGGATTTGTTGTGATCAATTCCACCCTACCGATACTTGTCCTCAGCTGCAAGAGGAAGGTACTGCTGAAGTGAATGCTGTAGGAGGTTACGGACCCCCTAGACCGTAATTTGGTGGACAGCCCAACTATAATCCGAGAGGGCGAGACCATCCGGGTTTCAGGTGGAGCGACCCCCAAGGTGGTCAACAACCAGCACAACAACAATACCAGCAGAGAGTCCCATACCAACAGAGGCCTCAAGGCCAAATCTCTGGTGCTACTACTGAAGAGATGCTAAAGACTCTGACTCAGCATTTCGCCACTCATGTTCAGGCTACTGAGTCAAGCATAAAGAATATGGAGAGGCAGATTGGCCAACAGGCTGATGTTGTAACCAAGATTGACCAGAGGACATCTAACTCCCTACCCTCTTAGACTACAGTGAATCCAAGGGAGAATATGAGTGCCATCACCCTCAGAAGTGGAAAGAAGTTGGTCGTTCCTCCTATTGCTGAAGAGGAGAGCGAGTCTGAGAAGAAGAATATCGGTGACCGCCCCGCGGTGGACTCCACCGCGACCCGGCCCTCAAAATCCTTGCTCTGCAGAAGAGATCTGTGTTGATGATTATGTTCGTCAGTTTTTTTTCCCTCTTGGTTCCGAGAAGCCAACAGCACCTTTTCCCGAGGCGCTAAAGGCTAGAAGGGTCGCCGACGACAGTGATCTTTTCGAGACGTTCCGAAACTGTGAGGTAAATATTCCTCTTCTCAGGCTTATTAAGGCTATCCCTCGATACGCCAAGTTTTTGAAGGAGTTGTGCACCGTCAAGAGGACACAAAAGCTGAAGGTCCAGAAGAAGGTTCCGGTTGACGCTGTATGCGTAATGGTCTGCTAGATCAGGAAAGAAGGATGGTTGACGCTGTATGCGGTGGGAGTATTCTGAATCTGACACCGGACGCAACCATGGAGAGATTTCAGGAGATGAGTGAGAGTACCAGGAGCTTTGGATAGACATATCAGAGAAAGGCAGTCCTGCAGGACCGAGCCTAGTGTTGAATGAGTTAGCTGAGTTGAAGGAGATGGTGAAGAGAATGGCGAACCAAAACACTCCTCAACAAGTCAAGGCATGTGGGATTTGTTGTGATCAATTCCACCCTACCGATACTTGTCCTCAGCTGCAAGAGGAAGGTACTGCTGAAGTGAATGCTGTAGGATGTTACGGACCCCCTAGACCGCAATTTGGTGGACAGCCCAACTACAATCCGAGAGGGCGAGACCATTCGGGTTTCAGGTGGAGCGACCCCCAAGGTGGTCAACAGCCAGCACAACAGCAATACCAGCAGAGAGTCCCATACAAACAGAGGCCTCAAGGCCAAACCTCTGGTGCTACTACTGAAGAGATGCTAAAGACTCTGACTCAACATTTCACCACTCATGTTCAGGCTACTGAGTCAAGCATAAAGAATATGGAGAGGCAGATTGGCCAACAGGCTGATGTTGTAACCAAGATTGACCAGAGGACATCTAACTCCCTACCCTCTCAGACTACAGTGAATCCAAGGGAGAATGTGAGTGCCATCACCCTCAGAAGTGGAAAGAAGCTGGTCGTTCCTCCTATTGCTGAAGAGGAGAGCGAGTCTGAGAAGAAGAATATCGGTGACCGCCCCGCGGTGGACTCCACCGCGACCCGGCCCTCAAAATCCTTGCTCTGTAGAAGAGATCTGTGTTGATGATTATGTTCATCCATTTTTTTTCCTCTTGGTTCCGAGAAGCCACCAACACCTTTTCCCGAGGCGCTAAAGGCTAGAAGGGTCGCCGACGACAATGATCTTTTCGAGACGTTCCGAAACTGTGAGGTAAATATTCCTCTTCTCAGGCTTATTAAGGCTATCCCTCGATACGCCAAGTTTTTGAAGGAGTTGTGCACCATCAAGAGGACACAAAAGCTGAAGGTCCAGAAGAAGGTTTCGGTTGGTGAACATGTCTCGGCGGTATTTCAAAGGCGTATGCCTGAGAAGTGCAAGGATCCAGGTATGTTCACTATTCCTATTGCTATAGGTGAGCATCGATTTGGGAAATCCTTGCTAGACTTGGGTGCCTCTATTAATGTTTTGTCTTATTCATTGATTGAGGATTTAGGAGTAGGACCCTTGCATGATACCAATATTGTGATACAACTTGCTGATGGTTCTTGTGTGCCTCCTAAGGGTATTGTGGAGGATATTCTTGTTAAGATAGGTCCTGTGATACCCCGTAATTTTGTAAGGTTATATTGGGAGTTATGGAATTTCCCGGGTACCCGTTGTGTACGTCGGATTTAATTCAGGTAGTTTGAGACATTCTGTAATGTACTCTATATCTGTAATATTTTTCTTAGTGAAATAATACAGACAGCATGCCTTGGATTTTAAATTGTCGTTCGCGTACGATAATTTTTATCCCGGTTTATCGTCAAGCTCGTTCAAAGCTGAATGGGCGGGAAAAGGGAGAAACGGCGACCGCCGTTCAGAAACGGCGACCGCCGTGGTTGGGCCCGAGAAGTCAGCGTGTCAGCTTCTAGCTGGCCGCGACAGGCCTAGCGACGGCGACCGCCGCATTTACGGCGACCGCCGCGTGCCCGCCGCAGGCAAAATCACGGCGACCGCCGTGATTGTCCAGTGGGCATTGCCCGTCGGTCGCCGGCGTCGTTCGAGGCACACCGTTGCATCGGTTGCCGCGTCTTAGGGTTTGCTGGGTACTCCTTGGGGTTTGCCTATATATAGAGGAGCTTGGGCATGGGTTTTGGGTCATCTACAACCCCGAATCGCTGCCAAAATTCTCCCTCAAAGTGAGTTGAGTTTCGTCGGTTTTCTTGTGCTCGCCGGAGGTGTTGTGGTGTGTTTCCAGAGTGCCTTTGTGAAGCTTTTGGTTAGCCTTGGAGGTTAGAAGCCAAAGCAAGTCGAAGGAGGCCAAACCGCTCGTGTTTTGGGGTGAGATTTCTCTCGTTCTGCGTCGTCTGAGTTCGTCACGGCGACCGCCGTGTTCTTCGCGGCGACCGCCGTGATGAATGCGGCGACCGCCGCCAAGAACGGCGACCGCCGCCAGTGCCCAGAACGCCTTCGTGGCTTTGGCTTGGTCGGTTGTCGTCGTGGCGTCTTTCCTTTCGTGTTCTTTCGCCGTGTTTAGATTCGTACTGTTTATGTCGGATCTAACTTAGGGTTCCTTTTATGGGTCGACTCAAAGGTTGTTGTGCTATCGGAACTATACCGTGTCGAGCCCGGAATCCAGTTGACGTCTTTAGACTATTCTGCGGAGTAAGGCAAGTGGCGGTTTGCTCTTGCTCTTTCATTCCATATTTACATTAATTATCAGTAGTTTATCTGAGTAATTAATTTGGAATGAATATTCTGTTTGTCTGGAAACGGTTTTGATAAACTGTTTTGAAAATCATATAATAGGTTGTATATCTGTTAGAACAACGCTATTATCTGTGATTGCCTTTCGGGCCTTTATATGGATTTATCCTGTAAATGTTGTGGTGCTGTAACTGTTTAGTTAGCACTGTTAATTAGGAACGTTACTCGGACTCTGTCCAGTCGTTTCTTTATAATCTGGTATCGGGGTGGCTCGTCCCCATCTGGTACTATTCTATGATCATGATCGGTCTCTTACACATGTGTGTAGAGACAGGACACTTAGCTGGTGTCACAAACCTTTCGGTATACGTCACTCTCGACGAAACGTATACTAAGATATGTCGTCCCACTGGTGGGGTACACATGTAAAAGTCTATAATGTGATGTGTGTTTTTGAAACATAATCAGATAAGTGCTACCTTGACGCACATAATTAACGAATGCTCAGCGAGTAGGGCAGCTAGGTAATAGTGCCGCTAGGAAGACTCGTGTTGACTTGAATGTAGTACGTCTTCTTTCCGATCTGGATTCGCTGAAAGGCGGTGAGGTTGGTCGTTGACTGAAGCATCTCAGTCAGTTTTAAATCATTGTTGTATGATTCTGTAAACTCTCCAGATTTGTCATACTTCCTTAATGACTCAATCTCTTGGAGTCTCTTTTCGAGTTGATTTTTGTGAACATTCAGTCTTCCAGAATCTTCTCCTGTGCATACCTCTTGTTTATTCCAGTAGGAATATGATGGTTGACTACCGTTATCGGTTATTATCCGAGAAACGATGAGTCTAACCTAATATGACTGCTTCGAACCAGTCTGCTTTATACCCTTGCTAGTCTATTTATTTAGACTAACCAACCAATATTTTCCCTTGCATGGTTGGCTGGTGTCATCCGTTCGATACGGCACATCAGTTAAGAAGTAGCTCAGAAGATTAGAAGGACTATGGAGTCGGCGGTGGTTTTTGAATGTTTTTAATTATTTCTTTAATCAGGTTATGATCCTTTGGACAATAACTCCGATTGTAATGTACTTTCTTAGTCTTCCGCTGTGTTTGGTTTAAATTATGTTTTGACCTATTCGGGATTGGGTTGTAATCCCGTAACTCTTGTTTCCTTGACAATGTTATGTTTTGGAATTTAATGCTTGATCATTATGTATCAATCGCATTTCATAAATTGTATTTTTATGGTAAAGCCTTGGGTGATCTCGGTAAAGAACACTGGGGTCACTGGCGGTAATACCTTTCCAAAAGGGTTAAGTTTTGGGGGTGTTACAGTTGTGGTATTAGAGCAACAGGTTTTAAAACGGGTTTGGAATTTTTATAAACCATTATCCGTTTTCAAAAATGCTTTAAAATGGGCTCTGAATTTTCATTCTGAAAAGAATTTAAAAACACCGTTCATAGTCGTGTCTTCTTTATAGTCTGATATAGTAAGCTTGCTTCTATGTCTAGAAAGACTAATTCCTTCCTTCTTGTTCGATAGGATGGGTGTCTGCTTTTCTATTGGTAGGGGGTCGGAAGACGCCAAGTCGGATCAGCCGAGGCTAGATTTTCCGTTACCTCAGCGATGTTTCGAGGTTAGAGGCCCGAGTAGCCTGCCCGAAGACATCAAGCACGTTCTCCCCGAGTCGGTTGTCCTTGTAGCTAGGGATGCTATGGTCCCTGAGGCTGTACCTGTGCCGCCACCAAGGGTGGAGGAAGTACAGGAATGGGAGCAGAAAGATGAGTTATCAAGGTATGAACAAGGGGTTTACCAAGACGACTTTCTGCTGGGACCAATTCCCGAGGAGATCGAGTACGAAGAGGAGGAAGAGGAGATGCTTGAGCAAGATCCTGTCGAGGACGAGGATATGATCGAGGATGATTCCGAGGATGAGGATCCCATCGAGGATGATCCCGATGATGAGGATCCCATCGAGGATGATCCCGATGATGAGGATCCCATCGAGGATGATCCCGAGGATGAGGATCCCATAGAGGATGATCTAGAAGAGGATCCAGAGTTGGACCTTGGAGGGCAGAATCAGGATCCCGGTGCAGAATTGCCACCAGTGCCAGAGTACGCACCCATGTCAGAAGCTGATTGGGAGGCACTGTATACCGAGTACGGTATTAGGAGAAGTGATAGGGAATCTCAGCCTATCCCTACTCTAAGAAGATGGAGGTCGGAATCCGAGCTGCAAGAGATCCTCCGCCAGAGCGAGGTAATCTCTGCAGAACAGCAGAGTCAGTGGGATGAGTTGACCGCCAGTACTCAGAGGAGGGCTGGAATAGGAGGACCAGTCATGGACGACCCATACTTTACCATGACTGAGCTAGGACTATGTGCTTCAGGGTCAAGCAGGGTGCGAAACCCATCGCCAGAGCTCGATGGTGAGCCTAGCCCGAAGAGACCATGTACGAGTAGCCAGTCGTATGGGAGACATTTTGGAACGCCTTGAGGAGGAGTGGCGTTGCCTAGCGCAGTAGTTTCGTTTCTTAGTATTTCCAGTTTGTACTATGTGTAATAGTTCAGTATTGCGGCAAGTACTCTGGAAAACACTTTTATCTTCGAGCAAGTTGTCCTAGTGCTCGGATGATAAACTTATGTGTAACTTGTGTAAAAGTTCGAAGGTTCATCTATAAAATGCCAAGTTGATCTATTCTGAGTGATTTATTTACGTTGATATATTGCATAAGTATGTTGCATAATATTAATGTATTGAATGCTTGGAATTGGATCGGTAAACAGATGGTGAACCCAAGAAGCACGAGAAATTAGACTCGAGCCGGTGCTGGGACTAGTCAAAACCCCAGACCAGCAGGAAGAGGTGTTCAGGATGAACACGAGTCTGAGTCTCGCATCCAGCAGAGGCATGAAGGTCAGGATCAGACCCAAGCGCCGACGCTGTTTGATGCCGCAGCTGTTGAGGCGATCCATGGGATCGTGATGCAGGCTATTGCAGATGTCTTGAGACCAAGTGCGCCTCAAGCACAAGAAGTGCCTACTCACGCAGCGGTTCCTGATGTTGTGGAACCCAGAAACCCCGTGATACAGGAGACTGCCGTCAGGGCAAGGGACAGCTATGGTCGCGCTCTTAAGACCATTACTTCCATGAGACCCGACTGCTATAACGGGAAAGGGGAGCCAGTGGCAGTGACTCATTGGTTCTCCCATATGGAGAGGCTGTTCAGGAACGTGGAGTGTACGGAGGCCGAGAAGGTCCATATCGCTTCTCTTCAGCTGAAGGAGGAGGCTAGCGAGTGGTGGGAGAGCACTGGTTTGGCTGAGAGCCCAGTGTTGACTTGGTCGATGTTCAAGACCAAGATGGTTGATCGCTTTTTCTCTCGTGCTATGAGAGAGGAGAAGCATAAAGAGTTCTTGTACCCTCAGACTGATGGTCTGAGAGTGACCGAGTTGGCATCTAAGTTCAACCATCTTCTACAGTACGCCACTGCCGAGATCACCAGCGAGGCTCAAAAGATCTGGTACTTCCACGAGTGGATGAACCCGGATATCAAGCCATTAATGGTGCACCACACATGCTCTATCTTGGAGCAGTATGTGGATTGTGCCTATAAGCTGGAGGTAACTCTCGAGGAGTCGACCAAGAGGCGCAACCGACAGAAGTCGATACAGAATCAGAACCAGGGAGGTGGTTTTAAGCGCCCTGCGCCACCGTCTAACTTCGCCAAGTCCGGCCGAGCTAAGACGGAGATGACGCAAGGGGGATCGACTCAGCAGTCAGGGCAGACCAGGAGTACAGTTCAGTGTTATAACTGCGGTACTGCTGGGCACAAGAGCATTGAGTGTCGGAAGGAGAAGAGGCCATGCTTTGGGTGTGGACGTGATGGTCATCTACAAAAATTCTGCAAGCAGGGGAAGCAGAAGGGAGTAGAGTCGCAGCAAGGGTCAGTTCATCAGAGCAACCGACCTAGGTTTAAGCCTGCTGAGACTCCTAGCCCTTCAGTGCAGACGACTGCTCAGAACAGGGGAAAGGCCCCAGCTGTTTCTGGAAGTCAGGGCCAACGCTTGTACGAGATGCGTGAGGCAGATGGACCCAACGCTCTGATTGCTCAAGGTACTCTATAGCTTCACTCTACTTCAGTGTGCATTCTGTTTGATTCTGGTGCTACGCATTCCTTTATTTCTGATAGCTGTGTTAGCAAGTTAGACTTAGTGTGCAATGATTCGTGCGACCCTTTCGTCGTTAATCTTCCTAATGGAGAACGTTTGGTGGGAACCAAGCATTTGTCCGACTTTCCGATTACCATTCAGGGTAAGGAATTCGAGGCAGATTTAATCTGCATAGCCATGGCTCCATACGACATTATTCTCGGTATGGATTGGCTGACGCGTCACAAGGCGGTGATCGACTTCAGTTCAAGAACGGTGATGGTGGCATCTGGGGGCCAATTCGTGTGCAAGTTCAAAGGTCAAAATGACGCTGATAACGGCAAGCTGATCAATGCGATGGCTGCGTTTAAGCTACTACGACAAGGATGTGTCGGGTACCTTTGCTACTTGGATTCGCCCAAGAAGGATGGACCTGAGGTTCTTGATATTCCTATAGTTAGGGAATTTTCGGATGTCTTTCCGGAAGAAATTCCAAGATTACCCCCGAAACGTGACGTAGAGTTTTCAATTGATCTCGAGCCTGGTACGGCACCGATTTCCAAATCACCGTATCGGATGGCTCCGGCTGAGATGCAAGAATTGAAGAATCAACTTGAAGATCTTCTTGATAAAGGTTATGTCAGGCCGAGTGCATCGCCGTGGGGTGCTCCGGTATTATTCGTCAAAAAGAAGGACGGATCATTCCGACTTTGTATCGACTATCGAGAGTTGAACAAGGTGACGATAAAGAACAAGTATCCTTTGCCTAGGATTGATGACTTGTTCAACCAGTTGCAGGGAGCAAAGGTTTTCTCCAAGATCGACTTAAGATCTGGATATCATCAACTCAGGATTCGGGAGCAGGACATTCCTAGAACTGTGTTTAGGACCAGATATGGTCATTACGAGTTCATAGTGATGCCTTTTGGGCTTACAAATGCTCCAGCTGTCTTTATGGATTTGATGAACCGATGTTTTCACCAGTACTTGGATAAGTTCGTGGTGGTTTTCATCGACGACATCTTGATCTATTCTCCGAATGAAGAAGTCCACGAGGAACATCTGCGGATTGCCTTGTCAATCCTTAGACAACATTAGTTTTATGCTAAATTGTCCAAGTGTGAATTCTGGATAAAGGAAGTGGCTTTCTTAGGCCACGTGATCAATAAAAATGGGGTTATGGTTGATCCCCAAAAGATTGAAGCGGTGGCTAAATGGACACAGCCCCAGAATGTGAAAGAGGTACGCAGTTTTCTTGGACTTGCCGGGTATTATAGAAGGTTCGTAGAAGGATTTTCAAAGATCGCTCTACCGATGACCAATCTACTCCGCAAGGTCCACAAGAAGTTTGTCTGGAATGACAAGTGCGAGGCCAGTTTCCAGGAGTTGAAGCGACGACTGACCTCGGCACCTGTGTTAGCACTTCCCGAAGGGAACGACGATTATGTGATCTATAGTGATGCTTCCAAGTATGGCCTTGGTTGTGTTTTGATGCAAAGGGGCAGAGTCATTGCTTACGCATCTAGACAACTCAAGACTTACGAAGAAAACTATCCGACCCATGATCTTGAGTTAGTAGTGGTTGTCTTTGCGCTGAAGATTTGGAGGCATTACATCTACGGTATAAGATGCCAAGTCTTCACCGACCACAAAAGTCTCAAGTATATATTTACTCAGAAGGAGTTAAATATGAGACAACGCTGCTGGCTAGAGTTGCTCAAGGACTACGACATGGAGTTGTTGTATCATCCGGGCAAGGCTAATGTAGTAGCTGATGCACTAAGCCGGAAGACAACGCATGAGACTGTAGTTGCTCTACTTACTGCTCAAACCAAGCTAAACCAAGAGTCATGCGACATTGAAGTCTTATATGACTAGCGTAGAGGGTACCTGAGTATGATGGAAATTCAGGCTATACTGTTGGATCAGATCAAAGAAAAGCAAGTCGATGACATCATCTTGGTGAAGTTAAGCAGTGAAGTGATGGATGGGAAGGCTCACAGCTTTGTGGTTCAGGATGATGGATCACTTTGGTTTCAGGATCGGATCTGTGTGCCTGACACAGAGGGTCTTCGTCAGTTAGTGATGAGATAAGCTCATTCATCTGCTTATTCTGTGCATCCTGGCTCTAGCAAGATGTACAAGGATCTCAGGAAGAAGTTTTGGTGGCCAAACATGAAGTGGGACGTAGCAGACTTTGTGGCAAGGTGCTTAACTTGCCAGAAGGTCAAGATCGAACACCGCAGGCCGGGTGGTGAGATGCTACCTCTCCCCGTGCCAGAATGGAAATGGGAGGATATTTCCATGGACTTCGTCACTGGGCTACCCAAGACTCGAAGTCAGAGAGATGCTATCTGGGTAATTGTGGATAGGCTTACGAAGAGTGCTCATTTCATAGCCATCAAGACCACATGGGAAACCCAGAAGTTAGCCGAAGTTTACCAGAAGGAGATTATCCGCTTACATGGCATTCCTAAGACCATTGTATCGGACCGAGATGGCCGTTTCATGTCAAGATTCTGGAAGGAACTTCATAAGGCTATGGGAACCGAGTTGAGGTTTAGCACCGCGTTTCATCCCCAGACAGATGGCCAGTCTGAAAGGACCATCCAGACTCTGGAGGATATGCTTAGAGCTTGTGTGCTCGATCGTCCGACTAGCTGGGAGGACAGCTTGAGTCTAATTGAGTTCACGTACAACAATAGCTGGCATGCTACAATCAAGATGGCTCCGTTTGAAGCTTTGTATGGTCGTAGATGCAGATCTCCGATTTGTTGGGATGAAAATACCGACAAAATTCTGCTTGGACCTGAGTTGGTCGAAAGGACGGCTTTAGACATTGCTTTGATCAGACAAAGAATGTTGACCGCTCAGAGTCGACAGAAGTCCTACGCAGATCGAAAGCGCATGACTGTCGAGTTCGAGGTCGGTGACACAGTTTTTGTCAAGGTATCGCCTTCCAAAGGAGTTTTCAGATTTGGTAAGCATGGGAAGCTTAACCCTCGCTACGTGGGACCATTCGAGATTCTGGATAGAGTGGGATCTCTAGCGTACCGCTTGGCGTTGATTTGGTGGTTTTGAGTGCTTAAATGAAGACATATTGAAGATGGAAGCGAAGCCAGGGAGAAGACCACAAGAGAAGCTGAAGATCGATACATATAGATTTCCGCGGACGCGGAAGGCCATGCCGCGATCGCGGATTTCACAAGAGGCAGCGAGACTCCAGGAACTTTTCCGCGGTCGCGGATTTATTTCCGCAGTCGTGGCTACTGTTCACAGACGCGGATCCGGGATTTCGTTTCATCCGAGCTTTGTTTTACTTTATTTTCTTTTATTTTATTTTTGTTTATTTCCTTTTAGGATATTATTTCCTATCTTATGGAAACTAGGTTTTGCTAGGTTTATATCTTTCTTTTCATTAGCAGCCTTTTCATTATTCAGAATTGAACATACACATTATCGTTCAGTTTTTTCCCTTAGAGTTTTTATGCTTTGAAAACTATGAAGAACTAAGCAACTTTTGCTTAGTCCGACGATTGAAGCCTTCGTTTGTATTTGGTTGTGAGATTATAACTCTATTTCTTTCCCTTTGATTATATTAATTCTCTCTATGCTTCATTCCATTGAGTTTTATTGATTTCTCTAGCATGATCATCTAATTTTATTGGTATTATTCATATTGCAGGATTAGGGTTTTGAATTCTATTAGTTGATCTAGTTCATCAATTGTTGTGATTGGTTGTATTAATATTAGTTTCCCTAGCCTGACAAACTAGTTGAAATTGATATTATCTATAGTGCTAGTTCCCTTAATCTGGTCAACTTGTTGAGATTAATATTGTTCATCCTTAATTCAGTGTAGCAAACATGATATTCTAGGACAGGTTGGACTAGTTTACTGTAAAGAGAATTGATTACATGTCGAGTACTGACGGGTTGTTAAGTATTGCATGTATCCTGGTTAATTCATATGCTTAATGCTGCTATTGAATTGAATCTTGATAGTTTCTTGGTTATTTGATAGTTAGGGTTACCAGGACTGGTTGGACTGATAACTATTTCATAATAGGGACAAGAATATTCATAGGAAGGAAGTTGAGATAATTTAGGATCAACCAATCAAACTGAATGGTGGATATTTGTCTGGCTAAGTTACTTCTCACCCATAGATTACACCTTTTGCTTTAATTTACTTTGTTACATTGATTACAAACCAAAACTCCCCTTTAGTTACCATTGGCATACAACCTTTTGTACTTAGAAAGATTGCTTTCCTCCCTGTGGGATTCGACCCTTGCTTGCCTACTATACTTAGTTAGGTTTTGAGGATTACTTTGATAGGCACTACAACTCTAGCCTCGTCAAAATTGGCGCCGTTGTCGGGGAGGCAAGTTTCAATTTGTCTTTGTGTGTGTTTGTGTGCCAACTTTTGTGTGGACCTATCTTATGGTCCACACCTGTGCTACTAACTCTCCACTTTTAGATTTTGATTCAGAGATCGAGCGAACACTTTCCAGAAACCGTCTAGCAGCCCATGCGCAACTCGAGATGGCTGAGGAAGCACCGACTTTGAGACAGTTGACTGCACCAAATCTAGAGCAGCAACCGCTTGCTGTGCAGTTTCCAGAGTTGGCGGATGGCGTGAATTTTGAGCTCAAATCTGGGTTGATTCACTTACTACCCCACTTCCATGGGATAAGTGGAGAAGACCCCAATAAACATATGTCTGAATTCCACGCGGTATGCAGCAGTATGAAGCCAAGGAACATTACTGAGGACCAGATCAAGCTAAGGGCCTTTCCTTTCTCTCCGAAGGATTCGGCCAATGATTGGTTCTACTATTTGGCACCAGGAAGCATAGATACATGGGCTAAGATGAAGAAAGCTTTCAAGGATAAGTACTTCCCTGCAACGAAGCTCAATAGCCTGAAGAGGAACATTAGCAATATTGAACAACATGCTACTGAGACGTTGTACAAGTACTATGAGAGGTTCAAGAGGTTGATCTCAAGCTGTCCATACCATGGTTATTCTGACCAAGACCTCGTGCTATATTTGTATGGTGGACTTCTTGATGATGAGCGCCAGATGGTGAACGCAGCTTGTGGCGGTAACATTCTGAACAAGATGCCAACTGCAGCATTTGAGATATTCTTTAAGCTATCTGAGGGCTCAAGACAGTTTAGCAAGAGAGCGAGCATTCAGGCAGTCAAGGCCACAAATTCTCAGTCATCATCCTCAATACTTTCTGAGATGGCTGAGATGAAGGAGATGATGAGGAGATTTATGATGAAGGGCAACCTGCAACAAGTCAAATCCTGCGGACTATGCTATGACACGATGTACCCTACAGATGCATGTCCCATGCTGCAGGAACCCACTGTTGAAGTGAATGATATTGGAGGTTTTGGTCCTCCTAAACCGAGATATGACCCGTACTCCAACACTTACAATCCAGGGTGGAGAGACCACCCTAATTTGAGGTACGGGAACCAGCAGAATCCTCCTCAGGGTCATGATAATCAAGAGTTCCACCAGAGGCCACCACAGTTCTTACAACAACAACAATTTCAGCGGCCTGGAGGTCAACAACAACAATAATTCAGAGCTCCATATGACCCTAGACCTCAAGGCCAAAGCGCAAGTTCATCTATGTCCAGTGATGACATGATTAAGTCTCTCGCTCAGAGTGTATCAACGTTGGCCACCACTATGGTCCAACAAAATCAAGAGATAAAGTCTAGTATTCAGAACTTGGAGAAGCAAGTGGGGCAAATTTCTCTCGCAGTGAGCAAACTGGAAGCCAGAGATTCGGGGAAACTACCATCTCAAACTGTAGCAAACCCGAGGGAGAATGTATGTGCGATGACGCTGAGGAGTGGAACCCAAATGAAGGACATTCGAGGGCAACAGAATGATTTCCGCGACCGCGGGAACCATATCCGCGACTGCGGAATTGTCCCTGAAGGCGGTAATATTTCTGAACTTTTTCCGCGACCGCGGAAAAGTTCCTAGAGAAGGTGAAATGTATGAAGAAAATCCACGACCGTGGATTGACATCCGTGACCGCGGAAAAGTCGCTGGCGTCCCAGATTTCTCGGATGTTGATCCGTGACCGCGGGTCCCAAACCGCGATCGCGGCTTCCCTGATGACGTCGAAGACAATTATGTTCGCCCAAATTTCCCTCCGCTCAGTTTGCTGAAACCACCCGCACCCTTTCCCGAGGCACTGAAGGATACGAGAAGGCTGGAGAACGACAAGGAACTCTTCGAGACCTTTAGCAATTGCGAGGTAAATATTCCTTTAATCAAGTTGGTTAAAAGCATTCCTCGTTATGCAAAATTTTTGAAGGAGCTGTGCAAGATCAAGAGAAAGAAAGCAGTGAAAGAGAAGAAGAAGGTCCTGGTAAGTGAAAATGTCTCCGTTATGCTGCAAAAGCGTTGCCTAAGAAGTGCAGTGACCCATGCATGTTCAGTATTCCCTACAAGATAGGTGACACCACGTTTGATAAAGCCATGCTGGATTTGGGTGCATCTATAAATGTATTGCCTCTCTCACTGTACGAATCGTTGGAGCTTGGGCCATTACAGAAGATAGGGACGGTGATTCAATTGGCGGACATGTCCTTTGTGTATTCCAAAGGAGTCGTGCAGGATGTTCTGGTAGAGATCAATAAGCTGATTTTCCCTGCGGATTTCTTTGTGATGGATACGGGGCAAGACAAACATCCAGCCCCAGTGATGCTGGGTAGGCCGTTTATGAAAACGGCGAATACAAAAATTGATGTGAGTAGTGGTTCGCTCACCATGGAGTTTGATGGGGTGAGGGTTGAGCACAAAATTGACGATGCAAAGAGACACCCTCCTGATTGTGACCCAAAGTGCTCGGTTGATGTGAGCAACCCAAGCTGAATTGAAGGGTATTATGTCGAGCCGCGACAATAACCAAGGCGCTTCTCGTGAGGCAACCCGAGGTATGTATTTCTTTTCATGTCTTGTCATTTCAAGTTTTTATTTGTGTTGTTTTCGGTTTAGACTAAAATGCAGGAAGGAGACCCGAAGCCAAAATTCGAAGACGGTGTTTCACTCGCACCAGACACAAAACCGCGACCGCAAAAAAAATTTCCGCGACCGCGGTTTCGCCACTGTAAGTCCCCTTGCCTGGAAAAAAAATCGGCGATTTTCCGCGATCGCGGCCCAGCTGTCCGAGCTTTTCTACGCGAGATGGTGCGCATCATGCTGCCAAGGAGGAGACATTAGACCCATATTTGTATTTGGCACCGATAATGGCCCGACATTCGATAGCTGACGAGGAGGAACACCAGAGTCCACAACACGATTACATTCGGGCTCCAATTCTGTGTTCGTTGAAGGCTCGTGCAACCCCGTTTTCTTTGATGTACCACTACACCTTACAGTGGATTTATTTGGTTGCACGTGGAGTTACTTGAGGAGGACCGCGCAACACCAACGACTTGTGTTTTCAATGATTTACCGCCAGCCCCGACATCCACATCCAAGCCATCTCGGCGACGGTGTGAGTACTTTTCTGCCCTTCCCTGTGCTTCATCTTTTTGTATTTCATTACATTGAGGACAATGCATTATTTAAGCATGGGGGAGTCATCTATACTTGCTGGTCGTCTGAGAAAGAAAATAAAAAATTGAAAAAAGTCAAAAATATGAAAAAAGACAAAAGAAGAAAATCCTGGGCTAAGTCGAAAATCCGAGAGGGCGGCTTAGGCAATAAGCATGTGGCTTGGACCAACATTAGGCTAGGGTAATAAGAGGTCAATAGTGATGTGAGTTTTGTGAGCCCATCTATTGAAAAATGAAATGAGTGGCTTGGTGAAAACCCGAGAGGGCGCCGTGGCAAAATGAGTGAAAAGAAGAAGAGTGATTATTAGGATTCCTCATTTTTCCTGGCGTGGTGACATAAGAAGAGGTGATATAAGGAAGATTCGGGTAGGTCACTCTGGGAGGTATAAGAAGATAGATGGAGGCTAGGATTAGATGGTTACTTTCACTCTATGGTGTTCGGGTTAAGCTTGGGTGAAGTACTCTGCTTTCCTTTAAGCTTGTGTGTTGTGTTGATTGTTGGTGTCTTGGAGATTCATGATTAGGTGCAGTTCTTAGTGGAGATTGTTTTGCTGTGCTTCCTGAGACCTTGGGTATTTAATTAGAAGAGTAGGTTTCTATTAGCTTACTTGAGGACGAGCAAGGTTTAAGCATGGGGGAATTTGATCAGCTCTACTTTGTAGTGCGTAACTAGGAGTTACTACCGGAGTTTTAGGTACCGTTTGGATGGGTTTAGAGCACAATTATGGAGAGTGGAGTTTTGGAGAAGAAGTGTTGATTTGGTGGTTTTGAGTGCTTAAATGAAGATATATTGAAGATGGAAGCGAAGCCAGGGAGAAGACCACAAGAGAAGTTGAAGATCGATACAGAAAGATTTCCGTGGGCGCGAAAGGCCATGCCACGATCGCGGATTTCACCAGAGGCAGCGAGACTCCAGGAACTTTTTCGCGGTCACAGATTTATTTTCGCGGTCGCGGCTACTGTTCACAGACGCGGATCCGGGATTTTGTTTCATCCGAGCTTTGTTTTACTTTATTTTCTTTTCTTTTATTTTCGTTTATTTCCTTTTAGGATATTATTTCCTATCTTATGGAAACTAGGTTTTGCTAGGTTTATATATTTATTTTCATTAGTAGCCTTTTCATTATTCAGAATTCAACATACACATTATCGTTCAGTTTTTCCCTTAGAGTTTTTATGCTTTGAAGACTATGAAGAACTAAGCAACTTTTGCTTAGTCCGACGATTGAAGCCTTCATTTGTATTTGGTTATGAGATTATAACTCTATTTCTTTCCCTTTGATTATATTAATTCTCTCTATGCTTCATTCCATTGAGTTTTATTGATTTCTCTAGCATGATCATCTAATTTTATTGGTATTGTTCATACTGCAGGATTAGGGTTTTGAATTCTATTAGTCGATCTAGTTCATCAATTGTTGTGATTGGTATTATTAATATTAGTTTCCCTAGCCTGACAAACTAGTTGAAATTGATATTATCTATAGTGCTAGTTCCCTTAATCTGGTCAACTTGTTGAGATTAATATTGTTCATCCTTAATTCAGTGTAGCAAACGTGATATTCTAGGACTGGTTGGACTAGTTTATTGTGAAGAGAATTGATTACATGTCGAGTACTGACGGGTTGTTAAGTATTGCATGTATCCTGGTTAATTCATATGCTTACTACTGCTATTGAATTGAATCTTGATAGTTTCTTGGTTATTTGATAGTTAGGGTTACCAGGACTGGTTGAACTGATAACTATTTCAGAATAGGGACATGAATATTCATAGGAAGGAATTTGAGATAATCTAGGATCAACCAATCAAACTGAATGGTGGATATTTGTCTGGCTAAGTTACTTCTCACCCATAGATTACACCTTTTGCTTTAATTTACTTTGTTACATTGATTACAAACCAAAACCCCGCTTTAGTTACCATTGGCATACAATCTTTTGCACTTAGAAAGATTGCTTTCCTCCCTATGGGATTCGACCCTTGCTTGCCTACTATACTTAGTTAGGTTTTTGAGGATTACTTTGATAGGCACTACGACTTTAGCCTCATCAGTGTTGTCACAAATGTTGGTACAATCTCGGACGTAGACGACATCATGGATGTTGATGCGATGGTTGCAAAGGTCATAACTCCTTGATTGATCATGGACGTGGTCACATCATCCTCCCTCCCTCTAAAGGGATTCAACCCCAAATCCAAGTCACCTACCATGAGAAAGCACATATAGTTAGACCCTTCAAACTACCAACATAGTCAGGAGTTGTGTGATTCAATATAACTTCTCCTAGACGCCTAGCATGCACAAACACAATACTGAAGGGACTCCTCTTCTTACGTCTAAGGAAATGCTTAATAATGAGATAATCTAGACATGTAGCATACGTAGACAAAAAATAAAACTTGATGAACTATATACAATCCCTTTGTCGTGAACTATGCCATTGAACTATAATGCAAACAAGAGAACAAAGTCCTAAGTGTAAAATAGCTACTCATCACATAAAAACTTATAATCCTAGATGCATGTTCATCACATAGCTATAGCATAAAAGAGTAAGGAGAAAAGGATTCTCCCCTAAAGGGTGATCTCCTCCTGCTCTTTTTGAAGAAGTGTGGTGGTACTAGATGCTCCATGAATGTGTGATTCTCTTTTGAAGTGGAACTGCACTTGATCTTCTTAACGACAAATTTAATAACTTTGATTTTCAAATCGTTGAATGGCAGGCATATAGGAACTCCTAGAGTTGCATCCAACCAAGAAGTTGCTATAGAATTTAGAAAGCAAGGATGGCTAGTTTGTTAAAGTTCTTTCTCCTTACCTTCTAAGGCTTTTCATAACTACTCGGCGAAACCTTTTTTTCTATTTCTCAATCTCCCTTTTCTCCACTAAGGGTAACATTGGTGATGGCAAAATTTGAACATGTCTAGAGGTGTTGCACCCAACCATCTATGAATCCTTAATTGCCTCTATGTTGTGACCGTTATGCTCAATGCACATTGTGCGAGAGACATAGTGGACATCACTCCTTTTGTCATCATGGACGCTCCTTCTTGACGATCTTGTGTGTTTCCTTGAGGCACGCAACGCCTCAAACCACTCTTTCATTCTCTCCATTAGGGCATCTTGTTTACGCTCATAAGATTGGAACGTTGATTCCATAAGTGCCTTAATACTAACCATATTCAATCATGGACTCTTTATGTCATCAGCTACGTTCTTGCCCTTAAAACCCTGTGTAGACATGGCAACATACAAGACCGTGCAAGCTTTTACAAGCTTTCAGCAATTAGCAAGCAAGTCACCATGAAACAAAAATTACAAGGTATAAAATCAAGCCCAACAAAGTAAGCAGTACTATAAGTGTCGAGCAACCATAATATATAACCAAACAATGCTGAATGTAAGAAAATTGAAGCATGGCTCGACTTAGACTTTCTTGTGATGGTAAGGTGAGTTTGGTGTGGCTCAAAGCTTCCAATTCCACACTTAGATCACAAATTCAAGTTTAGACAAGATAGAAGAAATGAAGAGAAAATTAGTTGCAACTTGCAAGGTACTTGATTTTGGGAAGAGAAAGAAAATTGCAAGATATTGGACCTTGTGAAGAGAAAGGAAGTTGCAAGGTACTGGACCTTTTACTTCTTTTTTAGAGGGATGCTCGGCTAGTTCTTCCTTTTGATCGAATCTATATTCCTCTTTTTCAAAGGAACACTCAACTTCTTTTTTTCGTTTTCGTCGAGTCCAAATTTTCCTGTTTTGATTTTTTTAAAGGGACGCTTAGCTTCTCTTTCTTTTGTTTTTGCCAAGTCCGACTTTTCCCCCCTTTTTTATATATATAAAAAATATAGCCGAATAAATGAGGTTTAATCTCAAACTTTAATTGTTGACCAAGTGTGTTAATGGAGGGAAGGATAAGGATGAATTTAGGATGGTAAGGATATTGACTTAATGGAGGAGTTTAAGGAATGGAAAGGAAACATACGCACACACTTAAGGGATGCCTAGGAGGGAAAATGTTACGTTTTTAATGGAGAATCGGAAGGGAAAAACTCACATGCTTTTGTGGAAGGTGAAGAGGACAATGGTGGATGGTTAAAGATGAGTGCTCGATGGAAGAGCAAAAATGGTGAGAGCACGACAATCTTAATTGCCACAAAACTGAGCAAAGTAAGGTAACCTAGTTGGTATTAATTCTTACCCACTAGTCTTAAGGAACTGACTTCAAAGATTTTCCTCTGATACCAAATAATGTGATTCAAAGGATCCATGATGCGTTCTTTGCATCAAAGTAGAACTTGGAAGAGAATGAACAATGTGGGATCTTCTTTGCTTGAAGGCGGGATAGAGGTGACGAAGTGGATTTTGGAGGGATAAGCACTTAACGTCTTCTTGGATAGGTGTCACTAAAAATACTTGACTGACTCAACTAAATCTTGGATAGATACCACCAAGAAACAAGCAAGGTTTGAACTCAATTGGAGGAAGGATAATTACCACCTTCTTGGATTGAGTTCGGGTTTGATGTTCTTGAATGAATAGGTTCCACCAACAAACAAATCAAGGGAAACGATGGATGAGTAAACTAAATTAAAATAAACTAAAAAAAGTTTAACACTGGTTTTTTTTAATCTTCACTTCGTTAAACAATGCCAAGAGGAAGAGCTTAAAAAGGAAGAAAGAAAATACAAGGTAGGGGACCCTTCACATGGTGCACTTGAAGTCGAAGCTTCTTAGTGTAGCTTGACATAAATGAACAAACAAACCAATAAAAATAGCACCATATAATATGTATAAAATACATATGGGTCCAAATGCCAAGTCACGCTTCATTGGGAGGATGAGCGTCCTGGATGTCCCTTTGCACGCGTAGCTAATAGGAATCAAGATGGGTATAGAGCAAATACACACCATCAACGTGACTTCCCTATGACACACAAGTGACCACAAGTCCTTTCTTGAGATCAACTTGAAGACGACAGGCTTGTGCTCGAGTAATGGAGCCATGAGGTGGATCAAGCACAATCCTAGAAAGTGGCTATGTGTGTTATTGACGTTGGCACAAGCGTCGTCATTGACGTCGGTACAATCTTGGACGTAGATGACATCATAAATGTTGATATGAAGTCCTGGACATTGAGGCGATGACTGCAAAGGAAACAACTCCTTGATTGCCCATGGACGAGGTCACATCACGTTTTACATCCTCAAGTACGAACTAAGAGTATATGACTCCAATGTGGATATAAAAAAGGACGGTAAGATGGAGGATGCACTCAAACCCGTGACTTATTTTATGTCGAGCCTATTAAAATGATATGCTCCCTTGGTGTAAAGGCTTGGCGATCTGTTATAAATCCGCTTCATGTTGTTCAAGTGAAGGGCTTCCCATAGAACAAACAATTGTAAGATTAGTTCACTTTGGCCGCTCATAATTTAAAACAATGGGTTATATCCTATACTAATGCAAGATAGTCGTAAAATATTGAATTTGAAATGTCATTGGCATGAGCTGAGGTGATTGTGGAGCGTACACAATACGATACATAGACATACTTTCCGAAAGCCCAAGCAGAGAAGCATATCTTCATTCGGTGGATGATATATTTATAAAGGTGTATCATGAACAGATTGCATGATCTATTTATGCTCATGTGGTTGAGTTAAATGTAAGGGTTGTGAATTGGTGGCAGTTTTGCAAAAAAAATTACATGTTTGTATTATTAAGAATGCATCAGATTGAAATGGCTACTATTAAAGAGATGAAATATATGTATTTGCATAACATGTTTACAGTCTCTACTACCATGGATGAGTAAAGTCTTGATATCGTTAGAAATGAATGAACCAACAACATACAATGGTAAAACATAATAAGAATTCGTAAGTTAATTATGCATTAAAGCACATTGTGGAGTAGGCGCATAGTCAAGAACTATAATGTAGTAAAGTTTATTATTTTTTGTGATTGAATACATGATTATGAAAACTATAAAAATATGTCTGAAGCCTCAGAACAATTGACAAAATAATCAAACAATGATGACGCTATGAAGTACATAGCAAACGCACAATCTCACATAAAGGGATTTTCAACACTGAACATCATTATATAACGGGTTGCACCAACAATTTTTAGTGGTTACACAATGGGCTGAAGTTCATCAACGATTCCACCCATTATAACAAATACAACCCTTTTGCCCAGTTGTGCAAGGATAGAGGCATCCACTTCTAATTGTAGTGGCCTTATGAAGCAGGGTATGATGTCTGGGATGTCTTCAAAGAACAAAGCAGTGTGAGGTTGGTAGTTGGTTATGTTACAAAGTTGGACCATCAAATACCATATGTTCTTATTGGCATTACTAACGACCCAATCCACCTTTTACCGCCTACATTAACGTAGGTCTTCACTATAGTTTTTTCATGACTAGAATCTCTCAAGTTTCCCCTTAAATAACCCGCATGTACATATTCCAGGTTGTTGCCATTTTGGTAGTTCGATGACACTTCTTGTGTGGCTAGTAATGATGTGTAAACGATATGTCTATGTTAATTGACATGCACATAGAGGCTATGTATAGTCAACACTTATGCAGTTACCCACCCCTTAACTGTTAATAACTACCTTACTATGTTTTTGTGGTGCTTAACATGCCGAACAATAATTTTCTTGTGTTGCCATATAATAGAAACAACGAAAGTATATAAATGGCATGAGACAACACATTCTACGACCAATGACACATAAGGTATGTGTTGAAAATTGAGATGATGTACCGAACTTTCGTTATTGGTTTAGAGGTTAGGTTATGCCATAACCCTATTACATTATCATTGTATACGTAGGATGAAATAGACATTTGGACCCGTTACTATATTGATCGACATTATTAGTGCCAGAATCACTAACGATTTAGATATTATTCATATGGAGGTTTTGGGTGTATGTATGTCGAAATACACACTTGGTTAATTTGGAGTATTATACATTTTATCTTACTCCATGTGAAATTCTAAAAAAACTCCATGTGACACAGACTTTGTGAAATGTGATAAATAAGGTTTATGAAATGTATAATACTCCAAATTAACCACTACTTATATTATTACATTAAAAGTTAGGTTTAGGGTTATGCAACATATAGGGTAGTGTCATGTCACACAGACTTTGTGAAATGTGATAAATAAGGTTTATGTGTTGGCGAAAGTGAAATGCATCTATTGTAGGGGACATCTGTTTGAGAAAAAATGTTTTCGCAATCCGACACATCAAAGTACTCATGGGAGCTGATAATGAGGTGAAACCAATTGGAAAGGTATAATTGATGTAAGTTCATATTATTTTTCCCATTCCCCATGTTTACACACATTTGTTGGTACATAAGTTGTTGACATTGTTATTGTTTAACATCTTCAAGTTACAGACAACAGCATAATGCCATGTCAAATGACTTATATAACGCGGATGATTGTGTGGAGGCACATGAAAGAGAAGAAGCTGGTAGAAGCCAGGGAGAACGTGATAGTGAGGATGCACTCAATTTTTCCAAGCAATTTGGCTATGGAGGATGGAAGTTTTGAAAGCATGATGAATTTATATCAATAATTTGACATAAAGATTGTGTCAATTATTAATATACTCATGGACATTTGGTTCAATTACAACCGTCTACCCTACGGTTACCAAGGTAGATCATTCAATTACTTGTCATAACTCTATTTTGGCTAGAAATTGGTCATCCTCTCTAGTTACATTTAACTCCTATGACCCTCTAGTTGCCTCCATACTCTCAACTTCTTTCTTACTTTGGTGTTCCATAACTACAAAAATGGTGAACGGGGAAGATTTTAACCAAACCACGCTGACCTATCGGACACTATGGAATTTCCTCCAATTGCCTCGAAACGAAGAGGAATAGAGTTCATGTAGTACTGTGGTTTAAATAATTCATGTGCCTATGACAGCCCATTAGTTTCAAAGCGGTGATTTAATTTTCACATTATTTTATTGTTCCTTAAGTATGGAGAAGGATGTGGAGGCCATTGAGGAGCCATTTGATCCACTCTATAGTCTCTAGGGATTTAAAAATGAGAAGGCTTTTGGACAAACAAATCAGACAGTGTGCAAGGCTCAAACAAGTTATTGAATCCAATCCTCAAACTCGTTTAACAAATTAGGGAGGCTACAATTGTGTTGGAGCATGTATAATGTTATGAAATCAGTTATTTCATTTTGTTGTTATATTCATATTTGTCGAAGCACATTTTTGCAACTCCCCTTGTTTTTTGCATACGAGAAGAGAGATTGATGTCAATCTCTCTTTACTTGAAGATGGCTACTTATGGGCAATGCTTGTGGAAAGTATTTTAAGAAGGCAGATCTAGTAGTCTGCATCACGATGTTAACGAAGCTTCTTTTATGTTTTAGTGCTTTATATGTGAAAATGTTTTGTGGAATTTACTATGGTTTATGTAATTCTACTATAGTTTAATGGGATAATACAACAATGCTGCTATATACATAGTCTTGTTGAAGTCCTTGTTGCTTCTTGAGTGATGATGGGATCAATTTCATCTCGGCTTACAACCATGGTTGGCACTACTATTGGATGCAGGGTTTGGCTTCTCGGTTCATTTTTTGGCAATATAAAAATAAGAAATAAGAATATAAACAATTTGGTCTCATGGGTTAGGAGTCGTCTCTACTCTAGAGTTTTGTTATGATAGTATACATTTACAAATGTCAATTTGAAAATTAATTACTGCCATATATGAATTAAAAAGGATTGAGATACATGCTTGTACAAATTCCAGTCTCTAAGAACCCAAATTTAACCACTGGAAATTGATGCAATCCCTTTGACGTGCTCTACATATCAACAATTTTGAAGCGGCAAATTTAAGAATGGTGTGGGGTGTGTTTAACTATCTACTTGTATAATTTGTAGAACAATATGGGGCAAATGAAATGAGCTTGAGTAATGATGTTCACCACTTTGGGTTAACGTAAGAAGAACTTCCATGGTTCATGTTACTATTTATTGATTCTCGACTAACATTCAATGCTTTATATTGATCCCACACATTATATCATGTTCATGCACGTGAGATTCGCCGAACGAAGATTTGTTGAATTAGAAGAAGATGCTGACTTCCAGATTGATTGATGCGTCCTCTCGAGAAGCGCGGCTAGAGTAGACCCTAAATAGCCTTCATCATTACTTGCTCATCTTCCTAAGCTATTCTAACCCTAAACCCACATACGTGCATATTGTTGCCCGCTTTGTGTGTCGTTTACATAATTAACTACATTTATTATAAATGAAAGGATGTACACACAAGCAATCATAAGCTCTTAATCCTAAATAAAATTATTTGCTATAAGCTTATGTGTTGGATCGTTAGAGTTACGTCTGAGGGAACAAAGGCTTTGTTCCCACAGAAGGCACAGCGGAATAATATAGCAAGAAAGATAACGAACGAACTCACGATATATAGTGGAAACTCCAATTAGCAAAACTAGCTAATCAAAGAAAAACCACTACCTTCAAGCTTCCCGCTTAAGAGGATTTTGAAGCGTCTACTTGTCTTATTGATTTCTTGTTCGATTACACTTGTATCCTGGACTCCAACCTCTAGACTTCCCACCTAGATTTGAAACATCTTCTACAACGATGAATCGAACTCAACCCTTTAAGACTTACAAACACTTCACTCTCTTTTTCTTCTCAACTGAACGCTCTCAGTTCTTCTTTTTCCTCGTCGTGGTTACATAGAAATGAATCCCACATTCCCATATAAATACAACTCGACCAAACCCTAATCATAACAAGATAATCCTATCTTCCTAAACTTGGTAACAAGATGATATTAATTGATTTGAAGAATATTATCTTAACAACCGATATTATCTAAGGAAATAATTCCTAAGATAACATTAACGGATTAAGATAAGATTCTTCTCTCTCCAAATATATTATCTTAGGAAAGTTTTCCTAAGATAACACATTCGGATTCTCTCTCCAAATCTTCTTTTCGACGAGATCCTTCCAGCCAAAATCCTATCCTTTGACCGCGTGATTCTTCTAGGAAAGTTTCCATAATCTTCACGCTGGATATCTTTCTTCCATTCGCAGCTTGATCTTGTTCGTCATTGATGTTCCTTGAGAGGTAACAAAGCACATTGTTCCCTCTGCGATCCTTTGCTGCGATGGTTCCCTGAGACAACTGTCTTTGTTCCTGAAGCACTTAGTACCCAGATTAGTTGAATGTTTGTTACCATCAAAACCTAAGGAATTCAACAAATTCCCCCTTTTTGATGGTGACAAACACCCTTGACAATAAAGCACACACGTACGAGATAAAGACAGTTATGGAGAGAAAGTCTTCCCACTAAGGCAGTATTAGTTCCCCCTCAACTCAGCAACATATAAAACCATGTTCTGTTCCCCCTTAACCAAAGCTACCTGTCATTTTCCCCCTTTTGGCATCATCAAAACCATAGGTAAGGAGATAGAGAGAAAACAACCACATCAAGATGAGCAACACCCCCTTTTGTATTAGATTGAAATGCACAAACATAGACTGCATGTAAAGACAACTACAAAATAAGCAAAGATAACACATATGATCAACATGCCAGTCAATGGAAACACATGAGCCAGAGACAAGGAAAATCAAGCAGTAAGGGATAAATGTGCTAGGGAAAAAAAGAGGGATTGGTTAGCCAGAGAACGACGAATCAAGTACCACTGGTGCCTGTAGAGGGATCCAGAGTATGAGTAGCCGTTAGAGCACGCACATCCTCCATAAGTCGCCTTTGTTGTTCTGCCAATCAACGATATTGCGCGAGACAAACTCTTCACGGCCCTTCGCAGATCTGTTCCCCTTCAGACCCAACCAGCACCTTTTTGCAACACAAATTGCTTCTTGTGTAGCTTACTAGCATCCAACCGCCGATAGAAGAAAGATTCATTTGTCCCCTCTTTGTGTTCCCTATGGTGTTCCAGTTTTTTTTTTTTTTGAAACAGCACACGGGAGTAACATGACAACTTTACAGAGAACGCCATAGATAGGAGGGGAGAAAATACAAGAATCCTTTTTCATATCTTTTCAAGTATTATGGATAATGATCTCAATCTTCTTCTTTCCTTCTTTAACCAAAGATCACAGCCAAGAAGATATTTTCCAAAAATAAATCTTGTAAAAGATTCTATCCAAATCCATCAAAGCCCACAAAATCTCAAGCGCAACAACCATCATGCAACCACCACATCACCTTTTATGCACGAACACTTCTCAAGCAGGGAAGCCATCATTACTCATCATACCTGTCAAATCCCAGCCACAGACCACAGAGGCGACAATTCGTATTCTCGACTTTCCGAAAAAGTAGAGGAGTGTGATGCGGGGGTAATGTTACCAGAGAGGGTACAAAGAACATCACACATAAACATATACGAGAATTTTTAATAATGTTTAATCATGAATGAGAGGCTCCCAGATGTGGATGATTAGAGGGGCTCATAAGAAGCATCAAGCATGATGGCTAAGGTAAGATGCAGAGTCAACAATCATTTGGGCTTATAATGAGGGATCAATGCATCAAGTTGACTCTTTTGGGCTGAAAGAAAGCTGAACCATGTATTAACAAGATAGCATAGAAAAACATGCATGAAATTTTGCACATAAGTGAAGTATTAGCATGAGTCTAAGCAAGTCGTTCAACTAATGATCAAGAGAAGAAATGCAGACCAATACATGATGATTAACCTTTCACACTTTACCATGTAATTTAGCCAATCATCGAGGGAACACAACAAATAGACATGTGGTTAGGGGAACAAACCAGGCTTCATATGGAACTGAATGTAGAGTTCCCCAACAGGTGTCCTAATGAGAAAATTGGCGTTTGATTCTTTTGTTCCATGAATTTCCTTGTATGCCAATCTTTCTCCACACAGTGATGTATTATCTCGATATGCTTGGTACGTGAGTGTTGCACAGGATTCTTGGAGATATTTACTGCACTAGTATTGTCACAAAGCATGGGAGTAGAGTCAAGAAGAATACCATAGTCGATGAGTTGTTGTTTAATCCATACGAGTTGAGTGCAACAAGCAGCGGCGGCTATGAATTCGGCTTCTGTAGTTTACAGAGCAACTGAATTCTGCTTCTTTGACCCCCAGGAAACCAAGCACGGCCCAAGGAATTGAGCCATTCCGGATGTAGATTTTATGTCCATTATGTTCCCTGCGAAGTCAGTGTCTGTGTATCCAACTAGATCAAAGTTTCCACCCCTTGGATACCACAAACACGGATCATCTGTTCCCTTCAAGTATCTCAGAATTCTCTTTACTGCTTTGAGGTGTGTCTCTTTGGGATCAGCCTGAAAATGAGCACATAGACACACACTATACATAATATCAGGTTTACTTGCAGTGAGATAACGAAGCGAACCTGTGAAGCTTTGTTCCTTCCTGCTGGTTGTAACCTTTTACCACCAGCCTTGCGTTGTTCCTTGTGACCTAACCTTGATCATCCAGCTTGTTTCTGAACACCCATAATGTTCCTATCACCGTTCTGTTCCTTGGTCTAGGAACCAACCGCCAAACCTTGTTCCTTTCGAACTGATGGAGCTCTTCTTGCATGGCGTTTAACCAGTCAGAATCCTTCAATGCTTCTCCTATAGCTTTAGATTCTCTTATGCCACAGATCTATTGTCCCAGCAATGGACGACAGACATAGTTCCTTCTCAGGGACAAAAGCAGGACCAACATTGTAGACGTTGTTGTCGTAGATCCCTTTCAGTAGAATTTTCCCTGTACTTATGCACTCAACATAACAATCATCAGTGATAAAGACTACCCTATTTTCTTGTTTTGACACAGTTGAGCCATGCTAAAAAGATCAAATCTGAGGTTATTCACGAGTGTCACATGATCCACAGTAATATGGTTAGAAAACCTTACCTTACCGAGACCACAAACTCTTCCCTTACCCTTAAATCCAAAGGTTGTTGAACCCCCGGAGGCCTGTTGAAGCAAGGTGAGCCATCCTTTGTTCCCTGTCAGGTAACTTTAGCAAGCACAATCGAAATACCGGGAACCTTCCTCACTTCAGCCTGTATAGAAAGAGTTAGTTTTTGCGAACCCAGACAAGCTTATGCTTTCTGGGTATGGGAGCAACATATTTGATTTCTGGAGGTTTAGCATTCATTTTCTCCCTAGTGGTTCGAGCAAGTTCCTCATTGTGTTTCTTCAGGAGGCACTCTTGTTCGTAGTGACCAGAGTGCCCACAATACCAACATACTCTTTGACACTTTAGATCAACATACTTGCTCTGTCCAGGCCAAATTGTTTTGTTAGCAATCCTTGAATGAAAATCAATATTATTGGACTTACTGTTTTGAGATTGCTTCAACCAAATGGCATGAGCTTTCTGTCCATGGTACCAAGTCTTGTTCCCATCAGTCGAATTTGAGCAATCTTTGTGATTGTTCCTCCTCGAGGAACTTTCCCTCTTTTCTTGCGTTGACTACTTTCCTTCGACTCCAGGACGTTTAGACTTAGTGCCATCAACAGGAAGCTTAGGTTGATACCCAATTCCAAAGCGAGGTACTTCCTTTGATTCGGGCTTCTTTTCATTCTTGGCTGTAACAAAGACAATGCCTTTTGGCTTGTCCTTCTGTTCCTCACTAAGTTTGGTTAGATCACTAGACAGTTTTGCATTTCCAAGTTTTAACATTAAAGACTCGGACTCAAGTGAGGAGACAGAGGACTCAAGAGACGTAATCTTCTCAGCGAGCTTAGGACATTCGACACATGAACTTGAAGGAAAAGATGAACCTTTCTCAAGCTCGAGCACTTTGTCTGCCCAACCCTGATTTTCTTCGATCAAACTTGAGATCGATTCATCCTTTTCTTCAATTTGCTCACTGAAAAGACTATTCTCATGAACAAGTTTCTTAATAAAAGATATCAAGCTTTCTTTTGATTTACTTTTCAAGCTTGAGATGAGTTCAGATTCACTTACCTCAGTTCCTTGTATGCCGCCTTTTGATTTGTCATGGTCTTCTATGGCCATCAAGCAGAGATCCCTAGAGCGTGACGAATCTTCATCATCTGAGTCGGAATCACCCCACGTTACGACCATTGCTTGCTTCCCTTCACGAACCGGAAGGTGACTTGCCTTCTTCTTGAAGCAGTTTTCGGCGAAATGTCCTTTGTTCTGACAGTGGTAACAAATGATATCCCTCATGTCTCTGTTCCCTTTAGAGGAACTCAACATCTCCTTGTTTTGAGACCATATCTTCTTCATTGCTCTAGTGATAAGAGCCACATCTTCATCACCATCCTCGTCTTCGTATTCAACTTGAGATAAGTCAAAGGCACGTTCAACCTTCAAGGCAATGCTTTGAGCCTTCTCTTCTCCCTTTTTGTTCATCTTGTGGTTATATACAGAGGCGTTGCTTTCAAGCTTGGCAACAACCTCTTCCATGGTGAGAGACTTGACGTCAGTTTGGGAGTACAGAGCGAGAGCAATTGCATCCCACTGAGAGTTGAGGCCTTGCATGAAGTGATGAGTGAGCTTCCAGTCTGGCATTTCTTCATTAAGGAATTCTAATTGACCTACGATCCCCTGAAACCTGGAGTAGAACTCTTGAATGTGTTCATCCTCTCCTTGAGAAATTTGATCATACTCCTTCATCAAGGAAAGAATTCTGTTTTTCTTGACATCTTCATTTCCATGATGGAGACGTCTTAGAGCTTCCCAAATCTCCTTGGCGGTTTTGTAGCCGATGATTTTCTTGAGATTCGTGGGGAGAAGGGCCATGTGAAGGATCTTCTTGGCTCTGCAATTCTTCTCCAGCTTCTTCCAGTCTCTATCGATGTAGTCGATCTTTGGCTTAGGCTTTGTAGCGTCCTTTTCATTTGGGATATCCATAGGGCCAACCTCGATGATTCTCCATATCTGTCCATCGAGGGAATAAATATGGGATTCGATTTGCTCAACCCACCAGTCATATTCACCTCCCTTCAGGACTGGTGGCTTCCAGAATGAATCACCAATAGCATTGTTTGACGACATCTTTCCTGCAAAGTCTAAAACGAAAACAATCTAGAGCACCAGGCTCTGATACCAATTGTTGGATCGTTAGAGTTACATCTGAGGGAACAAAGGCTTTGTTCCCACAGAAGGCACAGCGGAATAATATAGCAAGAAAGATAACGAACGAACTCACGATATATAGTGGAAACTCCAATTAGCAAAACTAGCTAATCAAAGAAAAACCACTACCTTCAAGCTTCCCGCTTGAGAGGATTTTGAAGTGTCTACTTGTCTTATTGATTTCTTGTTCGATTACACTTGTATCCTGGACTCCAACCTTTAGACTTCCCACCTAGATTTGAAACCTCTTCTACAACGATGAATCGAACTCAACCCTTTAAGACTTACAAACACTTCACTCTCTTTTTCTTCTCAACTGAACGCTCTCAGTTCTTCTTTTTCCTCGTCGTGGTTACATAGAAATGAATCCCACATTCCCATATAAATACAACTCGACCAAACCCTAATCATAACAAGATAATCCTATCTTCCTAAACTTGGTAACAAGATGATATTAATTGATTTGAAGAATATTATCTTAATAACCGATATTATCTAAGGAAATAATTCCTAAGATAACATTAACGGATTAAGATAAGATTCTTCTCTCTCCAAATATATTATCTTAGGAAAGTTTTCCTAAGATAACACATTCGGATTCTCTCTCCAAATCTTCTTTTCGGCGAGATCCTTCCAGCCAAAATCCTATCCTTTGACCGCGTGATTCTTCTAGGAAAGTTTCCATAATCTTCACGCTGGATATCTTCCTTCCATTCGCAGCTTGATCTTGTTCGTCACTGATGTTCCTTGAGAGGTAACAAAGCACATTGTTCCCTCTGCGATCCTTTGTTGCGATGGTTCCCTGAGACAATTGTCTTTGTTCCTGAAGCACTTAGTACACAGATTAGTTGAATGTTTGTTACCATCAAAACCTAAGGAATTCAACATTATGCAACAAGCTTAATGTGTTCCTAATATTGGATCTACTCGAGAGATTGTAATAAAAATTCAGTCTTTTTTCAAATGGTTGGTATCCATAGGGTACCCACACAATTTTGTACTTAAATAACACGGTTAAGTTAGATGGCTTCACTTAAGCAAGACAAACATTTTAGGCCAAAATAATACATCCCAAGAGAAAATGTTTCACCCATAAACAATGGTGAGAGGCAAAGACAGTTCGAGAGATGGCCAGCAAGAGGAGGCCCCTAGGGTAATCAGATTCACGATGAATGAAAAGGGCACAACAAAATCCAGATACGATTCAAGCATGGAATCCACCGCCATAGGACGCCCTCGAAGGCGGACCAAGTTAATCACGGAGATTTGTGTCAACAAATTCAACAAGCGTCGATAAACCACTACGATTCGCCACTATAAGGCTCCTCCGATTGACAAAGTTGGTTCTAGTCAATGCCAACGTTTACCATTTCCTCCCTAACAACCCGTTGTCCACAAGGATATAATGTCGTTGTTTTCGGATTGTGATACATTGAAATATGGAGGCCCCCGTAAGCCAAATGTTGTGTTTGACGATTTTGAGCCATTTGCTTTCGCTTTTGACTAGGAAATTAAGATCTATGCATGCTATATATATATATATCTTGATATTAGGGAAGTCGTTGTAATTAAGATGGAAGATGATGGATTTGGTAAGTTTGTTGATGTTGATAAGTGATATGTGACAAACTTTCTTTGTCATGATTGATGTTGGGTCCCGTCTTGGAGACAAGATCTGAGTTTCCTTTGCCTGTCGTAACTCCACCAAAAACTTAATTCAAGAAAAAAAAACTTAATTGAATGAATAACAAAAGAATTCAATTGCAAATACGAATAATGGAAATCACAAATCATTTTGGGGATGAGAAACACACAAGCACCTAGCAAGATGCTTATGTCTTCAAATCTATCTCCTCAAAAAGCAAGGAGCATACTTATGTAATAGTAGGATTCTAACATATAATCCTAAAGGCCAAAAATATAAATTATCCTCTTAAAACAAAAACTAGAACAAAAACTCAAAAAAACACTGCCTATGCACGGTCTACCACATGATCGTGTAATTGCACATGCACAGAGTGCACCTTCTTACAAAAGGTTGTGCACGGTCCGTGTATAGGGGGTGCATGGTCTACCACTAGACCGTGCAAAAGCACATGCACATACTGGTTCTTTATAGAACCATGTGCACGGTCCGTGCATGTGTGGTGCACGGTTCAATACTTGTTCATGCAGTGGGACTAGTCTTCAACTAGTGGCTCACACGGCCCGTGCATTTTATGCATAGTCTGTGCCCTCCCATTGGGTGAGTAGTGTGACTTGCCTTGGCTTCTGGGGCTCGTCTATGGTGTCGGCCAAGCATCAGATGAGTCTGATAGATCGCCTCCTTGATCTTCTTGGCCCAAGCCCTTGTGATTTGACCTTGTGCGGGCATTCGAATCATGTCCTTTGTAAGGCCCGAGGCCTAAGAAGCACCATCCCATGTCAACCCGGGGACTTCCCATGAGGTCACCCATCTTGGTACTACTCCCACCCTAGCACACTTAACTTCCGAGTTCTTTGTCCTCGCTTGAACCCTGAAAAGAAAGAGCTCTTGTTGACATGGGTAGCACTCTAATTCATATAAGGGATTACAATTCTGGTATGTTACATCCTTGATATCCGTTGTAGTCATTGTCGGGAGCATGTCATAATTCTCCCCGTCTTGAACTTGAATCGTCCTCGATTCATCATTGGTGAAGTCATCGACAATGTAGAGAGAAATGTCAGTAACATTGAATGTGGAATGGATGCCCCTAAGGCATTTAGCAGGCGAATCTTCATGCGCGTGGGAAACGTCTTCATTATGTCATCTTGGAAATCGAAGCCCAATCAAATCATCGGTCACATCAAATCTTTTCAAATTTCAAACGTTGATTCTCTTACCTATTTATGGCGCACAATTTTGCTTTTTCTCCTCACATTTCCTCTACGATGTTCTTTACTTCTTATACAATTCCACATGTAAAGCTTCTTCTTTTCCTCATCTTCGTCTCCTTCCACCTTCTTTCTTCTTTGAAACTTCTTCAATGTCGGAAAAGCAAAATCCTAAAGGCGACCTTCCTCGCTTCTTCCCACAATACATCCTAAATGACCCTTATAAATGCCCTTCTTCCATCGTCGACCCTGAGGCCTTCATAGAGGCCACTGGATTTCCCGAAAGCGCGGAAGTTTTAGTGCTTGGCTAATCACTTTTGCAAGAGTTGGGTGTGCATGTTCGAGTATCCCTTCCAAATAGGCCATCGTCTTCCCTTCGCACCGCTAATACGCTTCTTCTTGGCTCTTTTTGACATAGGAATAGGTCAAATCCTCCCCTAAGCGTGGAGGATTTTTCTCACTCTCGATCGGATCACCACCAAACACAACATACCTTTTTCATTCCAAGACCTCATCTTTTCCTACTCCATTGCACTATGTAGTCAGGGTCACATTACCGCGGATGGTTTGACCATTTCTTCTTCGTAAAAAATGCCTCCTTGGGAGAAGAGTGCAACTTCTTAATCGACTTATGGTGAAAAGAGGGTAATTTTACCCTAATTCTCTTGTATTTTTCAATGTTTGATTAAATTTGTCCTTACAACTCTCTATTGGTGGTGAATCATGACAACATTCTGAGAAGGGAGGAATTGAAGGCGATTATAGAGAGGATTCTTGAGCTTTCGGCGTCGAAAAGGACTTTCACGGAGGTCGTGCTCCTTGATCCCTGGTTACAGAAAATGTCATAGCAACACCACCCCCAAATATCTGCAAGTCTTTCATCTCCATCTTCTTTCCTCGATGTCGTGTCGTGTCGTAGTTGCTATTTGATGAATAATCTTGTTTGAACCTTTTGTGCAACTTAAAGGACTAGACGGGCATAATTCGCAGTGGAGAGGATTACGGCAAAGAAGAGGAAGATATCGGGCGAAGGTACCCCCGCTTGCGACCTTGTCGGGACCTTGTCGGATGCTCCTAAGGTACCAAAACCCACCCCAGTCATGGAGAAAGAGGTTGTTCAAAGGAAGGCGTTGTCGCCCACGAACATTTTGGAACTCCCAAGTTTACTTGTGTCGTCATCGATCCCGACCAGGCAAGTTTTGTAAATGATACAGTCTGTTTGGTTGCCCTTGGCCAAGGAGCATTACAAGGACGTGGACACAGTCGACGTTGTTGGAGAGTCCCTTGTTACACAGTGGCAGGTAAGACAGTCTCATACTGATTGCGCATTTCTATTGCGGTTGTCTTTATCATTCTGACAGTCTTTTCTTAACAGGGCCTCCGGGTGACGTTGTGAGCTTGGGATCACCTCAAGGGGCTGCCTTCCAAGATAGGCTATTTAAAGGAGAAGACTGAGACCGATTAGAGTATCATTGAAGCCCTGACCTCCAAGAACTCTGAGCTATCGCAGAGCATGATGACCCTACGGAAGAAGGTATTGAAGCTTGACAATGAAAAAACTCATCTCAAGGAGGAGGAGCTAGCAATTATGGAGGAGGATTCTCAACATGCAATAATTCTCCTACTATTTGTTCTTCGTAGATTGGGCTGAAATCAGACATAAAATCTCCCAATCTCGTACTAGATGTCATAACCGCTGAGGTGCACTGCCCACTTTGTATTCCTTCCAGATAGCTCCCGCTTGCTGATCAAGTCTCTGATTGGATAGTTGGTTTTTACTTTGATGGTATGAGCGTCAAAATAGGGCTTAGCTTGATGGACGCGTTGATGAGGGCCAATGTGAGTTTCTCCATGGGTGAATATCTTGTCTCCGCATCTTGCAACGTCTTACTCACGTAGTAGACGAGCAACTGTTTGTCGTCTTCTTTTCTTACTAGAACGACGCTTATTGTTGTTTCCATGACTGCCAAGTATATATATGGGGCTTCGCCATGTTTTGGCTTTAAAAGTAGGAGGGGGCAAGTTAGGTAGCTCTTTAATTCCTGGAGGGCTTCCTCGTGTTCACTTGTACACTCGAATGACTTGTTCTTATTTAAGATGTCATAGAATAAACGATTCTTGTCTAATGCCTTTGAGATGAATGTGTTGAGTGTTACGACTCTGCCTATCAGCTTCTGGACGTCTTTTACGCATTGCGAAGATCGAAGGCCTAAGATTTCTTTGATTTGATCAAGACTGGCTTCGATCCCCCGTTGTGTCACCATGTATCCCAAGAACTTATTTGATGAGACTCCAAAGGAACATTTGGTGGGATTCAACTTCATGTCATATTTCTATAGGATCTTGAAGGTTGTCTTTAGATGCTGAATGTGGTCGACTGCCTTCTTTGACTTGACCAGCATGTCGTCGATGTAAACTTCCATCATGTCACTGATTTGGTCTTTGAACATTTTGTTGACCAATCTTTGGTAAGTGGCTCCGGCGTTCTTGAGGCCAAACGGCAGGGCCTTATAATAATAGATCCCTTGGTTGGTGATGAAGGGGGTCTTCTCTTGATCCTCTAGACTCTTTTGGATCTGATGATGACCACTGAACGCATCCATGAAGGTTAACATTTCATGACCGGCGGTGGTGTCAACCATGACGTCGATGTGAGGTCGGGGAAATGAGTCTTTAGGGCATGCCTTGTTAAGGTCGGTGAAGTCAACGCAGACTCTCCATGTCCCATTTTTCTTTTGGACCACCACCATGTTGGTTAACCAATCTGGGTATCGGGCTTCTCTGATCTTGCCCATCTCCAACAATGTGTACACTTCTTCGTCTATCACGTTGTTCCTCTCGGGTGTGAACTTTATCCATTTCTTCTTGACAGGTGGATGTCGAGGATCCACGCTAAGCTTTTGGACAATCACGTTGGGCTTGATGTCGGTCATGTCCTCGTATGTCCACACGAAACATTCTGAATGGGATCGCAGAAAGTCGCCCAATTGCTTTCTGGTTTTGCTAAGCAGATCTACGCTGATCTATACAACTTGATTAAGTTTAGCAGGATCCAAGATTACCTCATCGAGTTCAGGAGGTTTCAGATTCATGTATTGTGTCATCGTCCAACAGTCTGTTAATTGCTATGTCGTCTGTCCTTTAATTTGTCTCTGCGTGACTATCGTCCTCATGGAAATCCTGTAGCACTCCTTTGCTAATCTTTACTCGCCCCTAATCTCTTGCATGCCCCACTTGGTGGGGAACTTGACGGTGTGATGGTATTTTGATGGGACTACTCTAATGCCGTGTATCCAAGGACGCACAATGATAATGTCTAAAGGTGATAGACAATTCATGATTAAGAACTGAACTTGAAGGTTTACCCCGCTTGCGTAGGTGGTTATCACGATTTCGCCCAATTTTTTTGCTTACTTCGCCATTGAAGCCTACTAACGGGACTGATTTCTTGATAATATCATCTCAGATTAAGCCAAGACTGTGGAGGGCTTCAATCATCATGCTGTTCGCTGAGATGCCATTGTTGATAAAGATGTGGTGTACTAAGCAACCCCCTATTGTGAGGGATATGTTGAGACCATTGTGATGCTCCGCTATGACGTTATCAGGCTCGTCAAATATGATAGGGACATTTTCAAAATCCTTTCTAACGACGGTCATCGGTCTATCGGAGTCGATTTCCCTTGCATGGCGCTTGAAGGCCGACACAATTGCTCCACAATTTTCTGACCCTGCAGATATGTAGTTGACAATCTTGACGTAGGAAGGAGGCGACATCACCTCTCCTTGCTTGTTTCGATCGAGGGTTGCCCTAGTTATGTCGATGATTAGATACTTGAGATACCCTTTTTGGAGTAGATGCGCGACCTCCTTCCTTCGAAAGATGCGTTCGTCAGTGATGTTCCCTCCACCGTTGTGGAAATCACACTACTTCTTGGCGACTCTATGATTCATGGGATTTTTTGGCTTCCTAGGCCACTTCACGGCATCGCCAAGTTTGTTCATCGCGTTGAGCACTCTGTCATGGCTGACAACGAATGAATAATGTTGTAGAGGATGATAGAGATCTTGATTGCGTTGGAGGTTGTATCGGTTGTTGTAAATGATGTTGACCATCAGATTAGCAGGTTTGGTCTGGGGATAAGGTTTGTAGCGCGACTCAGTCTTGTTGACGGGTTTGCTCAGTCGTAGCTCCTGGACTTTCTCGAATGCGAGACTGCCATCTTTTAATCTGGTATGCGCCATGGCTTTGGATTGGACGTCTTCAAAGGTTTGGCATGGATGCTTCATCAAGTCATGATATAACTCTGACTTCTTGAATAACTCTTGCCTAAATGCCTCTATGGAGGTGGAGGTGTTGCATCGATGGATTCACACCTTCTAGTCGTTGAATCTGACAAGGTATTTTACCAGCGACTCTCCAGGCCACTATTTGATGTGGTAAAGGTCGCAGGATTGCTTCTGGAGACGTAGACTACTAGCAAACTGGGTTTTGAACATATTGATCAATCCGTCGAATGAAGAGATGCTCCCGTTCATGAGGTGTATGAACCACGTCAAGGCCGAGCCTTTCAAAGTGGATCTGAACCACTTATACATCACGACTTTCTTTATATGTTTGAGAATCGTGCTCGTCATCATCTTGTTTGTAAAATGAAACATGTTGGTCGGGATCGGCTTTCCCATTCTATGTCGGCATGTCGGGCACCAAATACTGCTTAGGAATTTCGACGTGGCATTGGCGTCGATGCATGGCGAGTCAGTATAGCACATGTCATCTTCTTCTTCGATGGGTCTTGGTACACCTGGGATTTGAGCAAACCTTTCATCCGAAGTCCTAAGCTTTTCGTGCCACTTGAGTTCGATGATGTCGTCAAAACACTCCATTGGGACGACTTCCATTGGATCGGTCGTTCTTGGATTATACGCGGTTTGGCTTGTTGTCGCTAGTGGCGGGCATCGAAATCCCCCTACGTTGGATGACGGTACCATCGCTAGAGTGGAAACAAAGGACGTGTTAGCAGCGGCGGAGTCGAGGTTGAGACGTCTCACGGTGTTGTCGCCATGGATGTACTGAAAGCGAGATCGTGGTGCTGGTGGCGGATTGGACAGGTTATGAGAACGTAGTGCCTCGTTCTCCTTCATAATTTCATAGAGCCGTGTTTAAGATTGTGCCTTCTGGGTGGCCCAAGACTCCTCTAACGCTCGTATCTTTTCACGCAATTCTGCCACAGTAGCGACGTGTTGGTCTCCTGAGCCGCTAGTACTAACTAGACCGGGTGAGATATGGGGCAGAGTTGCTGACGTTGTGGCGGTGGCATCGGTGGACACAAGAGTATAGTTGTTGGTTGATTTGTCGTTGGACATGGTGGTGAGATTGGTGGTATCTTGTGGTTTAGAACGAAGGTATAACCTCTTTGACTCCCAGCCCCACAGTGTGCGCCAATTGTTTTGGGAATATTTTTTTTCGTGATGCTATCCGCTGATTTGTGGAGTATAGAGTCAAGGGTTACACACTGAATGAAGAAAGAACGAATTGATCGTGGAAAATTAGGAATTGTATTAGCTTGAGAGCATATGTATGTATATGGGTGTATATGATTGTGTATGATTGTCAATATCATCCAAGAGTAATTCTACAAGGAATAGGATCTTACTATAAGGACAAAAATATATTTTATCTTGAGTCTAAGATAGGATAAACATACATGGTACAAGATATTTCCTATTATCAAATAAGGAAAGTATATCTCAATGGGTGCAAGTCTTGACGTGCAAACCATGCTAGTTGTCCTGATCTTCCAGAATTTAGGGTGCACTATATTAGAAATGAAGAGCTTCTTCAAGGCGTCGCATAGCGCTCGGTCTTCACGACTCCGTATGACGGTCATACCCACATTGTCTTCCATTAATCAGCGTTAGGCTTGATCAGTGTCTCCCCGTCTCAATGCATCTAAACCTTGCACGTCGACATGATCCTAGGGCCCTAACACTCGCCATCTAAGTTTTCTACAATTCCTTTTGAGTAGACCTGAGCAAACGCGGGTTGGCCCGCCCGACCCGACCTGCCCGCCCGCCAAATAATATGGGCTTGGACAAGGATTCTAGCCCGAACGGGCCGTTTAGCCCGAACGGGCCGTTTGGCCCGGCCCGAACGAGTAAGCGGGCCGGGCCCGGTTATAGGTTCAGGTCCGTACGGGCCGCTCAGTCTGGCCCGCGGCCCGCATATTTATATAAATATATAAAAATATATTTAAAAATACAGTAAAAAAAAAGTTGTCAAGTTACTTATTTAGCATGTTATGGACTTGTAAATATATTAAGCAGGCTTTTGAAATGTTTTCGACTAAGTAGGTTTTTTGAAACATGTATTTAATGTCGCAAATGACAATCTGGGCTGCCCGCGGGCCGGGCCGAACTTCTGGGCGGGTACAGTTAAGGGTCTAGGCCCGACGAACGGGCCTAACTCGGACCCTGCCCGCAAAAACGGGCTGAAAAAATGGGTCTGGCCTGGACCCGTGTTTGATCAGGTCTACTTTTGAGTAAATGAGAAAGCATCACATGCTTTAGAAATTAGTTATACCGACATATGTTAATTGTTGTGAAGTTCTAATTACGAATGGTCATGAGTAAGACCATTAAACTATCAATCTGATTTCTCTATGATTGTATTGAAATCATGGCATAGGATGCTTGAAGCAACCAGCCTACGGGCCACAAGGGCACGAGTTGTCATCGAGCCCCGATTTTCCCCCTTAATTTTGCTATAAATTATACTACATCTATTATTGCCAATGAAACAGTGCTCTTATCATTACACTTATTGTTGATTGTATGTTGATGGGTTGTGTGAGATCAAACCCGAAATAGGTGAGCACCAACTGCTTAGAACCAACAGCGGCACATGCTGCCCTAGGGGCATGGAGCACAAGTTGCTCTGGACATAATGGACACTTGGTGTCAAAACCACGACATCGGTTATGCCACAATGGACAATTGGTGTCGAAACCACGGCATCGGTTATGCCTTAATGAACACTTGGTTTCAAAACAACAACATCGTTCATGCCACGATGGACACCTAGTGTCAAAACCATGGCATCGGTTATGCCACAATGGACACTTGGTGTCAAAACCACATAATCGGTTATGCCACAATGAACATTAGGTGTCGAAACCACGACATCGATTATGCCATGATGGACACTTCGTGTGAAAACCACGACATCAGTTACACCACAATGGACACTTGGTGTCAAAACCACGACATCAGTTACGCCACAATGGACACTTGAAGTCAAAAACCACGACATCGGTTATGCCACAATGGACACTTGGTGTCAAAACCACGTCATCTTTTATGCCACAAAGGACACTTGGTGTCAATACCACAACATCGGTTATGCCACAATGGACACTTGGTGTCAAAACCATTGCATCAGGTATGCATTACATGACGTTTCTAAGCACATGGCGCTCAAATCAAGTCCAAAATGAGCTAACATACCTTGAATCTCCCAAGAAGGGATGGTGCATGGCCCCGATGTAGGAAATCGAATTCAGAAACCAACAAAGGGCCAGGACCCGAATCAACAGAAGTCGCATGAACCGTTTGTTCTCCTCTGGAAGAAAAACGTGAAAGTGTACAGACCGTGTGCTGGAGCTCATAGACCGTGTGGTCATCTCTGCAAGAAAATCACGAAGTGCAATTGTGCGTTGAAGAATATGGGCCGTGCGATCGTTATTGGAAAAAACTTCCGGAAAATATCGCCTATACAGACCGTGTGTTGGAGCCATTGTGCAGCCAAAGTGCATGGACCGTGCGTTGGCCTATGTAAGGACATCGAAAATGCACGTGTCGTGCACTAGAGCGCACAGACCATGCAGTCACCGTGCGAAAGAGTAATACGTGCACCTGCTTTCGCACGAACCTGTACTCAGGATGTACACATGCTTGCCTAAATTGTGCTCTAAACCTCAAGGTGGGACCCGTTATGCATTTGACCCTCCGTTTCAACCCCGATTGACCCGAGTGTGCTCCAAGGGGTGCACCGAGCCCTGAGTACGAGCTCAAGAAAGATAGACCCAGATGTGGGCCAAGGGTTAAAGCGGTTTCAATTCCTTTAAGCCAAAATGGAATCCAAAGATCCGAGAGGCAAATGAGTAGGTAATTTATTTACCCATAAAGTAATATAATAAATTATCCTGTAATGGAAAAGGATGTTGGGAAATTACAGATAGGACCATTAAGAAGCTTGGTATTGGACTTTGAACAATGGAAGGAGGTATTTAATCCCCCATATTCCTAGGTTTTTCTCATATTCTTCTCTCTCAAGAGAACCATAGCCACCAAGGGTGGAATTCTCTACAATCATATTTTGCCTGACTTGAGCGTCAGACGGTCGTCCGGGGGAGAAAAGCCTCGCCCTTTGGTCGTTTTTTCTTGCATATCTAGTTCACTGACCAGGTTCCAGGGAGATCTATCGTTGTTAGTTCCTTTATTTTCATGGTACAAAAATCTTCTACAACACCATTCACAGTATTTGGTAAAACGATTGTGTTTGTACTCTCATATTCGGTTGATTGTTGTTGCTCATTGTTTTAGGCAAATTTTGTATCGTGACGCTATCCACTTTGATTGTAGAGTATTGGGTCAAGGATTATACGTTGGCTAGAAAGAACAGGTTATTTGATAGAAAATAAGGATCTTGTTTGGTGTAAGCTTGTATGAGAGTATGATTGCAATAGCTTGAATGGATCATGTCTTATAAGGTCTTTGATATGAATATGCTCATGGCCAGTGAAGTGCCCACCATGCAAGAGGAGTCCATGCTCAAGACCAAGGCCAAGGCAAGCCCTAAAATTGCGCCGGCAAACCCTAATTGTCCGCCAAGGCCCATGAAATCTTCTCCCGGCAACTCACCATTTTCCTCGGCCACCAAGACTCCCACAGCTTCTATAGTGTCACCATAGACCAATGGAGCCCTTGGTGCCGAGCCAATGCAGCCTTTGCCGAGCCCCATGGCTAGCCCTAGAATTGCGGCCGCACATGGAAATGAGCATAGGCCTGAGCCTACATCTGGCACTTTCTTCCGAGCCCAAGCTGGTCCACCTCACCACCAACTCAAGAGAGGTCCAGTGACTCACGGGGTGCCGAGCCAAGTTGACCCCAGCTCGGTCTTGAGCCTTGATTTCCTCCCCGGGTTTCTCGGCGCCGGCCACGCCCGGGTTAGTTTCCAAACGAGGCCCAATTGAAGACCGGTCACCTTATTGCTGTGTTTTGTGGATTTTCAGACATTTTTAAATATTATTTGATTTCCCTAATTGCCCATTAACCGTGTGGAAAAGATGGGCACACTTTTAGCTTAGTGGGTTAATTTTTAGTATTTTCTTTAATTGGTTTTTAGGTAACCGAATGCTAGGTTACAAAGGAAACACTTTGGCTTTGTTGTTGAGACGTTTAATCAGATTGAAATCAGGAATATTTTCAGTTCAAAGCTTTTTCCCTTTGTTCAACACTTGTGCGTAAGATCGAGTGCTTTCCCTTGAGAGATTTGAGTGTGTAGTATCTCCGATTTCTCTTGGTCACTTTCCCTTGGTTTAGTGCGTGATATCTAGACCTAGGAGAGTGCTTATCCCTCACAAATCACCCACCAACCGATCGTTCCATCGTCGTCCCCCAAAAACCCTAAAAGTGCCGAAAGTTCCCTAGTTCTTCATCCTTGGAGAATTGCCATTTTCGTCCACAACAAGAGCAATTCTTGCACATAGGCTTCCATAGATCCGAAGGGCTATCATTTGGTATCAGAGCTACGTAAGTCTTGCTCTTATTTGTCTTCAATCTCTTGCAAATTTCATAGTTTAATGCGCTCTATTTCGTGCCTTGCATTCTTGTTGATTTCCGAGTCTTGTAGTGTCTAGTGTCTTAGGTTTTCTCGCGTGTTGTGTCCTTTATTTTTTAGTAGAGTCGTGTCTTGCATTTAGGCATCTCTTAGTGTCAAAAACCAGGCTGAATCAAAGGTATAAGACGGCAGTTAGGGCTTGGAGATTTGGTGGTTCAACTCGCCTAAAATCTAGGACTTGTTTGTTGAAGTTGTTACGGCCATTTGATTTCAAAATTTGAAGTTGCCGTGTGCTTATCTCTACCCTAGCCGTGTCCAGTCATTAGTTGCATATAGTTAGGACCCTTGAGTCTTTAATTTCATTTCATTTGGCACTTGAAACAACCTACCTAAAGCACCTTAAGTTAAATTCAATTCAAATTGTCAAGTAGAGGAACTTCCGAGAGGTGTGTACGCTATAGGTTGATCAAGTAGTTCATTTCATTTTCATTACTTTCATTGGTAGTAGTACAAAAAAAAAAAAAAGTCGGCCATTTTACAAAAAAAGAAAGAAGAGAGACAAAGGCCTTAAGTTGTTCATTCTTGTTACCTTGTGATTCTCATAGTGATCTTGTGAAGTGCTCGTAATTGTGCTCATATCATCATTGCAAGCTGCATTCCTTTGTAATCTTGCTTGAATCATCCATAGTAAGTGGCAATAGAGGATAAGTACTTAAGAGACAATTTGAACTTGCATCTAATTTAAGCGCTTGAATCAAGGTTGTGGTGCACTTTGTTTTCTATTTTGTGAGTCTTTTGCATATAGGAAGCCTACCTTGACCTTTTTCCGAGCTTGAACTTGAAAATTTGCAAGGAGTTGTTGATAAGTATAAGCTCCTTACTAGTTCTAGAGACCATTGTGTTCTTTGGCATTTGTGGGCTGTTGTGAGGTTTTTCTTGTGTGTATGAAATTATGGTGAGAGCCAAGGATAAGAATGTGGTTGCGGAGGATCCTAAGGAAGGTTCGGAAGTGACCTTGGAGGCCATACTCTTGGCTATCCAATCGTCCAAGGAAGAGGCCGAAGAGCGAGAGCGCCAAGCTGAAGAGCGAACTCGCCAAGAATTGCAAGCCTTGCGAGATGAGCAAACAACCTTCATGAAGGCCATGGAAGAGAAGTGGGGGCTGTCCCACAGTCCATCACCGAACCCATCTCAAGGTGCATCCCAAGGGAGTGTTGCACCAAATCCTCTAATGGCCGGACCATCAAGTAGCAATCAAGGGGTCCAAGTAACCATACCCCTTCTAGCTCAAGAGTTGGCCAATGTGTCTCTACGTGAAGGATTTCATCACCCTCCACCGAATGTGGCTGCCTCAAGGGAAGAGTTCGGTTTGACTTCTAATACCTCTTCTTCTTATATTGCACCTTTTACAACTAGCATGGTCCCTTTATGCACTAACATGGCAGGACCAAGTACCATTCATAGAGGAGAATCAAGAGGAGTGCCGAACACCATCTATAGAGAGGAGCCAAGAGGAGTGCCGAATGCATACAATGGGTATCAAGACCCGGGAAGAAGGATGGCTGGAAGAGGAGGCATGGGCCGAGGCCAATACCAAGGTGGGAGGATGCCCTATGCGCCCCAAAGAGGCTTCGGAGGCTATGATGAGGACTTTGGGGGTCATCAAGAGGAGTATCCATATGACCAACAACGGCCCCATGGGATAAAATTGGAGGTACAATCTTTTGGTTTACAATGTGACCCGGAGATCTATCTTGATTGGGAGCAAAAGACCGATCAAATCTTTAGGTACTATAACTACTCGTAAGCTCAACGGGTAGCTATAGCGACCATAAAATTTGAGGGTTTTGCTTACCAATGGTGTCTTGGGGACAAGGAGGAATGAGAGTACCTCGGAAACCCCCAAATCACTACTTGGCAAGCACTAAAGCAAGCTCTTCGAGATAGGTTTGTCCCGGATGATTTTTCGGATAGGGTGCATGAGAGGTTGGAGTTGTTAGAGCAAGGGAATAAGACCCCGGATGAATTCTATATGGAGCTAAAGACCTTGGTCTTTAGGTCTAGACTTAGGGTTCCCGAGGGGTATCTTATTTCTAAGTTTATTAATAACCTTAGCCCCGAACTCCGAGCCATAGTGAGCAAGCAACACTTTTCTAGAGGGACCCCTATGGAAGAAGTGCTTAATTATACAAATCGTATATATAAGGCACTTCATTCAAAGCGTCCCCAAGCTCAAAGCTCACGGCCTTGGCAAAATGCATCAAGTGGCTCCAAGGGACCACAACCTATGCCAAGACGCTTAGAACCCACTAGGAGTGACAACTCAAGTCACCCTAGAAGAGAGGCTCCTAATTCGGATCAAACCCAACGAAAGGAGGGAGAGACCCGAGCTAGGGATCTTAAGTGTTTTAAGTGTCTCGGTCATGGCCATTTTGCCAAGGATTGCCCCTCAAAAAGGCAAGTTCTTCTCAACACTATAGGGGGCATTGAGTCCGAGGATGAATGGGAAGAGGAACTTGTTAAGAATGAGGATGGTTTAGAGGAGTTGCATGTTGTGGCCGCCGAGGGTGAGTGCTTTTTGGTCAAAAGAGCACTAACCATCTCGGAAAGTCCTAGTGCACCTAGTCAACGTGAGACTCTCTTTCACACTAGGTGTACCATTAAGGGAAAGGTGTGTAGTGTCATCATTGATGGTGGTTCTTGTTGCAACTTGATTGATCAAGAAGTGGTGAGTAGATTCAATCTATTGACCACTTCTCACCTGCAACCCTACACACTTTGTTGGTTGAATTCCGACAAGCCCCTTAAGGTCAAGGACCAAGCTACCGTCCAGTTTGCTATAGGTGAATATGTGGATGAGGTTGTGTGTGATGTTTTGCCCATGACCGCATGTCACCTTCTCCTAGGCCGGCCATGGCAATTTGATAGGGGTGTCATCCATCAAGGGGTGACAAATGAGTATTCTTTTATCATGAATGGTAAGAGAATCACTATACATCCTATGATGCCCCATGAAATCATGGCTGACCATGTGGCTAGGGAGCAAAGAAAGGCCGGCCAACACATAGAGCAAAGCCAAGGTAAGAAGATGGCAATTGGAAACAAAGGTGGTGCTTCGCATCATATGCTCTTGGTCAAGCCTTTTATACCTTCAATTGTTGCATGCCCTTTTCCTTTCACTACGTTTTATGAGGCTAACCCTATTAATGAGAAGGATGTGGTGTTGCATAGGTTGTCTTGTAGTTTTATTGTAGGTCAAGGAGGTGTCCCGCACAAGGAAAGCTATTACTTGGAAGGAGAAAGAGACTTAGAGGAGCTGGATTCGAGGTCGAATCCCTCTCAAGGGAGGGAGGATGATATGAATATGCTCATGGCCAGTGAAGTGCCCACCATGAAAGAGGAGTCCATGCTCAAGACCAAGGCCAAGGCAAGCCCTAAAATTGCGCCGGCAAACCCTAATTGTCCGCCAAGGCCCATGAAATCTTCTCCCGGCAACTCACCATTTTCCTCGGCCACTGATCGGTGATATTTTGTAGTGCATTTCTAGGGGTTGTTACCAAGTTTGAGGTGCCATTTAAATGAATTTAGTGCACAATTGGAGATTATGGAGTTAGAGCGGAAAAGTGTGGTTTTGGTGGTCCGAAAGAGCTAATTGAAGACATCCAGAGGAAGAGAAGTTGAACACCTGAGAAGACAAGGAAAATACATGGAGGAACCACAAGAAAGAGGCTAATTTCGGGAATTAATAGGCACTTAAAGAGGCCGCGGCCATCACGTGAATCAAAGCCAGCGTAATTACAAGAAGCACGTGATGCAGATTTTAATGTTGTGCCGATTTGGAGGAAGAAAAGGCCCAAGTGCGGTCTCGGCCCAAATGAAGATAAACGCGTGAAATTGAAGTGGAAAGAATGAAGCGGAGCATGACGCCACCATGACATCTTCATGACATCAGCGGGAGAATGAATTGCTGATGCTGGGCCGAGATGTCACGCCGAGAGGAGTTGTTGGACCGAGAAAGTGAATTGGGCCGAGCGGGAATTGGAGCTGCCGATTCGTGTTTAATTTGGTTATTATTTTATTATTGTTTTAATTATTATTTTTACACACTTTTAGAATTAGGTTAAAACAACTTTTAGTTAACCTAGTTGCCAACAGAAAATAGTTAGACCTAGTTTCATTCATCGTTGTTTTTCCCTTTTGCTGAGGCAGACAATTGAAGCATTTGGATTGATTGGATTGTGAGGTTATTCCTTTACTCTTTCTATGATTGTATTAATTTTCTCTCGTGCTTAATCTCATTGATCATATATCGATTCCCCTTGATTTGTTGATTAGGAAATCAAATAGATTTTAATAGTAGTTCCCTCTAGATTGACAACCTAGAGAAATTAGTATTATGCTATTGGTTCCCCTTTTCCATACAACCTGTTGAGATTGTTATTGATCATACTACTAAGGATTAGAGGATACTGGTTGAGAATCTAAATCCCTTAGTTTGTGTAGAGAATTAATTGCATGCAATTGTATGACTGGTTGCTACACTTGCATGTACCTATCTATTCCTGAACTTCCTACTGCTATTGAATTAAATCGTGAAGGTTAGTAGGGATTTGTTTAATAGTTAGGGTTATCAGGACTGGTTGGACTGGTAACTAATTCAGAACAGGGATTAGGACTTCCATGAGTATTGAGAACTAGGAATAATCAATGATCGATCTATCAATCTAAAGTGTGGATATTTGTTTGGCTGAGCTATTTTCCTAATTTGATTTCAAGTCTTTGTTTTTATTTATTTTGTTTATTTGTTTGTTTTTAATCATAAACCCCCCTTGGTTACTTGTTGGTATACAATTACATCATTGGAATAGTATTTGATTCTCTGTGGGATTCGACCCTTACTTACCAGACTACATTAGTTAGGTTTGTTTAGGATTATTTTGTTTAGGTGTCACGACAACGCCTATCAAATTGGCGTCGTTGTCGGGGAAGTACTATGCTTTCCTTTTAGCTTGGTTGTGTGGGGTGTTGAGATTTTCTTGATTTGATGTTGTGTTGTGGTGTGCTTATTTTTGTATGGTTGCCTGGAGTTTATTGTGGGGTGTTATTCTTAGAGGGATTGATTTGTTTATGCTTCCTGAGACCTTGGGGATTGATTGGAGGAGTAGGTTGACTTTAGCTTACTCGAGGACGAGCAAGGTTTAAGCATGGGGGATTTGATCGGTGATATTTTGTAGTGCATTTCTAGGGGTTGTTACCAAGTTTAAGGTGCCATTTAAATGAATTTAGTGCACAATTGAAGATTATGGAGTTAGAACGGAAACGTGTGGTTTTGGTGGTCCGAAAGAGCTAATTGAAGACATCCAGAGGAAGAGAAGTTGAACACCTGAGAAGACAAGGAAAATACATGGAGGAACCACAAGAAATAGGCTAATTTCGGGAATTAATAGGCACTTCAAGAGGCCGCGGCCATCACGTGAATCAAAGCCAGCGTAATTACAAGAAGCACGTGATGCAGATTTTAATGTTGTGCCGATTTGGAGGAAGAAAAGGCCCAAGTGCGGTCTCGGCCCAAATGAAGATAAACGCGTGAAATTGAAGCGGAAAGAATAAAGCGGAGCATGACGCCACCATGTCATCTTCATGACATCAGCGGGAGAATGAATTGATGATGCTGGGCCGAGATGTCACGCCGAGAGGAGTTGTTGGACCGAGAAAGTGAATTGGGCCGAGCGGGAATTGGAGATGCCGATTCGTGTTTAATTTGGTTATTATTTTATTATTGTTTTAATTATTATTTTTACACACTTTTAGAATTAGGTTAAAACAACTTTTAGTTAACCTAGTTGCCAACAGAAAATAGTTAGACCTAGTTTCATTCATCGTTGTTTTTCCCTTTTGCTGAGGCAGACAATTGAAGCATTTGGATTGATTGGATTGTGAGGTTATTCCTTTACTCTTTCTATGATTGTATTAATTTTCTCTCGTGCTTAATCTCATTGATCATATATCGATTCCCCTTGATTTGTTGATTAGGAAATCAAATAGATTTTAATAGTAGTTCCCTCTAGATTGACAACCTAGAGAAATTAGTATTATGCTATTGGTTCCCCTTTTCCATACAACCTATTGAGATTGTTATTGATCATACTACTAAGGATTAGAGGATACTGGTTGAGAATCTAAATCCCTTAGTTTGTGTAGAGAATTAATTGCATGCAATTGTATGACTGGTTGCTACACTTGCATGTACCTATCTATTCATGAACTTCCTGCTGCTATTGAATTAAATCGTGAAGGTTAGTAGGGATTTGTTTAATAGTTAGGGTTATCAGGACTGGTTGGACTGGTAACTAATTCAGAACAGAGATTAGGACTTCCATGAGTATTGAGAACTAGGAATAATCAATGATCGATCTATCAATCTAAAGTGTGGATATTTGTTTGGCTGAGCTATTTTCCTAATTTGATTTCAAGTCTTTGTTTTTATTTATTTTGTTTATTTGTTTGTTTTTAATCATAAACCCCCCTTGGTTACTTGTTGGTATACAATTACATCATTGGAATAGTATTTGATTCTCTGTGGGATTCGACCCTTACTTACCAGACTACATTAGTTAGGTTTGTTTAGGATCATTTTGTTTAGGTGTCACGACAACGCCTATCAGCCACCAAGACTCCCACAGCTTCTATAGTGTCACCACAGACCAATGGAGCCCTTGGTGCCGAGCCAATGCAGCCTTTGCCGAGCCCCATGGCTAGCCCTAGAATTGCGGCCGCACGTGGAAAGGAGCATAGGCCCGAGCCTACATCTGGCACTTTCTTCCGAGCCCAAGTTGGTCCACCTCACCACCAACTCAAGAGAGGTCCAGTGACTCACGGGGTGCCGAGCCAAGTTGACCCCAGCTCGGTCTTGAGCCTTGATTTCCTCCCCGGGTTTCTCGGCGCCGGCCACGCCCGGGTTAGTTTCCAAACGAGGCCCAATTGAAGACCGGTCACCTTATTTCTGTGTTTTGTGGATTTTCAGACATTTTTAAACATTATTTGATTTCCCTAATTGCCCATTAACCGTGTGGAAAAGATGGGCACACTTTTAGCTTAGTGGGTTAATTTTTAGTATTTTCTTTAATTGGTTTTTAGGTAACCGAATGCTAGGTTACAAAGGAAACACTTTGGCTTTGTTGTTGAGACGTTTAATCAGATTGAAATCATGAATATTTTCAGTTCAAAGCTTTTTCCCTTTGTTCAACACTTGTGCGTAAGATCAAGTGCTTTCCCTTGAGAGATTTGAGTGTGTAGTATCTCCGATTTCTCTTGGTCACTTTCCCTTGGTTTAGTGCGTGATATCTAGACCTAGGAGAGTGCTTATCCCTCATAAATCACCCACCAACCGATCATTCCATCGTCGTCCCCCAAAAACCCTAAAAGTGCTGAAAGTGCCATAGTTCTTCATCCTTGGAGAATTGCCATTTTCGTCAACAACAAGAGAAATTCTTGCACAGAGGCTTCCATAGATCCGAAGGGCTATCAGTCTTGGTACCCTCCTTATATAGGGGTCCAAAGATAATCCGACAAGGAATAGGATCTTACCATAAAATAAGAAAATATATTGGCTTGGAGCCTAAGATAAAATGAACAAATATGGTAGAAATTATTTCCTTGTATCAAACAAGGAAATTGTATATATAACGTATTGAATCTTCTCTCGTATGGAGCCTACCAGCTCTCATATCTTCCGAAAATAGGGCGCATCATATATAAGAAAACAATTTCTTCTGAGTCATGTCGCTTGATGCTCAATCGTCGTGTTTTCGTGTGACAGTAATCTCTATGTCATCCTCCTTTAATAGCACCGATAATGATCCACATCTTCACGTCTCGATGCCTTTGGGCTTTTTATGTGTACACGATCATAGGAACCTAATAATACCCCTAAGGTGTTTGGCAAGCGAATCGTCTTTGAACATGGGAAATGCCTTAATGACTCTGCCTCAAAAATCGAAGTTCCACCAATCACATCAAAGATCACATCAATTTTTTTTCAAATTTCAAATGTCATTTTTTCTCCATTTAAGGCCTCAACTTTCTTCACTCCTCTATGCACCTATGTATCGTACAGGTACAGACTCCTTTTACTTCTTTCTTTCTTCCTCGCTTCCCTTTTCTTCTTCTTCGAAGCCCCTCTCCAATGGCGAAAAGTATTGCGGCAAAAAATAAGAATCTTCTTGGAGAGGGCTCCTCTATTTTTGAGATAGTCGTGATCCCTGCTGAAGCTCCCAAGGTACCTAGGACCACCCCTGCTGTTGAAAAAGTCATGTAGATGATGCATGCCATCTGGTCGCCGACGGTCAAAGAGCACTACACAGGTAAGACAGTCTTGCATGGATCACGTCATGTTTACTCTATTGTTATTGGTTGTTGACAATTGTATTTGATAGGGTCTTCAAACGATGGTGTGTTCTTGGGACCATGTTAGGGGGATCTCATCGAATACGGACATCTTGGAGAAGCAATCCACGATTCAAAAGAACTCGATTGAGGCCCTCACCTCAAGAAAATTTGAGTTGTCTCAGAGCGTTACGATTCAACAAGTCAAGATCTGAAAACTCGAGGATGAGATGTTTCGGCTTAGAGACGAGAAGAAGGCTTCTATGGAGAAGACGAGCGGTTGGCGGCGGAGCTTGACAAAGGTGAAGCATACTATTCCTGGTTAGCTAGGGTAGAGGCTATAGAAGACGTTGCCGCTTATAAACACAAGTGTTGGTACGTTGTTGCCGAAAGGAAGGCATTCCTTGATGCATATCCCTCTGCGTCGATCTTTCCCAGCATAATGCCACAGAAGCTCAAGGATGCCACTGAAGGAGAAGAGGAGTAGGACCCACATACAAGAAGGACGATATGGTGGAGGAAGACAAGTCGAAGCCACCCACCACTTCATGAATATTTTAAGAACTTATGAACTTGTTGATGGTGACCGTCTCCTGTAGCGGGACAATGTTTAAACATGTTGGCCCACCCTTCTAGGTGGTTTGACAATGTCTTGTGTCGCTGTTCATGGGAACATGGTGAAATAACAATAGCTTTCCTAATATCTTGCTTGCTATATGTGTTGCATGCTTGTCCCTTTTGATTGTGCAGGTACATCGAGACTTAGAACAACTTGGATGAAGGAGAGGAAGGCGTACTCGCAATCTGAAGGCAGTGATGATCAAGATCAAGTGTCTATAACGTGTTAGCGATGACAAGATCGATCGTGAAGGAGGTGTCAAAGATGTCGATGCGTTTCAAGGAGGAAATAGATGTAGTAGACTTGCCATATTATGTAAAATATGACCTAAGTAGAATAGGAAATTGTATCTTCCAAGAGTAAGCAATAAAACCAACTTTTTTTATCATGATACTTGCCTTTAATATTATGTCTTCTGTATTCCTCTTGATATGAATTATAGATTAGCAACGATGTCTCTATGTGTAGAGACTTACTATAGACATGTCGAAGAACGAAACTGCCTTGGTCGATTTCCTCATGTGATTGTGTTAGGAGATAGCAAGGATAAAAACACTATGTAGTTTGAAATAATATGTAAGGCACGTTACCTGGGTAAACACGATGGCGATCGAGCAAAGATATAGAAAGCACACGTCATTGAGATGTTAATAACCACATGGTTAAGAGCCTTTCTAAATAGAATATAATTTGATTGCGGGATTCGCGTCGCGATTACTCATGAATGACCGTTAGGGGTCATGGAGATAAGATTGATCGTGGGATTCGCGTCGTGATATTCATAGATGACCTTCGGGGGTCATAAAGAATGCATCATTGCGTAAATCAAGGAGTGTGATTGATACATCTAATGGCGTCACGCCGTAACTCAGCAGGGAGTATGACTGGTATAGCCTATAGTGTCACATCTTATCTCAGCGAGGAGTGTTACTGATATAGCCTATGGGGTTATGACGTAACCCAGCGGGGGTGATTGATATAGCCTGGTGTCACAACGTAACCCAGCGGGGGGTGTGATCGATATAGCCTAGAGCGTCACGACGTAACTTAGAAGGGAGTATGATCGATATACCTAATGGTGCCATGGCATAACTCAACGGGGAGTGTGACCGGTATGGCCTATGGCGTCACAGCTTAACTCAGCGAGGAGTGTCACTGGTATAGCCTATGGCGTAACGACATAACCGAGCGGGGGTGTGATTGTTATAGCTTGGCGTCACGACGTAACCCAGCGGGGGGTGTGATCAATATAGCCTAAAGTGTCACGACATAACTCAATAGGGAGTGTTACCGGTATAGCTAATGGTGTCACGGTGTAATACAACGGGGAGTGTGACCGATATAGCATATCTCGTCATAACTTAACTAAGCGGGATTGTTATTGAAATAGCCTATGTCATCACGATGTAACCCAATGAGGGATGTGATCCATATAGCTTGGCGTCACGACGTAACCCATCGGGGGGTGATCGATATTGTCCAGAGCGTCACAGCGTAACTCAGTGGGGAGTGTAACCAATATAGCTAATGGCGTCATATCGTAATTCAGTGGGGAGTGTGACCGGTATAGCCTATGGCATCACAACTTAACTCAGAAGAGGTTGTTCCTTATATACCCTATGGCATCACAACGTAACCCAACGGGAGGTGTGATCGATATAGCCAGGCATCACGATGTAACCCACCGACGGGGTGTAATTGATATAGCATAGAGCGTCACGGCATAACTCAGCGGGGACCGTGACCGATATAGCTAATGGCGTCACGATAAAGCTCCAAGTGAACTACGTCGATATAGCCTAGGGGTGTGATGTAGCTCGACCAGGCATATCCCCAGGGGCGAGAATGTAGCAAATGAATAATGAAATTTATAGCTTGCTTTTATTGAACAAATCAAGTTTCGATAAAAAACATGTACGGAATGTAAGATAGATTAGAAATAGTACTTCTTAAGGTGTGTCACGTTCCTGCTTTGGATAACAGGCACACCCTTCTAGATTTTCCAACTCGTACGCGCCTTGTTCGACTACAATAGTGATATGGTAGGGACCTTCCCAAGTAGGTCCTAGTTTTCTAGCATTCTCCTCCCTTGTGTTCTGGACACCTTGCGCAAGACCTAGTCTCCAACTTGGAACACTTTCATCCTTACCTTATGATTGTAACTCCTGGCTACCCCTTGTTGGTATGTCGCCATCATGACGATAACGTCATTGCGTAGCTCGTAGATGGTGTCCAGCATGAACGTCATGAGTGATGTGTTTCTCATGGAGGCGATATCGATCTGTGGGAACCTGAATTTCAATGGGAAAACAACTTTGATTCCAAACACTAAATCGAAAAGTGTTCTACCTGTAGCGGTTTTTGGAGTTGTATGATATGACCATAGGTTGATGGTATTTCATCTACCCAAAAGCCTTTTGCCTTCTTGAGTCATTTCTTTAGATTGTTAGTGATAACCTTGTTGCTGGACATGGCCTGACTGTTACCATGTGGGTAGTGTGGCATCGACGTGACAAGTTTGATTCCCAAGTCCTAGCAAAACTCGTACATTCGATTGCTTATGAATTGTGATCCATTGTCGCAGACAATGGTGTCGATGATGCCAAACTTGATCAAGATGTTTCTTATTATGAAGGATATGACATGTGAGTCTTTGATTTCTTTGAACGCCTCAACTTCGATCCACTTAGAGAAGTAATCCGTCATGGCAAGCATGAAAACACGTTGATCGGACGCGGTTGGTAACTTTATGACAATGTCCATTCCTCACTTCATGAAAGGCCAAGGGGATGAGATTGAGTATAGATCTTCATATGGTCGATGAGACACTAGACCATTTCTTTTACAAGCATCATATATCTTTGCATAGTCGGTAGTCTATTTCTTCATAGTAGGCCAGTAATATCATATTGTGTGGCGCACAATGCTAAGTTCCTTAACCCAAGTGATTTCCGTATTCTCCGTCATGGAGTTCATGTAACACATCTTGAACTTCGTTTTCTTGAAGACACTTTAGATAATATCCCGTGGTGGACCACTTGAGTAACATGACATCTTTGAGGGCGAACGATGATGCATTGGTGCTAAGTCGCCGAGCTTCCTTCTTGTCAAGTGGTAACTCGCCATTTTTAGCCAATTATAGAATGGTGTAATCCAGGATTCAGAATCGTTAGAGTAACTGACCTGCATTGGATCAACGCGTTGGATAGCTTATTGATGGCATGCACCTCTACATGTAGGAAGGGAATCTTCTGATATTCTCTTGGATCGATGATGGACCCAAGATTGTCTAGTGCATCGACTTATGCAATTGATGTCCCTGTGAACTTGCTTTATGTTGAACTTTTCAAAGAATTTAACGATATCGCAAACAACTTTTAGATCAGTTGTCATCTTTCATAATCTACATATGCTCCATAAATTTGATTCACGATTAGCATGGAGTCGCAAATTACTTCCAGGTTCTTCATGCATGTCTCCTTGACAATGGTGATGCCAGTCACGAGTGCTTCATATTTTGCCTCGTTGTTTGTTGCTTTGAATTTACATCGCATGGCATGGGCTACCCTATCCCCATGTGGTGATTTTAGGACAACCCTTAGTCCTACACCATTCTGATTAGAAGCGTCGTCAGTGTATAGCGTCCATTTTAGGGGGATGGTGTCATCGACTTGCAATAACTCTTTCACGGTCTGCTCTTCATAGGTTAGGCTGAAATCAACCATAAAATCTGCCAAAGTGTATGAGTTGATTGTTGTGCGTGTCTTGTATCAAATGTTTTAGCCGCTGAGGTGGACTATCCATTTCGTCATCGTCCCTGATAACTCTGGTTTGGTCATCACGTTCTTGATGGGGTAGTTGGCTCTTACTTTGGTAGTGTGTGCTTCAAAGTAAGGTTTTAGCTTGATGGATGAAGTGATGAGGGCTAGGGTTAGCTTCTCCATGGGTGAATATATTGTCTTTGCGTCTAATAGCATCTTACTCACATAATACACGAGCAATTGTTCTCCGTATTCTTCTTTCACTAAGACGGCGCTTGTTGTTGTTTTCGTAATTGCCTAGTAGATGTACATGGTTTCACCATTTTTAGGTTTTAAAAGAAATAGTGGAGAGGCTAAGCACGTATTCAATTCTTGGAAGACTTCTTCATGCTCGCTCGTCCACTCAAAGGATTTGTTTTTTTCAAGACGTTGTAGAATAATCGATTCATGTCTGATGCCTTTGAGATGAACCTATTGAGAAACGACTCCACCCGTTACCTTATAGATGTCTTTGACGCATCGAGGGAATTGAAGATCAGTGATAACTTTAATCTGATCGGGACTGGCTTCGATCCCCTATTGTATTACCACATATTCCAGGAATTTTCCTGACGAGACCCCGAAAGAGCACTTGGTTAGATTTAGTTTAATGTCATATTTATCCGGGATCTCAAAGGTTGTCTTCAAGTGTTGAATGTGGTTGACTGCCTTCTTCGACTTAACCATCATGTCGTCGATGTAGACTTCCATTGTGTCGCCGATTTGGTTCTCGAACATCTTGTTGACTAACCATTGGTATGTGGCTCCGACGTCCTTATGACCAAACAACATGACCTTGTCTCAATGGATTCCCTAGATGGTGATGAAGGTTGTCTTTTCTTGATCTTCGAGACTCATATGGATTTGGTGGTAGCCACTGCACGCGTCCATAAAAGTAAGCATCTCGTGATCGACTGTGGTGTCGACCATCGCGTTAATGTGAGGAAGTGGGAAGGAATCTTTAAGGAATGCTTTATTCAGGTCGGTGAAGTCGATGCAGACCCTCCACTTCCCATTCTTCTTTTGTACCACCACCACGTTAGCTAGCCAGTCGGGATAACGGGCTTCTCTAATTTTTCCAGTCTCTACTAAAGTTTGTACTTCTTCATCTATCACTTTGTTCCATCCTGTTGCAAACTTCCTTCGCTTCTGCTTGACCGGTGGATGTTGGGGATCCACATTCAGTTTGTGCACGATCACGTTCGGACTGATGTCGGTCATGTCCTCGTGTGTCCAAGTGAAGCACTCGGAGTGGGACCGCATGAAGTCGATTAGTTGCTTTCTTATTTTGCCATGCATATTTGCTCATATCTTCCGACGTGGTTGGGTTTGCTAGGATCTAAGATCACCTTGTCGAGTTCATGGGGCTATGGCTTCATGTAGTGCTTCGACATCTTATAGTCTGTTAATTGTTATGTTGTTTGCCCTTTGACATGATTTTGTGTGACAATCAGTTTCATGGAAATTCGATAACATCTTTTAATCTCTTGGACTCCCCACTTGGTGGGAAATTTGAAGATCTGATGATATGTCGTATGGACTACCTTCATGCCATGTATACATGGACGGTAAAGGATGACGTTGAATGGTAACGGGCAATCCATGATTAGGAACTTGACTTGAAGGTTCACTCCAACCACGTAGGTAGTTAGCGTGATCTCCCCCAATGATTTGTTGACTTCGCAGCTGAAGCTTACAAATGCGATTGATTTCTTGATGATGTCCTCCCGGGTGAGGCCAAAGATGTGGAGAGCTTCGATCATAATGAGGTTTGCAGAGCTTCCGTTGTCGACTAAGACGCGATGCACCAAAAGATTAACATATCGTAAAAGATATGACTGTAACATCACAGGCCAAGCTACCCCAGCCACCAAGCCGCCCAGCCACCCAACGGTGCCGACGCCGGTACTGGTGCCGCCTGGTTGTCCAAGGGCATGCAGCCTACACACCCAACCCTTCCCCCATTTAAATGCGCAATTGGTGATATAAGTGGCAAGGTATTGCCCTTGTATCTAAAGGTCACGGGTTCGATCCCCGTGGGCAACAACCTACCCATTTAAATGGGGGAAGGGTTGGGTGTGTGGGCTGCATGCCCTTGGACAACCAGGCGGCACCAGTACCGGCGTCGGCACCGTTGGGTGGCTGGGCGGCTTGGTGGCTGGGGTAGCTTGGCCTGGGATGTTACAAAAAAGTACACTTTTATGTTGGATAGGGGCCTCCGAGCGCATTGGCCCAGCCATTTCTATCCCCTATGGGCCGCAGCCCAAGTACCCCAACCCATCCCCCAAACTGGGGAGGTTGTTCGTGAGACTCGAACCCGAGACCTCACGCTTTAACAAGCGGCCTAACGCCTACTTGTTACCAATTGCGCTGCAACACAATTAGTATCAAGGTGCTTAGGCGCTTGATAAAGGATGGAGAGGTCGCGTGTTCGACTCTCACCAACAACCTACCCATTTGGGGGGAAGGGTTGGGGTACACGGCCTGTTAAGGATGATAGTTTCGGGTGTCTGTCAGGCCTGTTGTCGGCAAGGTCAGGCACCAACATAAAGTGTACTTTTTTATAACATCCCAGGCCAAGCTACCCCAGCCACCAAGCCGCCCAGCCACCCAACGGTGCCGACGCCGGTACTGGTGCCGCCTGGTTGTCCAAGGGCATGCAGCCTACACACCCAACCCTTCCCCCATTTAAATGGGTAGGTTGTTGCCCATGGGGATCGAACCCGGGACCTTTAGATACAAGGGCAATACCTTGCCACTTATATCACTAATTGTGATGCAGCGCAATTGGTGATATAAGTGGCAAGGTATTGCCCTTGTATCTAAAGGTCCCGGGTTTGATCCCCGTGGGCAACAACCTACCCATTTAAATGGGGGAAGGGTTGGTGTGTAGGCTGCATGCCCTTGGACAACCAGGCGGCACCAGTACCGGGGTCGGCACCGTTGGGTGGCTGGGCGGCTTGGTGGCTGTGGTAGCTTGGCCTGGGATGTTACAGTATCAGAGCTAAAAAAATTTCATAGGCTCTGTTACAGAATTGGTATCAGAGCCGAAAGTTTTTAAAACGGGTTTGGGATTTCATGGACCATTTACTCGTTTTTGAAAATGTTGTCAAACGGCTCTTGTGAACTCACGGGCGGCACTAGTACCGGCACCGGCACCGTTGGGTGGCTGGGTGTGTGATGTGGCTAGGGTAGCTTGGCCTGGTGATGTTATAGATCCGGTTTGAAATATTTTCACTCGTTTGAAATATTTTCACTCGTTTGAAATATTTTCGAAGGCTCTGAATTTTCGAATCAGAAATTATAACCGTTCATAGTCGTGCCTTTTCTCTTAAGTCTGTTATGGCGGACCTCTAGTTAGACTTGAGTTCCCGGTTTCCTTGTTATGCTTTGAGGTTATAAGACTTGTGGTATCACTCTTTTTGAGGAAATAGAAGTTGTATCGTATGTGATTCGTTTCGAGGAACGTAGGAATGAGATGTTATGATTATGTTTGGAGAGAGTTAAGTAATCTTAAAGGATTTAAGTTAGAGATTGTTTAAAGGAAGGTGTTAAATTATTCTTATAAGGATTTTAAGTTAGAGATGGCGTAAGGCCAGTCTTACTTTAAGATAAATGATGGAATTGTGTAAAGTACCATTAAGGAAATTAAGGAAGTTATGATTCGAGGTTACTAAGATTTAATATCCGAGTTGTAAGAAGTTAATGTATAAACCTTGGGTTTGTCTATAAAGAGATTGGAGGAGAAATGTGTGTTCTCCTAGTGAAGGTGCAGTAATATCGTAATGATGGTTGTGGAAGACCATTATTCTAAGGTAAACATGATCTTGTGGAGGTAGTAAGAATTATTACCTGGTATGTTATATGGAGATAAGGTTGTATGATGATGTTATGATTAAGGATATTAAGTCCAGGTAGTAAAGTTGATGTTGAGGCAGGTTCCTCATTGGTGTAATGCAAGTTTCGGGGTCGAAACTTTTCTTAAGGGGGTAGTAATGTAATATCCCTCATTTTATAACGGTATTTGGGTAATTTTCTCAACCTTCGTTCAGTTAATTTTTCGCTTTCAGGGGAGTTTGGATTTTCTGTAATATCCATAATCTTCGTAATAATTCTCTGAGTGGTATAAAATACATTCGATGTATTTTCAGGATTTAGAATATTTGTTTGGATACAAACATATAATTTTCGGGGTTTAAAACCCATACCCAATCTTATCAAGTGGGCAATCGTATCCCCTAGCACCACTTGTGCCCACTTGGGCTCTCCACTGTTGCATTGGCCGGTCCCCTGTAGAGGGAGTTGTCGGACCTTTGCCCCCTCTTTGGGCTCCTGATCTTGGGCTATATATAGTGGTGGGGAAGAAGGGTCGAAGGACACCAGATCGATCTCCCCTGTTCTGTTCTCGTCTTCCTCTCGGTGAAGCCTCCCACTGAGCAGCCCAGTCGTTCGTTGTCTCCTCCGGCGAGCCCGGCCCAGTCGTCGTCTCCTCCGGCGAGCTCGACCCGGACCACCGTCGTCTCTCCTCCTCTGTTGCGCCGCTGCTGCTGAGTTGTGCTGGTGCCGAGTGGTGTCGCTGGGAGCTGCGTCCAGCTGGTGTCATGGTGCTCTTCCCCACCGGCGTTGCCTTCCTCCCCGGTGTCAACGAGAAAAGCCCAGCGAGACCCCTGTTGCTCCTCTGTTTTTGGTTGAAGTTGTGGTTCGAGAAAATGGATGGAAGGAAGACGATGAACAGTGGTGGAGTGGGTCCCCCTCCTTGTTATATTATTGTTGGGCCGAAATCCCATTTAAGCCTCCAGTCCAGATTCAACCCGAAATTATTCGAGCGGTATAATTTCGATCCCCTTTTATCCATATTTTTTCTTTAGGAAAATTTAATAAATATTTTTATGATTTAATATCATTAAAATTTATTAAATATAATTCATTTGAGTTCATCCAGAAAAATTAATTGGTATTAATTAATATGTCATGTACTGGATCGCGTGTGGACGCGTAATCTGTTGGAGCTATCTGAAGCATAGGCCATATCCTCGGAAAGGATATTTTCGGTAGTCGTCTCATCCAGATTCATCGCCGAATCTACTCTAGGCAAGTGGCGGTTCGCTCTTGCTCATCATTCCATATTTCCATTAATTATCAATTGTTTTGTTGTTAATTAATTTGGGATGATTCATCTGTTTTAGTTGGGAACAGTTTTGATAAATTATTTGATAAAATAAGTGCTGTTATAATAGGTTGTATATTGCTAGATACAGCGCTATTATGTTCATAATGGTTTTGTTGAGGATTTTAAATATGAATTTCATATGAAAGATTATTATAGGTTGCATATACTGTTAGTAGCAACACTATATTGATATATATATATATATGTATATATATATATATATAGATTGTTAGATCTATGATGTTGGCCTTGATGGCTTTGATTTGATGTGATATATGACTGTGTTGAACTGTTAGTTAGCACGAGTATTCGTAGGAACGTTTACTGGGGCCCATGAGGTCTAGTCGTTTCTTGATAATTAATGAATAAAAGGGCTTTAGTCCCTAATACCTTGGTGGGTCATGACTAGCCTCTATACTTTAGTATAGAGGTGGTGCACTTAGCTAGTGTCACAATTACCTCGGGAGCAAATCTCGGGATATGCTCCCGGGAAATCTCTCGTCTCGGGACGAGCAGATCATAATAAAAGTTTATAATGTAGTGTGTGGTTTGGTTTTGGAATTAAATCATATAAGTGCCGTTGTCGCACATAATTAATATACCTTGGGCGAGTAGTACAGCTAGGCGCTAGTGCAGCTAGGAAAGATCGTCTTAACTTTTAGTCGCTCGAATGCGATCCTGTGATTGTGTGTATATTATAAATTAATGTTCCCCAACATTTGTCATGTTTCCTATAAGGCTCATTTCATTTAGAGTCTTCTTTTGGGATTGATTGTTGTGAGACTCGGTCTCCTGAATCTTCTCTTGTGCATACCTCTTGTTATTCCAGTAGGAGTATGATGGTTGATTATCGTCATCGGTTATTATTCAAGAAGCGATGAGTCTAACCTAATACGACTGCTTCGAACCACTCTGCTTTATTCCCTTGCTAGTCTATTCATTTAGACTAACCAACCGTAATTTTCCTTGTATGGTTGGCTGGTGTCATCCGTTCGATTCGGCACATCAGGTGTGTTGCTGTTCCGTGAAGGCTAGAGCGACTATGAAAATGAACGGTGTTTTGACAAGTTATTTTGTCGCCTTATTTAAAAGTCTTCCGCTGTGTTAAAAAGGTGATTTGTTGTAAGTCTTCCGTTGTAATTATTCTGATTTTGTATTTATTTCTGATTATGTATTTTTGATGTTTTGGTCGTATTTGGAATTGTGTTGACATTCCGCGACCGTGGTTTAGTAAAAGTTATGATATTTGGTATTGTAACTGGGTTTTGATAGTTATATCGTTTAGAAAAGCCTGGGGTGACTTCGGGGTTTTCGTCCGGAGTCATCGGCAGTAATACTTTCAAATGGGGTGAAATTTAGGGGTGTTACAATGACGAGGTTGTTGTGATGTTTTGCGATGACGTCATCGGGCTCGTCGAACGTGATGGGCACGTTTCCACACTTCTCCTTAGTGACGGTCACTAGTCTGTTGAAGTCAGACTCCTTAGCGTGTCGCTTGGCAGCGAACACGAATGTTCCACATATCTCTGATCCTCCTGAGATGTTATTCACGATCTTCACATGTGGGGGAGGAGGCAACATTCCTCTTGCTTGGTTCGATCCAAATTCATTTTTTTCCCTATATGTGAGCAAGTCTATGAGATAACCTTTTGAAGCAGATGAGCAACCTCTTTTCTCAGTGCGACACAATCTTCGGTGTTGTGTCCTCTGTCGCAGTGGAAATCGCACCACTTATCGGCGAACCTTCTATTCATGAGATTATCTGGCTTTCTAAGCCACTTCACAATTTAGGCATGGCGTTGAGTATTCTAGCGGTGTTGACGGCAAATGAGTGGTGATGGAAAGAAGGATAGAGCCCCTAGTCATTGTGGTCGTATCCATTGTCTCGGATATTGTAGACCGTTCAATTGTCGAGATTTGGTCGAGGATAGGGCTTGTAACGCGTGTCGGTTTTGTTGGCGGGCTTGCTTGAACGTGATGGCTCATGTGACTTCTCTTATGCGAGACCATCATCTTCCAGTCGGATGTACGCCATGGCTTTGTCTTGGACATCCTCGAATGTATGACATGGGTATTTTGTCAGATCGCAATAGAATTCTGACTTATGGAATAATCCTTGCCGGAATGCCTCTATGGTGGTTGGGGCATCACAACGAGGTATCGACACCTTAGCGTCTCACCTAGGCATTGGGTGATGCGATAGAGGTCACTTGATTGCTTCTAGAGTCATCGACTGCTAGCAACCTGAGTTTTGAACAAGTTGATCAATCCAGTGAATGAGGAGATACTCCTATTACATAGGTGTAAGAACCACGTCAAGGTGGAGCCTTTCAGGCTGGATCTGAACCATTTACACATCACGACTTCTTTCAAATGTTTGGGCACCGTACTCGCCATCATCCTTTGATTGTATAACGAGATGTACTCGTCGGGATAGGATTTTCCATCGTACGACGACATGTCAGGAACCGCGTACTTTTTGTGAATTTTGATGTGAGCAACGTCATCGATGAAGGGCGAGTCAACGTAGCAGTCGTTGCCTTCCTCTTCTATGGGCATGGGCACCCCTGGTATTTGGGTGAATGTCTCATATAGATTTTTGAGCTTTTCGCGCCACTTTCATTTAATTACGTCATCAAATGACTCCATTGGTATTGCCTCTATTGGATCCTCTGAGTCGCGGACGGCGTGGTTTATTGTCAACGCTGAAGGGTGGTGGGATCCCCAAGCGTCGGTTGACGGCGTCACGATTGGAGTAGAAAAAGACGGGTTGACGGCATTAGACGGTGTTGTCACCGCGAACGTAACGGAGTCGGGAGCGAGGTGTCGGTGGTGGCATTGACGTGTTTAGGTTATGCAATGCCTCATTTTCCTGTAACACCTCCTGGAGCCGTGCTTCATATTGGGTCTTCTGGGAGGTCAGTGACACTTTCAAGGCCTTCATCTTTTCGTGGAGTTCCGCCATATCAGTGGTGTGTTGATCCCCCGGACCGCTAAGACTGGTCTTACCAGATGGATTTTGAGGAATGTTTGTCGTGGTTATGATGGCGACGTCTATAGATGTGACGACGTCGTTGGCGATTGGTTCGTCGTTGGACATGGAAATGTGGTTTGTAGTGTTTGTGGCTGGAAAAAAGGTATGATTTTTTTACTCCCAACCCCACAATGGGCGCCAATTGTTTTGGGCAGATTTCGTATTGTGACACTATCCAATTTCATTATGGAGTATGGGGTGAAAGATTATACGTTGGCTAGAAAGAATGAGTTATTTGAGAGAAAATAGGGATCGTGTGTGGTGTAAGCTTGTATGAGAGTATATTGCAATAGCCATGACATCGCGATCACGATCGAAGGTTTAATTTCTTAATGCTAATTAATGATTATTGATCTCTTAATTTGAGTGACTAATTGAACAAGATGTTATTAATGACATTAAATTTAGGGTTATATGATATTAACAAGATGGCGTAGGGTTCATTATCTATTATAGTGTAAAGTAGAATTTTTTCGTGTGACATTAACAGTTTTCATGTTAACATGAATGAAATTTTACTAGTGTAAAGTTATAAACATTTGCTTATGTTTTCTGTAAGTTCATGTAAGCTAAAATCTTGAAATTTAAATTGTGTATATTCATGTGAATTCTTGTAAGCATTATAAAGTCGTCACCTTGTACTAGCATTGTGTAGCTTCATGTAAGTTAATTCATGTAAGCAAATTTGTGTAAACTAGTGTCATGTCTATAGATGTGACGACGTCGTTGGCGATTGGTTCGTCGTTGGACATGGAAATGTGGTTTGTAGTGTTTGTGGCTGGAAAAAAGGTATGATTTTTTTACTCCCAACCCCACAATGGGCGCCAATTGTTTTGGGCAGATTTCGTATTGTGACACTATCCAATTTCATTATGGAGTATGGGGTGAAAGATTATACGTTGGCTAGAAAGAATGAGTTATTTGAGAGAAAATAGGGATCGTGTGTGGTGTAAGCTTGTATGAGAGTATATTGCAATAGCCATGACATCGCGATCACGATCGAAGGTTTAATTTCTTAATGCTAATTAATGATTATTGATCTCTTAATTTGAGTGACTAATTGAACAAGATGTTATTAATGACATTAAATTTAGGGTTATATGATATTAACAAGATGGCGTAGGGTTCATTATCTATTATAGTGTAAAGTAGAATTTTTTCGTGTGACATTAACAGTTTTCATGTTAACATGAATGAAATTTTACTAGTGTAAAGTTATAAACATTTGCTTATGTTTTCTGTAAGTTCATGTAAGCTAAAATCTTGAAATTTAAATTGTGTATATTCATGTGAATTCTTGTAAGCATTATAAAGTCGTCACCTTGTACTAGCATTGTGTAGCTTCATGTAAGTTAATTCATGTAAGCAAATTTGTGTAAACTAGTGTCATGTTATATTAAATTATTTGTAAGCTAAATTCTTGTTACATTAAATGATTTAGGATTCTTTATGTAACAAAAATAACATTCATGTAAATATTTTAATGATTTAGGATTATTTGAAATTAAATTCGTGCAAACTAAATTCATGTTACGTTAAATGACTAAGGATGTATGTAACATTAAAAAAATTCATGTTACTGCGTAGAGCCTGAATGTTGTAGTTCTAAATAATTTAGGATTCGTTTGGTTACATTATTTTTTTGTAACAAAAAAATTATTCTTGTAACATTAAAAAACTTCGTGTTAAGTATACTATTTCGTGTTAAGGTTGGATTTGTGATGGTCGTTTCCATGATATGGACGAGGGTGTGCAAGATGACCGAAAATTGATGGTAAGTGAATTAACTATAGATCATCTTTTACATAAATGTATTTATTATTCTTAGTCTTGTGTATTTCAATTTCATTAAAGGTCCTTGAAACGAGAGAAGATAAAAAAGGAAGGAGTAACAATCTCGAATGAGTTTGATAAAGAAGGTCATGAATAAGTTGAATACTGATGTTAAAAAAGCATTAAGTGAGAGTTTTTTTGTACAAGCATTAAGTGAGAGTTGTACTAGGCGACTCATGAATATAGGTGAAAGGTTGTCATTTTATCCAAGTCGGTGCATTCATGAGGCTGAAAGAAGTTGTCACAAAAAGAACAAAATCGTTGTGGTTCGACATCAATGATGAATTGTTAATGTTGGTATACATGAATTTGAGAATATCACCAGGTTGATTTGTACAAATGTTGGTGTGTATGATGGGCCCTACTACAAAATAATGGAAGTGATTGGTCATAGAAGATGAATGGTTGGGTTGGAGCAATTGTACGAGGACGGTGATGCTAGCTCTCCAAATAAGTTTAAGATGGCTTTGTTGTTGAGTTTGGAATGGATAAAATTGGGCAAGGATCAAAACATGAAAGCTAGTCAACTAAGTATAATCATTATTAAGAATGTTGATACATTCAACGTATATCCGTGGGGGCGGGAATTGTATAATGAGACTTTGATTATTATTTTCTGAAAAAGGTTACTAAAAAGGATAGACGAAGTGGCTAATATAACTGGTATGGGTTTGCATTGGACTTCCAGGTAAAGCTTTTTACAATAGTGCATTAGTTTACTTTTAAATAATGTGTGACGTTTGAACCGAATTTTGTTGTATCATGACATTGTAAATGCATATATGGGCATTTGACTCCCTTTCTGAGGTACCTATACTATTTGGTGGAATGGTATATGTTATGTAACTCCAATTTGTTTGAGGTGGATATTCAAAAAAGGATCGAACATGCCACAATTTAGATCCATAAAGAACACGGGATTGATTAATGTTACATTAATTCATGGTTTCCGTTGTTCATTTCATGTTTTTTATATAATCAATTGCAATGTCATATGTACCATGGATATTACATGGTCTCAATGATGGATGTATGGCATTTTGATGTGTAATTCAAATTTCGCATTCATTAGTGTCCATGTGCAATCCCCCAATGAGCATTGCACTCAATTTATCAACGATACTATTTTTCCATCACAATATATTTACATACTTTTGATGTGACCAATAAAATTCCATGAACCATCATTTATTTTCCATTCCCCATGGAAATATACGGTAATCACAATACATTCCATACTTGTTCAAATTATAATTTTAAGACAAAATAAACAACCATTAAAACAACAAATATCATTCATAATTATTAAGACGTTATAAGATACATTTGTCACTGGTTTCATGCTACATTTGTGTACTGTATTATGTATAATTTTTTTGTGTAACCTTGTTTACTTTACTTTCGTGTTACAATAAACTAATTTGTGTCATATAATTTCATGTTACATAAAATAACTTTGTGTTGCAATCAATTCAATTTGTCTTACAAGTAATTCCATGTCATCAAATTTTGTGTTACATAAATTACTTTCTTGTTGCAATTCATTAATTTATTGAGAACCAATTTCCTATGACATTTCATTATTTTTGTGTAATCTAATATCTTGTTATGTTAATTTCGTGTTACATAAATTACTTTCATGTTGCAAAAAATTAATTTCATGTCAACCGATGTGTAACATTTAAATATTTGTGTTTAAGCTATTATCTTTTTGTGTTGATTCATATTATATTTAAGGGAAATTCTTGTTGGTGCCCCTGAGTTTAGGGTTATTCCTGTTGGTGTCCCACGATTAAGTTTTTTCCTGTTGGTACCCCTAAGGTTTTGGTTTGTTCGCTTTGTAACCGAAAATTTTCATATCTGTATTATTTCGGTTCAAATTGATCAAATCGAAGCCCATCATTATGTTTATTGACATCAACTTAGTAGGATTCGACTCCTAAAACAATCAAATCCATACTCGAACCATTCTTATTTGAATTCTTAAGGTCGAAACGGGTTATTGCTTCGAAATTCAAATCGACATGGTTCGGACATGGATTTGGGTATTTTAGGAGTCAAATCTTACTAATTTGAGGGCGAGGAACACAATGGTAGACTTGGATTTAATCAATTTGAACTAGAATGGTACAGACATGAAAAAATTTGGTTACGAAGCAAACAAACCCAAACCTTAGGGACACCAACAGGAAAAAACTTAATCGTGGGACACCAACAGGAATAACCATAAACTCAGGGATACCAACCGGAATTTCCCTATATTTAATTGCTTTGTGTCACCTAATGTTATGTTACATAAAACTATTTCTTGTTACTTAATTCATGATACCCTAAACAGTTTTGTGTAAACATGAAGAAAATATTTCTTGTAGCAGTTAGTACTCTGTGAAGGCGGCGGCGACACGAGGGGGGTGGCAAGGCCGACAACGCGTGGGTATGGGTGGCGCTGGCGGTTGGGCTGTGGTAGAGTGGGAATGGCAACATGATGTCCGGTAACCCACCATGGCGGTAGTACTAGGGCGGCAACGACCAGTCGAAATAGCCGACAACGAGGGGTGGCGGTTTCGTTGCGGTGGTTGGGCGGTTTTATTACAGTTATTGGGTGCATGGGAGGGGGCAATCGACGCGACGGTGGACGTAACGACCGGAGCAAATTTCGTGACGATTGTAATGGGGAAGATGAATAAGGAGGATACATAAATGAAAATCGTTGTTCTATCTCAATAATATGCCCTACTTTCCCTTTAAAAATTGAAATATACGAGGGAAAAACAACGACATACTTACCAAAGTTTGGATTTTCGTCAAGAGTTAAAACTCAAAAATAACCACTAGAAACTCAACTTTGATGGAATCACACTTAATTCAGATGAGACAACATTTGGAATCATCATCTAAAACTATGAAACTGTATCAATAACAATGGTCAACAATAATACATGTAAACAATCAAATCCTTATAGTAGAAGTTCTTGTACTTAGAAACATAATTCAAGTGACTATATGATTTGGTATCTCTAACATAAATTTTGAAGGTGATAACGTGGGTCATTAAATGTTTCTTATCGACGCAATTAATGTCATTAGGAGTTGTTCATGAGAAAATGAAATGATCATAACAAGCGTACTTTTTGATATTCGATAGTTCATGAACCACTAGGCCTGATACATAAATGTGTATTATAATTGTGATGCACATTTGTACACCACATCATGCATGAACGTGGATCACTATAAATGTGTACCAACGTTTGTTGAATTGCAAGGGAACTTCTGTTCACATATGGTCAACTTTCCATGTAAACAGATAATGGAAATATATAACAAATTAATCAAATATCTAAACCTACATTCTATATTTCAATATTCATATTAGAAAATTCGACAATGACCTAGTCGTTGGCTATATTTTTTTACACCAAATTGATCAATGAAAAGAAGAGGGAATTGAAAGCGAAGGTGATTTACCAGAAGACTTTAAGGAGGGTGGTCCTTGATATATTCTTCGTGTTAGATGTGATTCACATTAATGACTCATTTGGTATTGATATCAGGATATAAGGTATGGGTATGGATATTACTCATAACCATATCTGTATTTGGTATAATCTTGATATAGATATCAAACTGATATCTTCTGTTTGGTAACGGATATGGATATCAAGATATGAATATGAGTGATAGCAGAATGATATCAAAGTGTTATTTTGATATCTCTCACGGAATAAGTATATCAAAAATATCACTCATCTATATTCATACCCGATACCTTGATATCACACAAACCAATATCTTAATACCCATATCGATACTCATACCCGGTACTCCCTCCGTCTAAAATTACATGTCTTTCTAGCCATAAAATTTTGTCTAGAAATAGTTGTCTTTTAAGCTATTTTGACTACATTTTTTCCAACTTTACCCTTAATTATTAATGGGGTTTATTCACCCAAGAAATTGTATAGTTACTTTTAAGCAATTTAATAGGGGCATATTAGACTAGTTTTTAGTTTCTTAAATATTGTATCAAACTCTAAAAAGACATGTAATATTAGACGGATGGAGTATAAGGTAAGAATTCGAGTTACCGACAATAACATCGGAAAACTCGAGAAGCCGATAAATCAGCAACCGAAAAAACCAGTTAAGAAAAGAGTAACAAAGGAAACAAAAGAAAATACAACGAAGCAAAAGTGAGCCAAACGAACTAAGGAGAGAAGTGAGTCAAGCACAATCAATGGAGAGTGCCACCAACATATGGGTCAAACAGGATGAATCATGGGCAAGTGCTGAATGGACTACCATGACGTTGCCCCCACCTAGATGAGGGATCTTCAAGAGTCTCGACCACTCTGATGTTGCCTACAATGGATCTTCAGGAGCCTCAAACACAACCACGACCACAACCAGAACAACTCGGTCTCCACCCTAGTTCAACTCAACAAAAGCAAAGAAGTACTAACAAACAAGCTTGCCAAACAGATTCACAATCAAACAGGTTTCAAGCAACATTAGTTCATTAAAGTACTCGAAAAGTACTCAAACGACTATGGTTCCGACGTCGAATCCACCGTCTTGTTCAGATTCTGGTTGATAAGGGAGTAGCCATCAACCCCCTCATTGTCTAGGTTTTCGGATTTATACGCCTCCTTGCCAACTATCATGTTGATGGCGGCGGCAGGGGGTGAGTTTGTTGATGTTAGCGAGAGTGTTTCATTTTAAATGTGGAGTTGTACCTGGAGAGCACGTATTTCAGCCAACAAGAGGAGAGGGAGAGACAGCCACCCTGCGCATTCCACCGATTTCCAACCCATAGCAGCCCGACCCTTGCGCCACCACTAGAACCCACAAGCCGCCTTGCCACCATCAGCTCTTGCCCTTCGAAATGAGAGGTTCCATAAAAAAGATTCGATTGGTTTAATCGCCAGATCCATGAGAGGGGTACACCCATGAACCAAGCCTGATGAATAACGCAACAAAAGGTAGCCTTTTGTGGTAGAAGGAGACGAAGTTGTCCTTTTACAGATTGAAATTCATGGTGTCTGGTAACAGTGGAGTAGAGAGATTGGTAGAGATTTGGGGTTTCATTGAGAGGGAAAGCTTGGGTAAGGTTTTGGGTAGGAGGCGGCAACCATAGATTTTTAGGGTTTCTTGGGAGCTTTTTCCATGGTCTAGGCTTTAGTCAACATTGTCTGATACTCTGATTAAGCCGTCACTCCTGCTCTTAAAATTTAGGTCTTTACTTGTCTTATCTAAATGGGGTATTAAATGCATCCATAATTTTTTTTGTTATTCTCACCCTATATATGTATATGGAATATATATATATGGTTATGCATTAGTAAGGCATATGTGTATGTATGCGTATACACATATGCGTATATGTATGTATGCATTGCGCATGCGTATATGTATGTATGCGCCATGCATAGACGGTAGACATATAATAAGATTTTAAGAAATTGAAACTTGTTACAAGCTACTAACATAACATACTAAGCCTTTATTTTATTTTTTTGATGGAATCATACTAAACCTTTATTAAACATATAACAATCTATCAAGCTATCTATACTATGTTAACCTATGTAACTAATCTTATCATAAAGTTGTGTAACAGTATAACCATTAGTAAACGTACCTAAAAACATTAATAAATTTTTTAAATGGTTATCTTGTTAAAAGTTACAATATAACGTACCTAAAAACATTAGTAAACCTTTATTAAATATATGTGGCTTGCGCAAGAAACCTTGATTTTTCCGCTCCCCGGGAGAGTTCGTTAGGCGATTTCGTGCTGGTGAAGTTAGCCTTTTGATCGGTTGATTTCGGCAGCGTAAGATTGCGATGAGTTCTCCGGCGGGCGTGACGACAAGATTTATGAAGAAAACTGGCCGTGGAGGTGGCAAGAGTGCAGATCGGAGTTCATCAAATCCTCCATTGCCGGCGAGGTCAGATTTTTCAGTTTTGAATGTGAATCCAAATTTGGCTAAGAATTCAAGTGTCAACTTGATTGCTCCTTCTAATCCTAAGAATCAGATCATGAATTTTGCTGTTAATTCATCTTCTACTCCTGAGGATTGTGAGGTCAATGGTGTTGAAATCATGGCGGACCCTGGATTGAAGGTTGTTGAGTCAGAGGATAGACCTAGATCTGAGGCAGTGTTAGAATCGGTTCTCGATCTTCATTCTAAGAAATCGTATGAGGATTTGGAGAAAGGTAAGGATCGAAAGCGGTCGTTAATACATAAATTGGAAAAAATCGAGATTGAAGATAAGGAAGTTTATGCTTTCACTGAAGAGGAAGTTAAAATTGAAGCTGATATATGGAAATTTACTCTCATTGGAGGGGTTTTGGGGAAGCAATTATCATTGGATGATATGCTTCAGTTCATTAAACTGAATTGGGGGGAATCTTTGCCAGAAATTCAGATGAAGAAGAATGGAATTTGGACCTTTCGATTTGGATGTAAGGAACACATGGATCGGGTGGTGGAGAATGGTCCTTGGATTGTGGATGGTATTAAACCTTTGGCTTTGAAGATTTGGTCTCCAGGAATGGCAGTTGCATGGTCTAGCTTTGAAGTTGTTCCTGCTTGGGTTCAAATTAGGAATTTGGATCCAATTTTCTTCTTGAAACATATGTTGAGTGTCATTGGGAGTATTATTGGCACACCAGTTTGTATGGATGAGTTCACTGCCAAGGGAAGGAAGATGTCATTTGCTCGGCTTCTTGTTTTGGTTAATGTTCAGGATATCCAGAGAGAGGCTGTTGTTCTTAGAGGGCCTGATGGGAAGATCTTTAGGTACAAGATTTGGTTTGAATGGTTACCTTGGTGTTGTGCTCATTGTAAGGTGTTTGGGCATGATGATAGGGGTTGTTGGCACCAAAAATCTTAGTCTGGGGCTCAGACTGCTGGTTCTAAGCAAGAGGAGGCTCGTGGTAAGAAAATTTGGGTTAAGAAAGTGAATTCAGCTCAGGAAAATGTTAATCAATCACTTGATAAAGGCAACTTTGTTCATGACAGTGTTGAAAATGAAAGTACATTATGTCATGAAGGGAAGGAGTTATCAATTGGAGGTTCAGGGGGTAGGTTACCCCAATAGAAGATGAAGGGTGTTGGTGATCCTAAGTTGCCTCAAACGCAAGGTAATAAGGGTAAAACCAAATCCAATGCTCAAACCTATAGTTCAATTCTTCTGAACTCTAATTCTGCTGGTAACTCTGTCTCTAAAGGGAATGGGAGTGGTAGCAGCTCCAAAAGCATTCCTAATGATTGAAATCAGATTTGGTGCTTGGAATACTAGGGGATGTTGTTCCTCCCCTAGAATAAAGATGATCAGAGATTTTGTTCGACAAAACAAGTTGTGTGTTGTTGCTTTCTTAAAAACTAAAATCCCTAAAAGTAAGGAATTGGATGTGGCTGGTAGACTCATGGCTCAATGGCCTTACAAGACTAATAGCTCTCCTGTTAATAGAGGTAGAATTTGGTTAACTTGGGATTTTGTTGTGGTTAATGTGTCTATTTTGCATACTTCAAGACAGTTGATCCACTGCTTGATCACAAGTAAGGATGGGAAAATTTATTTCCTTGCTTCATTTGTATATGCTTCTAATGCCTTTATTGGTAGAATGGATCTTTGGAGAGAATTAGATACCATTGCTAGTTCTGTTGTTGGGCCCTGGACTATAATTGGTGATTTCAATTGCATCTTGTGTTCTGCTGAGAAGATCTCCTTCAGACAAGAAGTGAGAGTTAGCAATGAATTAGTTGATTTCATGGATAAATTGGAGTTGCGTGATCATGCTTATTCAGGTGCAAAGTATACTTGGAGGAATCAACAAGAAGGGATGGATAGAATTGCTTGCAAATTGGACAGTATGATGATTAACAAAGATTGGGATGCAGTTTTTCCTGATTCTAAAGTTTTCTTCTCTGATCCAAACATTTTTTATCATTCTCCTTGTGTAGTAATGCTTAACCCTTCTATTGGGAGTAAGAAAATTCCATTCAAGTTCAGAAACTTCTGGACTGAGGAGGAGGATTATGAGATGTTGATTAGGAATATTTGGCATAGACCTATAGATGGGACTGCTCAGTTTGTTGTGGCTGAAAAACTCAAAATAGTGAAAGTTGAACTGAAAAAATGGCAAAGAGGGAGATTTAGGAAGCTTGAGATCATGGTTGATGATTGTGTTGATAGATTAAAGGCTGCAAATGAAGCTTTACAGAGTGATTTTTCTTGCTTAAGGAAGCAACAGGATGTTCTGGAGGCTAAGAATGATCTTAACCTCAGATTAGAACAACTTTATAGTTTCACTGCTCAGAGGGCTAAAATTGATTGGATTAAGCTTGGTGAGGAGACTTCTCCAATTTTCTATAACGGTATTAAAGCTAGAAGAGCAAGATGTACTATTTTTACATTAAAAGATAGTGTTGGTAGAGCTTTGGAAAAGAATGAAGAGATTGAAAAGGAAATTCTGGATTTCTTTACTAGTCTTTTTGGTACTGCTGGAGTTCAGTCACCTATTTGTTTTGATGGGTATGAAGGTACCAAAGTCAGTGCAGAATGTCATGATAGCTTATGTGAGATTCCTAATGCTCAGACTGTGAAGGATGTGGTGTTTGGTTTGGGTAACCTGAAGTCACCTGGGCCAGATGGTTTTGGAGGTTGGTTCTTTAAGAATAGCTGGGATACTATTAATCAAGATATAGTGGCAGCCATTGTTGACTTTTTCAGAAGAGGGAGAATTTTGAGGCAAACAAATGCTACCTTTGTATGCCTCATTCCTAAGGTGGATCTTCCTTTTTTTGTGAAGGAATTCAGACCTATTTCTTGTTGCAACACCATGTTGAAGATTATTTCCAAGATTTTAGTTATGAAAATGAGACCACTCCTGGATGAAATTATCTCAATCAATCAGAGAGCTTTTGTGCCAGGGAGATCAATCACCCATAACATGATTGTGGCTCAGGAATTGGTTAGAGGTTATGATTGTAGTAATACTTCTCCTAGATGCATGATCCAGATTGATTTACAAAAGGCCTATGACTGTGTCTCTTGGTAATATCTTGAAGAAAGCTTGATCTTTCTGAATTTTCCTAGTCAGCTAATCCAGTGGATCATGGAATGTGTTAAGACTCCTTGTTTCTCTATCATCATTAATGGTGAAGCTAGAGGTTTTTTGAAGGGAAAAGATGACTTAGACAAGGATATCCTCTTTCTCCATTCCTGTTTGTGATAGTGATGGAATTATTTGCCAGAAAAATGAGGAAGGTGAGTGCAGATAAGGATTTTCGGTTCCATCCTAAGTGCAAACAGATTCAACTGACAAATATTGCTTTTGCTGATGATTTGCTGATATTTTGTAAGCCTACTCTTCCCTCTCTCAAGTTGATAAAGCATTGTCTTATTGATTTTGGTAAAGAATCAGGATTGGTTGCTAATCCTACTAAAACTAAAGTGTTCTTTGGTGGCTTAAGTAGAGAAAGGAAGTTTGAGTATTCTGCAATGCTGGGTTTTTGTCAAGGCAGCTTCCCTGTAAGGTACATTGGCACTCCCTTGCATTCTCGAAGACTCAAAATTTGTGATATGGCCCCTTTGCTGAATAGAATTAGGAATGTGGTCCATAATATGAGTGCTAAGAAGCTTTCATATGCTAGTAGAGCTCAGGTTGTAAGAGCTGTCATTGAAGGAGTTCTTTCCTTTTGGATGAAAGTCATGTTTATTCCTAAGAAAATTATTAGGAAAATTGAAGTTGTTTGTAGAGCCTACTTGTGGTCAGGAGAAGTGGAAAGTAAGAGATGTTTGGTTGCCTGGGAAAATGTGTGTAAGCCTATGTCTGAAGGTGGTTTAAGCTTTAAGGAGCTGCTCTCTTGGAATGATACTCTTATGTTTCACCTCATTTTTGACCTGCATAAGGGTAAGAGCAATCTATGGACAATGTGGGCCAATAAACACCTTACTAAGGGGCAATCAATTTGGTCTGTGCATGCTCTTCCTTGTAGTTCAACTTTGTGGAAGAATCTCTTGTTGGTTAGAGACAGAGTTCTGGATAGAAGGAATGGCATTGATCTTAATGAGCATTTCTTAGCTAAAAGTACTGGTAAATTGGATAGTTATGCTCTCTATAATATGCTGAGGACTATGTCTGTGGACAAGGATTGGTGCAGTGTGATTTGGAATGGTATTCAACCTAAGAAATGGAGTTTTTTATGCTGGGTGGCATCCTTGGGGCGTCTTCCTACAACAAGTAAGTTGCATAACTGGGGTTTGATTCCTTCAGCTGAGTGTGTCCTTTGCCATGTTGCTGATGAAGAGGAAAATCATCTTTGGTTTAGTTGCTCAGTGATTCAAGATATTGCTCAGAGAGTGTTGTTTTGGCAAGGGGTCAACATCAGGAAAAACTCTTTACTAGAATGGTGGGATTGGTTTGCTCAATGCAGGAGAAGGAATAACAATGTTTATAAAAGCAAACTGTTGGCAATTATTGGGATTGTTTATCACTCTTGGAAACTGAGAAATGAAGTCATATTCCTAGGAAGATCTGTTGATTCTGCTCAGTGTGCAGCTCGAATTGTTGAAGAGTGCAAATTCAGGATTATTCAGAAGATGCAGCTTGGAGGGAGAAGAGGAAGAGCAATGAGGAGAAGATTAAGAATTTGATTTGTTTTTTGGTTCCTCTTCCTTGATGTTTCTTGGGTTTATTGGTTTGTCTTTGGTCTTGTGTCTGTTGTTATTGTGTTTCTTGTGTTATTGCTTTCTGTTGGTTTCGCTTGTTTTTTCTGAGATGCTCTGATTGTTTATTGCTGTGTTTCTGTTTTTGGTTTGCTGAGTTTCTGTTGGTTAGCTGATCATCCAGGCTGTATTGTTGTGTTTTGTTTTTTGTTGTTTTTGTGTGTGTTTTTTGTTTTGATTTTGTTTGTGTGTTTGGTATTGGTGTTTGTAAATAGGACGTTGGGCCTTATTCCCAACCATCTATAGATTTTACCTTCTGGCAAAAAAAAAATCATTAAATATATAGCAATCTATCAAGCTATCTATATTATATGTAATCTAAGTAATTATTTTTATCACAAAGTTGTGTAATAGTATAAGCATAGTAAACTTATCTCATTCAAATTAAAAAAATCCGAAATAATCATTATCACTAGGGTTCATGCATAGTGGCATACTGGAATGTATGAAGAAGAATTTTTTTGAGAAAATGTTGATATGTATAATTGATGCGTATATATATAGCAAGACATCACAACAATAAAACACATTCATAAATTTTTACGTTTAGCTATTTACGCATTCGTATTTATTGTGCATGCGTTGAATGTTCAACATTCATATATCTATGCGCATGCTCATGCGCAATATGCATACATACGTATACGCATGTGCAATGCGCATACATAAGTATATGCATGCGCATTGCGGATGCATACGCATATGCCTTACAAATACATATACATTGGAATACGTTTTCAGCAGACATTTATTTTTACTATTTAAAAAAAATAGGAATTACTAGTAGATATCCATGTGCTACTCACGGGATTATTTTTATAAATTATATAATTTGTTTTTGTATACTTCAATTTTTTTTTTAAATATCTTGTTTTAAAAATGAGTATTTTATTATAGTTAATGTATTCATTAAAGATGTTTTAGTAATAATATATATTTAATCTATTTATATATTTACTTGCTTAATTTGTCTAGCTCTTAAATACCAACTTAAACTGTACATGAAATTAATCATATAAGAAATAAATAGTTAAACTAATATAAGACTCTTATTAATATAAATATAATTATTTGCTAAAAAAGCAGTTGGATAATTTTTGCTTACATAGGTAAAGTAATTGTTCTGCTCTTTCGACCAAAAAAGTAATTGCTTTGCTCATAACATTTCTAGAATTTTAAATCTTAATGAGCAACGTCATGTATACTCTAAACTTTTCCACCAAATATTTATGAACTTGTGTCAAATGATATAATATAATCTTCTATTTTGGCTTTGGATTTCAAGAAGAAAAAAAGTGAAAGTAATAAAATTTGTGATAATGTGAAGTGACATGAAATTTAGTTCATCATTTATTTATTATTTATAATAATATGAAAAACAACTATACAATACTTTGCAGATATTTCATTTAATTTATATCGATATTTATGATTTATTTGAAGAAGGTATACTAAAACTAAAATATTTTCTTGGTTTAAAATAATAATATGATTTTCTAAAGTATTGTCGTAAGTTATTCTATAAGAATGTTTAATTTAGTTTACGTGTAATATATGTGTTTACTATTGTAATTCATACCTCTAATTAATTAATATTTCAAAATCCATTTTCTTTCTTTTTCTATTTGTCTCCCCCTCCTAAAATTTTGTGTTGAGAAAAATTGATTAAAAATTGTTGTTTTTTGTGTGGTGTGTGGATCTAGTGAACATAGGTGCATTTTTTGTTTTACTTGATCAATTCGTATGATTTAGATTTTCAATTCTCTCCCTACAACCCAATTCTATATAACCCAATTTATCTAATTCATAATTTTTGTTTTAATTGGTCAATTCTATACAATCCAATTCCAAAGGTGAGGAAAAGTGGGAAAGAAGGATAGAGAAAAAAAAGAAAGAAAAAAGTATTTCATAGAGTAATTTTTCGGATAAGCTAATGGTAAAAGAGGCTTTTGAATATTTTAATGATTTTTTATATGAGTTCGGATGTAATAGAAATTTAATATTAGTGATAAATTTTTAAGTGATATTTAGTAATTAAGTTAATTAATTAGGAAGGTAAAAAACACAATTATGAGTGATTTCAATTTCAATAATTGCTATCAGGCACTAATTTACTAATGTAAATGAATTTGACAATTAGGAAGGTAAGAAGGCACGACTTATTATTTAGTATGCATACTTATTTGATTTCATTAGATATTTTATTCAATTAAGGGTTATCAATTTTGATATTGAAAATCAAATGTGTAAAACGTTAAAAGGGATGAACAATGCAAATATTTTAAGAAAATAGTGTGGTATTTTTTTGTTCTAGTAAAAAGTAGAGTGGTATTAGCAAGACACGATCAACATAGACCAATAGACATCATCACTAAACTTTAAACTAATGAACTACATGCAATATTATGATTTTGTAATTTTATATCATCATCATTGTAGTACATGTAAGCATATTGTGTGAAAATTGTTGTAGATAATTAATCAATGATAGCAATAGAAAGCAATAATCTACCTTATAATTTTACATTATTCTTTCACCATATTTTCATGAATTTTGGCAAGATATCTAAGTCGAGGATTGAATAAATAATAAACATGTTAAAACTTTTTAATTATATAGTATTTCATTTTTTCTTAAATGAATCACTAACATGACACTTTAATTTTAATTTTCACTCATTCTAGTTTATTTTGCCAGACATTGAATCGTCTTATGGTATGCTTTACCATAATAACATGCTTGAAAACCTTTTCATTTTCTAACCATACAAATCAAATTAGCAGCTTTTTCCAATAAGTTTAATAAAGTTATTTAGTTTGGTAAGATGACAATCAGTAGATCATATGAGCAAGCTAAGTAGTTAAATTCTCTAAAATTTTGTAATTGGTAGTAAGGATACATGCGAACCATTCAATTACTTGAGAAGGCTTTTCAATTGTATCGGCTTGTTTGAACAAAGTCATAGAATGCCATATGTATTTTGTTGTTTCCATGATCTAAAAAGTTTCGAAAAAGGAGAAATATACAAGCATTACTTCATAAATTGAGATTAGGAAATCAGTTAGATAATAATAATAAAAAATTAATTTCAAAATAATTTTAGGACTTACTTGTATCATCTTCTTGAAATTGTGTCTAGATGAATGCTACCACCGAATGCTTACTCACATACGGTTTTACGATTTCAATAATACCAAACCGATGATGAAGCTCTCCCCCCATTACATCTAAAACTACAAATTTTATATGTATTTATACTACCTATAAATTTAAAGTATAATAATTATAAATTGAAAGTTAAAAATGGAGTTTAGAAGGTTGTTACATTGAAGTTAATGAGACTGAATATTTTCATAGCGAATTTAAATGGCTAGACGTTTCATTCCTAATTATTGTTTGTCATGTATGTAGTATATGGAATATCAATCGATTCATGATTTTTCTGTGCTCATAAGTCATAACCGCTCATGGCTTTACTTATAGGTCGCAAACAATGAATGTAATTTTTTTTACTGATAATTAATTGTATTCTACTTTTTTTTGGTCAAATAATTATATTCTACTTAGAGACGGGTGTGTATATGGATTGTGTGATATTAGATTAGATAAAATATAATAAAGCCTTCTTTGTAGGAAAATGATTAATTAATATTTTGTTATCATAACACGGTTTTTAATGTTGTATATCATACTTAAATAGAAGCATAATCATGTACTATAAACTTTTTTTTATGAAAATCTAAATTATTATGGATGATAATATACATCTGTATAACCCTACTTTGTAAAAAATATATAAATAAAATATTATTAAATTAATATATGAATAATTATATGTATGATATATTGAAAAATACATTACATACTTGTAAGATGTAAATCCTAGATATAATCTCTTTAAATAAGGGTGATAAACAAAATTATACTCCCTCCGTCACTTTTTTATCTTTCCATTTGAAGTTGGCACACTTGCCGATGCGTGTTTTGTATCGTTAATATCTTTAATTATATATTAATAAAAATTATAATTTTTTGATATTATCAAAGTACTCGTTGAGATTAATCAAACAAGACCCCACATGACTATGTTTTTTCTTATATATTGGAAGAAATCTTAAAGACTCTTTTTAACTATGAACAGTGTAACAAAAACAAATGGAAAGATAAAAAATGGACCAAGGGAATACTCTGTATAAAACAATGCTAATAGGATTGGAATCTCAACCATTTTACTAATATGAAATATCCTTGATTTTAAGGAAGTATTCTAATTAGTATGGGCATTAGTTGGGTTAAAAATGAGTAATTAGGCTAAAACTCTAATTTATAATTTATATATTTATAGATAGATAGTTAGATAAATACAAAAAATTAAGTAATTAATTAATATAAAAAATAATGAAAAGATAAAACAGTAAAAAGAGAGTTGTTAGGGGAGATTGAACCCTAAATCTCTTATATTATGCATGTATCTTTAATCATTGAGCTATATAAAAAGATTTAGTTTGTAATAAATATTAATAAAAAAATAAAATATAATTTATTAGAAATTAATTATACCATTAATCTACTTTACATATACTAGGTGGAAATAACAAAAAACTGTCACCGCATATAATTTCAGCTAATCCAAAACTTATAGTTTTTATCCGCAAATATGTTATAGACTGAAAAATTGATTTTTCTGTGATTTCCAGTCTAATTTTTATCTTATTAAAAAAAAACACGGCATATAATTTGGCGCCAATTTCGGATTTCTGAGCGCCTTCGTCCCGCGCTCACGCTCCTCTTCGTGGTGAACGACCAAAATTAGGGTTCGATTCACGTCAAGTGTTGTCCCAATTTGATGGGTTCAGGTCTAGAAGAGGAAAGCTGGGTATTGCTGCTTCGATATTCTCGAGGGTTAAGCCAATCGCTTCATCTAATTTAGTATCTGTGAGTAATTTCTTCCCTTGTTCATTATCAATTTCACCAAAGGCCACTTTTTAGATCAAGCTTTTTGAGTCTGAAAAGCATTTGTTTATACCCGCGAAGCTCGCGTGGTTTTATTACGCCTGCTTTTTATCGCAGAATTTGTTATTTCTATTCCGTGGAGTTGTTGAAGATAGTAGCAAGTAGTGTTTTTTAGCTTGAATTTCTTATTCAAAGTTGGCTGTAACATAAATTACAGGTCGTAAATCGTTGTGCAAAATTTTGGGTATTGAATAAAAGCTGTAGATCATCGCCTTGGTGTCCGTCTCGGGCTTCCAGTGGAATGATGGCTGGTGAAACCCTAAACTGCCCTTTGAAGGGGGCAGCCAATGGATTCTCTGATAACTTGCGGAGTTACCAGGTGGTTGTGGCTGCAACACGAGAGATGGGTATTGGTAAAGATGGGAAATTGCCATGGAATTTGCCTTCAGATCTCAAGTTCTTCAAGGATATAACTTTGTCCACCTCTGCTCCGGGGAAAAAGAATGCTGTTGTGATGGGTAGGAAAACATGGGAAAGTATCCCTTCCAAGTATAGACCCCTTCCGGGGCGCCTAAATGTCATTCTTACTCGCTCTGTGGAGTCTAGTATCGGTACCTCTGAAGATGTTGTGACATGTCAAAGCATGGTTTCTGCTCTCAAACTGTTGGCGGGTTCAACATATAGTGTTTCGATTGAGAGAGTGTTTGTGATTGGTGGCGGCCAGATACTGAAGTATGCCTGTTTCTTTTTGTTGCTTTTTGATGAATTCCCTGTCTTTTTGAAAGTTTGCCTTCTATTTAGTGATCACACCTTTTGTCTTAAGGAGCGATTGTGCTGTGCAGGGAAGCTCTTAATGGGCCTGCTTGTGATGCAATTCATATTACAGAGATTGAAACAAGCATTGAGTGTGATACATTTATTCCCCCTATCAATTCTTTCTTGTTTCACCCTTGGTACTCATCGCTTCCTTCTGTTGAAAACAACACCCGGTTTTGTTTTACCGCATATGTTCGTGTCAGGAGAGCATTGGTTGACAATGATGCTCAGGATGAGAGCATGGTTTCTAGTTCTAAGTTAAATACTATTAAGTTTGAGATACAAGACTTCTCCTTCCTGCCCCAGAGTGTTCTTAAGAGGCATGAAGAGTATATGTATCTGCAGTTGGTTGAAGAAATCTTATCAACTGGGAACGTCAAAGGTGATAGGACTGGGACTGGAACTGTGTCCAAATTTGGTTGTCAGGTAATTGGGTCTGTTGTGATGTTGATCTGGAAGTCAATTTTTCATATATAAATCAAGCATATAGCTCTGCTGACCAACTCACATTTTTCTCTTTTTCTTGAGCAACAGATGCGTTTTAATCTGGGCAAAACATTTCCACTTCTTACAACAAAGGTGTGTTATCTCTAGTACAGAAGTTTCTTTGGTGTAATGTATTGTGGCAGCTTTCTTCTTGTGGGTTTACAATACAGTGCTCATATCCGGTTGCTTGACGTTTCTATCATTTATAATACTTTGGTTGTTACTGTATTTATTGGCATATAAATCTCTATCCAATAATCTGCAGCGAGTATTTTGGCGGGGTGCTGTCGAGGAACTCTTGTGGTTCATCAGTGGCTCAACTAATGCTAGGGTAAGGGTATTAACTAGTTTGCTTTAGTTCCTGCTCATTAGATAAGTTAGTCGTACTTTTTGGTCCTATTAATCTTATCCTATGGTTTGATGGTTCATTCCCATTGCTACTTGGGCTTTGTTTGGCTCTACTAGTTTATTGTTTATAAACACTTTTTTTCAAAAACCTACTTTTATACATTTCGATAAACGTGTAATAAAATTATTTTATTTCTTTTCACTACTCACACTTTTTTAATAAATTACACACATTCCCATAAAAACCACCTTTTTACCAAACATACTTTTATATACAACCTTATTTATCACCTATTTATAAACAAAAAACTCTTTATAAACTCAATCCCCTACAAACCTGTGTGCTATGCGATGTTTTTTTAAACCATAATTTTTGATGTAGGTCCTGCAAGACAAAGGCATACATATATGGGATGGAAATGCATCAAGAAGCTACCTTGATAGGTACATACTTGCATATGATATTTTATTGAATTTATGTTTCCAGGTGGAAAAATTGGGATTATTCATTCTGTTAGGAACTAATATCTGTTAAAATTATTGCAGCATTGGTTTGAACGACAGAGAAGAGGGTGACCTTGGACCAGTCTATGGTTTCCAGTGGAGACACTTTGGTGCCAGGTTGATCAACACTTGGGTGAATTAAGCATCTTATTTTATCACACAATGAAACTAATCGGCATCCTTTTGTTTACCTCTTCATCTTGCAGATACACTAATATGCATGCTGACTACACTGGTCAAGGATTTGATCAGTTGACGGATGTTATCTACAAGATTAAGAATAACCCAGATGACAGACGAATCATTCTCTCTGCTTGGAACCCTTCTGATCTCAAAATGATGGCACTTCCACCTTGTCACATGTTTGCTCAGGTTGGCGTTTCTTTCTCTGTTGCACTAGTTCCTTCTCTCTGCTAGGTTTGGTTCTTTCTTGATACGTTCAGCTCTTTGCCTTGCAGTTCTATGTGGCCAATGGAGAATTATCGTGTCAGATGTACCAGCGGTCGGCTGATATGGGTTTGGGTGTGCCATTTAACATTGCATCATACGCTCTCTTAACATGCATGATTGCTCATGTCTGTGGTAAGCATTCACTAGACTCTTGCTGCGACAATCTTACAAGTTGCAATTATTAAGTGTATGCATGTGTACAATGCTTATACAAATGTCAGAATGACTGCAGCAGTCAAGTATCTTGCAATGAGATGACTGTTGCCTGAAATTTATCACATGATCTATTGAGATAGTCTTTTTCGTAATTGACCTCAAATAATTATTATTTTACATACTACTTCTTTTGTGATATTTTTTTCTACAGATCTTATTCCAGGGGAATTTATTCACGTCATTGGGGATACTCATGTGTACGTCACCCATATTGTCCCTCTCCAGGAGCAGCTTAAGAACCAACCTAGACCATTTCCTGTAAGTTTCATGCCTTACAGAGTACTTGTTTATTTTGGCCGGCTCCTTTATCCTTGTAATTGTTGCTCCTTTGTAACTTGAAGCATACTATCTTAAACAGATTCTGAAGATCAATCCTGAGAAGAAGGATATAGATTCTTTTGTGGCATCTGACTTCAAACTTGTTGGCTATGATCCACATCAGAAAATTGAAATGAAGATGGCTGTATAACCATACTTTTCGTTATACCTCAATGTAATGACAGCGAGAAATGATAATATCTACTATGTAGAAAGTTTGTCGGATTAATTATTTTTCTATAGCTACAGTATGGATATGGAATGTTATCAAGATGGTAAAATGCTCATTACATTATCGTTCCGGAAAAGATGAGAGGCTATTTATTCAGCTGCAAATATGAGTGCCAATCATGCATATTACATAAGTTTAGCTAGTTTTAATGTTGCTCTTCAGCAGCTTGCACTTAACACCATCCTCATCTGACTCAACTATTTCACCTTCCTCTGATTCTTTTTCTTGACTAATAGCTTTGAGATTATTCTGCTCTTCTTTCAGTTTGAGGAACTCCAGCAGCACTCTCAGTGCAGACTCAGGATCCTCAGTCTTCATGAGCTGCTCACCGACCTCAGCAGGGGTTGCTTTAGCAGTGGGCAGAAGTTGTTGGACTTGTGTAAAAAGTGTGTGCTCAGTTATCCTTAGGTAGTTTGAGGCTAACATTCTAAAGCCACAAGGGGTGCAATAGGACATGTGGATGTGAACATCCATTCGACCAGGTCTTAGCAGGGCAGGATCAATACGTTCTTTGTGGTTCGTGGTGAAAATGATAATTCTTTCGTCCCCACAGCTTGACCATAGTCCGTCGATGAAATTGAGCAAGCCTGACAAAGTTATCTGCATTAAAACACCTAGTTAGCATGGATAGAAGAAGAAACTGATTAGATCTTCAGCTGCTCAAGAGAATCTTGAAACTACTTGCCTCCTGTTCTTTGTTAGAACTGGGGTTCTCAGCTTTTTGTGCCTTCCTATTCTCCAAATCAATGGAGCAATCAATGTCCTCCACCACCAAAATGGACCTATTGGCAGTGGCGATGAGAAGCTTACGAAGATCCGAATTACAGCCCAGATCAGTGAGCTCCAAATCATAGATGTCAAACTTCAAGTAGTTTGCCATGGCAGCTATCAAGCTGGATTTCCCGGTACCAGGGGGGCCAAACAACAAATACCCTCTCTTCCACGCCTTTCCCACTCTTCTGTAAAAGTCTTTCCTCCTCACAAACATCTCTAGATCCTCCATGATCATGCTCTTCAACTCGAGATCCATCGCCAAAGTCTCGAACGTGGATGGATGGTCCAGATTCACAGACACCCATGGTTGCCCCGAACCGTGGAACCTCCGGTTGTACTTCAGTGTGTGGAGTTTAAGAGTCTTGTTCTCTTGTTTGAATTTATGTGATTGGGATACTATGTGGGCCAAGTAAGAGTTGAACACCATGTCTTTGTGTTTCTTGTGGAACCTCAGCTCAAAGTGTGAAACTTCCATTTTGTTGGCGCTTCTGTTTCCGTCATTATCGTACATTGTCGACTTAGATTCTACCTGTACTCAGTTAGCAATAGCATTGTGAGATGGGTTTAAATTGCTCAGTGTTTGAGGGCTGAATAACCTGTTTAGTTTTCAACTTGTAGTTAACCTTTGTTTTGTGACAATTAAGTCTCCAAGTTGTTGCAAAACCCTCTGTCAATTAATTGCTAACACTATTACATCCCGTTTACTCATCAAACTATACAAGATATTCCACAGTTTGTTGATGGAAAATTGAACCAAAATTTGGAACATTTTCCAAGACTTTATTAGGAGAAAATACAGGTCAAACACCATCATGAAACAACTCATAAAGATTTAGGAAAACCGAATTTGTGTGTTTTTGTGAAATTCTGGGTGACAAGTGTTGCTCAAGTGCTAAAGCTGATTATAAGCTGTTTTTGGGGGGTTTATAGTTGGTACCTTCTTGTTGATCTTTTTCCACCTGAAGTGAACCCCGTGGAACACATCAACCACCTCCTGGTTCTTGTCCATGGAGAGGATGATGTTGGTCTCATTGGTCGGAATCGCAGCCCGAAATCTCTGAGTTGAAAGGGAGATTTTGGTGCCGAGGTAGATCTCGGCGGCGTTGAAGAGCTGGTTTTGGTGAAGGCCTTCGGACTCGTCGATGATTATGGTGACCCAGGAGGACATTGAAGAGAAGAGCGAGGAGAGTTTGTTTCGGAGGAAGTCATGAAATTCATGGGGGATGAACTCTCTAGAGAGCGACCGGATGACAACGGCTGCGGCTGCAGCTGAGGCTGCTGTAGAGAGGATTGTCTTCGCCGAGGGGAACTCCATCTTCTTTGTGAGAAGACTCCAGAAAAAGAAAAGGAGAGCATAGATCCATTCTGAATGTCTGAATATTGGAAAGTGTTTTACTGTCTAAGAAGAGTAAATAGGAGGGGTATTTATATCCTTACAAAGACTAAGATAAATACAATAAGATAAATACAAAATATGTGAATAATCTCATATCCCCTCCTTGACTTGGCTAAGATTCGATAAGACCAAGCTTGTAGAACATAAACTTGTATTGAACTTCTCTTAGTGGCTTAGTCATGAGATCTGTTAATTATAGATGAGACTTAACATGAACAGTCTTGAGAAACTCTTCAGTCATCTTGTCTCTAACATAATGACAGTCAATGTTGAGGTGTTTAATCCTTTCATAAAAGACCGGATTTGCTGCTATGTGTTGGGCAGCTTTGTTGTCACAATATAGTGGTATAGGAAGTGGTAGCTCAACAAATAAATCCTGCAATAAGCCATAGATCCATACAACTTCACTGGCTGTATAGGACATACTCCTATATTCTGATTCAGCTGAAAATTTTGATACAGTTTTCTGTTTCTTGGTCTTCCAAGATATTAATGAGTTACCTAAGAATATACAATAGCCACTAACAGACCTTGCTGAAAACTTGCAAGCTGCCCAGTCTGCATCTGTGTAGTTGTGTAAGGACAGAGGATTATCAGCAGAATAGAATAAACCCAAATTGAGTGTGCCTTTCAGGTATTTGACCACGTGAAGTGCAGCTCGTAAATGAGGTTCCCTTGGGCAGCATAGGAACTGACTCAAGTGTTGCACAGAGAAAGATATGTCTGGCCGAGTGATTTTCAAGTAGAGCAGCCTCCCTACCAACCTTCTGTATACCTCGGGGTCTGGAAGGATTTGCCCCTCATCAAAAGATAGTCCAAGACCCCGATGTAAAGGGAAAAGAGCAGGCTTGCAATCAAGCATATTGACATCAATAATAATGTCCAAGATGAATTTTCTCTGGTTGATCACAGTCCCAGTCTCTGATTTTGCTATTTCCAGACCCAAGAAAAATCTTGCTGGACCAAGATCTTTAATTGTGAAGGCTTCATGAAGACCTTTCTTAGTGCTTGTAATAGTTGTTGCATCATTCCCTGTGAGAAGTAGGTCATCAACATACACCAAAGCAATAGCAATCAGTCCATTCACTTGTCTCACAAATAAACTGTAATCCTGTCTAGACTGTTTGTATCCCATTCTGAGCAAGATGTTGGTTAGTTCAATATTCCATTGTCTTGAAGCTTGTTTCAAGCCATACAGTGATCTCTGCAATTTGCAAACCTGGCCAGTGGAAGCCTTATCATATCCTTCAGGAGGCTCCATGTATACTTCTTCTTCCAAGAATCCATGGAGAAAAGCATTATTGACGTCCAATTGATATACATTCCAGAGTTGAGTTGTAGATAAGGCTAAAAGAATTCTAACTGTAGCAAGCTTAGCAACGGGAGAAAAAGTGTACTTGTAATCTTTCCCTTCAATCTGATTATATCCATTTGCCACCAATCGTGCTTTGTATCTTTCCACTGTACCATCAGCTTTAAACTTGATCTTAAACACCCATTTAGACCCTATGGCTTTCTTCTCTGCTGGAAGAGTAGTGAGAGACCAAGTTTGGTTAGCTTCCAAAGCCTCAATCTCCTTGGCCATGGCCTCTTCCCAGCATTTCTGACCCTTGGCTTGATTGTAGGTTTTTGGCTCGGTTAAAGTACAAGTGTTGCAAAAAGCTGTCACAAACTCTGATGAATAAGCAGACAAATCAAATATCTTTGTTGCTGTGCATACGAAATCCTGGTATTTTGCAGGAACCGTTCTGTTCCTGGTTGATCTCCTTGGAGGAGGGAAAGTAGGCTGAATAACCTCATGTACTGTGTCATCAACCAGAGCTGCGGGTGATACAGAAGTATCTAAGTTGGGACTCAAACTTGGGCTAGGAGATGGTTGAGCAACATCTGTGCATGTATCTAAGCTTGGACTTAAAGCTTCCCTAGGAACATAAGATCTAAGAGAATCATGAGCAGGATTAACAAGTGGCATAGGTGAAATGTCCATAGGGCCAGAATCTGTAATATGAATCCCAATATCTTTCTTAAAAGGGAAACAACTTTCTTGGAATACAACATCTCTGCAAGTGAAGAAGTATTTAGCCTCAATATCATACAGCTTATATCCCTTTTTCCCCATAGGATAGCCCATAAAAATACACTTTCTGGATTGAGCTCCAAACTTGTCCTTAGACATAGTGCTTGGTCTTCCATAACACAAACATCCTAAAACCTTGAGATGATCATGCGACATCTCCTTCCCGAGAAGGAGTTCTGCAGGAATTTTCCAATTCAAAACTGAGCTAGGCAGAAGATTAATAACGTGGACTGCAGTCAGTACACATTCTCCCCAAAATCTGACAGGGATCCCTGCATGCAGCCTCATAGCCCTTGCTGTCTCAATTATATGTCTATGCTTCCTTTCAACTCTCCCATTTTGTTGAGGATTCCCTGGGATGCTTCTGTCATGAATTATGCCATTAGCAGTAAACAAAACTTGACAAGAAGTCTGCATGAACTATGTTCCATTGTCACTCCTAACCCTTTTGATCTTAGCATCAAACTGAGTTTTTACATAAGCAAGAAATGACTGGATAATGTCCTTGACCTGTGATTTGTACTTAAATAAGTAGATCCAAGTATATCTAGTACAATAATCAAGAACAGTGAGAAAGTATGAAGTATTGTCATGAGTAGGGGTTTTGTAAGACCCCCAAACATCAAGGTGTATAAGATCAAAATATAACTGTGCTATAGAATCGCTTCTTGGAAAAGAGTCCTTATATTGTTTAGCCAAAATACAACTTTCACAGTGCAAAACTCCAGAGTTCTTAACAGGCAATTTAACATGTTTCATCTTGTCTAGAGAACAATGTCCCAACCTCTCATGAAAGGTTCTAAACAAAATATGTGAATCCTTAGAGACTAAATCAACAACAACCATTCTTCCTTCAGAAGTCATCAAGTAAAGTCCACCTGCTCTGTCTCCTCTCACCATTTACTTCTTAGTGATATGGTCATGGAAAACAATAAAATTAGGATCTAAATAACCAACTAATCCTCCATCATCTAGCAGCTTTGTGACAGATAGAAGGTTATGTTTGAATTCCGAAATGAGCAGCACATCATGGATAGCATAACCAGATTTCAGTACGACAGATCCTGCTTCAATGACATTTTTAAGACTACCATCTGGTAATATCACTTTGATAGGTTTATCTAAAGCCTTTTTAGCACTCAACAATGATGAATCATAGATCATATGATCTGTAGCACCAGTGTCAATAATCCAGACAACATTTCCAGCACAAGAAGATACTTGAAATGCAGAGGAATGCACAAATTTACCTACAAAGTTTGAAGAGGAGCTGTCATGTCCACACATGAATTTTGCAAGTTCCTGACACATAATACTCATGGTGGCAGAATCAATGGAGGGGCCAGGACTGTGACTAACATGCCCACTAGACTACTCAAGAGGATTATCCATCATCTCAACTGCATTGGCCCCTTTGTTCTTCCCCTTCCAACTATCAACAGAGTCCCTGAACTTCCAATTAGCAGGATAACCAATCAACTTATAGCATTTATCTTTGGAATGACCTTTAAAATGACAATGTTCACAAACTCTGTCATACTTGGGTTTATGAGAAGAAGATCCAGGCCTAGGTTGGAATGAGTGCTGTAAATATTGTTGCTCTTTACCAGAGAGATTGTTGACAGAAGAGGCAACAACATCTATACCAATAGGATGGGAAGATTCAGTGACAAATTTCTAGACTTCTACTTGGAGAATCATATAATAAGCTTTGTTTACTGTGGGCAAAGGATCAGTAGATAATATAGAACCCCTAACATGATCAAATTCAGCATTAAGTCCCATTAAGAAATCTAACAACTGATTTCTAGCTTCTTTGTCTAACATCTTCTTGATCAAACCACAAGTACATTTTAAGAAGACACCACAATCACATTGTGGAGCTTCCTCTAGAGAGGCAATTTCATCCCAAATCTTCTTAATAGCAGAGTAATAATCGCTCACTGATCTATTACCTTGTTGAGCAGATAGCAAGGAACGACGCAACTTGAACAATAGTGGGCCATTAGTTTGGCCAAATCTCTCAACCAACTCAGACCACAAACGAAACGCAGAATCACAGAAGGAAAGAGTATCAGAAAATTTACCTTCCATGGAGTTAAGGACCCATCAGCGGATCATATAGTCAGCTCTCACCCATCGAGGAAGAGTTCTCGATTCAAGATCTGGTCTAGGGCATGAACCATCAATAAACCCTAATTTATTTTTCGCACCGAGCGCCATCTTCACGTTATGGCTCCATTTGAAGAAATTGGTGCCATCAAGTCGCATCGGAATCAATTGAGCCCCTGGATTGTCCGACTTGGCCACCGTCAGCGGATCATTATCGGCGTTAGAGTCATACCGATGTCGATCTCGACGTCGACGACGATAATAAGATCTGTCAGCAGAATAACGACCATCCGGCGACTTGGAAGAGCGATTCTCACGCGAAGCATGGCGTGGAATCGGCGAAGCACGACAAGAAATTGGAGAAACATAACGACGACGACCTTCTGGGGAATCATCTGAAGACGACATCGAAAAAGAAATCTACCTGAAGACGACGACCTTCTGGGAGAGAACAAACAATCCACAAGATCGAAAGAAGAACGAGTCTCTCAATTAGTGCTGTGATACCATGTGAGAAGACTCCAGAAAAAGAGAGCATAAACCCATTCTGAATGTCTAAGAACAGTAAATAGGAAGGGCTATTTATACCCTTACAAAGACTAAGATAAATACAATAAGATAAATACAAAATATGTGAATAATCTCATATTCTTCACCATGGTTTGTGCTGAAAATTTGAAGTAAAGGGTATTATTTGGTTGATATTGACATTCATAAGTTTTGTCTTGATCAATCTTCTTCTTCGAAAGTGTATGATGGAAAAGAGTTGACTTACAATGTGAATGGTAGTTTTGCTTATTTGATTCTTTAGATGACAAACCTCACAAATCTTCCAGATTCCTAAAACACTCGACATCTAGAATTATACTATAGGGTAATTCAAGAAAAAATGAGACCTTGTTTTGAACTTAGTTCTTAATTTTTGTATGAAATTGCCTAATTTATGTTATCTGTCAAGGTTACGGGGTCATGCTTGCAAGCTAGGCGGACAAGACTTACTACTTTACTAGTGTGTCTCTTATTATTTTAATGTTAAAAGTTTAAAAAAGTGCTGAAATTTATTGGACGGCTGTGATTTGCATTGTGTTACTAATTAATTCAATAAATTGCAGTGACCTTGACTTCGCAAAGGGATAGCCCCAGCCCCATGAAACATGGTTTTAGGTAGGTTTTTATCTTCTTTTCGATGGAATGACTTTTCTTAATCTATTATCCCTGTTTGGCTCTTTAAGAAGGATTAAAGAAGACGTTGGGGTCAATGAGCTGTCCTTTACATTTGTCTTGGTCTGCTGTGTTTCTTAGTGATTATGCCTGCGAGAGAAGTTAGGACAAAATTGTCACTTTCTAGATATAACTTCTTTACATGATAAACTAGAATGAACCTGCTTAGCAATTCATACCAAGTTGCAAACAGATGTATATGCATGCAATTTGTGGTACAAAACATGTACAGAAAAGTGTGATTGAAATGGAATTGATTTACTTTGTTAAGATCAATAAGCAAGCTAGCTAGAGTAGTAGTTAACTATATATGATCAAAGTGTCACATTACACAATATCAGCTTGTTCTAAGCACGTGAACATAAGTCATTAGCCAAATATGTTTGAGCCCTTTGGGGGACCTTAGTAATGTGTAATGACTTACACTTTCAGGTTTCCACGATCATATAATCTCGTTTGAATTGTCCAAGGCTTATCAAGAATTCAAATCTAAAAGCTCAGCATAAATGGAAATTTCCTACTTTGAAGTCTCCAGCTAGTAGTAGTGATAAACCAGGGAAGATAACTTTTGAGAAGTAAAAACTCAATTCTTGAGAAATTACCAAATATTAAGGAATCCCAAGAGAATACCCATCGGTGGCATCTCCTATCCATGAAAACAATAGTTTAGAGGTTTCAGCTGGCAATTCTAACAGACAAGTGCGGTGTAGCAATACCACAACAGAAGATACAAGATATGCCCCAGTGAGGGATGCAAGGAATGTTTAAAAGTTTGAGCAAACAAAATCAGTTAGGAAGGTCTTGCACTCTCCCTTGTAATTTATTTGGAGTTAACACTTTTGCATGCAAAATGATTTAGCCTTTGACACTCGCTCCTGCCTTCGCAAGGCTCTCAAGTGCCTGTGAAATCTGCTCCTCAGACAGGCCATCCAAACGGATCCCTTTCTCGACACCCATACCTGTAAACAAACGTCGAAACATGAACCCAGTAATCAAATATATCATATAGTCAAGGAAGAATTGCATAAAAAAACAATATCATAATAAATTGAAGCTACAACCTAGCAAAAGATGAATTCAAGCAAGTTTATAGGACATATGTCTTTAGAGTGTATCATCATTCTAACCAACTGCCAAGAAATAAAATGATACATGGCAAAATAGGCAGCCAGCAGCAGAGCAATGATTTTTTCACGTTTGGATTTGATTTAAAGCATGAGGATGAAAAGAGGCCTAACGTCACTTCACCAAGAGCTATTAAAAAAGGGGGAAATGCCCAACTCAATACTATGAGGGAGACCTAACCTAGCATTGCTAGTTCATGTCATAAGCAGTGGCTTGTATCAGGGGATATTAACAGCATAACTTCTACTCCAATGACAAGATAGCAAAGCCAATAAAACCCACAAAATAAAGGGATGTCTATTTATGTTCATCAACGCCAAACTAGAAAACCTGAAACACTGAATGCTTTCTCTACACCGTAACATCTAAAAAGGGCATGTGCAAACTTGCTACAGCTTTAGCCAACCAGATATGGATGGAGAAGCATCAAACTTGCTACAGCATCAAAATTGTTACAGAAGTCAGCAACCAAATCCTTTTAAGGATCTTTCATACCCATTTAACACACACATATATGCCAACTTACAGATGGATTAGTACTTATATAGATGCAATATAACTTTTTCAAAGGTAACATCATATACGACTGTAAAATAGTAGTCTAGTAGATTGGTGAATCCTAAAGGAGGCACTCATTTGGCTTGTTTTTCCAGGAAGAATGGCAAAATGAGTGATAGATCATAGATTAGCAGTGCATACTGTTACACACTAACAAGTAATTATCTAACTAGAGCCAATATAAAAGTTGGCTCATTAGTCATTACCATATCTTGCCCAAAGTTGAGGCTCAACTCCACGGGCTTCACGAATCAATATAGGAAGTTTGGGGTTTAGAGTCTTCAAGTCCTTGTAATTCTTCTCAACAAAATTTCTGAAATTCACAACTTCAATTGTCATAATACGGAATACTAAGATCAAATTCATCAACAACACATTCATAGTAGGCTATACAAAATGAATAACTTGGATGAACAAAAATAAATACCTAATCTGAGAGCTTTCAGGGGACGTTTGGCAGAGAAGGATCCTAAGCTCCTTCACATGCTTAGACAATTGACCCCTCCAAGCCATGGATGCTGGAACAGCAAATCGAAAGTTCAAAATCAACGAAAAACAGGAAAGGGAAATAAGATGATCCACAAAATATAGCAGGTGAAGAATCAAATTTGTCAAATTGACACCAGAAATGGAACCAAACGAAAGTATTAAATATCCTAGGAAGCGACTGGAATTGCAATGTTCTACATTATGTGCTGCCAATATACTGCCCAGATCTGAACTTTTCGGAGGAAATTCAAAGATGGAGGGATAAATTGGGTGCAATGGAGAACGATGGAGGGAGAGAGAGAGAGCCCTTTCAATGCGCGACGTTGCTACCTGCGTACTGCTCGGCAAGTGGCTAGGGGAAGTGGCCGATCCAGAGATTCCCGGAAGAGGGGTCACAAAATCAAAATTATATAACATTAATTTTAAACAAAAGTAATTACAAAAGAGTTCATTACTTGATTTTTAAACTAGTGCAGTCACCAATCACCAACTACGAAATATCTAAAATATCAAATAGAACTCAAATAATTGTTGGACTTCATCTTAATGCAGGAGAAGAAAGCTCTAAGCTATTGAAAATGGCAGTTGCAAACGAAAAAAAATAACAACATTCTTTCATTCATTAAATGTAATAAAGGTCTTATCTCACAGCAAACAAAATCAGCACTTTTAACTTTAAATTTTGCAAATCAAGCAATGAAAAATTCAATCAAGAAAATGATCAAACTGAAAAGCAAGAATCAAACCTTCTCAAGTTGTTTCATAACGATTAGGCTCATATTTGATGAAAACCTCAATTTAATATTAGAAAAACCCACTTCAAATACCAAACCCTAGAAAAACAATTCAACAAATTAATCAAATTCAATAGATGCTAATTGCTGCCAATTGTTAATATAGATGCTATTAATAATCAATCTGAAATTATATTTCAAACAAACAAAGCTACACATCAGTCAAACAAATTAAAGAAAGCAAACTTACTTACACAACAGCACAGTCACGCGACTCACGCAGGGCGGTAGGCCGACAACAAGGCGGTGCTACGGTGGGGCGTCGTGCGGCGAGCAGCGGACGTAAGGTGGCCGGTGGAAGCGGGCGACAGTGTCGGAGGCGCAGACGCTCAAGATGTAGATGCGATGAGGAGAAGAACATATCTGGTTTTTTTGTTAATAATTACCTGCACACCAAAACGACGTCGTTCTGACGCGAAGAAAAAAAACAGAAAAAAACAGGACTGGAGGGGGGGTCACAGGACCCAGGACCCCCTAGATGCTCGAAAGAGGATTTGAACTCCAAAATAGATGAAAAGATGACAAATCTGCTTCAAGCATTTGAAGCTGAACATTTTTGTTTTCCTTCATGATCTTCAGAACAGTCTGTCACATAACCAAAGCGAAAGAACATAACATTTGAAAAGTGTCAAAAAAAATTATTAACAATTTGACATCATTATTTGCCGAGATGTACCCTTGATAGCAGATTCTTTGACCTTCCAACTGCAAAAGCATGAAAATTTCACAAAGTGACAGCAATTGAGTTGTTAAGAAACATAGAATTTTGGTGTTCAGAGCACCCTTACGGGGCTTAAATAGGCCTTTTTGAATTTAAGCCTTTATTTAACCTCCAAATAAAAAAACCATTTTAATAGAGGGGTTTTTAGAGAAGCTTTTCGACCCAATATATATTTATATTAAATTATAATTATGTCATTTATATTAAATTATCAAAATACACTTTATATTAAATTACTAATATATTTTTTTATATTATATTATAAAAATATTTATTTTATTAAAATTTATATTTGTATAAAATTTATTAAATATATTTTAATTCAAGTGTTTAATTATAGTATTAATTGAAAATTAATATAACAAATATTAAGGCTTGGAGGAAATTAATGACAAACATATATATTACAAGCAACAACGATTGATGCATAAATTGAAGAAAAAAACATTACAATAAAACAACATAAATTGAAGCAAATTACCGAATTTAACAAAAAATATCATTAGACAATGCATAACTCAATAACTAAAAACACAAAACACGAGAAGGATCCTATTTCTCCAAATCGTTGCCAAATGTGTTCCTTCAAATCTTTCTTAAGTTGGCAGTGTGCATTTGAATTCCGAAGTTGAGCCATCGTCGTGCTCAGGAAGTTGCTCATACTCGCTGGTCTATCGGTGGAGTATGTCCAATCCGGATTATTCATCGATATAGGCTCTCCACTTACTCCTTCGCCAAACTCTGGGATTTCATATCCATGATGACTATAAGAATCTCGTTCATCTTCTACGATCATATTATGTAGAATGATGCAAGCTCTTATTATCTTTTCAATCTTCACAAAATCCAAAGAGAGTGCCGAGTTACGAATTATTGCGAGTCGAGATTGCAACACTCCAAATACCCTTTCCACATCTTTACGAACATATTTTTGGTGTTGGGCAAACAACTTGGCTTTAGGGCCTTGAGAAAGCCGAATTGATTGGACAAATATCGCCCATGGCGGATAGATGCCATCAGTGAGATAATATCCCATGTTGTATGCATGTCCATTAACTGTGAAATTTATGTTTGAAGCTCTACCTTCCAAAACGTGATAAAAAATAGGAGATTGATAAGGAACATTAATATCATTAGACCTACCTGGTACCCCAAAAAATGTGTGCTAGAACCACATGTCGTATGATACAACAACCTCCAAAATGATTGTTGGATGGCCATGTCCACGAGCATATTGACCTATCCATGCAGTTGGACAATTTTTTCACCTCCAATGCATACAATCGATGCTACCCTACATCCCAGGAAATCCACGAGACTCCCCCACGCTTAGTAGGCGTTGTGTGTCCGCTGCGGTTGGACACCTAAGATACTCATCACCAAACAAGGTAATGATTCCCTGAACAAAATGCTCCAAGCTTTTCCTTGCGGTTTCTTCAAAAAGACGAAGATACTCATCACAAGCATCAGTAGCAGTTCCATAAGCCAACATTTTAATGGCACTAGTACATTTTTGTAATGCATATATGCCAAGCCTACCCAATGCATTTGGCCTTTGTTGAAAGAACTCCATACCATTCTCCAGTCTTTTCACAATGTGCATGAAAAGTTCCTTGCGCATTCTGAACCTACGTCGGAAGATATGATCTGGATAAGTTGGCTCGTCGGAGAAATAATCTTTGTAAAGTTGATCAAAGCCTTGTTCCCTTCCTCTATCTCTCAATTTTCGACGAGATCCCTTACGTGAACTTTCTGCTTGTGCTTTGTATTTGCGTTGTGGAGCGTGTTCTTGAACTTCATTAGTCGCATTAATAACTTCTTGTAAAAATCTTTGGTACTCACCATCTTTAGCGCTATCGCTAGAAATGAGAGGGTTTGAGTTTGAGGAGTTTGAAGATGACTAGATATTTTTAGAGATTGGAGATTTTGAATGAATTTGATGAGTGAATAAACCCTTGTTTATCCTCATTTATATAGATATGTAAAAAGCTATCAAACTCCTCAATAATGGTATGACATGATATTTTGCAGAAGTAATAAATAGCTTCGAATACTATCTCTGAAAGTTGTCTCATGCCAACCACTAGAAGCATCATTATTATGCTTTAGTCTAAAAATCGAAAAATAATGGTATGACATGATATCTTGCAGAAGCAATAAATGGCTTCACATGTTATCTCTGAAAAGTTTATCCATGCCAACCACTAGAAGCATCATTTTTATGCTTTAGTCAAAAAATCAAAAAATAATGGTATGACATGATATTTGTCACATGCCATCAATTACTTGTTGTTTTTTTAGATAAAACACTCAAAAGAAGCTACAAGACTGCAACACTCAAGATTGAAACATGCATTACAATATTGAAACATGTATTACACGATTGAAACATGCATTACAAGATTTAAATATGCATAAATAAGATTAAAACATGCAATCGGAAAGCAAAACATGCAAGGCAGAAAATAAACACTAACATCTTCCTCATGAGTACATGGATAAGACTATCACATGATTGAGAGTTATTTCATCAATGTTTGCTTGAGAGTTTCTCCTTCCTATCTAAGATCAATTTGCTCCATCAGAAACTGGAGCATGTCCCACTTCTGCTTGTAAACCGCCCTCTTCTCTCGCTCATTCTCCATCTCCATCTTCTTTTGTTCCATCTCCATCTCCTTGTTCTTCACCGCAACAAAGTGAGCTTGCTTCTCCCTCTTGCGTGCCTCCTTTTCCATTTCCAATATATGCGCTCTACTTAACATGACGTCTTTGTGTCTCTGCATTTCGTTAGCAAGCTCATCCTCTTTATCACAACTTGCATATGCCACTTTTCCCCCTTTCTTTTACATGCCTTGATACCCTCTAGACGCTCCATAGTTTGGCCACTGACAGCACTTGTCGGGGTATTTGCATTTGAAGTATCACCTTTCATATCAGAAATCGATCTTTTAGAGCTTGCACTTCTGGAGCTTGGATTGTTCTGGTTGACCTTGTTCAAAAAATATTGACTCCATTTGGGCTCGTTACAAAGAGCTTTCCATGCATGCATATCAGGAAAACTCTTCCCCACATGTTCTAAATAAGCCGAATAAGCCTTAGTAACAACATCGTCCTCTGACTCCCCACTGCCTTTGTTTCTACTAGCCGCTGCATAATAACCATTAAACTTAGTTACACTTTTACACATTACATGTCATCTATTCTTACAACTTTTTGTGTCTTGCTCTGGTTGGCCTGGTTCTCTATAATTGTTCCAGTAGGTTGTAACTCGCTTCCAGAATGAGGCTGAAGTTTGGTTCATGTTTGTTATTGCATCCTTACTGGTGTTGACGTACCCACTGATGAGGATCAAATCTTCAGCCTTACCCCAGGAGCATCTTTTGGGCTTAGTGGAGTCACCGACAACACGACCACATCCACGTCCACGTCCACGTCCACAACCACGACCACGACCACGACCACGACCACGACCACGACCACGACCACGACCACGACCACGACCGTCATGTTGAGTTTCTTGGGGTGAATCGTCAAGATCTTCGGGTTGTGTGCTGAAGATTGGGACCTCCATGGATTGAGATCCACCCATAGTTGTGGCTTCAACTTTTGAATTTTGAGATATGATATTCTCATAATATTGCACACTAAAAGGATCATACGGATCTAGGGACAAATCTTGAAAGTTATTTGGGTAGTTACCAGGGTTTTGATTCATGGTGAGAGATTGAGAAAATGGAATGTGATATTTGGAAAGAGAGATATCAGATTTTGAGAAAAGATAGGAATGAGTAGAGAATGTGTGAGTTTTGCAATAACCACTACATCTTATATATTGGCAAATAAAAAATCATTTATAATTTTTTCTATTTTGTGAAAATATTAATTATATATAAATAATTTTAGTTAGTATAACTACCCTAAATTCATACATAAAATATATAACTACCCTAAATTCATACATAAAATTTATAAAGTTTTTCCACAATGTCATTTTAATGTAAAGAAATGAAATTAGTATATATTTATATTTTAACCCACCATAAATAATATTAAAATGATTTATTTTCAATTAATGATATACAATATACAATAAAAAAAATTAAAATATACCAAATATATTCGAAATGGGTGTCTATGGATAGAGTAAAATGAATCTAGAATTATGGTGTGTTTTTTAAAATTTTAATGTTTACAACTTAAAATAAACAATTTTTTTAAAAAAAAAACGGACGACCATGAATAAATCTTGGCCGTCCGTTGGAGCACCACGCGTCGCTCATCCGATGAGCGATGCGACTCCAATAATGGAGGGACGTGTGACGCTCCCTTTAGTAAGCAGCCGTTTGGCTGCTTACTAAAGGCGCGTCGTTTTGGCCCTTTTTGGACCAAAACGACGCGTTTCAAAGGGCGCTGGGCAAATTTTTTTTGCCCCAACCAAACGGGCCTTAAACTAACTTTAGTTTAAACCCGCTCGATTGGAGCTTAAAAATAAGGCTTTTGATAAGCCTCTTGGGGGGGGGGGGGGGGGGGGGGCTTTTAGGATCAATGGAATATTTTATTCCCAAATATTCCAAAAGCCTCTAGTTTAAGCCCCCAAAATGGGTGCTCTCAAAAGGTACTTTGACCAACAACATCAAGCCTAGGGCAATGGGTCGGGTGATGGATCACCCATCCGTTAACATTTTTGGGTGCACCCATTCGTCTTCCGTCGGGTGAATTGGGTGGGTCGGGTCATCCATGGATGATTAAAAATAACAATTTAATATAAATTATAATATGTATTTTAAGACATGTAGTACAAAAATTCTTGTTAATATTATAAGTAATATGGAATAAATAAGTTATAAAAGAGTTCTTTTAATACATAAACAACATTTGAATGAAAAATGTGAACAATACTGACAAACTAAAGTTTAAATATTTGTGAATTTTATACTAAGGATACACAATTATATATATATTTCGAGTGTACCGGGCCGATTGATGGGTGAAAGACCTTCATCCGTATTCGTCCATCACCCAACATTATTCGGGTTTTCACCCGACTTTTCGGACCAGATGAGTCGGGTATCCATTGGTTGCGGATGAGAATGCCATCCCTAATCAAGCACATTTATGCATTGAAAGCAAGAGAATATCCTAATTACAATAATAAATGGTTAAAACACTTTGAAGTGGTGATTTTGTAGAAAGGGGTCTAAATTACAGGTAAGAGAAACAAAGTACCTAGAATAACAAAGAAACCTTCTTTAGAGAGAGCATAAGCAGCGGCAACACCCAAACCAGAGGTAGCCTGCAAATAAACACAAAATTACCACCAAGATAACCATAAAAGAAATCCAAATATATGTGAGAATTTCATCAATAGCAAAGAATCGTCTCAGGTAAAACATTGAACAGGAAAAAAAAAGAGAGATGAAGTGGTAAATACACTAGTGATGATGCAAACAGGCCTCTGAGCTGAATCACTTGTGAAGAAGTGATATTTGGAACGAGGATATGATTCCGACTTTTCTCCGAATAATGCTCCACCAAACAAACCAGCTAAAACCGGCAAAACATGACCCGACCCGATAACCCAACCCGATCCGCCTGATATTTTTAGGGTTGAGACCCAATTCGAAAATCAATGGGTCAAGAAAGACTCGAACCCGATGACCCAAAATTTGTTGGGTTTGATATGACCCGACCCGTTAGTTAACCGACCCAATCCAATCATATGTATTACCTCATTTATAATGAATATTATACTATTTTTTACTAAATAGTGATATAATATTGATTATGTTATTATTATTTCATTAGTAAAAATAATATTTTATTATAAAAATTATTGTAGAAAATCATTAAAAAAATGACACTTTGGACCCGTTGGGTCGACCCGAACCGACACCAAATCCGGCATGACTCGACCCAACCAACCCGTACTAGTTAACGATCTGATTGACCCGAACCCGATTTAACTAGAACCCGATTGACCAAAACCCGAACCCGACCCGATTGTCAAGTCTGAAACCAACAACTCTTTCATTGTCATAATCTATTACTGTCCTCCTCGAGAATAGGGCTCGTTTGTTTTGGGTAAAATAGGCTTGAGAAACGGTTTATTAGAGGCCCGTTAGAGGAATCCATGTTTGTTTACATATTACATATGAATTAATCCATTTTGGGCCTCAAACCGTTCAACCCAATCGTTTCCTTCAGAATTTCAACCCAAATCATTTTAGACCTAAGCTCGAAGCTCTTCACTCCTCTCCCTCCAAGTCTCTCTCGTCTTCGTGAATAGATGGTGAACCTGGCACTGCTCTCTCCCATCCCTCTCTTCTCGCGGGACACTCCTCGTTAGAAGTTCAAGGAGTGAATCATCTATATAAGTTATTCCTTTGAATCATCTTCAAGGAGCATTATCCATCTTCTTTCGAATCACTTTTTTTTTTTGCTTTAACGCAAGTGTTCCACTTTCCAATTGCTTAGATTTCTGTACATCTTTCACATGCCTATGATTTTTCCACGGTTTAGATTCATTTCTTTGGAACTTCGGGAAATTGGATGTAGTTGGTGCAAGTTAGAATTGTTGATTTAGTTTTTGATATTTGGATTGTTGGTGATGGTTGGAGTTATGAATCTGATTTTTTATTTTTATTTTTTGTGCATCATTATCTTAGGATCTAGAATGGATCTGAGCACAGATGTGGAAGAAAGGAGTAAAATACTGTTTTTTCCTATGAAATTTCTCACATTTTGGGAACATAATTGATTGTTTCCATTCATAAAATCAACCAAACATAAATTAGATGTAACTCTATTTCCTTTCCCACCTCTTAAACGTTACCTTTCCGTTTCTATTTTTTATTGACAACCAAACGACACCTAAGACTATTGCAATTGGAGACATTTATCAGCAGAAAACGGTAGAAAAGAATATTCAGAGAAATCAAATTTAGGGTTGAATGATTTCAGAATTGAAGATTACCATTATGCTATCTCAAACTACTCGAAGCAACCCAAAGAATCTTAGGTGGCGTTTGGTTGTAAGGTAGGGAATGCAAATGGAAAGGTAATTGTTAAGAGGAGGGAAAGGAAATGGAAATGGTTATTCTCAATTATGTTTGGTTTATTTATGGAAAAGGAAAGAATGGAAATGGTTACTCTTTACCATAAAAGAGATATAGTTAGTATCTCTACTCCAGACCTCACAAGGAGAAATGAATAAAGTCACTCACATTCAAGTATTTAGGTCAGTGTTTAGCTCAATTCAAAACTTTAAATGCTAAACTACCATATGCTTCTACCAGTGTCATAAATCTCCACCACTAGGGACATGTACATAACAAGAATCACGAGGTATTTACTAGGTTATAATGGGGCTAAGGTGTAAAATCAAGGTGTGATTATATTAGGGCCATGTGGTCAAGGGAAAATGAGCTTCCCTAAATGACACCAAAAATAAGAGATCCCACAATTGAACTTTCACAAGAATATAACAATGCCATTTTATTGTAATTCATGTTTTCTTACTTCTTTTTTTTCTAACAAAGGAGCAACAAATGACTACCAATATATGTACTTCCCCAAGCTTTTCTCAATCCACTCAAGAAAATATAATCGTTAGTCCTAATCCCCAGATGGCCATAGGAAATGACAAGGCTAAGAATGCTTTTATGGATTTTCCAAGAAAAGGCTATTTAGGCACAAATGGGCTTCAAGTAGAGGAAAACATATAAATGTGGTCAAGGATTATTGGTTAAACGAAACGATGCCTCAATCATATTAATGTCATGTACATGAGTCATAAATGCGACTTTGAAAAAGGTTCTAATGCAAGTTATAGAGTTAGCAAACAAGAGAGATTCACACACAATGAAAACAAGAGGACTTGTGCAATTTTAGTCATACGAAGGCACAAAATCTCACCGGCTTTTTGTCTAGAGTTTTGATCCCAACCCTCAATAAATAGTCACATGCTCAAACCAATTGCCAAAAGTTCAAACTCTTATAAAGATGCTTACATAAATCAATTGCAATATTAACAACCAAGGCATGTTAAGAGGACTCATTCATGTATCACATAAGAAACAAGCAAATGGAATCAAGCTAGAGAGTCAAATCCAACATCTAAAATGCAAGTATGCAATGCATGAAAATGAAACATAAAAAACAAGTTCACAAGCAAAGAAAATTGAAACCAAACCTATAATGGCCTAATATGAAAATGCAAGTCTACATGTGAATTGCACCCCCATGGTAAACCCTACATTGTCCCAGTGTAGAAAAATAACAAATGAGGAGGAAACTTACATCATAAGTCTATTGCGACGGTGTTGGTGGATATGGGGCGTTTGCGATTGTTATAGTTTTCTCCTCCATCTCAGGCCCCGCAGATTGTTATAGTTTTCTTCATGTCTTCTACCGTCAAGGATAACATGATCAAAGGAAGGCTGAGCAACACCTCAAACGAAAACTAGCTAGGCCGCCAAGGGCCTAAGGAAGGCAATCTATCCCACCAAGGGCCAAGTAATGAAAAATTAAGTACTAGATTCCCGCCAAGGGCCTAAGAAAAGTAGTAATTAAGCACACAAATCTTGCCAAGAGCCTAATGCAACTAATAAAATAAGTAAGGATGATGTCAAAAACTCATGAAAACAAAAAAACAGTAGACAAGTATATCAAATCAGTTATTCCCATGTAAATTCAATTCATCCTAAACCCATACAAATTAGTTAACACCTAAAATATACAAAGCAAGATCCCAACAAGGAAGAAGAGATGGTTACCTTCACTTACAAGGCCAGATCAGATCTGGGCTAGGGCGTGCTCATGTGGGTGTGACCAAGGGTGGATCTGGGCTCGGTGGGTGTTATTGCGAGCAAACGTAGGCGCGAAGGTGGATGCGACCGAGTGTTGGTTGGGGGCGGTTTGGTGTGGTGTGAGAGAGGTAAGGAGATTTGAGGAGGGGGGTTAAGAGTGAGTCGGGTTTAGGGGGCTTGAACGGATGCCAGAGAGAGGTAGGAGAGAGAAGGGGAAGAAAAAGAGGAAAAAAATGGTATCGGGTTTCTTAATGACTACACATCATGTGCACAACTTCCTACAAGAATGACGCACGGTCCGTGCATTTTAGCACACTGGCCATGCACTATGTTCTGGAGAAAAAATTCATGGGCCGTGTGTTTATGTGCACAGTCTGTGCAATGCTTAGCATTTTTTCGCTTCTTATAGAGAAAGAAGCAAGACATACATACCTTGGGTTGCCTCCAAAGTAGTGCTTTTTTTCGGTCGTTAGTTTGACCTTTCAACGTCGTTTTAGGGACTCATATCAAAAAGGTAGATGGAATAAACCTTCTAAATCGGATTTCTTGCTATGTATTTCTTCAAGCGATGTCCATTCACCTTGAATTTGCCCCATTCGTCACTCCATATATGAATTGCACCATGAGGGTACACGTTTCTCACTTGGAAAAGGCCACTCCATCTAGATCGCAGCTTGCCAGGCTAAAGCCTCAATCTTTAGTTGAATAACAAGACAAGATCACCTTCATGAAACTCTCTTGGAACTATATGCTTATCATGCAATCTCTTAGTCCTCTCTTTGGAGATCTTGGCAATCTCATAAGCATCCAATCTCAGCTCTTCCAATTCCTGCAATTGTAATCTTCCTTTCTCACCTACTTCTTATAATTGAACAACTTAATTGCCTAATATGCATTATACTCTAACTCCACAGGGAGGTGAGAAGACTTCTCATACGTTAGCATGAATGGTGTAGTGCCTATGAGAGTCTCAAATGCAGTCCTATAAGCCCAAAGAGCATCATCAAGCTTCATTGACCAATCCTTTCAGAACCGAGACATAGTCTTCTCCAAGATGCTCTTGATCTCCCTGTTAGAAACTTCAACTTGGACACTAGTTTGAGGATGGTAAGGGGTGGAAATTTTGTGAGTTACCGCATACTTCTTCAGCAAAGCCTCAAACTTATCAATAAAGTGGGATCCTCTATCACTAATCACAACTCGCGGTATCCCAAATCTTGGAAAAATCACCTTATTATAGAACTTGGACACAACTCTAATGTCATTGGTTGGAGAGGCAATAGCTTCAACCCACTTGGACCCATAATCAACCGCCAAAAAATATACTTGTTGTTGTAGGACGGTGGAGAAGTTCTCATAAAATCAACTCCACAGACATCAAAAATCTCGACCTCCTAGATGTTATTGAGAGACGTCTCATTCCTCCTAGAAATATTCCATGTACACTGACATGCATCATAAGCTACAATGAAATGACGCACATCCTTGAACATAGTAGGCCAATAAAAGGCCGACAACAGAATCTTGGAGGTTGTCTTGGAGGAGCTAGCATGGCCACCATAATGTAGAGAATGACAATGAGTGATAACACTTTCTACATCCTCCTCCGGAATACAACATCTGAGGATCCCATATGCAAACCTCTTGAACAACAGAGGCCCATCCAGTAATAATGTCTGGCATCATACATGAACTTCTTCTTCTGCTGAAAAGTTAGTCCAGAAGGTCATTTGGAAAGATGGTCATTAATTGTGAAAAGATGGTGATTAGGAACTCACAAGCCTGAGTATTTGCTCAATATACCATGGTACTTTGGAAACCAAATAATTGACAAAATCAACATACCATGGTACATTGGTACCTTGGAACTAGCAAGCCTGAGTATCTGCTCAATAATCGTGAAAAGATGGTCATTAGGAAAGGAATTATCAATGGACGGCTCATCTTGAGTACACTCTAACTGCTTTTAAGTCAGCTTGGAAAGATGGTCAACAACCAGGTTTTTATGCCTTTTGTCCTTCATCTCCAAGTCAACCTCTTGAAAAAGAAGGATCCGGCAAATCAGTCTAGGCTTGCTTCCTTCTTGCTCAAGAGATACCTGATAGCAACATAATCAATATAGACAATAACCTTGGCACCCACTAAATAGGACCTGAACTTCTCAAATGCAAACACCACTGCTAGCAACTCTTTCTCTGTGATAGCATAATTCACTTGAGACTCATCAAGAGTCCTGCTAGCATAGTAAATGATATGAAGCTTTTTGTCCTTCCGTTGTCCCAAAATGACTTCCACAACATAATCACTAGCATCACACATGATCTCAAAGGGGATATCCTAATCAGGTGGTTGATAACTGAAGTTGAAATCAATAACTACTTCAGCATGCACAAAGAATCAAGACATTCGAAAATTCAAAGGAAACATCCTTCAACAACATATTAGTAAGAGGCTTATCAATTTTACAAAAATCCTTAATGAACCTTCTATAAAAACCCGCATGTCCCAAGAAACTCATTCTTGTAACCAAAGTAGGATGTGGCATCTTCTCAATGATCACAATCTTGGCCATGTCAACCTTAATACCACGATTAGAAACCATGTGACCCAAAACAATACCCTCCCTTACCATGAAATAACATTTTTGCCTATTCAGGACTAACTTAACTTCTTCACAAGAAGTACCATAAAATGGAAAAGAAGTACCATAAACAGAAAGCAAAGGGCATCCTTTTATACACGTTTACTTTTTAACGCATAGGTAAAATTGTCTTTCAGCGCATAGGGTCCTCACGTAACGTGGTGCATGACTCACCACGTTACGTAAGGCAAAAAACAGGGTCACACGTAATGTGTGGATATGCTCCACACATTACGTGTGGAGTTGCTACATGAAGATGATCTACTTAACGTGAGGAGAGTGTCCCCACGTTAAGTAGACCTATTTTTTTTGATTAAGTAACGTTATACGAAGTATTTCGGTCTTCTTCGCTTAGTATCGAGTTTTACAATAAGATTGAAGTTATGATCGTATTGAGTCATTTACATTGCTATGACCATTCTGCCCTTCCAATGTAAAGTTATCGATCGAGCCACCCCCATTCAACCTAAAGATAGCGTATGTTTAAAGTTTATGGTTTATGACATGTAATAGTTGTAGTATTTATTTGTGTTTTAATGTTGTGTATGAACCATAAAATTGTTTCTAAATAGGCATTAGGGGAGGGTTACCCCCATTGTGTAGCCTAACTTGTATTAATCTTTATAAGAACAATACAAAATGATCAGACAATACAAATTGTTCATTATGCTGGTTGACTACAACCACATTTAGCACACAATCAAAGAAAACAATACAAATTGATCATAAACTTAAAAAAAATTAGAGAAAAGATATGACATTAAAACATTCGTAGATTGAAGTTATACATTTAGCGTTTGAAGAAATTAGGGTAGTCTCTGGTAAACGTTCGCTTCATATGATATCTCTGGTTTGCTAAATTTGCTTGCTCCCTACAAAGGTTTATAGTACATAAACAATATTACACAAAAGATACGACATTAATCACCTACGATGTATATCATTTAGTAGATTGAAGTTATACCTACAAATGTTATCAAGATCTTTAACAAGATCTTGATTTTCCTTAACAAGATCTTGTTTTTTCCTGCCATTGTTGTCGAATAACCGCGTGTGCCCTATCCTCATACATTGGATCAATCCACTCCCTGAAACCACACCCCACTTCTGGGCATCCCCAATACCTCATTCCATAGTTCCACTACAAATCCCAAGTTCGGACAACGGCTTTCAAGTTACAATAGCATAGCCTATATGCGTTTGTTGATGATTTGGATGAAGATGCCATTATTTGTTGTAGTGTTTGGTTTCCTACAAATATCATAAATCCATTAATATAAAAAATTAGGGTTACTAAATCGATAAAATCTAGAAGAAGAAGCTTACCCAAAAGTGTATCTGTAGGCGCCGCTTGTGTTGGAATTGTTATAGTGAACAAACAACCCTAATGCTTCTTATATAGTGAAAAGGCAATGTGCTTGACAACTAATAACCAGCTGGAAAAAAAGAGAAATCTGATTGACAAATTTTTGACAGCTAATAACCAGCTGTTGTATATAGCTGTATACAGCTGTAGTCACGAGTCTTTTATCCTAAACCATAAAACCCTAAACCCTAAGGGGGAAATGTATGACGACGTTACGTGTGCGCACCTTGTTCAATCTGAATTCATGTGATGGACAAGGACAACATCACCACTGCACAATACATGTATATTTAAAGACTTTAAAAAACTTAACAGTAAACCCCCCGTAAACCCTAAACCCTAAATACTAAACCCTAAATCTAAACTCTAAACCCTAAAACGTAAACCCTTAAGGGAAAAAGAAGTACCATGTTACGTGTGCGTATATTCAACACGTTACGTGTGGTAAAGGCTCACACGTAACGTGTGGGATAACCTCACACGTAACGTGGGGATAAGGTTGTTGTAAAACGCATTGAATTAACCGTCTTGTCCCCACCTAACTGAATTAATGGTCCCCTCTTCATCTTTCCCGACTAAGCCCCAATTTCGAGCCTAAACCCTCCATTTGAAACTTCCCCAAATTTGTGTTTTACACCCTCAATTTTTTTATTTAAAAATAGACAATATCAACAACAATGATTATTGGAACAACAATGTTGAAGAGGATCCACTTTCAAGTGAGGTAATTTCCGTTATTTAAAGTTAAAGTTTTCATTTTTTGTTTGGGACATGTTCAAAGTTTTGATCTTTAGTTGTTGAAAACAATACATGATATTTGTTGTTTAGGTGTTAGAAACATAGTTTCACATGCTAGATTTTCAAAGTTTTGAACTTGATATTTGTTGTTTACGTGTTAGAAACCAAGTTTTATATCCTAGATTTTGAGGTTTAGGGTTTATTCACGCTGTTTCCACGTTACATTGAAGAACAGTTTCACACGTTATGCCCTGAACATGTCCACACATAACGTGTGAAACAGCTTCACACGTAACGTGTGAAACATGTGCCAGATTGTGGTTTCACACATTACGTGTGCAATTGTTCCACACATAACGTGTGAAACATGTCCACACGTAACGTGTGAAACATGTGCCAGATTGTAGTTTCTGGCGGTTTCTGTGCCTTCTGTAAAAGGGCACGGTTCCTCGCACAGTTTGTCACAAACCGTGCGCTTTACCAGAATGTGGTTTCTGGCGGTTTATGTTCCTTTTGTAAAGGGGCTTCTGTAAAAGGGCACGGTTTGTTCATTTTAAATTGATGTCTAAGAATGCTTCCTTAAAGGGTGTTGGAACCATGACGTTCCCTCTGGTTTTGATGATGATAAACACCATTGAGTTTTATGGTTTACATTGTTTGTATGAGTTTCAGGGTTTATGAACGATTTAGGGAACAATGGAAAGCATGTGAAGAAGAGAAATCAGAGGAGTGCAAAGGAACGTGGTGCAAACATGGAACAATTACGCAAGAAGCAAATTGGAAATATGAAGCGCGTGTGGTTCCTATACAAGGAAACTTCTATATATGGAAAACACGTTTGTGGAACGATGCGGAACGCAGAGATTTACCAACTGTTACCAGATTGACTCCGTTATACAAGGAAACGAGATATTGAGTCTTACTTGGAAAAGAAGAAGAAGATAATGAGTCTTAGGAAAGTTTATAGAAGGAAACCATGTGTTTATAAGCTGAATAGTATATTTGGTAACGAAATTGTTTCACTGTTACCATATATGTCGATTGTTAGATATTTAGGTAATATGATTTTGTTAGACACTATATATAGATGAGATTACCTTGGAGATAGGTATCTCAGATATAACCATCAAGCATACCAAAGAGCTATTGTGAAAACTGAGATCGGAGATCCAAGGCAAGGTACGGGTAGTTCTTGCTAAGGGTCTTTTGTGTTATTGTGTCATTGAGAGTTGATTGCACTCAAAGTCTTTAACCTAGAGTATAGGTGGAGAGAAGACTTGTGAGATTGTACAATTCTTAATAATACAAGTATATGTTTTGAGGAATTGCTTCTTACTTTGAATCTATAATATCCCTCATTTTTTAGTAAGGGTATTTGGGTAATTTTCCCATCCTTCGTTCGATTAATTATTTCGCTTTCTGTGGAGTTTGGATTTTCAGTAATATCCATGATCTCCGAAATAATTCCCTGAGTGGTATAAAATACATTCGATGTATTTTCGGGACTTAGAATATTTGTTTGGATACAAATATATAATTTCCGGGGTTTAAAACCCATACCAAATCTTATCCCTGTGCAAACTTATCCTCCACGTACAATCTTATCTTGGCTTCCCACTTGGCTTCCCAACTTGTGCATGGTCGGCCCTCTTGCAAGAGAGTTGTCGGACCTTTGCCCCCTCCTTGGGATCCCTGTTCTTGGCTATATATAGTGGTGTTGGTGAAGGGTAGAAAGACACACCAGATCGATCTCCCTCTCATCTTCTCTCTCGGTGAGCTCCTCTGCCCAGCCACCATCTTCTCGTGCTCAACCTTCTCCTTCTTCTCCGGCGAAGTCGCGGTGCTGCTCGCCATCGCTGGTGTTCGCGCCGTTCTAGAGCTACTCGCTGCTGTTCGCTGCGTGCTGTGCTGATGTCGTGTGTCTCGTGTGGCTGCCGCTGCTGGTGGTTGTATCCCCGACGACGAAGCGGCGAGGCCCCCGGCGAGGAGCCCTTCCCGGCGTGGTCGTTGCTGCCGCCGTGGTGTTGTGCTCTGTTCTTGTTATTGTTGTGCTGTTGTTGTTATTCGGGGAAGAAGAAGCAAGGTGGGGCCCTCCCCCCCTGTTTAATTGTTGCTGGGCCGAGAGGCCCAAAACCCTTCCAGTCCAAATTTAACCCGAAATCGATCGAGCGGTATAATTTCGACCCTCTTTCATCCGTATTTTCTTTAGGAAAATTTAATTAATATTTTTATGATTTAAAATCATAAAAATATATCAAGTTAAATTCCTTGAGTTCGTCCAGACAAATTAATTGATATTAATTAATTTGTCATGTGCTGGATCGCGTGTGGACTCGTAATCTGTTGGAGTTATCTGAAGCTTAGGCCATATCCTTGGAAATGATATTTTCGGTAGTCGTCTCGTCTAGATTCATCGCCGAATCTACTCCAGGCAAGTGGCGGTTCGCTCTTGCTCATCCTTCCATACTTTCCTTAATTATCAATTGTTAGTTGTTAATTAATTTGGAATGATTTACTGTTTATGTTGGGAATAGTTTTGATAAATAATTTGATGAAAAGAATATGATGTTATAATAGGTTGTATATCTGCTAGATCAACGCTATTATAGACATATGTTGCCTGAAGGACTTGTTCGTGCACTGCCGGAAATACCGGGCCAGTTCTGTAATTTTGATAAAGTTGGGGTTAAGCTCAGTAAATAGTTGACTTTCATACGAGTGTCTGGAACTTCGCGGAATTGGATTCCGAGTTGTATAACTAAAGTTATGGCCAAAACCATATTGAATGCAGATTCGGGAATGTTCTGCTGTTCGGATTTGGGCTAGGGCAATTAAAGTGAACTGTTTAATTAACTCGAGTACTGTGTGTTAATTACCGTGATGGTATTGTTGTGAATTTAATGTTGACTTAATGCTAGAATAGCACGAGTATTCGTAGGGAAGATAAGTCCAGGTAATGATGACGTGGCCTAAGGTCGTTATGCCAAATCAAAGTAACCTCCACTTCCAAACTAGAATAGTGAGTAAGCAAGGGTCGAAATTCCAAGAGAATCACAAGCGTCTATTTTCTTGTGAACAATTAACTACCAATCGAACAGCGTAACAAAAAGGGGGTTTTGAGGTTTGGTTTGCTAAAATCTATGGATAAATCAAATAAAGGAAAAATGCTCCTCCTAACAAATATCCACAATCACTGAATATGGTTGATCATAGATTATCTCGAGTTCTTCTTCCTTCCTATGGTTGTTCCTGTCCCGATCTTATGTAGATTCAAAGGGAAACCTTTCACTAAGAACCCTTACCAATGAATAACCCTAGTACCACTAAAAGTTTAACCCAAAGGCAGCAATGCATATAAGAATTAACCAGGATACACAGAACGCTCGCTCAGATGCATTTACCATGTAATTATCTCTCCCTACAATAGAACAATTTCAACCAGAGCATGTAAATTGTAGTTGCTACAGCAGAATAGGACGTTAGCCCAACAGTTTCCTAATCCTAGCAATATGAAAATCACCAATAACAACTAGTTGCGCGGGCTAGTGCAATCAATGAAATCCAATGGAATAGGCTTAGAAGAGATAATACAAACCAATAGGAACTCGAACACGAAAGATAATCTCACAACCAAAATCCAATGAATGCTTCAATTGTTAGGCGGAACCAAGAAGGTTAGTTCCTCCTCATGTTCTTCATAAAACTCTGAATCAATGAATAATTGAACAACGTAGCAATTCTTGAAACTAAAACTCGATTCTAAAAACCTAAAAACTAAGAGGGTATATATATGTGGGCTTAACAAATGACCTAGCCCACTGAAAGTAGAAAACAGAATAAATAAACTGAAAATAAAGAAAAACAGATAAGATAGGTTCGGGAAATCCAAAATAACTCTGCCGTGCTGACCCGCGATCGCGGGTGATGGACCTTGATCGCGGGTGATGGACCTTGATCGCGGGCCACGTAGTTCCGCGCTCCTTGCTCTCCTCCGTACCTATAGAAGTGTCTCGAATGCCTCGAAGTCCCGCGATCGCGACAACCTCACCCGCGATCGCGGTTAATGCTCGAACTGCTGCACCAGCATTCTCCTCTTCTATTCTTCCATAGGCTCTCTCGTGGCTGCTTCTTCTTCAATGTCTCCAACAATCTTCAAGTAAGCTCAAAACATCTCCAAAACACCAAGACTTCGCCTCCATACTCCATGCACAAGAATGTGTCTAAAACTACCCAAATGACACCAATAAATCCTCTAATGACTCTTAGTTAAGCTCTACAAAGTAGTGCTTATCAAACTCCCCCACACTTAGACCTTTGCTCGTCCTCGAGCAAACTAAGAGAAAGTCTACTCCTCCAATGCAGCACCCAAGGTCTCAGGAAGTGCGTCCTCCTACTAAGAGTCACCTAACCCATGTCAAGCTCCTGGCGTCAATCCACCATCATATACATTCTCAATCAACAAGCAAAAGGGGCAAGCAAAGTACTTCCCCTAAGCCTAACCCGGACATCCAATAGTGTGAGTAGCCTCTAATCCTAGCCTTCATCTATGACTCCTTATGACTCCCAAAGTGACCTACCCAACAATCCTTCTTTGTCTCCACTTATGTCGCCCCGCCGGTAAAATGAGATCCTAGAAAAACACTCTTCTTCTTTTCACTCATTTTGCCTAGGAGTCCTTTTGGGTTTTCATCCTAGCCACTCATATTTTTGTCATAGATGTGCTCACGTAAGCTCACACCACTCAGACACCTTTTTACCCCAGCCTAGCGCTGGTCCGGGTCACCTGCTTTTTACTCAAGCCGCCCTTTCGGGTTTTCAGCTTGTCCCAGGATTTTCAGAGAATTTTTTTTTTACTTCACGAAAATACTGAAATTCGAAAATACTGAATCAAATATGCTGAAACAAATGCAAAAACTGAATACAAAGATAGAAAGTGAATATAGACTCCTCCCCCACACTTAAAAGATCACATTGTCCTCAATGTAGAAAAGACAGAGAAAAGAAATTGGGGGGGGGGGGGGGGGGGAAGAGCTACACTCACTTTGGGGGTGTGGAAGGTCCCGCTGGACCATGTCCCTTGAAGAACTCCTCCTGTCTGTGGCGTAGAAGGGCCACTTGTCCCTTAATAACATCAAAGCGCATTACCGAATACTGGTGTAAGCGGTCCAAGTCCAGCGCAATTGCATGCACGGATGCTGCCGTGGTGGTCTGCTGGTTGTAGATCTCCGCCTGCCTGGCCGCAAGGCGATCTAGGCGGTCCAGCATTTGGCTGAGTGAACCAGACGATGGAGCCTCCTTTCGCGCGGGTGGTCGGACAGGTGCTTCTCGTGCGCCGGGTTCATCCGAAGGTAGGGCAAAATCTTTTGCTGTTGGAACAAAGGGTATTGGTCGCGGCAGCTTCATCCTGTGGTCCCCTACTGCATGAGATAACCAAACGAATCCGTTCCTACGATCACCATAGATGAGTCTGGACTTCCTCAATTGGTCAAGGTTGTAGATGAAGGAACCATGGACCGGCTCTAGTGTAGTCTCTTCGGGATCAAAGTACTTCAAAGCGATGAGGGTGATCATACCCCCAAAACCAATTCTTCCTGCGGCCTTCTTTTGCGTCTTCTGGACAGAATACATGAAAATATCTGCCCAGTCCGGAACGGCCTCACTCTCTGGGGTGAGACACCATAGGATCGCCAAGTCGACACATGAGATCTTGTTCACCTCCCCTTGACCTAGGAATACAAGTGCAAGCACTTTGTGGATCAAACGTAGGCAAGGGTGGGTGATCTTGTAGTTGTATTCTCCTCTAGTGTCGAACTCTGCCCCTGTAGCTTACAGCCAGAAGTCCAAGTGTTTGCCATTAGTGGACTCCCACCCAGGTGTAGGTTGGGCAGACACACCAAAAAGCTCTCTGAGTTCTTCCTTGGTTAGGGTATGCTTCTTGTCCCACAACTGGAAGGAGAACGCCTTGCCCTTGTCTTGTGGTTCGAAAGTAGCAACGAATTCATAGACTAGAGAGTCATACGTTGGTACCTTCTTCCACAGGAATCCTCCCAGTCCGCCATGATCGAGGAGTTGCTTGGTGCAGTCCCAAAGTTGGAGAACTGTTAGGGCTGCCACATCGAAGAACTTTGTTGGGATCACTTGCTTCCTCTGTAGATCCTTCCAGATCTTGATCTGCGGTTTGGACATCTTCCGGGGCATGGGTTGGGCCATGGTTACTGCTCTGTTCGGCGAGGGCAGGGTTCGGTATGGGGTAGGCCGCGATCACGGGGCTCAGGGCACGGTCGCGGGTTGCTCTCGGTGGTGGGAGACGACAGGTGGTGTTCACTGCGATCGCGGTTAGAGGGGCGCGATCGCGGGGAATAGGGTTTGGTGCGGCAACGGGTGGGTGTGGGAGAGAAAAAGAGAAAGAAAGGAAAAGTGGAGGAAGGGTGGTTTAAGAAAGGTGAAACGAGGGTTTGGAAAGATAGGAGTTGGCTAAAAGATTTACTTACAAAAAGAAAATAAAAGATTCTGCTACCATATATTCCAATTTTTTTTCTTTTTTCGAACTAACTGAAATCCGGCTGCTTCTGGGGGGGCCGCGATCGCGGGTTGAAAACCGCGATCGTGGTTTGCTTTTGACTTATCTGCATGAGGTTAGTTCGTACGGAAAAAAAAATGGTGGCAGAAAAAGATTAATGTACAACAATTCAAAGTGAAAATGAGAAACAGAAATGCACCTCGGGTTGCCTCCCGAGTAGCGCCTTGTTTAACGTCCTGGCTTGACGTTACTCCCTTCTTCTTAATCTGTATCAGGCGGATCTTTCAGGGTGAGATCTTCCTGCTCTGAGGGGTGTGGTCTTTCGTGGTAAGGTTTCAGGCGTTGACCATTCACCTTAAATGTGGAGCCATTGGTTGGGTTGTACAGGTCCACTGCTCCATGGGGGTATGCATGGGCGACCGTGTAGGGAGCCGTCCAACGAGACCTGAGCTTTCCTGGAAACAGCTTCAGACGTGATGTAAAAAGGAGGACCTTGTCGCCAGCCTTGAACTCTTTTCGGAGAATGTGCTTATCATGCCACGCCTTTGTCTTTTCTTTGTAGATGACTGCATTGTCGTATGATTCCAAGCGTAACTCTTCTAATTCCTGCAGCTGCAGTTTCTGGAATGCTCCCACCTCATCAAGTTTCATATTGCAATTTCTCACAGCCCAGTGGGCCTTATGCTCTAGCTCCACAGGGAGATGACATGCCTTTCCGAACACCAATCTGTATGGAGACATTCCAATGGGTGTTTTGTAGGCTGTGCGATAGGACCATAGAGCGTCGTCCAGCCTCAAGCTCTAATCCTTTCGGTTCGGCAAGACTGTCTTCTCTAGGATGGTCTTTATCTCTCTGTTTGATATCTCTGCTTGGCCATTTGTCTGGGGGTGATATGCTGTCGAGATCTTCTGCGTGACATGGTACCTTCTGAGTAGTGCACTGACTGTCTTGTTGCAGAAATGAGTACCCCTGTCACTGATGAGTGCCCGTGGGATTCCAAAGCTGGCAAAGATGTTCTCCTTGAGGAATTTAGCCACAACTTTAGAATCATCTATCCTGGTAGCCTCGCTTCTACCCATTTTGAGACGTAGTCTACGGCCAGCAGTATGTACATGTTTCCGAAAGAACTGGGGAATGGCCCCATGAAGTCAATTCCCTAGACGTCAAAGATCTCGCAGAAGATCACGAGTGACTGTGGCATCTCATTTCTTCTGGATATGTTTCCCATGCGCTGACATCTATCGCAAGCCTTGCAGAAGGTGTGTGCGTCGCGGAATATGTGGGGCCAGAAGAAACCGGACTCTAACACCTTCCAGGCTGTTTTATGGGGCCCGAAGTGTCCGCCACAGGCATGAGAGTGGCAGAACTCTAGGACTGAGCGCATTTCATCATTTGGCAGGCATATGCGAATTACTTGGTCGGCGCAATGCTTCCACAGGTATGGGTCATCCCAGACAAAATGTTTAGCCTCGCTGCGTAGCTTATCCCTTTGAGCTTTTGTAAGGTGTGGGGGGAATTCACCCCTGGTGAGAAAATTGACTATGTTGGCATACCAGGGTTTAGGTTCATTTAGCGCCCACACGGTTTCCTCGAGCTGAAATGGGGAGCCACGATCGCGGTCATCACCCCGCGATCGCGGTTCCTTCTCGACCAAGTTTATGTTGCAGACGGATTCATGCTTCGAAAACGGTGCCCCGCGATCGCGGTCATCACCCCGCGATCGCGGTTTCTCTTTGACCTGGACGCTGAATAGCGTGTCATCTGGAAACTCACCCCGGATGGGTGCTTGATATTCGGACTTGTCCTCGCCCTGCACCAATCGACTTAGATGATCGGCGACTAGATTTTCCGCTCCTTTCTTGTCTTTAATCTCTACATCAAATTCGCTGAGTAGGAGAATCCATCGAATCAGTCGGGGTTTGGCCTCCTTCTTCGCCATGAGATAACGAAGTGCAGCATGATCGGTGTAGATAATCACTTTAGTTCCGAGGAGGTATGGTCTGAATTTCTCCAGTGCAAACACCACGGCCAAAAACTCCTTTTCCGTGGTGGAGTAGTTCCTCTGTGCTCCGTTGAGGGTCATGGATGCGTAATGGATGACATGAGAGGATCTCCCCTTCTTCTGTCCCAGAACCGCACCGACCGCATAGTCACTTGCATCGCACATGATCTCAAAGGGCCGCGTCCAGTCTGGCGCTTGGATGATTGTTGCACTGGTAAGGCGGGTCTTCAGCTCGTCAAATGCCTTCTTGCATTCCTCATTGCAAACAAAGTACACATCCTTCTTCAGCAGCTCGCACAAAGGCGCTGAGACCTTGGAGAAGTCCTTGATGAACCTGCGATAGAATCCTGCATGGCCTAAAAAGGACCTCACTTCACGCACGTTAGTAGGATAAGGCAGAGATTGAATGACATCAACCTTTGCCTTATCGACCTCAATACCCTTTGCGGAGACAATATGACCTAAAACAATTCCCTGTTCTACCATGAAATGGCATTTTTCCGAATTAAGACACAAATTGGTTTCCACACATCTCTGTAGAACCCGGGAAAGGTGATCTAGGCATAGGTCAAAACTGTCTCCGTGCACTGTGAAGTCATCCATAAAAACCTCAATAAAGTCCTCGACAAATTCAGAAAAAATACTTACCATACACCGTTAAAATGTGCCGGGTGCATTACATAGGCCAAATGGCATTCTGCGGTATGCAAATGTGCCAAATGGACAGGTAAATGTGGTCTTCTCCTGGTCTTCTGGTGCAATGGGGACTTGAAAGTACCCTGAATATCCATCTAGGAAACAGTAGTATGGTCGGCCTGCTAGTCTCTCCAACATCTGGTCAATGAATGGAAGGGGGAAGTGATCCTTTCTGGTTACCGCATTTAGCTTGCGGTAGTCTATGCACACCCTCCACCCAGTCTGTGTTCTGGTGGGGACTAGCTCGCCGTCCTTGTTTTCTACTACCGTGATCCCGCCTTTCTTTGGCACCACCTGAGTGGGGCTCACCCATTTGCTGTCTGAGATGGGGTAGATTATTCCAGCTTGTAGGAGTTTTAACACCTCCTTCTTCACTACCTCCATCATTGGTGGATTGAGTCTTCTTTGGGGTTGCCTGGATGGCTTTGCTTCCCCTTCAAGGAGGATCCTGTGCATGCATGTGGATGGACTGAGCCCTTTAATGTCTGCGATGGTCCATCCCAGGGCTATCTTGTGCACCATGAGTACCTTGACCAGCTTGTCCTCCTGCTCCTTGGAGAGTTTGTTTGAGATGATGACTGGTAGTGTGTCATTCTCTCCAAGGAATGCGTACTTGAGGTGGTCTGGTAGTTGCTTGAGTTCGACCGGGGGTGCCTGCACAATAGAAGGAAGCAGCTTTTCGCTGGGTACAGTTAGTGGAATGGGTCCATCGCTCCATCTGCTATGGGCGGGGTTATCCCCGAATGTATCCATGTCTGCTACCTTCTCCTGCATGTTAGTAGATACTGAAATTTCCGCACAAGGACTAACTATCTCATTCTCCAAATCAGCATATAGTTCCTTTAAATAAGAATTATCAAAAACATCTTGAGCAATAGGATCAATCACATCAATAGCACATAGAGAATGTTCGTCATTGGGGTGCTTCATAGCTTCGTTAATGTTGAATTCTATCTCGTCCCCTTCGAATTCCATAGTGAGTGTCCCAGTACTCACATCAATTTTAGTACATGCAGTTTTCAAGAAAGGTCTTCCTAGTAGAATAGGGGCTCCATGAGGATCATCATCCATGTCAAGTACATAGAAATCAGCTGGGAAAATTAACCTATCTACCATAACTAAGACGTCTTCTACCACACCTCTAGGGTAGACATTAGACTTATCCGCTAATTGCACTACTATCCCAGTTTCTTGAAGTGGTCCTAACCCCATGGTTTTATATATAGAATAAGGTAACACATTAATGGAGGTGCCTAGATCTAGCATAGCTTTTTCTACATGGGTGGTACCGATTGTACAAGGGACAGTAAACATACCAGGGTCACCACATTTGGGTGGCATTCACTGCTGAAACACTGCAGAAATTCTCTCACTGACCTGGATCTTTTGATGTCCCTTCAGCTTTTGCCTTCTTTTGTTTGTACACAGCTCTTTCAGGAATTTGGCATAGCTGGGTACGGACTCCACCAGTTTCAGGAGAGGAATATTCACCTCGCATTTGCTGAAGACGTCAAAGATCTCCTGATTGGTTTTTGGTCTTCTCTTCTCCCTCAATGCCTCAGGAAAGGGTGCCGGTGGCTTTTCAGGGTTGAGCGGGGGAAGTTTTGGCTGGATATAATCTGGGTAGTCGTCCGTAGTCGACCCGCGATCGCAGTTCTCTGCTGACAGGTTCTGGTTCCATATCCGATGCCCCGCGATCGCGGTTTTCGACCCGCGATCGCGGTTCCTCTATGACTTCCCTTGTTTTTTCCGTGAAATAACCGTGATCGCGGTTTTCAGCCCGCGATCGCGGTTCTTCCCAGCGTTTGCCTCTTGTTGGTTCTTCATCCCTTCCCACAACATAAGGGTCACTTAGCTTCTTTCCACTTCTCAATTTGATTGCATTGGCTTCAAGTTGGTCTTCGCAGTACTCGCTTGGGGACTCCGTTATTGCAAGTGTACTAGGCATCAGCTGTCCCAGTGATGCACCCAATTGTAATATAGATTGCTGAGAGTCCTGGTGCAAAGTGTAATTTTGCTGGGTGAGATGAGAGAATCCCTCTTTCATTGCTAGTGCATTGTTTGCACCAGCTTGAATCACTGCTTGTGTATTATTTGCACTTGCTTGAATCATTGCTTGTGTGAGTGCTTGAAGCGTTTGGGTGAGAGCTAGGAATGTACTCTCACCGTCTAATGGTTGTGTTTGTTGAGGCTGGACTTCTGTGATGTTCACTTCTTGTACATCATGCACTCTTGCTCTGGGAGTGTCTGTGGTGCTTGCCTTACTCCTTGAGCGGTATTGCCTTGAACTCTCAGAGAGCTCGGAGAAGACCTCAAAGGCTTCCACGGGGGTTTTGTTCAAGATGTTTCCCCCGCAGGTAGCATTCACCAACCTATGGTCTTCCTCTAGCAATCCTTCAAACAAATACAGTACCAGATCCTGGTCTGCGTAACCATGAAATGGGCAGTTGATTACTAGCCTCCTGAATCTCTCATAATAGTCATACAATTGCTCGCCCTGAAACTGTTCAATGTCACTGATGCTTCTTTTCAGGCTATTGAGTTTGGTTGTAGGAATTTTTTTCTCCAGGAAAGCTTGCTTCATTTTTGCCCACGTGACTATGCTGCCCGGGGCCAAGTAATAGAACCATTCCTTCGCTGCATCCTTTAGAGAGAAGGGAAAGGCTCTCAGTTTGATTTGATCTTCAGTAACTCCCCGGGGTTGCATACTATTACAAACAGTATCGAATTCCTGGAGGTGTTTGTTCGGATTTTCCTCATCGGTTCCTCTGAAGTGAGGCAATAAACTGATCAAACCTGATTTGAGTTCAAAGTTCACGCCCTCCTGGATTTCCGGTAATTGAACAGCTAGATGTTGCTGCTCTTGATATTGCGCTGTCAATTGCCTCAGTGTTCAGTTTTCTTGTGCCATAGCTGAATTCTTTCACCGAACTACTAAACTGTGAATCACACTTGACAAAACAAAGGTTAGTAACATTAGAGGGAACCGTAAGATAGGTTCCCTACAAGATCAATATTTAATCAATTCACAAGAAAACAGACAATGATTCCCCGGCAACGGCGCCAAATTTGACGTGGCCTAAGGTCGTTATGCCAAATCAAAGTAACCTCAACTTCCAAACTAGAATAGTGAGTAAGCAAGGGTCGAAATCCCAAGAGAATCACAAGCGTCTATTTTCTTGTGAACAATTAACTACCAATCGAACAGCGTAACAAAAAGGGGGTTTTGAGGTTTGGTTTGCTAAAATCTATGGATAAATCAAATAAAGGATAAATGCTCCTCCTAACAAATATCCACAATCACTGAATATGGTTGATCATAGATTATCTCGAGTTCTTCTTCCTTCCTATGGTTGTTCCTATCCCGATCTTATGTAGATTCAAAGGGAAACCTTCCACTAAGAACCCTTACCAATGAATAACCCTATTACCACTAAAAGTTCAACCCAAAGGCAGCAATGCATATAAGAATTAACCAGGATACACAGAACGCTCGCTCAGATGCATTTACCATGTAATTATCTCTCCCTACAATAGAACAATTTCAACCAGAGCATGTAAATTGTAGTTGCTACAGCAGAATAGGACGTTAGCCCAACAGTTTCCTAATCCTAGCAATATGAAAATCACCAATAACAACTAGTTGCGTGGGCTAGTGCAATCAATGAAATGCAATGGAATAGGCTTAGAAGAGATAATACAAACCAATAGGAACTCGAACACGAAAGATAATCTCACAACCAAATTCCAATGAATGCTTCAATTGTTAGGCAGAACCAAGAAGGTTAGTTCCTCCTCATGTTCTTCATAAAACTCTGAATCAATGAATAATTGAACAACGTAGCAATTCTTGAAACTAAAACTCGATTCTAAAAACCTAAAAACTAAGAGAGTATATATATGTGGGCTTAACAAATGACCTAGCCCTTTGAAAATAGAAAACAGAATAAATAGACTGAAAATAAAGAAAAACAGATAAGATAGGTTCGGGAAATCCGAAATAACTCTGCCGTGCTGACCCGCGATCGCGGGTGATGGACCTTGATCGCGGGTGATGGACCTTGATCGCGGGCCACGTAGTTCCGCGCTCCTTGCTCTCCTCCGTACCTGCAGAATTGTCTCGAATGCCTCGAAGTCCCGCGATCGCGGCAACCTCACCCGCAATCGCGGTTAATGCTCGACCTGTTGCACCAGCATTCTCCTCTTCTATTCTTCCATAGGCTCTCTCATGGCTGCTTCTTCTTCAATGTCTCCAACAATCTTCAAGTAAGCTCAAAACATCTCCAAAACACCAAGACTTCGCCTCCATACTCCATGCACAAGAATGTGTCTAAAACTACCCAAATGACACCAATAAATCCTCTAATGACTCTTAGTTAAGCTCTACAAAGTAGTGCTTATCAAATGATTAGTCGTTTCTATTATATCTGTGTTTAAGTTGATTAACAGGATGGCTTTAATGTGAATTATACTATTGTTGTGCTTGAACTGTTTAGTTAGCACTAGTAGTTATAATATGGTTGTGCTTGAACTGTTTAGTTAGCACTAGTAGTTATAATATTACTGTGTTGAACTGTTAGTTAGCACGAGTATTAGTAGGAACGCCTGGACTCCGCGAGGTCCATTCGTTTCTTTATAACTTGGTGAAAAGGGCGATCAAGACCCTAGGGATATAGAGGCTTGGACTCTGCGAGGTTCATTCCTTCGATAGATATAGAGGCTTGAACTCTGCGAGGTTCATTCCTTCGATAGATATAGAGGCTTGGACTCTGCGAGGTTCATTCCTTCGATAGATATAGAGGCTTGGACTCTGCGAGGTTCATTCCTTCGATAGATATAGAGGCTTGGACTCTGCGAGGTTCATTCCTTCGATAGATATAGAGTCTTGGACTCTGCGAGGTTCATTCCTTCGATAGATAAAGAGGCTTGAACTCTGCGAGGTTTATTCCTTCGATAGATGTAGAGGCTTGGACTCTGCGAGGTTCATTCCTTCAATAGATATAGAGGCTTGGACTCTACGATGTTTATTCCTTCGATATATGTCCTGCTTGGCGGAACATATATTTAAAAGCTTATATCGTGTGTGTGTGTGTGTGTTGTAATTTAATAAGATAAGTGCGGTTAAACACATAATTAATAAGCTTTGGTAGTTGTATTAATTTGGGTGAACATAATTGTCACCCTAAGGTTTAAAGCTTTGTAGCTGCTCTTAATCATGTTGTAAGCATTAGTATGGATAAAGTGTTGTGAATGAATAATTGATTAAGGGAATAATTCTTCAGGATCTCGTTTTCCCTATTGTGGTCTTGAGTAAGATTGTGAAATCCGGAGTTAGGATGGTCAGGATCATAAGTAAAGTATGACCCATGTAGGACCAATGGTTAAAGCTTTTGAGAAAGCCAAGTGTATGCAATCATAGGTATCCTTTGGGGAGATCTATTTGAGATTCGTTTGAGGTTAATAAGGAAATGATGCGATTAAGTCCTAGGTGGATAGTAGATTGTGTACGGAATATAAGGATTTTAAGTTAGAAATAAGTTTGTTTAAAGACAGTACGAGTCATTGGACTCGATAAGTGGAATTTCCAGAGGATAAAGAGTTAGGACTCTTGGGAATTGTCAAGGATTGACATCTTGCGAGTATGTCATCTATAAGGCTTAAGGTATCATTCTCTTTGAGGAAATAGGAGTAAGATCTTATGTGATACGTTTCGAGGAACGTAAGAATAAGATATTGTGATTGTTCTTGAATCTTAAAAGAGTATAGTAGTAAGCGTTATCTCATACGCAGAGTTCTTCCGAACTTCTTAAGGTATAAGAGTGTTGTGTGTTTTGTATTAATAAGTTAAGTGCTCTTGACGCACATGATTAACATACCTTGGACGAGTAGTGCAGCTAGGAAAACTCGTCTTAGCTTTTAAATCACTCGTATGCGATACTATGATTCTATGATTTATTAAGTTTCCCAACATTTGTCATATTTCCGATAAGATTCATTTCGTTGGAATCTTCTTTGGGTTGATTGCTGTAAGACTTGGTCTTCAGAATCTTCTCTTGTTCATGCATTTTCATATGTTTCAGTAGAGTATGGTGGTTGACTATCGTTATCAGTTTTGATTCGAGGACGATGAGTCTAACCTAATACGACTACTTCGAACCACTCTGCTTTGTGCCCTTGCATGGTCTATTCATTTAGACTAACCAACCGTAATTGTTCTCTGCATGGTTGGCTGGTGTCATCCGTTCGATTCGGCACATCAGATAGGTTGCAGGTCCAAAAAGGCTAGAACGACTATGAAGGCAAACGGTGTTTTGAAGAGTTTTATCCAGGTTAAGGATCCTTGACGGGTGATCATTGCGATCAAGACCCTGTTGTTATTTCAAAGACTTCCGCTGTGTTAAAAAGGTCTTGTATTAAAACTACTCTGTATTATATAGACTTCCGCTGTATTTCTGATGTATTTGGTCGTATTTGGAATTGTGTTAAAATTCCGCGACTATGGTTTTAATCGAAGGTTATGATATTTTGTATCATAATTGTTGTTTAATGATTTATATCAACTGGAAAAGCCTGGGGTGACTTCGGGATGAGGAATCCGAGGTCACTGGAAGTAATACTTTCAAGAGAAAATTTGGGGGTGTTACAGAATCTTTATATATTCCGTTGCCCAGGGAACATTCACACCGTTCTCTGTCTAACACACTACGACTCAACAATTGGTATCAGAGCAGGTTCGCTCTAGATTGTGTGTTCTTTTTCAGATTCACAGGTAACAATGTCTTCAACTCATGAAGTCGGAATTGGGAACAACAAACCACCGTTCCTTCCCATCGGTGGAAAGTTTCAACACTGGAAGGATCTCTTCACCGACTGGATGAAGAGTAACGACTACCAATGCTGGAGAGTCATTGAAGTTGGTGATGAGAAAGTTGTTGAAGAAGTAATCCAAGGAACAACACCTTGGGGTCAAGATGATTTCATAATCATGGAGAAAAACTCTAAGGCTCGCATGTTCATCAACAACGCCCTTAGTGCTGAAGATGCTTCAAAGCTACAATCTTGTGCAACCGCCAAAGACATGTGGGCTGCTTTAGAACAGATGTACATGGGAAGTTCCGATCTTAGAGAGATTGATCACTTTCAAGCCAAGAAAGACTTCTATAACTTCTCCATGATTGATGGTGAGTCCGTTTCCTCTTACCTATCTAGATTTGAAGAAATTATGGCTAGACTTATTTCTCATGAAGTCAAGGATGAAGAAATTCTTCCCAAGGAGAAAGTTCTCATCATCATTGATGGACTTCCTCCAAGGCATAAGATGACCAAAGCTATTCTCAAGGAAAATCCCAAAACTCTTGAACTCACTCTTCATGAAGTGTTTGGAAAAATCAAAAAATATGATGAAGAAGACAAGTATGTTAAACCTAAAGGCATTGCCTTGATGGTTGAAAAAGCTGTCAAGATAATAGAAGACAACAAAGATGAAAACTTGGATGGTATAGATCCAAAAACTGCCCTTTTCACCAAGGCCATGCGATCTCTCTATCGCAAAGGTAAATCATTCAGGAATGATGGAAACAATGGTGAGAAATGAGATCTCAAAGATGTTACATGCTACAATTGCAAGGACAAGGGTCACTATGCTAACAAGTGTCCCAAAGGGAACAACTCAGACAACACCAACAATGACAATACTAGGAACGACAAGAAGAAAGCTTCCGTTGTTGTCTAGGGTGATGAGTGTGCCAACTCTGATGATGACAAGCCAGAGGCATGAGGGAACAACGAAATGTGTGCAATGACTCTGAAGTCATCAAGTGAAGAATAAGAGGTAGATCCTGAAACTTTCTTTGAATCTCTTGTCAATTTTGATAAAAAGTCATTGATTTCACTTATCAAAAGCATGTATAATGAGAACCTTATGTAACACCCCCAAAACTTACCCCTTTTGGAAAGGTATTACCGCCAGTGACCCCAGTGTTCCTTATCGAGATCACCCAAGGCTTTACCAAATAAATACAATTTATGAAATGCAATTGATACACAAAGATCAAGCATTAAATTCCAAAACATAACATTGTTAAGGAAACAAGAGTTACGGGATTACAACCCAATCCCGAATAGGTCAAAACATAGTTTAAACCAAACACAGCGGAAGACTAAGAAAGTAAGTTACAATCGGAGTTATTGTCCAAAGGATCATAACCTGATTAAAGAAATAATTAAAACATTCAAAAACCACCGCCGACTCCATAGTCCTTCTAATCTTCTGAGCTACTTCTTAACTGATGTGCCGAATCAAACGGATGACACCAGCCAACCATGCAAGGGAAAAATATTGGTTGGTTAGTCTAAATAAATAGACTAGCAAGGGTGTAAAGCAGACTGGTTCGAAGCAGTCATATTAGGTTAGACTCACCGCTTCTCGGATAATAACCGATAACGGTAGTCAACCATCATATTCCTACTGGAATAAACAAGAGGTATGCACAAGAGAAGATTCTGGAAGACTGAATCTTCACAGAAATCGAATTGAAAGAAGACTCCAACGGAAATGAGTCTTTAAGGAAGTAATGACAAATCTAGAAAGTTACAGAATCATTCAACAATGATTTAAAACTGACTGAGATGCTTCGGTTCACGACCAACCTCATCGCCTATAGCGAATCCAGATTGGAAAGAGAACGTACTACATTCGAGTCAAGACGAGTTTTCCTAGCTGCACTGAACTTAGCTGCACTACTCGCCCAAGGTGTATTAATTATGTGCGTCAAGGTAGCACTTATCTGATTTATGTTTCAAAAACACACATCACATTATAGACTTTTACATGTGTACCCCACCAATGGGACGACACATCTTAGTATACGTTTCGTCGAGAGTGACGTATACCGAAAGGTTTGTGACACCAGCTAAGTGTCCTGTCTCTACACACATGTGTAAGAGACCGATCATGATCATAGAATAGTACCAGATGGGGACGAGCCATCCCGATACCAGATTATAAAGAAACGACTGGACAGAGTCTGAGTAACGTTCCTATCTAACAGTCCTAACTAAACAGATACAGCACCACAACATTTACAGGATAAATCCACATAAAGGCCCGAAAGGCGATCACAGATAATAGCGTTGTTCTAACAGATATACAACCTATTATATGATTTTCAAAACAGTTTATCAAAACCGTTTCCAGATAAACAGAATATTCATTCCAAATTAATTACTCAGATAAACTACTGATAATTAATGTAAATATGGAATGAAAGAGCAAGAGCGAACCGCCACTTGCCTTACTCCGCAGAATAGTCTAAAGACGTCACTGGATTCCGGGCTCGACACGGTACATCTCTGACAGCACAACGACCTTCGAGTCGACCCATAAAAGGAACCCTAAGTTAGATCCGACATAAACAGTACGAATCTAAACACGGCGAAAGAACACGAAAGGAAAGACGCCACAACAACAACCGACCAAGCCAAAGCCACGAAGGCGTTCTGGGCACTGGCGGCGGTCGCTGTTCTTGGCGGCGGTCACCGTGAAGAACATGGCGGTCGCCGTGAAGAACACGGCCGACTGAAACGAGAGAAACTCACCCCAAAACACGAGCGGTTCGGCCTCCTTCGACTTGCTTTGGCTTCTAACCTCCAAGGCTAATCAAAAGCTTCACAAAGGCACTCAGGAACCACACCAAAGCAACACCGGCGAGACCTTCAACTTCCGGCGAAAACACAACTCCGGCGAGAGGCGAATTTGGCAGCGATTCGGGGTTGTAGATGACCCAAAACCCATGCCCAAGCTCATCTATTTATAGGCAAACCCCAAGGAGTGATCTGTAAACCCTCAGACGCGGCAAACGATGCAACGGTGCGCCTCGAACGATGCCGGCGATCATCGGGCAATGCCCACTGAACAATCACGGCGGGCGCCATGATTTTGCCTGCGGCGGGCACGCGGCGGTCGCCGTAAATGCGGCGGTCGCCGTCGCTAGGCCTGTCGCGGCCAGCTAGAAGCTGACACGTTGACTCTTCGGGCCCAACCACGGCGATCGCCGTTTCTGAACGGCGGTCGCCGTTTCCCCCTTTTCCCGCCCATTCGGCTTTGAACGAGCTTGACGATAAACCTGGATAAAAATTATCGTACGCGAACGACAATTTAAAATTCAAGGCACCTTGTCTGTATATTATTTCACTGAGAAAAATATTACAGATATAGAGCACATTACAGAATGTCTCAAGCTACCTGAATTAAATCCGACGTACACAACGGGTACTCGGGAAAATTCCATAATTCCAAAAATAACCTTACAAAAAATACGGGGTATCACATCTCCTCCCCCTTACAAGAAGTTTCGACCCCAAAACTTAGGTCGAGAATAACTCGGGAAAACGCCTAAGCATATCTAACTCGGTTTCCCACGTCTCCCAAGTAACTTCTTCGGTCCCTGACTTGGACCACAGCACTCGTACCAACGGCACGATCTTGTTGCGCAATTGCTTCTCCCGACGCTCCAAAATGCGCACGGGCAACTCTTCGTAAGTACCATTAGCTTGAATCTCGATGTCTTCGTAGCTAAGTACATGAGACTCATCTGGTACATACTTTCTGATTAAAGACACGTGGAACACATTATGCACCGCGTGAGCCGATGGTGGCAACGCCAAACGGTACGCTAGAGATCCCACTCTATCCAGAATCTCGAATGGTCCCACGTAGCGAGGGTTAAGCTTCCCACGCTTACCAAATCTGAAAACTCCTTTGGAAGGCGACACCTTGACAAAAACCTTGTCACCGACCTCGAACTCGACAGTCCTGCGCTTCCGATCTGCATAGGACTTCTGTCGACTCTGAGCGGTCAATATTCTTTGTCTGATCAAAGCAATGTCTAAAGCCGTCCTTTCGACCAAATCTGGTCCAAGCAGAATTTTGTCGGCATTATCGTCCCAACAAATCGGAGATCTGCATCTGCGACCATACAAAGCTTCAAACGGAGCCATCTTGATTGTAGCATGCCAGCTATTATTGTACGTGAACTCAATCAGACTCAAGATGTCCTCCCAGTTAGTCGGACGATCGAGCACACAAGCTCTAAGCATATCCTCCAGAGTCTGGATGGTCCTTTCAGACTGGCCATCTGTCTGAGGATGAAACGCTGTACTGAACCTCAACTCGGTCCCCATAGCCTTATGAAGTTCCTTCCAGAATCTTGACATGAAACGGCCATCTCGGTCCGATACAATGGTCTTAGGAATGCCATGTAAGCGGACAATATCCTTCTGGTAAACTTCGGCTAGCTTCTGGGTTTCCCATGTGGTCTTGATGGCTATGAAATGAGCACTTTTCGTAAGCCTATCCACAATTACCCAGATAGCATCTCTCTGACTTCGAGTCTTGGGTAGCCCAGTGACGAAGTCCATGGAAATGTCCTCCCATTTCCATTCTGGCACGGGGAGAGGTAGCATCTCACCACCTGGTCTGCGGTGTTCGATCTTGACTTTTTGGCAAGTTAAGCACTTTGCCACAAAGTCTGCTACGTCCCACTTCATGTTTGGCCACCAAAACTTCTTCCTGAGATCCTTGTACATCTTGCTAGAGCCAGGATGCACAGAATAAGCAGATGAATGAGCTTCTCTCATCACTAACTGACGAAGACCTTCTGTGTCAGGCACACAGATCCGATCCTGAAACCAAAGTGATCCATCATCATGAACCACAAAACTGGGAGCTTTCCCATCCATCACTTCACTGCTTAACTTTACTAAGATGATGTCATCGACTTGCTTTTCTTTGATCTCATCCAGCAGTGTAGCCTGAATCTCCATCATACTCAGGTACCCTCTACCCTGGTCATATAAGACTTCAATGTCGTATGACTCTTGGTTTAGCTTGGTTTGAGCAGTAAGTAGAGCAACCACAGTCTCGTGCATTGTCTTCCGGCTTAGTGCATCAGCTACTACATTAGCCTTGCCCGGATGATACAACAACTCCATGTCGTAGTCCTTGAGCAACTCTAGCCAGCGGCGTTGTCTCATATTTAACTCCTTCTGAGTAAATATATACTTGAGACTTTTGTGGTCAGTGAAGACTTGGCATCTTATACCGTAGAGGTAATGCCTCCAAATCTTCAGCGCAAAGACAACCGCTGCTAACTCAAGATCGTGGGTCGGATAGTTTTCTTCGTAAGTCTTGAGTTGTCTAGATGCGTAAGCAATGACTTTGCCTCTTTGCATCAAAACACAACCAAGACCACACTTGGAAGCATCACTATAGACCACATAATCGTCATTCCCCTCTGGGAGTGCTAACACGGGTGCCGAGGTCAACCGTCGCTTCAACTCCTGGAAACTGACCTCGCACTTGTCATTCCAGACAAACTTCTTGTGGACTTTGCGGAGTAGATTGGTCATAGGTAGAGCGATATTTGAAAATCCTTCTACGAACCTTCTATAATACCCGGCAAGTCCAAGAAAACTGCGTACCTCTTTCACGCTCTGGGGCTGTGTCCATTTAGCCACCGCTTCTATCTTTTGGGGATCAACCATAACTCCATTTTTATTGATCACGTGGCCTAAGAAAGCCACTTCCTTCATCCAGAATTCACATTTAGATAATTTAGCATAAAGCTGATGTTGTCTAAGGATCGACAAGGAAATCCGTAGATGTTCCTCGTGGACTTCTTCATTCGGAGAATAGATCAAGATGTCATCGATGAAAACTACCACGAACTTATCCAAGTACTGGTGAAAACATCGGTTCATCAAATCCATAAAGACAGCTGGAGCATTAGTAAGCCCAAAAGGCATCACTACGAACTCGTGATGACCATATCTGGTCCTAAACGCAGTTCTAGGAATGTCCTGCTCCCGAATCCTGAGTTGATGATATCCAGATCTTAAGTCGATCTTGGAGAAAACCTTTGCTCCTTGCAACTGGTCCAACAAGTCATCAATCCTAGGCAAAGGATACTTGTTCTTGATCGTCACCTTGTTCAACTCTCGATAGTCGATACAAAGTCGGAACGATCCGTCCTTCTTTTTGACGAATAAAACCGGGGCACCCCACGGCGATGCACTCGGCCTGACATAACCTTTATTAAGAAGATCTTCAAGTTGATTCTTCAATTCTTGCATCTCAGCCGGAGCCATCCGATACGGTGATTTGGAAATCGGCGCCGTACCAGGCTCGAGATCAATTGAAAACTCTACGTCACGGTTTGGGGGTAATCCTGGAATTTCTTCCGGAAAGACATCCGAGAATTCCCTAACTACAGGAATATCAAGAACCTCAGGTCCATCCCCCTCGGGCGAATCCAAGTAGCAAAGGTACCCGACACATCCTTGTCGTAGTAGCTTAAACGCAGCCATCGCATTGATCAGCTTGCCGTTATCAGCGTCATTTCGGCCTTTGAACTTGCACACGAATTGGCCCCCGGATGACACCGTCACCGTTCTTGAACTAAAGTCGATCACCGCCTTGTGACGCGTCAGCCAATCCATACCGAGAATAATGTCGTATGGAGCCATGGCTATGCAGATTAAATCTGCCTCGAATTCCTTACCCTGAATGGTAATCGAAAAGTCGGACAAATGCTTGGTTCCCACCAAACGTTCTCCATTAGGAAGATTAACGACGAAAGGGTCGCACGAATCATTGCACACTAAGTCTAACTTGCTAACACAGCTATCCGAAATAAAGGAATGCGTAGCACCAGAATCAAACAGAATGCACACTGAAGTAGAGTGAAGGTATATAGTACCTTGAGCAATCGGAGCGTTGGGTCCATCTGCCTCACGCATCTCGTACAAGCGTTGGCCCTGACTTCCAGAAACAGTTGGGGCCTTTCCCCTGTTCTGAGCAGTCGTCTGCACTGAAGGGCTAGGAGTCTCGGCAGGCTTAAACCTAGGTCGGTTGCTCTGATGAACTAACCCTTGCTGCGACTCTACTCCCTTCTGCTTCCCCTGCTTGCAGAACTTTTGCAGATGACCATCACGTCCACACCCAAAGCATGGCCTCCTCTCCTTCCGACACTCAGTGCTCTTGTGCCCAGCAGTACCGCAGTTATAACCCTGAACTGAACTCCTGGTATGCCCTGACTGCTGAGTCGATCCTCCTTGCGTCATCTCCGTCTTAGCTCTGCCGGATTTGGCGAAGTTAGACAGTGGCGCAGGGCGCTTAAAACCACCTCCCTGGTTCTGATTCTGCATCGACTTCTGTCGGTTGCGCCTCTTGGTCGACTCCTTGAGAGTTACCTCCAGCTTATAGGCACAATCCACATACTGCTCCAAGGTAGAGCATGTGTGGTGCACCATTAATGGCTTGATATCCGGGTTCATCCACTCGTGGAAGTACCAGATCTTTTGAGCCTCGTTGGTGAACTCGACAGTGGCGTACTGTAGAAGATGGTTGAACTTAGATGCCAACTCAGTCACTCTCAGACCATCAGTCTGAGGGTACAAGAACTCTTTATGCTTCTCCTCTCTCATAGCACGAGAGAAAAAGCGATCAACCATCTTGGTCTTGAACATCGACCAAGTCAACACTGGGCTCTCAGCCAAACCAGTGCTCTCCCACCACTCGCTAGCCTCCTCCTTCAGCTGAAGAGACGCAATATGGACCTTCTCGGCCTTCGTACACTCCACGTTCCTGAACAACCTCTCCATATGGGAGAACCAATGAGTTACTGCCACTGGCTCCCCTTTCCCGTTATAGCAGTCGGGTCTCATGGAAGTAATGGTCTTAAGAGCGCGACCATAGCTGTCCCTCGCCCTAACGGCAGTCTCCTGAATCATAGGGTTTCTGGGTTCCACAACATCAAGAACCGCTGCGTGAATAGGCACTTCTTGTGCTTGAGGCGCACTTGGTCTCAAGATATCTGTAATAGCCTGCATCACGATCCCTCAGATCGCCTCAACAGCTGCAGCGTCAAATAGCATCGGCGCCTGGGTCTGATCCTGACCTTCACGCCTCTGCTGGACGCGAGACTCAGACTCGTGTCCATCCTGAACACCTCTTCCTGCTGGTCTGGGGTTTTGGCTAGTCCCAACACCGGCTCGAGTCGAGTTTCTCGTGCTTCTTGGGTTCACCATCTGTTTACCGATCCAATTCCAAGCATTCAATACATTAATATTATGCAACATACTTATGCAATATATCAATGTACATAAATCACTCAGAATAGATCAACTTGGAATTTTATAGATGAACCTTCGAATTCTTACACAAGTTACACATAAGTTTATCATTCGAGCGTTAGGACAACATTGCTCGAAGATATAAGTGTTTTTCAAAGTACTTGCCGCAATACTGAAATATTACACAAAGTACAACTTGGAATACTAAGAAACGAACTACTACGATAGGCAACACCATTCCTCCTCAAGGTGTTCCAAAATGTCTCCCATACGACTGGCTACTCGTGCATGGTCTCTTCGGGCTAGGCTCACCATCGAGCTCTGGCGATGGGTTTCGCACCCTGCTTGACCCTGAAGCACATAGTCCTAGCTCAGCCATAGAAAAGTATGGGTCGTCCATGACTGGTCCTCCTATTCCAGCCCTCCTCTGAGTACTGGCGATCAGCTCATCCCTCTGACGCTGCTGTTCTGCGGAGATTACCTCGCTCTGGCGGAGAATCTCCTGCAGCTCGGATTCCGACCTCCATCTCCTTGGAGTAGGGATAGGCTGAGATTCCCTGTCACTTCTCCCAATACCGTACTCGGTATACAGTGCCTCTCAATTAGCTTCTGACATGGGTGCGTACTCTGGCACTGGTGACAATCCTGTACCGGGCTCCTGATTCTGCCCTCCAAGGTTCAACTCTGGATCCTCTTCTGGATCATCCTCTATGGGATCCTCATCCTCGGGATCATCCTCGATGGGATCCTCATCCTCGGGATCATCCTCGATGGGATCCTCATCCTCGGAATCATCCTCGATCATATCCTCGTCCTCGACAGGATCTTGCTCAAGCATCTCCTCTTCCTCCTCCTCGTACTCGATCTCCTCGGGAATTGGTCCCAGCAGAAAGTCGTCTTGGTAAACCCCTTGTTCATACCTTGACAACTTGTCTTCCTGCTCCCATTCCTGTACTCCCTCCACCCTTGGTGGCGGCACAAGTGCAGGTCTAGGGACCATAGCATTCCTGGCTACAAGGACAACTGGCTCGGGGAGAACGTGTTTGACGTCTTCGGGTGGGCTACTCGGGCCTCCAACCTCGAAACATCGCTGAGGTAACGGAAAATCTAGCCTCGGCTGATCCGACTTGGCGTCTTCCGACCCCCTACCAATAGAAAAGCAGACACCCATCCTATCGAACAATAAGGAAGGAATTAGTCTTTCTAGACATAGAAGCAAGCTTACTATATCAGACCATAAAGAAGACATGACTATGAACGGTGTTTTTAAATTCTTTTCAGAATGAAAATTCAGAGCCCTCTTTAAAGCATTTTCAAAAACGGATAATTGATTTATAAAATCCCAAACCCGTTTTAAAACTTTTGGCTCTGATACCACAACTGTAACACCCCCAAAACTTAACCCTTTTGGAAAGGTATTACCGCCAGTGACCCCAGTGTTCCTTACCGAGATCACCCAAGGCTTTACCAAATAAATACAATTTATGAAATGCAATTTATACACAAAGATCAAGCATTAAATTCCAAAACATAACATTGTTAAGGAAACAAGAGTTACGGGATTACAACCCAATCCCGAATAGGTCAAAACATAGTTTAAACCAAACACAGCGGATGACTAAGAAAGTAAGTTACAATCGGAGTTATTGTCCAAAGGATCATAACCTGATTAAAGAAATAATTAAAACATTCAAAAACCACCGCCGACTCCATAGTCCTTCTAATCTTCTGAGCTACTTCTTACCTGATGTGCCGAATCAAACGAATGACACTTGCCAACCATGCAAGGGAAAAATATTGGTTGGTTAGTCTAAATGAATAGTCTAGCAAGGGTGTAAAGCAGACTGGTTCGAAGCAGTCATATTAGATTAGACTCACCGCTTCTCGGATAATAACCGATAACGGTAGTCAACCATCATATTCCTATTGGAATAAACAAGAGGTATGCACAAGAGAAGATTCTGGAAGACTGAATCTTCACAGAAATCGACTTGAAAGAAGACTCCAACGGAAATGAGTCTTTAAGGAAGTAATGACAAATCTAGAAAGTTACAGAATCATTCAACAATGATTTAAAACTGACTGAGATGCTTCGGTTCACGACCAACCTCATCGCCTACAGCGAATCCAGATTGGAAAGAGAACGTACTACATTCGAGTCAAGACGAGTTTTCCTAGCTGCACTGAACTTAGCTGCACTACTCGCCCAAGGTGTATTAATTATGTACGTCAAGGTAGCACTTATCTGATTTATGTTTCAAAAACACACATCACGTTATAGACTTTTACATGTGTACCCCACCAATGGGACGACACATCTTAGTATACGTTTCGTCGAGAGTGACGTATACCGAAAGGTTTGTGACACCAGCTAAGTGTCCTGTCTCTACACACATGTGTAAGAGACCGATCATGATCATAGAATAGTACCAGATGGGGACGAGCCATCCCGATACCAGATTATAAAGAAACGACTGGACAAAGTTCGAGTAACGTTCCTATCTAACAGTGCTAACTAAACAGTTACAGCACCACAACATTTACAGGATAAATCCACATAAAGGCCCGAAAGGCAATCACAGATAATAGCGTTGTTCTAACAGATATACAACCTATTATATGATTTTCAAAACAGTTTATCAAAACCATTTCCAGACAAACAGAATATTCATTCCAAATTAATTACTCAGATAAACTACTGATAATTAATGTAAATATGGAACGAAAGAGCAAGAGCGAACCGCCACTTGCCTTACTCCGCAGAATAGTCTAAAGACGTCACTGGATTCCGGGCTCGACACGGTACAGCTCTGACAGCACAACGACCTTCGAGTCGACCCATAAAAGGAACCCTAAGTTAGATCCGACATAAACAGTACGAATCTAAACATGGCGAAAGAACACGAAAGGAAAGACGCCACGATGACAACCGACCAAGCCAAAGCCACGAAGGCGTTCTGGGCACTGGCGGCGGTCGCTGTTCTTGGCGGCGGTCGCCGTGAAGAACACGGCCGACTGAAACGAGAGAAACTCACCCCAAAACACGAGCGGTTCGGCCTCTTTCGACTTGCTTTGGCTTCTAACCTCCAAGGCTAACCAAAAGCTTCACAAAGGCACTCAGGAACCACACCAAAGCAACACCTTCGAGACCTTCAACTTCCGGCGAAAACACAACTCCGGCGAGAGGCGAATTTGGCAGCGATTCGGGGTTGTAGATGACCCAAAACCCAAAACCCATGCCCAAGCTCATCTATTTATAGGCAAACCCCAAGGAGTGATCTGCAAACCCTCAGACGCGGCAAACGACGCAACGGCGCACCTCGAACGACGCCGGAGACCATCGGGCAATGCCCACTGAACAATCACGGCGGGCGCCGTGATTTTGCCTGCCGCGGGCACGCGGCGGTCGCCGTAAATGCGGCGGTCGCCGTCGCTAGGCCTGTCGCGGCCAGCTAGAAGCTGACACGTTGACTCTTCGGGCCCAACCACGGCGGTCGCCGTTTCCCCCTTTTCCCGCCCATTCGGCTTTGAACGAGCTTGATGATAAACCGGGATAAAAATTATCGTACGCGAACGACAATTTAAAATTCAAGGCACCTTGTCTGTATATTATTTCACTGAGAAAAATATTACAGATATAGAGCACATTACAGAATGTATCAAGCTACCTGAATTAAATCCGACGTACACAACGGGTACTCGGGAAAATTCCATAATTCCCAAAATAACCTTACAAAAAATACGGGGTATCACACCTTAAAACACAAAATGACTTGAGTAATGTTGAGGATAAATGCATCGAATTGAATGAATCTCTATCTAGAATTGCTAGTTCCTTTGTTGTTCCTTGTGTTAAAAGTGATGTTACTCACAGTGAACCTAGTTCATTTAGCACTGTTAGGGAATTGTCTCAGATGAAAGCTCAGATTGATAAAATTCACTCTATTCTAGTTGAGCATAAGCTTAAGGAAGAAGAGATTACCTTTGTTGAGTCCAAGTATGGTGTGAGGTACAAAGGTGAAAAACAAGAGATTGAGGAACACGAGTTGTCCATATCTGAGCTTAGAGAATTGAAGGATATGGATCTCCAGAACACCAAGGATAGGAACATGTACCTAGAAGAGCGTGTGAAAACTCTGGAGAGTGGGTTGAGTGAAAATCAATCATGGTACCAAGGTCAACCTGCTCATAAGATGTATCTAATCCAATCCCAGGGAAATTTGCCTAGTACATCTGACCCAGTTAGAGCCAAGCAACGTAGGATGCCCATCCCAAACCGTAAGTACACCTTGGGGGACTATTATAAGATTTGTTGGCACTGTGGGAACAACGGCCATGTTGTGAGAAACTGTGCTAAGAAACAAAAGTTCACTGAAGAACACACTCAACGAAGGAACAGTAGAAGTAACAATGTTGATTTAAATGATTATGATGCATCTCCTGATATGTGCCATGCTAAGCCTAGAGAATATTATTTTGTCTCTAAGCGACCATGTAAATCCAAGCTTGCCTGGGTCGCGAAACACTAACTTTCTAAATGCAGGATGAAGTGAGGGGGAATAACAAGTGGTTCATTGATAGTGCATGCTCATGCCATATGACAGGAAATAGAGATCACCTTACCTCACTTCAATAACACTCTAAGGAAACCGTTTTCCTTGGAGATAAACGATGTAGAGAGATAGTGGGAACAGGAGAAGCTACTTTGAACTCAAACATCAAGATAAACGAGGTTACTCTGGTTCATCAACTTGGTTTTAATTTGTTAAGTGTAGCTCAACTTTGTGATCAAGGAGACAACGAGATTGTGTTCACAACCAAATATTGCTACGTAAGGAATAGAAAAACCAAGGAGATCATATTGAAGGGTGTCCGATTCAATGATGTGTACACTGTTGACACAACATTCAAGCCTTCAAGGGAACTGTGCTTTGCATCTCTAGCTGAAGAGACGGAACTATGGCACATAAGGCTTGGACATGCCAATCTACAACTCATTCACAAACTCCACAAGAAGGAACTGGTTAGAGGGCATCAAAGAAACAAAATTCTGTTGGTCTTTCAACCGCTGAAGCCGAGTACGTAGCTACTGCATCTTGTTGTGCCCAGGTATTGTGGCTCAAACAACAATTGGAGGATTTTGGTATGTCTCTTGGCACCGTTCCCATTATGTGTGATAATACTAGTGCTATCAACATTTCCAAAAATCCTGTTCATCACTCACGTACTAAGCATATTGATATTCGTCACCATTTTCTTCGTGATAATGTTGAGAAAAATTTCATTAGAATGGATCATTGTAGGACATAAAATCAAGTTACAGATATCTTCACCAAAACACTGGATAGAAAACCCTTTGAGCATTTGAGAATGCTCCTTGGGATGATCTCTCTAAACTGAGGAACTCCACTTCTACTATTCCCTCAGTGATTGGCTAGAACGATCAATCTTAACCTAGGGAACATCTTCTATGCAGCATGTTATTTGCAAAATGTTTGTTTGTTTACTCTTGCTATGTGCTTTGTGTTACATAATGACATAATCTCTTGCAACTTCTATTCTTGATCTTATGTGCTTCAATTTTACATGATAACATCTTCTTTCAATCCCAAAGCGACCGATTTGATTATATGCACCCTCATTATAAGCCAAAAGGATAATCGGTTGCACGACCATCCCAAGCCTTGATCCAGGTAAACGTTCCCTATGCACCTTTCTTTGTTTCCTAATTTTATCGGGAATCATTATCTGGATCGTCGTTGTTCCCTACCTCTATTTTTTGTTTGGATATATCTTTGCAATTTTGTGTGAACCCATTAAAATATCCAAACTAGCATTTCTATCCACTCAAGCAACTCAGAGTCATCTTGATGGAGCTTTGCCTAAGGGGGACCTGCAAAAGGAACATTGAATGGGAATAATTTGTTAAACGTTGATATTTGCAAGTGAACGTTGCTTCAATGAGAAGTATTGAATTGAATGTTGATTTGATGGAACTGCAGAGAAGAATGACTACTTTGCTGTAAAAAAAGAAGAAGAAAGAAATTAAAAAAAAAAAGACAAAGGAGCTTACCGGGAAGAATATGTAGTTCCCATGGTCACCGAGTTGGATATGGTGATTGTGAACAAAATGAGATATCAGGGAGACGACAAGGGAACTCTACATGTGTCAGAGATTATGAAGCGAGAAGCTGGAGAGGGAACATCCAAAGGTGGCTCTGTGCAAAGCCAGATGTTGACTGAACTGCGTGAGATCAATAACATCCTTTCGCTGCTTCTTGAGTATTTTCTCAACAAGGACAAAGACCAGAAGGAGGATTCTGAGTCTTGAGTGGACACCTTTCCCAATCCTAACCCGTCTTTCCCTATTTCTCTTGGATTTTTATGTTATTTTGTGATTGTGCTTGCTCTTTTGATTTTGTTTAGTTGTTTGCTATATTTTCTATGATCTTTTGTACTTATTCCCTGCTCGATATATGAACTTTATTTTGCTTCTAATTTGCCACAATAGTCCTATTGTTCCCTTGTTTATCTTTTGATCGTTTGATGATGCCAAAATGGGGAAGTGTGGAAAATTGTGATAAACTCAGTAGAGTGAGGTAACAGATTAATTGTTCCTAATTGTTTATGAATTTCTAGACGATGCTAGTGCTGAGGGGAACGATGATGCAACTTAAAGGTATGAATTGCAATTATTCATTTTATATAAAATTTTACTTAAACGTTTGATCTTAGAAACATTATGACTTGTATCTTTCTGCATTTTACCTTATGTTTTTATTGAACAATTTTGAATGGGTTTGTCATCACCAAAAATGGGGAAATTGTTGGAACCTTGACGTTCCCTCTGGTTTTGATGATGATAAACACCATTGGGTTTTATGGTTTACATTGTTTCTATGAGTTTCAAGATTCATGAACGATTCAGGGAACAATGGAAAGCATGTGAAAAGAAGAGAAAGCAGAGGATGCTAAGGAACGTGGTGCAAACATGGAACAATTACGCAAGAAGCAAATTGGAAATATGAAGCGCGCGTGGTTCCTATACAAGGAAACTTATATATATGGAAACAATGTTTGTGGAACGATGCGGAACGCAGAGATTTACCAGCTGTTACCAGATTGACTTCGTTATACAAGGAAATGAGATATTGAGTCTTACTTGGAAAAGAAGAAGAAGATAATAAGTCTTAGGAAAGTTTATAGAAGGAAACCATGTGTTTATAAGATGAATAGTATATTTGGTAACAAAATTGTTTCACTGTTACCATATATGTCGATTGTTAGATATTTAGGTAATAGGATTTTGTTAGACACTATATATAGATGAGATTAACTTGGAGAGAGGTATCTCACATATAACCATCAAGCATACCAAGGAGCTCTTGTGAAAACTGAGATCGGAGATCCAAGGCAAGGTACGGGTAGTTCTTGCTAAGGGTCTTTTGTGTTATTGTGTCATTGAGAGTTGATTGCACTCAAAGTCTTTAACCTAGGGTATATGTGGAGAGAAGACTTGTGAGATTGTACAATTCTTAATAATACAAGTATATGTTTTGAGGAATTGCTTGTTACTTTGAATCTTTATATATTCCGCTGCCTAGGGAACAGTCACACCGTTCCCTGTCTAACACACTACGATTCAACAAAGGGAATTATGGTTTCACACTTGATAATTAGTTCACTACTTGATGAGACGATTCCATGTGTATGCAGGCGAACTATTATTTGTACGAGGGATTAAACAATATTTCCCTCGATGATTGAAGCACCCCACAAAAATCATTTTCTGGTTGGGAAACACCTCATCAACCGTTGCCTGAATGGAACACACCATCTGAGTGTAAAACACCAGATGATATACCATCATTCTCACTTGGAGTGTTTGACTATAGTTGTCCACCTCCAGAAGCATCTTTATCTCATGAAGAGACTAAGAATTCGGCTTCTGTTAACCCACAATTTTGCTTTCCATCCCTACACACACAGCCTCAGTTCAGAAATGATCCAGAAGAGGATGTTTTCGTCTCTGCTGATTATTCAGAGTTCTTCAGAACAAACCAAATCTAGGAGTCCAGAGAAGAAGCATTTATATGGGTGCGGGAGACTGCTATGTCTCATAACTTCTGCATCATAAAGGGGAGGAATAAACCTTCCATGTATAAAGCCCTTGGAGGGACTTGGTTACCGTGTGATAGACATGGACAAACTATCCGTAAACAAGCTGACCAAGTGAGGGATACCACAAAGTCCAAGAAGTGTGGGTGTCCATTCATGTTGAGGTTGAAAGAAGGGCCGAAGGGATCATGGAAGATCACTGTACAACATGGAACTCACAATCATGTGATCAAAGACAATTTGTTTGGTCATGCATTAGCTGAGCGACCAAACGCTGAGGAGAAGGAGATTATTAGGGTGATGACAGTTAATCATTGCAAGCCTCAAAAGATTTTTACTACAATCAAATCGTCCCCAGTAAACTTGACCAAGATGAAGCAAGTGTACAACATCATGCATGACATACGAAAAAATGGCATGGAAGGAAGAACAGTGGTGCAATAGTTCTTCTATGAGTGCAATGAGAAGGGATACTTCATGGAGCATAGATTCAATAAGGAGACCAATAAGATCACATATATCTTCTTCGCATTCCCGTATGTTGTGTTACTATACTCTACATACGCAACTGACAGGTTAGTAACACACATATCTATTATATTCTTCACTTGTTCATGTAATCATTAGCATGCCATAACATATCATTATGTGTGCAGTTACGATTTGCCCTTCCTTGAAATTGTTGGCATCACATCTGTTTGGAAAAACTACAATATTGCCGGGGCGTTTCTGGAGCATGAGAACGAAGAGAGTTACAAGTGGGACATACAACAACTTTCAAAAATGTTTGTCAAGGTCCAACGAGCACCCACATGCTTGGTCACAGATCGGGAGAAGGCGTTGATGAACGCCTTAGAGAAGCAGTTTCCTGAAGCAAAATTCCTCCTATGTAGGCGCCATGTGAGGAAGAATATTGAAGACTTCGGGAAGAAGGCCATGGACAAGTTTAGGGGCACAACGTTTTCCAATGACTACATGAAACTATTCAAGGAAACAACCATAGAAGGGTATGAAGCAATACTGAAGAAGATTCACCAAGATTGGAGGAAATATCCAAAATGTCTTCATTATGTACAAAGAAACTGGCTTGACCCGTACAGGGAAAGAATCGTCTCAGTATGGACAGATACAGTCTTCACTCTTGGAACTACCACAACTAACAGGTTTGTGCATTATGTTTTTCAATTTAACTGGTTATTTGAACTTGGACTTTTACAACAACATACTGACTTCGGATTCTTGATTGTAATACAGGGTTGAAGGGGCCCATTCAAGTCTTAAAAGCTTCCTCACTAGCAATGATGGCAAACTTTGCACTGTATTCGATCAATATGATGCACGGTTGCGCATTCATATTAATGAGATAAGTGGGGCCTTGAATGAGAGCTTAGAAAGGAGATTTACGCTGATAACACAATCACATCTTTTCTGCAAGTTGTACTATAAGGTCTCTACGATTGCACTAGCACGACTGATTGAGGAATACAAGAAAGGCAAAGATCCATTGTGGAACACTATATGCAGATGCCAGATGAGGGTGAAGGATGGCTTGCCTTGCATGCATGACATGGCGCGAAATGTGATGAACCAGGAACCAATTGAACCTAGCTCATTGCATCCGTTCTGGAGGCAATTGACCTTGTCAGAAGTGCGGACATAATTAAGAAGAAGAAGAAGACAACCAACGAAGAGTGAATAGGTCGTTGCTTGATGAGTTTGCTGCAAGCGTCTTCCCCACATTGCCAGTGCATGATCAACATAGAGCTGTCTCTGCACTAACAAGTATAGCACATCTAGAGCGGACTACTCTGCAAGAGCCAACTAAAGTTAGGCATAAGGGAAGACCTCAAGGAGCTCTAAACATTCCCACCAAAAGGCAACCGTCAGCATGGGAGTACACTGACCAACATATGGAGGAAACACCTCCGAAGAAGCAAAAAGCAAGACCACCAAAGGAAGCTTCAACCATGTTATGAAAGCCTATGCCTTCGGGTTACACGACGTTGATAAAAAACCCTAGGCGATATATTACACAGTTTCCCAAGTGTATGAAACAACACGTGGGAGGATGGTGGGAAATAGTGGGTGATGGAAATTGCGGATACAGGAGCACTGGCAATTTGGTCGACGTACTATGATCGCTACGTTGAAACAAGAGTATGAGCTATTCGCGCCAATTTGGATGTCTATGATGACACTTGAGGCAATGGAGGCGAAGCTTGCATGGTTTCCTTCGCCCAACATGCCTGCCCCATGGGAGATGTAGTTGGAGCACCCGGATATGGGATGTTTGGTGGCAACTGCATTCAACTGTGTGTTCGTCTCTGTCGGTGCTGGTGTGGAAACGATATACATGCCTATGAGGGCGAATCCAAACCAAGCGGTTGGAGAGAAGCTGAAGACGATATGCATTTGCCATGTCCAGAAAGAGCAACATTTCATTGCGGTACGTTAATACAATCAAATAAGTTGAAACTATCTTATGTTAAAACATAAGTATGATGCAATAACTTTGATGTAGATTGGCCTTGCCGAAATCTTGCCCTTGCCGTACCTTTATGGGCCGTGGGTGAGATTTCATGACCCGTCTGCGGGTGATTTGGTAGATCCATTATGTTGGAACATTAATGTTCCCTCTAGTTTTGATGATGATGAACTCAAATGCATTTGATGCCTTTTTAGTATGACTATGAGTTTCAGGAAACGATTGAATCAAAGGAACGATGAAAACCAGTGAAGAGTCAAAACAGAGAAGACAAGGAACAGAGAAGCCAACAATGACAAAACAACACGCTGGAACGAGAGAAAAGAAGAGACGCGTGTTGGTGATCAGAATAGAAAAGGGAACATCGCAAGGAACGAAGGACGCACGCTGTAAACCCTAGCGCCTGCCGAATCTCTATTTATGGAAACAGACTTTGGAGAAGCAACTTGGGCCTCAAGGAAAAGATCTCGTTGGAGATATTGTGGTTAGAATATATTAGAAAAGATTGTATAGGATTATTTTATCTTATTTCCTTAAGTAAAATTAGGGTAAATCAGAGAAAATACCTAGACTATATATTAGAGAGTTGCCAACTTCTTCTGACATACGGAACACAGAGCATTTTCGGTGAGCAGAGCATTCGGAAGAAGAAGAACACTTACAAGGACGAGACTTTTGGTGAGTTGAGTACTTGTTAGGGTTTTGATTGTCTTAGGTGTTGTTAGGAACGTTACATCTAGAAGTCTAGATATCTAGGAGTAAACTAGATTGAGATAAGACTTGCTTGTTTGTAATTCCGGGATTAATATCACAAGTAGACATTCGAAATCCTACTAGGGAAACCTAGAGGTAGATGTTTTTCTTAGTCAACTAGTTGGTTGATTAAGTTTTCCTCTCTAAGGAACTGAGTTCGTTACTTTGTCATTCTGTTACTATTTTCCGCTGCCCAAGGAACAGTTCTACCTTTCCTTGCACTAACACACTCGATTCTATAATTGGTATCAGAGCAAGGTTTGTTCAAGATTGTGTGTTACTTACAGATTTTCAAGTAATGATGGCTCCTAGCACTGTCAAAGTTGGTTTGAACTCTTCAAGGCCTCCTCTCTTGCTCGCTGGCCAATATCAACATTGGAAGACACTCTTCATCAAGTGGGTGCAAAGCAATGATTACTAATGCTGGTTGGTGATCTCTCTTGGAGATATCGATATTGTTGATCTTGAGAAGAAGAAGAAACTGAAGAAATGGGATCAAGACGATCTCCAAATCATGGAGAAAAACTGCAAAGCAGCCATGCTCATTAACAATGCTCTTACCGGAAAGCCGATAGCACCGCATGGCCTGTGCGGTAAAACGCATGGTCGTGCAGTCTTCGATATATTTTTTGGATGAAAAGCCGAGAGCACCGCACGGCCTGTGCGGTAAAACGAACGGCCGTGCATTTTCACTGTATTTTTTTGGCTGAAAAGCCGAGAGTACCGCACGGCCTGTGCGGTAAAACGCACGGCCGTGCGTTTTCACATATTACATCCAAACCACACGTAATGTGTGGAATCTTTCCACACGTTACGTGTTGTTCAGTTCCACACGTAACGTGAGGAATTCAAGTTATTTCTGGCGGTTTCTGTTCCTTCTGTAAAATGGCACGGTTCCTGGCACGGTTTGTCACAAACCGTGTGCTTTACCAGAATGTGGTTTATGGCGGTTTATGTGCCTTCTGTAAAATTGAAACTTGTGGAAAATAAGAAAAATTGAACCTATTTGTATGATCTACTGTTTATCGTGATGACGGTTTACACATAGAAGTCATACACTCTCAAGAATATCATAACAAATATTCAAATAGAAGTCATAACATTCATTGTTGACATAATCCAAAGTTCAATCAAATCCATAAAACGAAACAAGTTTAATCATAAAAAAGTCTCCACAACTTCCTCAGTGATTCGGAAGGAAATGATACATTCGCTCCAATGACCGGCGTAGCGCCTCTGCTACATCTTCACATTCATGATTGCAATGTGGCTCAAGATCATTGTAGCAATATTCGATGGCCTGCACACAACACAAAAACATTGATATGTATAATAAATATAGATAGAGTTAACCGGAAATTAAACAACCTACAAATTAGTCAATTTCATACCTGTGTTGCGTCTTCAATGGTCAGGGGGTTGACGAATGGGTGTGTACGTGGGAGGTACCAGCCCATGTAATCACCGCTATAGTCATGGCCTTGCTGGACAGGAGGGCCCATCGCAGCTAGGGTCATGGAATGTATATTCTGCGCATCCCATGCAAATCGAGCTATGTCGTACTCCACCGTGTAGCTACTGATCTTTGTTCCCCTCCAAGCCCTTGTAGGCACTATAGGCGCTCTTGGAACCTACTGTACACGTGCAAACTGTCTCGCCACACGGTCTGGCATGTACAGCTCGGTTATCCAAAGACACGAGATAACTCCATGGAAGCGCGATGGAGCGAAGCTCACATCGTTAAAGTCAACCGTACCGTACGGCATCCAATCAACCTAAACATAATAGGATGCAAAATAATTAAAAATCAAAGTCAACCTAAACATACCTATCAATCGTACCGAACGACATCCAATCAACCTAAACATAAATATATGCACTTACCATGTCCGCAGTCATCATATCGAGCTCCAATCTGTAATTTCTCATGGGGTTGGGTTTCACTGAAAGGTCCCATCTACGAGCGTATGGGATCGCATGTTCAGAGTCCCAGTCTCTACTCTGTGCAGGTCTGAACATGATGAAATATTGGTATATCCACGCCTGAAAGGATATTTTCGTAAGCAATCCATGTCATTGAATAATTACATTTACAACAAAATAATTTGGTATAAACAATAGTTTTTATAATTAAAAAAATATACCTGAATCAGAGTGTAGCATGTGGACATCAATCTCGCATCTTTTCTTGTACACTCGCCCAAGCTGCGGTACACGTGGGCAAGAATGCCAGCACCCCATGCATAATCCATGGTAGACGAGTGATCAGCCACAAATCCCGTATAGTACAATGGCAATTTGTGTTGGGACTTGTCCGGAAAGAGACAAGAGCCCAACAAGTAAAGCAAGTACACAGACGCACACTGCTCGTCATTCAGCTCTCCACAATGCCCCTTGAACCACTCAACAGTTACGCTACCAGATTTCACCTTCTTAGCAGGCAACTCAAAGAAATCCTGTGCCTCCGCCACCATGGCCTTCTTCAAATCAATCACCCCTAACTGCTCATGCCATTTCTGTGGAGGTGCCATGTCTTTTCCGTGGATGCTTAGCCCAAGGATCAACAAACCGTCATGGAGAGTTATGGTCATCTCTCCCCATGGCATATGGAACGAGCTGGTTTCAGGTTGCCAGTGCTCAACGAACGCACCAATCAGTGTCTCGTGCACATGCGCATGTATCACCTCTGGAATACGACACAACCCTGATCCAGATGCCAGTTCACCCCATTCCGTTTCCAACTGCAAACGCCATGTACATAGCTGTTTGCCTCATTGCTGAAACCTCAACAGTGGCACAGGCTATAAATTTTTGCGTTTTGAAACCAGTGTAAGCAATCCATTTGACATATTTATAATAAAATGTGAAATTTCACGAATAAGGTTTTCCATGCAACTTACAATGCACTGGTAAAGGATGTACGCCACGTGATTGGCAAAACCCTTCAGAAGTTCAGGCCTATCCGGACCTCCAGGTACTCTAACCTGCAATTCAGGGTCATATCTGCCCTTTTTCTTCGATCGGGGAGGTTTTTCCCGCGAAGAGGTGGCTTCTTGTGGCTCCTCGTCCGCATAATCAGGTTGACCTATTGGAGCCCAAGCTTGACTATCCTCATCCTACATTTTTTTTACAAATGATAAGTAATTACATTTTTATCATATGCTCATATTTTCATATATTAAGGCTACTTACCATAGGATGAGGTGCGTTCGGGTTTAGCCCCGGGTTCTCCCATGGGTTGTACCCTATCTGATCATCTACGCCGCCCTGATAATATACGGGGCTGTGATGATGGATGTGAGGGCTCTGATGGAGGTGAGGGTTGTGATAGGACATTGGGCTCTGATGGAGGTGAGGGCTGTGATAGGACAGCGGGCTCTGATGGAGGTGAGGGCTCTGATAGGACGGCGAGCTCTGATGACGGTAAGGGCTCTGTAGGGGCGGCAGACTAAATGGAGAGCCATAATAGTTATTCTGATCCATCGTATCAGAATAACCATGGAGCGGGCTCGCGTTGTAATTTGGGTACAACTGCGGGTCCGAGTCCACACGACCACCCGCCATAGGAGGAAACGATGGCGATGGCACAAACGGCAACACAGGGGAGTCAACATTGCCCGCCTGCCGGTATCCTCCATCATCCTGACTACCGCCCGCAAACCTACAGGTTACCTCCTCCTCAGTTCGAAACGAAACGTCCCGGACGAGGTTTCTTCTGCTTCTACGCTTCGTTCTCTCACCGGGCTCCATCTACAACAATAAATCATTTTATCTCAAAAAATACAATTCCGGATATATCAAAAATAAAAAATTCAATTCGGATGCAATTGAATCCGAATATCTCAAAAAATGTAATTTCACACGTTACGTGTGGACTGTATCCACACGTTATGTGTGGAGACAGTCCACATGTAACGTGTGGACTGTCTCCACACATAACGTGTGAAATTACATTTCCCCTTTCCGGTCAGATTTCCGGCGACATTCTGGCGAGAGTTCCAGATTCCGGCGAAGCATTATTTCATCAAAATTTCACCAAAATCCAACAAAACTAACACTTCTTAAACAAATCCAACAAAACTACCACTTGCATTTGGATATTTTCATACAAATCCAACAAAAACCCTAAACACCCTTTCATACAAATCTATCAAATTTCTACAATTTCATACAAATATATTTATCACATTAACCATCAAATGCAAATAACTACTTCAAAATTACAAAAAAACAACAAATACAAGATCAAAAACACTAAAACAATATGGATCTACAATAACCATAAAAAACTTAAAAATAAAAATAAAAATTAACAAGATATGGGATGTTACTAACCTTTGAAGGTAATGGATCTACGTAACGTGTGGATCTTGTTGATTCGTAACGAGGAGACAAGCTAGATGCGTAACGTGTGAAGGGAGAAATTTGAGGAGGCGAGCGGCAGTTTAGGGTAGAGGAGGAGGAAAAAGAAGAAAATTTGACTTTTAAAGCCGGAGAGACTCCCCACGTAACGTGGGGAGACTGTTCCCACGTAACATGGGGAGACTGTTCCCACGTAATGTGGGAGATGGCTCCCCACGTTACGTGGAAAGCCTCTCCTCACGTAACGTGGGGAGCCTCGCCTCACGTTACGTGAGGACCCTATGCGCTGAAAGGCAATTTTGGGTATGCGTTAAAAAGTTCGGGCCCTTTTATATGCAAATGTGCCATAAGGGCTTGTGAATGTGGTCTTATCATGGTCATCAGGGTGGATAGGAATTTGGAAAACTCCACAATAACTATCCAGATAGAAAAAGCGTGAATGCTTAGCTAACCTCTCTGACATCTGGTCAATGAAAGAAATGGGAAAATTATCTTTCCGGGTTGCCTTATTCAATTTCCAATAGTCAATGCACATTCTCCAACCCATGAATGTCCTAGTAGGAATCATTTCATTCTTCACAACAGTCATACCCCCTTTCTTGGGCACCATATGAACCAGGCTAACCCACTCACTATCAGAAATATGATAAATAATGCATGCATCTAACAACAACACTTCTTTTTTCACAACTTCATTCATGTTTGGATTAAGTCTTCTTTGATGCTCAATATAAGGCTTATGATCATTCTCTATCAAGATCATATGCATGCACATCGAGGGACTAATTCCTTTCAAGTCATCAATGGAATATCCTATGGATTTTATATGCAATCTAAGCTCATGCAATAATTTCTCAATTTCAGCTTCACTTAGACTAGCATTTACTATCACATGATATGTAGAATTGGGTCCCATAAAATCATACCTCAATGTGGGTGGTAACGGCTTCAACTCCACCTTTGGTGCATCTCTAGACTCTTGCTTAGAGTATGGATCGTCTCTTTTCAGGGCCTCAACAATGGCCCCAAGAAACTCTCTTATGGATTCCAAATCTTGAACTACATCAACAAGTAGCTCATCCTTTTTTAACTCGAGATAGACTCCCAGGAAATTCAACCTCAATATCAATAACAATGAAATCAAAAGGAGTGTAAAACTTACCTATCTAGATAGGATGTCCTCTAGAATACCTACCGGGTGCGCAATGGATCAGTCAATCATGAAAAGAGTCATCCTTACCGATCTAGGCTTTCCCAAATCCAACTTCTTGCATACGGAGAGTGGAAATAAACTCATGTTTGCCCCTAAATCGAGTGGTGTTCAGGCTTAGGAGGTAATTTATTATGAATGAGAGTGTTGCACTCCTGGCTCATGGAGACCGACTAGTATCATCCAGCTTCCTCTTGTTGGACAAAATCTCCTTCAATAATTCACATAGGCTGGCATCTTTTTAAGAGCATTAGTGAAGAGAATATTGATGTACAACTTATTCGGTACCTACACAAATTTCCCATACTGCTGATCCAGTTGGGCTTGAACCGTATCTTACAAGCTCGTGGTGGCACATATCTGGGCTCATTTTCTTGCTCCTTCTCTTGAGTCACCACTTCTTCAGGCTCTGCAAAAACTTTTCTTTTTCCTTTGGGATCCATAATTTTTGAATCTTGAAGCTATCTTCCATTCCTCAAGGACACATCATTGATTTGTCCATTTGGATTGGCCTCTAGGAGCATTCAATGCAAATTGTGCTAATTGACTCTCAAAATTAGCCACCTTCTTAGTCAAACTCTTTAAATAGGAGAGGAAATCTGCTTGGTTCTTTGCAACTTCTTTCACCATGGTTTCCAGCGTGGGTTGCCCATATGATTGTGCATGAGCTTGATTATGGGGTTGAGAATATCTTTGTTGAAGCCCATGAGGTGGTTTCTACTGAGCCTGGTTGTTTGCATAGAAGAAGTTTGGATGATTTCTCCAATCGGGATTATAAGTATTGGAATATGGATCATTTCTAGGACCCATGTTAAAGTTGTTCATGCAATTTGCTTCTCCTTGAGACTCATTCTTGAAAACAAAAACTTGGCATGAAGATATAGTATGATCACCTTCCCCACAAAATTAACAAGCTACACCAGAAACAACATGTGTGGGTTGTCTTATACCTTGGGTATGAGAATTTGCACCAACAAAATCAATCTCTTGATTTCTTAGGCTATAGCATCCATATGAGCATTATGATATGTCTCAGCGTCAACCTCATGATGAGAGTGTTGAGCAATACTCTCAATCAAATCCCATGTAGCATCCACTTCGATATTCATGATTTTACCTCATGTTGATGCATCAATGATTAGCCTGATAGAACTATCAACTACATTGTAGAAGACATGAAGAAGACCAGACTTAGATTGTCCATGATGAACTTAGGATGTCCATGATGAGGGCACAACATCAACAACTCGTTAATTATCTCCCATCCTTCATAAAGAGACTCATGATTCTTCATTTAGAAAGCAGTAATCTGGTTCCTCATCTCAACAGTCTTCTTAATTGGGAAATATTTGTTGAGGAAGGCTTTGGCTAACTCATTCCAAGTAATTATGGAACCTTGAAGAAGGGCCTTGAACAAAGCTTTGGCCTTGTCTCGTAAAGAAAATGAGAAAGCACACAGCAGAAGCGCATCCTGGGACACTTCATGATTCTCAACTGTCCATTAGCTCCAGGGAAGTATTCAAATGCTGGTGTGGGTTCTCATAAGGCAGACCTCCAAACTGAATTTGTTGAACCATATTGATTAGAGAAGGTTTCAGCTAAAAATTCCAGGCATTCACTAGTGTTGAACCACACCAGAAATAGAACCGAGGTGATTTGGTATCACATAATCACCAAGCGTCATATGTGGCGGCCTAACTTGCAGATCATTGTTGTTCAGATCTTAGTCATCAGCCAATGCTTGTTCTCTAGCTTTGCGTTGTTGTCTTCTTCTTAAGCGAAAAGTACGCTCAGGTTCGGGATCGTAGTATTTGAGATTATCAACGCTCAGGGCTTTTCGCATCAAAAGGAAACACACCTGAAACCAAAGACAATATACAAAGACTTAGCCAAACCAATATTAACAATAGTCCCCGACAACGGTGCCAATAACTTAATAAGACCAAAACCTACCCACAAGTGTGTGGGGTCAGTTGTAGAATTCAAGTATCGTTTTCACGAGGACTGACGTGGCCGAAATATGCAATGCAAATATCGTTGAATGGCCTAGTCAAATTAAAAGTCCTAACAACCTACTAAACAGATGTATAGTAAGCAAGTAAGGGTCGAACCCACATGGAAGATCTGATGAATTATGCAATTATGATTAACAAGTAACAAGGAAGGGGGGGTTTTGGTTATCAAACAGAGCAAAGTGAATAGGTTTAGTTGACTTGAGAATATGATTGGGGAAGAAATTCCACTAGAACGAGATCCACAATACAGAGATATAATTTGATCATCGAAATCTATTAAATCCAAGTTCTTTATCTATTCTTATAGTTGTTCCCACCCTGATCTTGATTAACTATCAATTCAGACAGTTGTTGATAGTACTTACTACAATATCAATGGAAGAAAACCTTACCACTAATAAAGCAATAGCAATGCACACAAGGATATATGATACATGCAAATAGAAGAAAACCTTACTACTTAACATGCAAATGATTCTCACTCACAATTGCGCACTCGTATTCCACTATATGCAACAATTATGTTTGCTACTAGATATGCACTCGTATTCCACTATATGCAAACCCTAGTAATTGATAAATATTACTCAACCTAGTTGATCAGGCTATGAAGAATAACAATGAATCAATATTCAATATAACCAAGAGAATCAAACCAACACATATAAGAATAAGAACAAGGAATAGAAATCTCACAAACACATCAACTGTATTGCTTCAAACGTCTAGTAGAACAAGGGAAATTAGTGCTCCATTCAGATGCAAATGAAACCCTAATGAGAAAGAAAACAACGATGATAATAGTCTGATGTCTGGCTTCGTGACTGGCCACTCAAGACCTAGAAAGAAGTCTTAAATAGGCTTAGGAAATAAGTTAACCTAATGGAAATAACAAAGGAAATAAAATAATAAAAATAAGAAAGTCTGAAATGCAATAAAGGAAATAAAGTCTTCTGCTGGCCGTGAGGCGTGACGTGCCCACCGTGGGGCGTCAGTCTTCTAGTTGCCTTCTCTGAGATCCACCGCCGGGTCGTGGTGGCTTCTGGCGCGGGGCGGTGAGTTACACCGCGGGGCGGCGGTGTCTTTTTTAGCTTCTGCGACACTTTAGTAAAAACGCCATAACTTTTGATTCTCAACTCGGATTGCGCTCATATTTTGAGAAGTTGCAGTAGACTTCAAGATCTAACTCCGCGAAGTGGAATCACTTCATTTAGACATCTGAGTAGAGAGAACGAACCATTTTAATTCAGCACATTGTTCTTCTACTCTTCAATACACTTCAAACCTCTATAAATCCCATGATTTCTTCACTTCTCCACTCTAACTCCATAATCCACGATTGTGCTCTAAATCCATCCAAATGGCGCCTCAAACCTGGTAATAACCCCCAGATATGCACTACAAAATAGCACTGATCAAATCCCCCATGCTTAAACCTTGCTCGTCCTCGAGTAAGCTAAAGTCAACCTACTCCTCCAATCAATTACCAAGGTTTCAGGAAGCATAGAAAACTCAATCTCCAAGAGTTATACCCAACAATAAACTCCAGACAGCCAATACAATATAAGCCCAGCACAATAAACTACAACATCAAATCAAAAATCTCAACACCCCTGATAGGTGCGTTTGTCGTCGTGACACCTAAACAAATAAAATAATCCTAACAAACCTAAACAAGTAGTAGAGGCAAGCAAGGGTCGAATCCACAGGGAGGAAGTGATCAGTCATGTGTTTATGAGCATGCAAAATAACAAAGGAAGGGGGGTTTTGGTTATCAAGCAAAGCAAAGCAAACAAGTATAGTTGATGAGAAAATATGAATGGGGAAAGTAGTTCCACTAGAACGAGATCCACAATACAGAGATGCAAGTTGATCATAGAAATCTATTCATTCCAAGTTCTTTAACTATTCTTATGGTTGTTCCCACCCTGATCTTAAGTACTACCGATTCTCACAGTTGTCGATAGACTTATTACTATGCCAATGATAAAGCACAACTGATTCTCACAGTTGTTAGCGTACTTTAGCACCAACACAGCAATAGCAATGCACATAAGGATATAGGATACATGCAAGTAGAAAGACGTACAAGTACTCACTCCCCTACTTAACATGCAATGATTCTCACTCACAATTGTACGCTCGGAACCCCTATACGCACAATTGTGTTTGCCACTAGATATGCACTCGAAACCCCTATATGCAATCCTAGCAATTGATAAATAGTATTCAACCTAGCTGGCCAGACTATGAGGAATAACAATAAATCAATAATCAATATAACCAAGAGAATCAAACAAACATACATAAGAATAAGAACAAGGGATAGAAATCTCACAACATAATCAACTGTATTGCTTCAAACGTCTAGCAGAACAAAGGTGTTTAGCTCTCCATGGGTAGGAAACCCCAGAGGCAAAACGAAACTACGAACTAGAAGATTATTCGATTGATTGGGAATGGAGGCTGTGGGAATTAGGTTAAATAGAGTTAACCTAAAGCCCAAGATCACAAACCCTAGCTTACAAGAGAATAAAATAATAATAATAATAAAAGGAAAATAATAAAAATCTAGTAACCAAAAGTAAACAACCGAATCCGGGAAATTAATCCCGTGCTCACCACGCTCGACCTCTTCCCCGCCTCGCGTCCAGCAGCTTCTCGACAGACACGGCCCAACTTCGGCAACAGTAAAAGCACGGCCCATAAGGCATCAGCACACGGCCCACTTCATAATCCATTCCAGCAAACATCTTCGCTGATGTCGCCATGACGTCATCGTCCCACATCAACATCTTCACACGCGCTGCTTCAATTCTTCAGCAATTCACGCGGCTTCATGGGCCTTTCTCCTTGTTGGGCCTTTCATCTATTGGGCCTAACTCATCTTGGGCCTTCTTCCTTCCAATTCCAGCAACACGCGGCTTATAATTAATTCGATTCCGCTTTGCGTGGCCGCGGGGCGTCTCCATCTACCGCGAGGCGGTACTTCTCACCGTGGGGCGGCATTCTTCTCTGAGATCTATCGTCGGGTCGCGGTGGCTCTGGCGCGGGGCGTCAATTTCTGCCATCTTCTTTGTGGTTCCTTCATAGATTTTTCACGTCTCCTCAGGTGGTCAACTCCTCTTCCTCTGGATATCTCTAATTAGTTCATCCAGACCACCAAAACCACACTTCTCCACGTTAACTCCATAATCTCCATTTGTGCATAAAATCCAACTAAATGGCGCCTCAAACCCGGTAATAATCCTTAGATAAGTGGTACAAAATAGCACTTATCAAATCCCCCATGCTTAAACCTTACTCGTCCTCGAGTAAGCTAAAGTCAACCTACTCCTCCAATCAATCCCCAAGGTTTCAGGAAGCATAGAAAACTCAACCTCCAAGAATCATACCAAACAATAAACTCCAGGCAACCATACAAAATAAGCTCAGCACAACACAATACCAAATTCAATAAATCTCAACACCCCACACATTCAAGCTAAAAGGAAAGCAGAGTACTTCCCCCAAGCTTATCCCAAACACCATAGAGTGAAACAAAATCTAATCCTATCTCCCATCTATCTTCTTATGCCTCCCAGAGTGACCTACCCGACAATCCTTCTTTGACTCCTCTTCTTATGACGCCTCGCCAAGAATAATGAGAAATCCTAGAATCACTCTTCTTCTTTTTCGCTCATTTTGCCAAGGCGCCCTTTCGGGTTTTCACCAAGCCACTCATTTCATTTTCCAATAGATGTACTCACATAAGCTCACGTCACTCTTGACCACATATTACCCCAGCCTAATGCTGGTCCAAGCCACCTGCTTATTACCTAGGCTGCCCTTTCGGGTTTTCGACCTATCCCAGGATTTTTATGTATATGCCTTTTTTTTTTTTTCATTTTTTGGCTTTTTTCAATTTTTTTTCAATTTTTCTCCTCAACAACGTAGCAAGTATAGAACTCCCCCCCATGCTTAAACATTGCATTGTCCTCAATGTAATGAAAGACAAAAGAATAGAAGCAGAGGGAAAAGCAAAAAATAACTCACAAATGTTGCCAAGCTGCTTGGACACTGTAGGTGTCGCTGGCGGTAATCTCAGTATACGCCCATGTCACTGGTGTTGGGAGGGTGTCTTCATCAACTCTATCGTCTTCTTCTACCGTGCAACCATAATGGAACCACTTAGGTGAATAGTGATATAACATAGAAGTCGGGGTTGCACGGCCTTCTAGGAACACATGGTGGAGCCCAGATATGATCTTGATGGGGCTCTAGTGTTCCTCCTCCTCAGCTGTCGAATGTAGGGCCATCATCGTTGCCAAATAATGTGTAGGGCAATGTATCCTCCTTGACAACATGATGCGCACCATCTCTATGGGAATTCTGGACAGCTCGGTAAAACTTTTTTTATTTTTTATTTTTACTCCCCGTTTAAGGTTTTTTCGGGGCCCTTTATTATAAATTTTGTTTTTTCAATTTTTTTTTCGGAGAGAGAAAATATACCAGAAATCCACCGCGGGGCGGTGAGGGTCGCCGCGGGGCGGTGGGATAGCGGAGAACACCATACTCTCCATTTACTTTCGTACCTGAAATGTTAGTAACAAGCGAACGAAACAAAGCAAAAACACACTAAAGAAAATGCAAAAATAAAGAATGAAAAGCAAAGAAAAGAAAAACATACCTCGGGTTGCCTCCCAGACAACGCCTTAGTTATTGTCATGGCATGACATCCTACTCATCTTCTCAACTTGGGTTGCTCACAGCAACCAAACTCCTGGGGTTTGGATTTGGGGGATACCTCTTTGTATACTCCCTGTTGAGCCTTCCCCCCAATCTTGTGTAATTGTTGATGGCTGGATCACTCGTCGTATCCATGAATGCACTTGCCATCTTGAAAAATTGTCTACCCAACATCTCGGGGGCTGTATGTATGTCATGCCCCGTATCCAGCATATAGAAATTCATCGCTTGAATCAAAGCCTCCTTTTTGTGCTTCCCCTTCGGCTTATTCTTGATTATGCCCAGCACCTTTAATATTTCCTTGCTGTGAGGGTTGCTGTCCACCAGATAGACCAAAGAGGGGGTTGCCTTGCAGCTACTGAAGGTGTCACATAAGCCTTTGTTGCTCTCCACCTTTTGGGTGTCCTTCAGAGCCTCAGGGAATGGTGTAGCAGTTTGCGGCGAGATAAGCGGGAAGGAGTTGAGATGCATAAACTCATCATAGGCAGCCTCCAGAGGATCGGGGGCTGCCAGGGCGATTGTCTCCCTGGAGTATATTCACGGTCACAGTTCTCCTCCTCATCGTCGCTCCAATCCTCCTCATATCTCAAAAAGTACTCCTCCTCAGTCAGCACCTCTGGGCGGAAATAAGGATCAACCCAAACCTCATCAGCAGAGCTAGGATTTTGAACACTGGGTTGCTCTGGTCCCACCGCGGGGCGGTGGTCATTGCCGCGGGGCGCTGAGGTCGCGGTGGAGAAACTGAGGCATGCCGCCGAGTCGCGGTCAGTCTCGTCACGGGGCGGTGAGATAACTGGGACTTCACGCCGGGTCGCGGTGAGAGGTGACGCGGGGCGGTGGGCGACGTTCTCCATCTCATATTCGTCCTCCTCAGCAGTAGGAGCGACATGCAATTCCTTGCCATTTCGCAGGGTTACCGCATTTGTAGCCTCTTGCCTTCTCTCTTTTATTAGCTCAACAACCTCCTCCTTGAGGTCGACCATAGCCTCCGTTATGCGCTGGAGGTTAGCATCTGTCTTTTGCACATATGTTGTAAAGTGTCGTGTTAGGACATTGAGCATCACTTCGGTTGAATTGCTTGCACGAGAGGAGAAGTGTTGAGTCAAGTTCTTGAGCATTGCTGTAGTTGCGATATTTGGATTGGACTCAGGCGGACTATGCTCATAGGTCGGATTGAATTGTTGGTACCCATAACTCGAATTGGAGTGCTCTCTCTACCCTGGAGTGTATGCATAGGAGTATGGGTCATATTGCGGGTTTTCCCAGAAATCCATATCTGTATCAAAAAAATATATATATAAAAAAAAACACACAAAAATCAGTAGCACTGGTGTGGGCCGTAAGATAGGTCCACACCAAAGTAACAAACACACAAACAAACACACAGAAAAATCAAATCTTGCCTCCCCGGCAACGGCGCCAATTTGATAGGTGCGTTTGTTGTCGTGACACCTAAACAAATAAAATAATCCTAATAAACCTAAACAAGTAGTAGAGGCAAGCAAGGGTCGAATCCACATGGAGGAAGTGATCAATCATGTGTTTATGAGCATGCAAAGTAACAAAGGAAGGGGGGTTTTGGTTATCAAGCAAAGCAAAGCAAACAAGTGTAGTTGATGAGAAAATATGAATGGGGAAAGTAGTTCCACTAGAACGAGATCCACAATACAGAGATGCAAGTTGATCATAGAAATCTATTCATTCCAAGTTCTTTAACTATTCTTATGGTTGTTCCCACCCTGATCTTAAGTACTACCGATTCTCACAGTTGTCGATAGACTTATTACTATGCCAATGATAAAGCACAACTGATTCTCACAGTTGTCAGTGTACTTTAGCACCAACACAGCAATAGCAATGCACACAAGGATATAGGATACATGTAAGTAGAAAGACGTACAAGTACTCACTCCCCTACTTAACATGCAATGATTCTCACTCACAATTGTATGCTCGGAACCCCTATACGCACAATTGTGTTTGCCACTAGATATGCACTCGGAACCCCTATATGCAATCCTAGCAATTGATAAATAGTATTCAACCTAGCTGGCCAGACTATGAGGAATAACAATAAATCAATAATCAATATAACCAAGAGAATCAAACAAACATACATAAGAATAAGAACAAGGGATAGAAATCTCATAACATAATCAACTGTATTGCTTCAAACGTCTAGCAGAACAAAGGTGTTTAGCTCTCCATGGGTAGGAAACCCCGGAGGCAAAACGAAACTACGAACTAGAAGATTATTCGATTGATTGGGAATGGAGGCTGTGGGAATTAGGTTAAATAGAGTTAACCTAAAGCCCAAGATCACAAACCCTAGCTTACAAGAGAATAAAATAATAATAATAATAAAAGGAAAATAATAAAAATCTAGTAACCAAAAGTAAACAACCGAATCCGGGAAATTAATCCCGTGCTCACCACGCTCGGCCTCTTCCCTGCCTCGCGTCCAACAGCTTCTCGGCAGACACGGCCCAACTTCGGCAACAGTAAAAGCACGGCCCACAAGGCATCAGCACACGGCCCACTTCATAATCCATTCCAGCAAACATCTTCGCTGATGTCGCCATGACGTCATCATCCCACATCAACATCTTCACTCGCGCTGCTTCAATTCTTCAGCAATTCACGCGGCTTCATGGGCCTTTCTCCTTGTTGGGCCTTTCATCTATTGGGCCTAACTCATCTTGGGCCTTCTTCCTTCCAATTCCAGCAACACGCGGCTTATAATTAATTCGATTCCGCTTCGCATGGCCGTGGGGCGTCTCCATCTACCGCGAGGCGGTACTTCTCACCGCGGGGCGGCATTCTTCTCTGAGATCTATCGTCGGGTCGCGGTGGCTCTGGCACGGGGCGTCAATTTCTGCCCTCTTCTTTATGGTTCCTTCATAGATTTTTCACGTCTCCTCAGGTGGTCAACTCCTCTTCCTCTGGATATCTCTAATTAGTTCATCCAGACCACCAAAACCACACTTCTCGACTTTAACTCCATAATCTCCAATTGTGCATAAAATCCAACTAAATGGCGCCTCAAACCTGGTAATAATCCTTAGATAAGTGGTACAAAATAGCACTTATCAACCCCACACAATCAAGCCAAAAGAAAAGCAGAGTACTTCCCCCAAGCTTATCCCAAACACCATAGAGTGAATATAATCTAATCCTATCTCCCATCTATCTTCTTATACCTCCCAGAGTGACCTACCCGAATCCTCCTTATATCACCTCTTCTTATGTCGCCACGCCAGGAAAAATGAGGATTCCTAAAATTCACTCTTCTTCTTTTCACTCATTTTGCCAAGGCGTCCCTTCGGGTTTTCACCAAGCCACTCATTTCATTTTCCAATAGATGTACTCACATAAGCTCACGTCACTCTTGACCAATTATTACCCCAGCCTAATGCTGGTCCAAGCCACCTGCTTATTGCCTAGGCCGCCCTTTCGGGTTTTCAACCTATCCTAGGATTTCAATGTTAGCCTTTTTTCAAAATTTTGGCCTTTTCTCTTTATTCTCATCCTCAACGACATAGCAAGTATAAAACCTTCCCCTATGCTTAAACATTGCATTGTCCTCAATGTAATGAAAGACAAAAGAATAAAGCACAGGGAAAAGCAAAAAATAACTCACAAACGTCGCCAAGCTGCTTGTACACTTTCTTTGTTGCTGGCGGTAAATCTCCATAAAGCTCATGTCTCTGGTGTTGGGCGGGTCTTCCAAAGCAACTCCTACCATGCAACCAAAGGGAACCACTGTGGTGAGAAGTGGTAATTCAAGGGAAATAGGGTTGCATGGCCTTCAAAAATGGGCCCAGATGTCATCGTGGTTGGGCCTTGGTGATCCTCCTCTCCCGCTGTCAATTGGATGACCATCATCGTTGTCAAAAATACGTGTAGGGCTAATGTTTCCTCCGTGACAACATGATGCGCACCATCTCCGTTGGAATTCCGGACAGCTCGGTAAATTTTTTTTTTTTTTTTACTTACTCCCCGTTTAAGGTTTTTTTTTTCGGGGAGTGACTTAGTGCAGGGAAAAAGAAGACTTACAATGGTGTGGGAAACACCTTCTTCAATTCGCATAGGGTCTCCTCCCTGCAGGTTAGTCGGAAACAAAGAAAAACAAAAACAAAGCAAAAACATACTAAAGAAAAATGTAAAAACAAAGAAAGAAAAACAAGGGAAAAGAAAAACATACCTCGGGTTGCCTCCCGAGCAGTGCCTTAGTTATTGTCATGGCTTGACATCCTACTCAATTCTCCTCAACTTGGGTTGCTTACAATAACCAAACTCCCGGGGCCTGGATCAGGGGGATGCCTCTTTGTGTGCTCCATGTTGAGCTTTCCCCCCTGCTTGTGCACTTCGTGATGGGTGGACCGTTGTGCATAACCATGAAAGCACTTGCCATTTTAAAAAACGGTCTACCCAGCATCGCAGGGGCTACATGTTTATCCTGCCCCGTATCCAGCATATAAAAATCCGCCATTTGTATCAAGGCCCCATTCTTGTGCTTCCCCTTTGGTTTCTTATTGATCTTACCCAGCGCCTTTAAAAGTTCTGTGTAGCATGGGGCGCTGTTTGCTAAATGGGCCAAAGGGATGGTTGCCTTGCAGCTACTAGAGGTGTCGAAGAGATCCTTGTCGTCGATTATCATCCTCTCCTTTAGGCCTCAGAAAGGGGGGCAGGGGGCTTTTCAGAACCAAGAGGAGGAAAAAATGGACGAACAAGGGAGTCCTCTTCGTCGTCATGCTCAAGATCTGGGCTTTCACCGCGGGGCGGTGTTCTTGACCGCGGGGCGGTGGTGTTAACTCAGGACAACTGAGAGTCTCCGCCGGGTCGCGGTAGGTGTCGCCGCGGGGCGGTGGAACTTGCCCATCTTCAATTTCAGCTTTGTCGTCCTTTTCAGCAGTAGGAGCGACTTGTAATTCCTTGCCACTTCGGAGGGTCACAACATTTACACTTTCATGCGCGGCCCTTTTGTCCAACCTAGTGACCACATCTGTTAACTGACCCACTCTCTCTACCATGCTCTTGATGCTTGCCTCAGTTGTTTACACATGAGTTGTGAAGTGCATTGTTAAGGCCGTGAGCAAGTCGTTAGTTGAAGGGGAACTACTAGCTTGGGGAGCAACTGGTAGCTCATAAAAGTGAGGTCGTGGTGTTGGTTGTTGTAGCTGCTGTTGATTATATCGAGGTCTAATAGGTCCGTAACCTCCAGCAACGTATACTTCAGCAGTAGTGGCATCCTGAAGTTGGGGACAAACATTGGTGTTGTGAAATGGATCAACGCAAATTCCACAAGCATTGTGATGTTGAGGTGCTTCTTGTTTACCCATCTTCGCAATAATGTCTTTCAATGAAGCAATTTCTTGCAATAAATGTGCATCATTGGAGTTAACAGCATTAACTCCTCTGGTCTTTGGGGCTTTATCAAAATCCCTTGTGCTCTCAGCCATATCATGAAGTCTAATCATGGCTGTATCAGGGGTCATATTCAAGATACTACCACCACAAGTAGCATCTATGATTCTTCTTTCATCATCCAACAGCACATTGTAAACATAGAGCACTAGAGCTTTCTTGTCAAAACCATGGAACGAGCAACTAGAACAAAGTCGTTTGAACCGCTCACAATAGTCATAAAGGGTCTCCTCCTCTCCTTGTTCAATATTAGCAATCGCCCTTTTCAAGGCATTCGCCATCTTGGTTGGGAAATATTGTGCGAGGAATGCCTTTTGCAGCTTAGCCCATGAATCTATGCTTCCACCAGGCAGATGATAGTACCAGTCTTCAGCATCGTCCTTAAGAGTGAACCCGAAGGCTCTCATTTTAATTTGATCTTCAGTGACGTTAGCTGGTTTAATGCTAATGATGACGTTGTGGAATTTACCCAAGTGTAGGATGGGGTCCTCTCCACATCGTCCACAGTATCTCGGGAGCAACCGTATCACTCCTGTTCTGAGTTAAAATGTCACACCATCCGCAAGGGGTGGAATGAGTATAGCCAATGGCTGCTGTATCAGATCTGGCACAGTCAGCTGTTGGAGTGTCTGTGCCATTCGTACCTATTTCTGTATCAACTTCAACAAGTAGTGAATCAGTAGCAAAGGTGCGGACCGTAAGATAGATCCACACCGCAGTCAATCACAAAAACACACAATAAAACAGAAAACTTCCCCGGCAACGGCGCCAAATTTGACGTGGCCGAAATATGCAATGCAAATATCGTTGAATGGCCTAGTCAAAGTAAAAGTCCTAAAAACCTACTAAACAGATGTATAGTAAGCAAGTAAGGGTCGAACCCACAGGGAAGATCTGATGAAGTATGCAATTATGATTAACAAGTAACAAGAAAGGGGGGGTTCTGGTTATCAAACAGAGCAAATTGAACAGGTTTAGTTCACTTGAGAATTGATAACAGGTTTTCGTCGTGTAAAAACTGCTATGCAAAATATCCAAACAAATCCTAAACCGTAGTCCTAGGTAAGTAAAAGTCGAATCCACAGAGAGGCGAATTCTATCTAAATATGCAATTTGTATGTCAATTAAACGTAACCAAAGGGGTTTTTTGTGAGTTTTATAAGTTCTAAACATGCAAAAGGTAAACAAGCTAAAGAGTTGTGAAATCAGTGATGGGAAAAAGCACTTAGTCAAACAACATCCACTATTCGTATGACAAGTTGATCCTAGATACTCATTCAAAATCTCATGCAATGGAAATTCCAATTCCTTTTCAGATATAACTAATAGCACAACCAGATACTATTAGCACTAACTAATTAAACAACCCTGAAACTATCAAGATTCAGTTTAACAGCAGCGTTAAGAATAAGAATATAGTTGGATACAATTCTAGCATAAAACAACCAGCTTTTATCCTAGAATGTAAATCAGTTCTCTTCTGCATAAGACTAGCACAACCAGATACTAGTACGATGCAGTTGCTACTCTGAAATAGATATGCTCAACCAGTAACAATCTAGATCTAGCAATAGATCAATAACGACAAACCCTAGTTGCGTCCAAATAGAGATTATCAATATCAATCATAAGCAACTTAAGCAAGAGAAAGATAAAAACCATGCAATAGATTAAGAACAAGAAACTCACAACTGAATCAAAACGAAAGCTTCAGCGTCTGACTAAGCCAGAGAGGCTTAGTTCTTCATAGCAAATACATAGAATGGAATTAGGGTTCCAGAGAGAGATTTCAAGATAGGCAAACAAGCCTCTTCTCAACCCTTAAATACTAAAGGAAATAAAGCTAAGTTAACCTAAAATAGAATAATAAAACGTAATAAAATAATCCGAAATAACATATAAGGAAAATTCGGCTCGGCGGTCTTCTGACACGGGCGGCGGCCGCTGCAACCTTCACGGCGGGTGCCGTAATTGCAGCGGTCGCCGTCTTTCCACGGCGGTCGCCGTGGACAAGTCGTAGCTACGGTCGCAGGAATGGAATTGGCGGCGGTCGCCGTAATTCTGCGGCGATCGCCGTGATTGCTTCTCCAGCTTCTTCTCTTCAGCTCCCAAAACCTCCAAAATTGTGTCTTCCGCACCTCCTCGCCAACACTCCAAATCATCTCCAAAATAGCTCAAACACCTCCAAATACACCAACTTTGCCTCCAAACGCCATACACATGAATGTGTCTAAATCTACCCGAATGGCACAAATAAAACCTCTAATGACTCTTACTTAAGCCCTACAAAGTAGTGCTTATCAAACCACCCCATGCTTAGACCTTTGCTCGTCCACGAGTAAATCAAATAAGAGTCCACTCCTCCAATGCAGCACCCAAGGTCTCAGGAAGCATATCCTCCAACTAAGAGTCACCTAACCCATGCCAAAGCTCCTGGCACCAATCTCATTCACAACACATCCACAACTCAACAAGCTTAAGGGGCAAGCAGAGTACTTCCCCTAAGCTAAACCCGGACATCCAATAGTGTGAGTAACCTCTAATCCTAGCCTCCATCTATTGCTCCTTATGTCTCCCAGAGTGACCTACCCGACAATCCTTCTTTGACTCCTCTTCTTATGACTCCTCGCCAAGAATAATGAGAAATCCTAAAATCACTCTTCTTCTTTTCGCTCATTTTGCCAAGGCGCCCTTTCGGGTTTTCACCAAGCCACTCATTTCATTTTCCAATAGATGTACTCACATAAGCTCACGTCACTCTTGACCTCATATTACCCCAGCCTAATGTTGGTCCAAGCCACCTTCTTATTGCCTAGGCCGCCCTTTCGGGTTTTCGACCTATCCCAGGATTTTTATGATAGCCTTTTTTCAAATTTTTGGCTTTTTCTCTTTATTCATTTTTCTCCTCAACGACGTAGCAAGAATAGAACTCCACCCCATGCTTAAACATTGCATTGTCCTCAATGTAATGAAAGACAAAAGAGTAAAGCACAGGGAAAAGCAAAAAATAACTCACAATGTTGCCGAGTTGGCTTGGACACTTCCTTGTCGCTGGCGGTGTACTCATGAAAGTTCATGTCCTGGATGTCTGCATCAACGCTATAACCTTCATATACCGTGCAACCATATGAAACCATTGTGAAGTGCGGTGGTTATTCAGGAAATCAGGGCGGCACGGCCTTCAACTCCATCAACTCCTACCATGCAATCAAAAGGAACCACTCTGGGGAAGTAGTGGTCAATCAAGGGAATAGGGTTGCATGGCCTTCAAAAATGGGCCCAGATGTCATCGTGGTTGGGCCCTGGTGTATCTCCTCTCCAGCTGTCGACTGCAGGGCCACCATTGTTACCAAATAAATGTAGGGCGAATGTATTCCTCCGTTAGCAACATGATGCGCACCTCTCCATGGGGAATCTGGACAGCTCGGTAAAACTTTTTTTTTTTTTTGACTTTTTTGACTTTTTTCTCCCCGTTTAAGGTTTTTTCGGGGCCCATTTTTTTTTAACCTGAGAAATTGCGGCGGTCGCCGTAAGGAGGGCGGCGGGCGCCGCGATTAAACGGCGGTCGCCGTTCTCAAGTCGTGGCCAACTTTCTTGGCGAGGCATTTACGGCGGGCGCCGTAAGGTTAGCGGCGGGCGCCGTGAACTCCTTCTTCACTTTTGCGCGCTTCCTACATGTTAGTTCAACACAAAAACTAAAAGAAAAACAATAGAAATTGACTAAGGGAAAGAAAATAAACTACCAAATCTCGGGTTGCCTCCCGAGCAGCACCTTGGTTAATGTCGTTGGCTCGACATACTACTCGAACATCCTCAATCCATATCGTCAGGCTCTTTGGGAACCTTTTCAATCCATATCTCTTTCCTGAACCAATCATGGAAAGGTTTGAACCTTAGACCATGCTTCTTCTTCAGCGGCTTCTCCATCTTGACCTTCTTAGTCGCGTCTACCACATGCTTAGATCGATCAGGGGGTGTTTAGCCTTGACTTCAGGGACCTGCACCAAAGATGGAACGAGCCTCTTGCTCGGTGTTAGCAGCAAAGGTGATTTACCTGGAAGCTCCGGAGGGAGCTTATAGTGAGCGTCCCACTCATCAACACCTTCCTGCAAGTTAGTAGATATAGCAATATCCAAGCTAGAATCAACAATAGGTGGTGTGTCATCTAGGTGGTCCTCATCAAAAACATATTGCACCACAGGCTCAAGTACATCAATTGCACACAAAGAATGATCATCAGAAGGAGATTTCATGGCTTCATAGATATTGTAGTTAATAGTTTGGCCATCAAATTCCATGGTTAAAGAACCAGTACTCACATTAATCTTAGTGTTGGCAGTCTTCAAGAAGGGTCTCCCTAACAGAATAGGGGCTACATGCATATCATGTTCCATATCAAGCACATAGAAGTCAGCAGGAAAAGTGAGATCACCAACCCTAACCAAAACATCCTCCACTATCCCTATAGGACGCACACTAGATCTATCAGCTAGCTAAATGGAAATTTTGATCGCATGCATGGGTCCTAATCTTAAGGATTCACAAAGAGATGAAGGTAAAACATTAATGGAGGCACCCAAATCTAACATAGCTTTATTGAACTTAGTACCTCCAATAGTGACGGGGATGGTGAACATACCTAGGTCGCCACACTTCTTGGGTAAGCGCTTCTGAAAAATCACAGAGACATGCTCGCTTACCTTCACCTTCTTCTTGCTGTTCATGTCCTGGTTCCTCTTTATGGTGCACATCTGCTTCAAGAACTTGGCATAACGAGGGACAGACTTGATCAAATTTAGGAGAGGCATGTTGACCTCAACGTTTCTGAACATCTCAAACATGTCCTTGTCCTGCGCAAGTGGTTTGGTATGCTTCAAAGCAGACGGGAACGGTGCAACGGGCTTCCACTCAGGAAAAATTGGGGGTACATACTCCTTCTCAGCCTCAGGATCGACTATAGTATCATGGCGGGCGCCGTAAGAGGTGCGGCGGTCACCATGAACATCATCAGAAAGTTCGGGATTTTGCTCACCGTCACGGCAGGCGCCGTGATTATTGCGGCGGTCGCCGCAATTTTCATCAGAAAATTCGAGAGCAGAGTCATTTTCATGGCGGTCGCCGTCGATGTCATGGTGGGCGCCGTAAGAGGCACAGCGGTCGCCGTCGCTGTTCTGTTCCAGCTCCTGATCCGCTTCCTTGTCGACCTCAGAATCATCATCTTCGAGTCTCTTCCCGCTCCTCAGAGTTATAGCACTGACGTTCCTAATGTTCGGGTTCACTCCCGTTTGAGATGGAAGTTTACCAGAGACCTTTGCGTCAAGCTTGCTCACCACCTGAGAGATTTGACCAAATTGTCTTTCCAGGTTCTGAATGCTAGCTTGTGTACTTTCCTGGAACTGTATGTGGCTCTTGGTCAACTTGGCAACATTCTCATTAAGGTTCACGTTGCTCTGCATCAGCATCTTCATCATATCCTCCATAGACGATGAAGGATTCGAACTCTGCCCTTGCGGTCTTGGCACATAGGGTTGCCTAGGTTGTGGAGGGTTACCCTGCTGTTGGACTTGACCTTGATTCTGTTCCGGGTCTCTCCATCTGAAATTGGGATGGTCCCTCCAACCAAGATTATAAGTATTGGAGTAGGGATCATGCCTGGGCCTCTGCTGATATCCTCCTACTGCATTCACTTCCTCTTATAGGGTAGGACACGAATCAGTAGGATGCAAGTCGTCATGACAAATCTCCCAGGACTTAGCCTGCTGAGGCGTACCTTTCAGCTTTAGACGTCTCACCTCCTCTCTCAGCACATCAAAGTCAGCTGGATCAATTTTGGATTGAGAACTTGCAACCACCAAGCTTTGGGAACCTCTCCTACTGTATTGTCTAGAGTCATCAGCCAATGTAGCAAATATCTCCAGAGCTTCTTCATAAGTCCTCTTCAAAATGTTTCCACCACATGAAGAATTCACCATCCGACGATCATCTTCACGGAGTCCTCCATGCAGATAGAGAATCAGATCATGATTAGCATAACCATGGTAAGGGCAACTCTTCACTAGTTTCTTGAAGCGTTCATAATAGTCGTAGAGAGACTCATTGGACAGTTGCTCAATGTTGCAGATCTTCTTCTTAAGCTGATTGGACTTGATAGCTGGGAAATACTTGTCAAGGAATACTTTCTTCAAATTCACCCAAGTAGTGATGCTTCCTGGCGGTAAAGAATGATACCGGTCCTTCGCGGAGTCCTTCAGAGAAAAGGAAAAGACTCTCAACCTCATCTGATCTTCAGTAATATCAGATGGCCTCATACTGGTGCAAACCTCAAGGAACTCATCCAGGTGCTGAATAGGATCCTCAAGCGGGGTTCCACTGAATTTCGGGAGTAAATGAACTACTCCTGTCTTGAGCTCAAATTTAATCCCATCACCCAGGGCAGGGAATTGCACAGCACGAGTTGTGATGTGAATATGGATTCCTTCATTTTTGAAGAAGCTGAACAACTTGTACCGATGAAATTGTACGAAGCATTGAAGATGTCGAAACCGAGAAATCTTACTCTTCGACACCTTCTCGGTAATTCTGCCATAAAGGGAGCTACACATATCCAATGGAGGACCATTAGTAGTCATTGGAAAGCTAACAAAATGATCTACAACTTTTATGCCAACTGTTTCTATGAAATATGTTCGTATAAGTCCAGATATTGCAATCTTCGGCAGCAGTCCAACCATTTCCAAGGAAGTAACTAGTCTAAATTCAATGCCGAAAGACTCCAAGAGCCTCAACGTTTTTGCCATCAATTCCAACTGATATTATGCTTATTATTTCAGTTTTATTTAGTATAAAATTTGAAGAGTCTTTTGGTTAATGTTTTAGTTAATGTTTTAGTTAATGTTTTGTTTGCTTGGAATGCAAGAGGTTTGAAGAGTGCCTTGCACTCTAATTTTGTAAGCCTATAAATAGGCTATGCTTCTTCCATTGTAAGACACGCTTGAATTGAATCAAAAAGTCTATCAAACTCTCTCTTCCCTTGCTCTAACATTCTTGCGTCAAATTCCCTTGTTGCCGAGTGTGTATATCTCTCCAACAACTTCTTTCTCAACCAAGTCTGCGTCGAGTCTTCCCTCCCCTTGAAGAACTATTCGTGAGCCAACATCCCACACCAAGAACGCCTACCAAAGGTGCCTCCATCATCCATCTCATCCATCCTCAAATCCATCACCATTACGAGTCATCCCAAACTCCACTTGCACCATCGCAGATTTCCTTCCCGGAACTTTCGAAAGCCTCTCAGTAGAACCGGCGTATCTTTTTATTCCCTACCCAGAAAGTTCTACAATTTTGAGGGAATAAACTAGACTTCAAGATCTAACTCTGGGATTTGGAATCACTTCATTCCGATCTCAGACGAGAGAGAACGGTCCATTTCAAGTCAAGTCACATTTCTGGGCTTTGCTTGACGATTCCTTGAAGATCTTCGAAGCCATTCCTCGCACCGTGTCATTCCCGATCCTTGATTCACATCAAGTTGGTTGTTCCAAGTTAGGAGCTGTCAAAGATTCAAGATTTACACGATCAGCCATCGTATCAGCTTCCTCAAGTAGTAAATTCGCAGCCCTGCGAGCCTGAAGAAAAGTTCTTTCGATTTCTGGATCAAAAACTAGAGGTAGATTATTAGTAACACGGGTGTGAACCATAAGATAGGTTCACACCAAGATTGGCACACAAATCACACACACAAAATAGATTATTGCCTCCCCAGCAACGGCACCAATTTGATAACAGGTTTTCGTCCTGTAAAAACTGCTATGTAAAATATCCAAACAAATCCTAAACCGTAGTCCTAGGTAAGTAAAGGTCGAATCCACAGGGAGGCGAATTCTATCTAAATATGCAATTCGTATGTCAATCAAATGTAACCAAAGGGGGTTTTTGTGAGTTTTGTAAGTTCTAAACATGCAAAAGGTAAACAAGCTAAAGAGTTGTGAAATCAGTGATGGGAAAAAGCACTTAGTCAAACAACATCCACTATTCGTATGACAAGTTGATCCTAGATACTCATTCAAAATCTCATGCAATGGAAATTCCAATTCTTTTTCAGATATAACTAATAGCACAACCAGATACTATTAGCACTAACTAATTAAACAACCCTGAAACTATCAAGATTCAGTTTAACAGCAACGTTAAGAATAGGAATATAGTTGGATATAATTCTAGCATAAAACAACCACTTTTATCCTAGAATGTAAATCAGTTCTCTTCTGCATAAGACTAGCACAACCAGATACTAGTACGATGCAGTTGCTACTCTGAAATAGATATGCTCAACCAGTAACAATCTAGATCTAGCAATAGATCAATAACGAAAAACCCTAGTTGCGTCCAAATAGAGATTATCAATATCAATCATAAGCAACTTAAGCAAGAGAAAGATAAAAACCATGCAATAGATTAAGAACAAGAATCTCACAACTGAATCAAAACGAAAGCTTCAGCGTCTGACTAAGCCAGGGAGGCTTAGTTCTTCATAGCAAATACGTAGAATGGAATTAGGGTTCCAGAAAGAGATTTCAAGATAGGCAAACAAGCCTCTTCTCAACCCTTAAATACTAAAGGAAATAAAGCTAAGTTAACCTAAAACAGAATAATAAAACGTAATAAAATAATCCGAAATAACATATAAGGAAAATTCGGCTCGGCGGTCTTTTGACACGGGCGGCGGCCGCTGCAACCTTCACGGCGGGCGTCGTAATTGCGGCGGTCGCCATCTTTCCACGGCGGTCACCGTGGACAAGTCGTAGCTATGGTCGCAGGAATGGAATTGGTGGCGGTCGCCGTGATTGCTTCTCCAGCTTCTTCTCTTCAGCTCCCAAAACCTCCAAAATTGTGTCTTCTGCACCTCCTCGCCAACACTCTAAATCATCTCCAAAATAGCTCAAACACCTCCAAATACACCAACTTCGCCTCCAAACGCCATACACATAAATGTGTCTAAATCTACCCGAATGGCACCAATAAAACCTCTAATGACTCTTACTTAAGCCCTACAAAGTAGTGCTTATCAAGAATATGATTGGGGAAGAAGTTCCACTAGAACGAGATCCACAATGCAGAGATATAATTTGATCATCGAAATCTATTAAATCCAAGTTCTTTATCTATTCTTATAGTTGTTCCCACCCTGATCTTGATTAACTACCAATTCAGACAGTTGTTGATAGTACTTACTACAATATCAATGGAAGAAAACCTTACCACTAATAAAGCAATAGCAATGCACACAAGGATATAGGATACATGCAAATAGAAGAAAACCTTACTACTTAACATGCAAATGATTCTCACTCACAATTGCGCACTCATATTCCACTATATGCAACAATTATGTTTGCTACTAGATATGCACTCGTATTCCACTATATGCAAACCCTAGCAATTGATAAATATTACTCAACCTAGTTGATCAGGCTATGAAGAATAACAATGAATCAATATTCAATATAACCAACAGAATCAAACCAACACATATAAGAATAAGAACAAGGAATAGAAATCTCACAAACACATCAACTGTATTGCTTCAAACGTCTAGTAGAACAAGGGAAATTAGTGCTCCATTCAGATGCAAATGAAACCCTAATGAGAAAGAAAACAACGATGATAATAGTCTGATGTCTGGCTTCGTAACTGCCCACTCAAGACCTAGAAAGAAGTCTTAAATAGGCTTAGGAAATAAGTTAACCTAATGGAAATAACAAAGGAAATAAAATAATAAAAATAAGAAAGTCTGAAATGCAATAAAGGAAATAAAGTCTTCTGCTGGCCGCGAGGCATGACGTGCCCACCGCGGGGAAGTGAGATCCACCGCCGGGTCGCGGTGGCTTCTGGCGCGGGGCGTCAAGTTACACCGCGGGGCGGTGAGTTCCACCGCGGGGCGGCGGTGCCTTTTTCAGCTTCTGTGACACTTTAGTAAAAATGCCATAACTTTTGATTCCCAACTCGGATTGCACTCATATTTTGAGGACTTGCAGTAGACTTCAAGATCTAACTCCTCAAATTGGAATCACTTCATTTGGACATCTGAGTAGAGAGAACGAACCATTTGAATTCATCACATTGTTCTTCTACTCTTCAATACACTTCAAACCTCTATAAATCCCATGATTTCTTCACTTATCCACTCTAACTCCATAATCCACGATTGTGCTCTAAATCCATCCAAATGGCGCCTCAAACCTGGTAATAATCCCTAGATATGCACTACAAAATAGCACTGATCAAGGACTATATAGTATCAAGTGTAACTATGAATGGTAAGATAAGCCGTAAATAAGGGAGTTTTAATGAGCTATATCTAAGAACAAACAAATAATGCAAAAGATTATTGTAAATCAATGGAAGAAAGCTTCTAGGAAAAAAGATCTTCACAACAATGTATTGGTAAACTTACTAGATATTAAAAATTGCCTGAACTCATTTGAAGGTAAGATCTAAGGTAATCTACTAACTCCTGTCATATTATAATAACCATGCCTAAATTCAAGCTAAAAATATATTACGAGGTCAAGGTCAGGATTTGTGAAAGTTTCAGATGTAGCTGAACCTAGGCTATTGGACTCCCAATCCCTATCACCCTGATTCTTGTGTGTGTTCCTAATGGTCATTGGCCAATCATTTGTTTCCACATTTTCTGATATTTTCACAAACCTGCATCAATAACATATGTAATGGTCACATAATTCCTTCAAGTATCATTAACACCAATTTCAGTTATGAAACAAGTTAACAATTTCAATAACATATGTAAACTTCAGTTATGAAAAAAGTTAACTATTTCATGGCACAACAATGAAAACAAAGGCCAAGAGGCCCAAGACCCATCATGACAAGCAATATCTAGTCATTGTTAACTAATTAGAATTGTATGCACAACAAATTGAAATGTAAGCATACATACTCATTAGCTCAACTTTTGCTACAATTGTCAAGAATTATTCATAGAAAGAAGTAAGAGGGAAATTACAAGCTAAGAAACTGAAAGATAAATTCCAGTAAACTAAGCACAAGAACCGAAAGATATAAATTCTAGTAAGCACATACACTAAAAGATATAAATTCCAGTAAAATATTGCATTTTAGCAAATCAGCCTTTTTCATTATAACCTAATTCCTTCAAGTATCTAGGATTGGGACTTGACAATGCATAAGCAATTCTACATCTGCATCTATAAGGGAAACATAACAAATACAGACTCTCTACACTATAAAGCTTCAAGTGTATTCATCAAGCATATTCAATATATATAATAACATACAATTCAAATTAAGTTGCCACTTGATCACTACAAATTCAAAAAAATTGAGCACACCACAAGTAGTGTCCCTCAAGGGAAAGATTTGAACACACCAAGTTCCTGAAATTTAGAAAATAAAGCTCAAGGTCTTGTCATTCGTATACACAATCAAAAGTAACTACATTGCTTCAAGCTATGAAGGTCACATATTTCATTCAGTCCACCCAACATGAAAAAAATCAGTTATGTGTAAATAAAGAGAAGTATTCGTATACATAACAATACACATGTTGACAATGTTCAAGTGTGTGCGCTTCATGTTCACAAACCCTAAGAAAAACTTGTTTGATTCATACAATCACCTACACTCAAAATACGACTCATGCACATCAAGGAGATATCAAACATCTACATGGGAGCCAAAAAAATAAACAAAGCATACAAGTTTTCAAAGCATTCATATTCACAAACAAAACACCTATAGATTGAAAGTTTTATTGTCATTCGTATTCACAAACAGAAGTATTCAACCATAACAGTTTGGCAGTGTTTTGTAACAAAATCCCCTTTAAAAAAGTTCAAACAAAAGTATTCAAACATCACAGTTTGGTAATGGTTTGCATCAAATTTGAAGTCAAGTGTTCTATCCGTCTTACCCCTCGATTATATAGACATGTTATATATGCATTTTGGATAATACTTTTAGTTAGGATCTTGTAAAATTTTGTGTGCACTGGAGATGAAACATAAATTTCATCATGGCCTTTATGTTGCATAAGGTAATAAATCGACCGTCAAATACTTGACACTAGTAGATATTTCAAATTCGACATTAGAATTCCTTAAGCATTGTCTAACCCTGAATATGTCCAAATCGACATTCACACTAGATATGTCAAAATCGACATTCGTTAAACAATCATGGATAACCCTAAACCAAATCACTTCAGATCTAGGAGAAAGATTAGTACAATCATTACCTTGGCAAATCTCTCCTCTCACTTCACTAGAGCTATGAGCACCCTCAGATCTATGAAGGAGAAGATGACATTTGTGTACCGATGGGGAGTAAACATCAAGTAGCGGCGACGTTGAAACCTGAACCTCGAAAAACCCCCAAACCTCTTTTAGGGTTTTCACTTCGAATCTGATACAAAACAAACCTTTTTAGGGTTTTCTTCAAGGAAATAAGAGGAAGAAGAAGAAGGAAAGAAAAAATCTATTACCTTTGGCACCGCAAAGATCGTCTTCCATTTCGGATATGATCAAAATCAAGTTTTTAGGTTTTCTTCAATGAAATTAATAAGAGGAAGAAGGAGAAGGAAAGAGGTAATAAAGATTTATCATGTGGTTGCATTCGAGGTTGAAAAGAGTTGGTGGGCATGTTGAGTAGTGGCGAATTTGAAGGGTTGAGGGGTAATCGGTGTACATTCCCAAGATCCATATAGTTGGAGAGTGGAGAAACTAGGAGAAGCTTGATAAAGTGGCCTCTTTTTTAGTTACATTCATCTACTTCAGCTCTGACTAGTTGCTAATTGAATGGAGGAGGAAGAGTTAGAAGAAGTTGGAATTTTTTTTTATCTAAAATGAGGGTTCTTATTGGATTTAAGATATTAATGATCCATTTGTTTTCACTAAAATAGGCCAATGAAATGGTATTTTGGGTCCACTAGATGAGTGAGTGTTTGTTTGCATCTGGGCAGTAACCCAATCCGTTTCGGGCCCATAAGGGTTAAGCCCATTTGTTACTTTTCCATTTCGCCCCAGGCGGCGTTTGGTTGTGAGGTAGGGAATGGAAATGGAAAGGTAACTGTTAAGAGGAGGAAAAGGAAAAGGAAATGGTTATTCTCTATTTATGTTTGGTTTATTTAGGGAAAGGAAAGAATGGAAATGGTTACTCTTCATTCATGTTTGGTTTATTTAGGGTAAGGAAAACTCAAAGTACTACATCAAAATCCAAATTCCCTTACAATAACCTTGTACCAACTAATATCTGGACAACTTTAACATGCATGAAATTACCACCACATGTAATCCTCACAAGGCTCTAATATCATAATTGAGAAAAATTGATCAACATATATAATCCTTCCAGTACTCTAGTATCATAAATGAGAAAAAATATCATAAAATTTGTAATCTTAGCCACACCCCAACCTACACCATATACTTAACTAGTTTTATAGATAGTGAAAATAAGCACAATTCTAAAGCACAATTCTGAAACAAGTGATGGGCTAGTGCTTTAAGATATGTCCTAATAGACAAATTTTTTTCCCAAAATGTGAATGTTTAAGTCAATAAGTTCTACTGACAGTGAAAACCAAACAAGTGTGAAGCTGGAGTTCAAAAGCCTAGCCCATCACTTGTTTCCTCAGCATATCAGACATGTATTGTATTTTCGGCGATGTAGTTGCTTGATAGAACACGCGAAGCTTGTGTTCCTAGGGCATTAGAAATGTTTCCACCTAACAGTTTAATAAATACATCAAGATGAATCACATATTTATAGCAAGTATTAATCAAGTAATTAGACAAATCACTAAAATAATCATGAGATTACCCCTAAAGAATCAGAAGGAGAAAGTATATCCAACTTTATCACTTCCTCCAATATTTTGTTGCCCTCATTGTCAAGTTTTTTCTTCCTTTATTTTTCACTACCCCATACCTTAAACATTACACCCAAATGTGCATTCATGTCTTGAAAAACCTTTCCAAACTCTGTACTAACCGAATGCATGGAAGAAGACAAGTCTAAAATTGCTTCATTTTTCCTCTTAAAAGTCTTTTTTTTTTCTTTTGTCATAAGAGATTGAAAATCCTTCCTCTTCCTTGACCCACTCGCACCCCTTCCAGAGTGCATTGACTCAGTTTCCATTTCAGCATTAAAATCGTCGTCATCACTATTGACATAATTGATTCATGTATCGTCTCAACATCGATGTTTTGAGTAGCTAGCACGAAAGACTCGATGGCTTCTCCTGTAACTCTATCTTTGCCATATATTTCAGCTAGGATGTCAAAGTGTGGGACTTGAACTCCATATAAACCCTTTGTCTTCTTATCATTCTGTAAAAGTAAACAAGAGTTAGAATAAAAAGCTATAAGCATAATACTTCTTTCATCGATCAAACACACTTCTTCATACTTGCAAAACTTTCTTCTCATCATCCTAACCAAAACCAGAAATGCATAACATTTCAACCATTGTGTAATACTTCTCAGTCCAATGCTTCAAACTTGACTTAATGTGTGGCTCAACCTTCAAGCCACAATTAGGAAGTCTTGATGAAATCTTCTCCTCCAACTTGTTCAGGTAACCGCTCTTAAAGCCATTCTCACTTTTCACTTTGGATTTTTAGCTAACTCCAACAAAAATTGAACTAGTGTCTCATTTTCTTGAGCAATCCAAAATCTCTTGTTTCTTCCTCTTCCTCGAATACAACCATCCATCCTGCAATTTAATGTGCATATCAATATAGGTTCAGTAAAATTTAGTAAATAGTAGAGAAACACAAGCAAGAATAAGGAAATGAAATAAATACAAGATTTGGCATGCACATTTATGTCACAAGATGATGATGATAGAACACAAATTAATCAGATTGTAATCTATCTGAGAAACAAAATGAAAAAGAAAGACACTATACATAAGAGAAACAACTAATTGTACATGCATCTGTACTCATTCAACAAGGTAAAAACTTCATTAGTTCATGTAATGAACCAAAATATGAAGAACTAAACCTTACCTCTAAAATCAACATTTCATGACATTGAAATGGACAAAAAACAATTTGTTGCAAACCCATAACTAAAAAATCAGAGCAACTTTTACAATAGTTGAATTTATCCAAGGTTCACATACAACACCACATGAGAGCCCAAAGTTGCTAAACCTAAACTTAATAATGTATTTTTGTAATAAACTCAATAGTTGCAAACCATGTCGGGCTCTCCAACTATTCAACATATTTTACTCTAGAGTATTTCTAAAATTAGTCCATTTTCAGATAGACATCTAGTAAGTTTACCAAGACATTGTTGTGGAGATCTCTGTTCCTAAAAGCTTTCTTCCATTGATTTACAATCATCTTTTGCATTCTTTGTTTGTTCTTAGATATCGCTCATTAAAACTCCCTTATTTACGGCTTAGCTTACCATTCATAGTTATAGTTTATACTACATAGTCCTCGTGGGAACGATACTCGAACTCTACAACTGACCCCACACACTTGTGGATAGGTTTTGGTCCTATTAAGTTTTTGGTGCCGTTGCCGAGGACTATTGTTAGTGTCAGTTGTTCTCCTACAACTGGTTCGACTAAGTCTTTGTTTTATTTTTGATCTTGTATATTTTGCCTTTGATTTAAGGTTTGTTTCCTTTTGATGCGAAGAGCCATGTGCGTTGATAATCCAACGACTACAATCCCAAACATGAGTGTACTTTTCGCTTAAAAAGAAGGCAACAACGCAAAGCTAGAGAACAAGAAATGGCTGACGACTAAGATCTGAATAACAATGATCTATAAGTCATATGACAAGGGTTAGTAGATTGCCTTAAACGACTTACCTTCAAACGAGTTTAGACAATTTTCAAATTGATATCTAGTAATTTTACCAAGACATTGTTGTGGAGATCCCTGATCCTAGAAGCTTTCTTCCATTAATTTACAATCATCTTTTGCATTCTTTGTTTGTTCTTAGATATAGCTCAATAAAACTCCCTTATTTACGGCTTAGCTTACCATTCATAATTTTAGTTGATACTACATAATCGTCGTGGGAACGATATTTGAACTCTACAACTGACTCCATACACGTGTGGGTAGGTTTTGGTCCTATCAAGTTTTTGGTGCTGTTGTCAGGGACTATTGTTAGTATCAGCTATTTTCCTACAATTATTTTGACTAAGTCTTTGTTTTCTGTTTGATCTTGTTTATTTTGTCTTTGCTTTTAGGTTTGTTTCCTTCTGATACGAAGAGCCATGAGCGTTGATAATCTCAACGACTACGATCCCGAACCTGAGTGTACTTTTTGCATAATTATAAAGCAACAACGCAAAACTAGAGAACAAGCAATGGCTGACGACTAAGAACTAAATAATAATGATCTACAAGTTATATGACTACCTTAAATGGCTTACCTTCAAACGAGTTTCGGCAATTTTTACATAGATATCTAGTAAGTTTACCAAGACATTGTTGTGGAGATCCCTGATCCTAGAAGCTTTCGTCGTTTGATTTACAATCATCTTTTGCATTCTTTGTTTTTTCTTAGATATAGCTCAATAAGACTCCCTTATTTACGACTTGGCTTACCATTCATAATTACAGTTGATAGTATGTAGTGCTCATGGGAACAAAACTTGAACTCTACAGTTGACTGTGATCGTTCGGTTTTCCGAGAGGAAATAGTTGGTGGTCCACACAGAACCAACTCCGGCTCATTTTTCTCGGAGACCTCTCTCCCCGTTTCCCGCCGGCTACCTCCAGTCACGTTAGACGTCGTCCGGTCCCGAGCTCCGACCTGAAAAAAGAAGAGGGGCCCGAGGGTGGCCTCAGGCTTGCCACTCTAACGCTCAAGTCAGTGCTCAACTCACGAATGGGGCATAAAGAAAAGTGAAGTCAAAGGTTCAGTGGAGCAATAATGGTGAGAGAGTGAAAGAATGGAGCTTTCGGTTAGCCAATGGGGTGGGGGAGAGAGACTAACTAGAGAATGGATCGAGAATCCCTTTTCCAATCACAGTCTCCTCCTTCTATACCTGAAGCCAACAAGCCCTTTTGTCGCATAGCCGGCCCAGGCCGGAAAGAAGGCTCCCGAGCCACCTAGTCGGGCCAGGCCAGGAGGAACCGTTTGTCTCCTTTGGAAGGAAGACTATAAAAATGGCAGTATTGTTTCATTTCATGCTCAGATCTCTGCTCCTTGCTTGCTTGAGATCTTTTACTCAAACGCAGATTTACTTGCTTCTTCTCTTCCTCTTTGCAGATGACTTCACCGTGTGATCACCGGAGGGGGAATATTCCTTTTGAGCCGGGAGGGCGCCGTTGCTTGGTGTTTGCGGATTACGATATCAGGTTACACCGATAACAGCGTATGAAGTCTGTACAAATGTGGCTCTGAGCGCTTGCGGGTCGTTGCCTCTTATTATCCTCTTTAATCCCTCCTCCAAGAAGGACGTATACGCCTCAAGTAGAGGTGCTTCAAGGGAGGTGGGATGTGGCTGACGTCCCTCAGGACGCTCTTGGCTTTGGAGCATCGTGGCCACCTGGACGAGAAGGAGAAATCGCCTCTCGGTCCAGGGGATATAGGGCGAAGTGGAGCAGGGGTCGTAAGGGCAACATTTTGCTTCCCTGCGAATGGAGGGGCCCTTCTTCGCCTTGCCGACTTCCAGGCCGCGGGACATAGGGTGGTTATGGAGCTTGAGGCCGCAGACGGGGGGCGTGCACCAGCGATGCCGGGCAGCTAACGAGGAGATGATGCTCTTCGGAGACTCACCAGTCAGAGGGAGTCAAGCTGGCCTTTTTCCCCCTCACGGCGGGATCCTTGCATCTTTCCCTCTGCGGGTTTTGCCAGCTCTTCGAGCTTGGGGTAGAGTCGGAGGGAACGTGAGTCATGTTCACATTCGCCTCGAATCCCCAGACTCGAGGTCTCCGTGGGGATTCTAGGTTTCGCGGCTTGCGACGGCGCTCGCCTTCCTTCTCGTCCTCGTTCTCCTTTTTTGCTAGATTCTTCCTTGTATAATTGCGGCCGAAATGAGCTGGCTACTTGTAATCTCCCCTTGTATTTTGATTGTCATGCATAAAGAATAAGATTTTTACTTATTGCTTGCCTCTCTCTTGCTTGTGGTTGTACTGGCTTTTCTTTTCTATGCTTCGTTATAAGCCGCGGGCGGTGTTCGCAAACTTCATAAATTTTTCTTGCGTGATATAGCTTTGCTTGCAGCCATTTGTTGCTTTATTGCTCGCGTACTGATCACTAGGCCTGAAGGATTGCCCTAGACTCTCTTGATTTGTACTCGCCCATGACTTGCCGGCTTACTTCATCATCCGCGGATCGGCTACTGGGTCCATGCTGGCAGTTTGAACGTCGCTTGAGCGGTTTTCGAAGCGGTTGATTTGTGACAGTTTCCCTGTTCTAGTAATCATAACCGTCTAGTCACATTGCCGGTATAAAAGGGGATCTCCGGCTTCTCTCTGGCGTCTTGCTTCTTTCTCTCCCGACTTCCTCTTTACTTTGCCATTGCCATTCCCTCTGTTCGAGCTTCTTCGTGGAAGGTACAAGGTGGACCACGACTTCTTGTCTTTAATTGGGTAGGTAAACAACCCTCTTTTGCCTTTTCTCCCCTTCTTTTTTGCATTCTCTATTTTGCTTGTCAATCGAAAAAAACTCTTGCTTAGGGCAAAACGAATTTGTTTCTAATGCTCCACCGCCATTGCCTCTCTTCCACTTGCTTTGCGACGATTCCCTCCTTTTTTCCTTCATCCTAGCGCCGACGAGCTTGCTCGTGGCTATGGCGGGTAGTCTCTCCTCTTTTCTTCTTCCTGTGTGCTTCCTTTCAAGCGGGTCTCGCTTTTCTCCCACAAGTCCCAACTCCAAGAAGAGATGTCTCGGAGTTCCAGCGACAGAGACGACCTCCCGATAAGGCCCGGCGGTCGGAGGGTCTCGGTGGTTAGTGTAGGGCCTCCAAAGGTGGAGCCCCAAGCAACGGAGCCCCGGGCGACGGAGCCTCAATCGGCGGAGCCCCAGGTGGCGGAGCCCCAAGCAGAGGAGCCTCAGGCAACGGAGCCCCAAGCGGAGGTTGGGCGAGATGCTGACAATGGGTCTGATGTTCCCTCGGGGTCGATGTCGGGCGATTCCGCTTTGGGAGGGGCGGCCGGGAGCCCCCATGGTAGGGCTGTTATTCCCATCCAAGCCGAGAGGGTCTGATCGGCCCAACTTGAGGAGGAAGACAACTTTAGGAAGTTTGCGCGCGAGCACGGTCATTGCTCCTCTTTGACCTACGCGGACCTCCAAGCAATCTGGAAGGAGTATAATTTTCCTCCCGGTGTCTCGCTTGCATTGCCCTTTCCCAAGGGACACTCCTTGTACGCGTACTTGGAAGCGGTGGCAACCAATCTGGAGGCCTTGAAGGCTAGCTTGCGTTACCCGACCCACGGTTTGGTGTTCGAGTTGCTGAAGGGCTTGGGGGTCGCGTCGATCTAGTTGCATCCGGAAGCGTGGAGGTGCATATTCGTCTACCTGGTGAGGTGTTACGAGATGGGGGTTCGCCCCACCTTCCGGCGATTCATCACCCTATTCTCGGCCCGGACTTTCAAGCCCGACTACTTCACACTGAAGGTGGAGGGCGATAGGAGGATGGTTCTCCCTTCCAAGGTCAAAGGCTGGGAGTCCAAGTGGATCCTGGTCGTGTGCAACGACGTTGAGAGCCTTGGTGTGACCAATATTCCTATGAAGGGGTCTAATTTGAAGCGCTCAAATGCTCTGCCCGCGGACGTTGAGAAAGAGTCCGCTGTTCAATTTGTGGGCCCTTCCAAGGAGTTGGTTAAGTGTACCGACTTCCTGAAATTCGAGAGGATGACTACCGCGGGGTTGCTTGTCCCGCAGGCTAATCCTGATGGCCGACGAAGGGGTAGGAGCCCCCATGCTGCTCCGCGACCCCAGTGATGGCTAGTCATTGTGCCTGTTCTTCTTTCTTTCGATACCCTAACTCTTTTTGCCTTTCTTTCCTTTTGCCTTACAGGTGAGAGGATGAACCCGGAGGTGATGTGACCCTACTTAGGGTCAATCATGAAGATCAAGAAGGCCAAGATCATCAAGCTTCTTTGCTCCTTCTAGGGCCTCCTTTCTCGGCGGTGGCGCTCATAACTACTCCAACCCTGACTCCACCGACCCTATCTTTTGGTTGTTCGAGGAAAATGGTCAAATGTTCAACCAACTCCAGCTGGCTTCCCGGACGCGTGCACTTTCTAGGGTTTTCATGTTCCTCCTCGGCATTCTCCACCATCAGGGAAACTTTGCTCGAGCCATAGCTTGTCTATCATTAATTATAACTCAAAAGAAGCCATATGACCCAAGGAGTGCCGAGCAAATGTGAAGGGTTCTTGGTGGTTCGATGCAACAAGCCAGTGACGCGCTCGCTGCCGCGCCTGAGTGGCATACCTGCGTTCCTCATGGGCTCAATTTCAATTACCTCGGGCGTTTGGGCCCATTTATGGAGGAAGCCCAACTTAACTCATCCAGCTACCATGTTGTAGAAGGGAAAGCTCAAAAGACTTCCGGTTTAAGAGTTATTAGATCTAGAAGACACTAATTAGATGAAGCTTTTACTATGCTAGTTCAAGAGTTTTAAACTCCAGTTTGGTATGCCTATTTAAGCATGTCTCGTGAGCCTTTTGTAAGAATCTTTCAATAAACAATCAAATACAAAATAAAGCTTTCAAGCTTCAGTTCTCTTTCTAAGAAAAGATTCCTAGATCGTGTGTAACATCGATCTTGTTGTGTTCATCTTCTTGGGTGAGTTGTATCCCTTGAACTAGATCCAACTTGTCTCCAACGAGTGGTATGTTATATCTACTCCAAGGAGTCACTTATACTTCCACTTACACCGCCAAACCCATCACCACCCATTTCCCTTTCACATTCTTCCACCAAACGACTCATCTCGCAGAACTCCTTCCCGAATCCCTCTGCGACCCCTCCGTAGATTCGCTATATCTTTCGACTCAAAGATCGGTTCACGCTCACATTTGGAGGCTATAAACTAAACTTCAATATATAACTTCTGGAGTTGGAATAATCCAATTTGGAGTCCGGAGAAAAGAGAACGACCCAGTTTAAAACGGAACAGAATTCTGGAAAAATACTGTCTGCGGCCGAACAAGTTCAACCTTACTTGGAACCCACCTTGGCGTCTACCTTGCACCGAGATTGAGGGGATCCTAGTCTATATCATGTGGTATCAGAGCTAGCAAGGTAAACACTTAAAACTTTGGATTAGAATTCAATGTAAGTTCGTTTGCAAGCTTCTGAATTTTCGTGCCCTGTTCTTGTGAAAATTTGCTGAGATCTGCTCTTATTTTCGTGCTTGTGATTGTTTAATCGAAGCAGACAACCTTTGAGTTACTTAAAATCCTCTTTAATTTCCACTTGAATTTATTGAAGTGATTAAACCCACTTCATTCATTGCAAAACTGAACTCTTGAATTGCTTCCATTAAACTCGGATGAACTTCTTTTATTTCTTCCTTTTGGCTGCAATCACTTTCTTGATTCTTGTGTCTCTTGCTTGGATGAACTGACTTGAGCAAGTACGTAAAGATACGGGAAAATACTTGAGAAAACTCAAAGCCAACTGAAAGAAAAACAAAATTGAAAGTCCAACAAATTGTAGACTTGTGCTCACCTCAGTCAAGAAGTTTGTTTTATCATTGTTATAATTCTCAAGTGTAATCAAAGGCATATAACCAAGGAAACTCGAGAAAAAGGGCTAAATAGCTAGAAAAAGTCGAGTAAGAAGTGAGAAGTTCGAGAAAGAGTGGCAAAGCCAGAAAAAAGCGAACAAGTTGAATTTGAGGACCTTGTATTAGTACCTTATTTTTGTGTCTTGTAAGGGTCAGTTTTTCCTAGTTGGTGCATAAGCTCAATCAAGGTTGTTGTGTCCGTCTTTTGTTTGCAAAAATTACCCCCAAACTTGCCTTGTTTTTGAAAGCTTGCAAACTGCACTTGGAAGGAACTTTGGTCCAAATTTTTGGCACTTGATAGCTCATGGTTCCATTGACTGGCCTACCTACTTTTGTCTTGTTGTATTGGTATTTGTCTTGGTTACTAAACTTGCAAAGGAAGCGAATGGAGATGTCTAGCTTGGGCCATATGTCACAAAGGGATTACCTTTACTTTCGGGATTATGGTGCTTCATGTAGGGAGATTCAACCACGTGTGTGCCCCAACTCCAACACTCACACGAGCACCTATAAGGATTTTTGAAACCAAGGTAATAGACCAAGGAACATGCCTCCAAGGAGACAATCTTATGGAGACTATGGCTATGACTATAGAGATGAAGAAAGATGGCACTCCCCAACAAGGTATCAAACTGCCTTCTTTTGAACCTTATTATTATTCTTCTTCTAACCCTTCCGTGCAGACCAAGGGAGTCTATGACTCACCAAAATCATGTTTTAGCACGTCCAAGGGCAGAGAAAGAGTGACCCCGCAGCCCCGAATTAGAACACGTGATATTGTGTGTGTTATGTGTGAAGGGCGATGCCATTTGGTTGACATTTTCCCTAATCGCTACTACATATACAAGGGGAAAAATGACGAGATACCATGCTTCGAGAGAGATGTCATCATGGCTGCTTCATGTGAGTCCCCACCAAGAGTCCAAGCGACATGTGAAGAACTTCCACCAAAGTTGGATGAACCGATGCCAACCAAAGAGCCTCTCCCAATGGCTGAACCAACCAAATGTGATGAAGAGCTCAATGCAGAACTGTGTCAGCCTCCTATGATCATTGAAGAGGAGCTAAGGCCAAACAAAAAAGAGGAGGAAACCTTGGAACCATCTCCAACTCCTCCAAGAAGCAAGTTTCGGCCTACCATCAAGCGAAACTCTTTAACTTCACTAGGTACTCCATGGACGGACCAGACGCATATGGTTCCTTCAAGTTTGCCTTTCTTACTACAAGAAGAGGTCGAGACTAAGGATGAGAAGCCTCCTGAAAATTCTGTTTGTGGCCAACAAGAGAAGGATGTTCCATTCAAGACTAACTCTAGGGGAGTATCTCTTGGCCCTACTTTATCTATTCTTTTTCCCTTGTGTAAAACTGAGTATTTTTCAAGGGTAATAGAATGTCAAGTTCATGAATCTATTTTTGTTGGTAGAACTAGAAATTATTTCATACATCATAGTTCTATTGCTCAATTCATGATTTGTTGGATGCATTTAGTTCGTCATAAGCATGTATATAGGACATTGAAGTTGTTGCATTCAGTTTTTGCATGTAGAACTAGGCATTCATGTGTGCATCATTGCTCTCATTCGCAGTTCTTGTTGCATGAGAAAAAAATTGCCCTATCCATTGCATTTGTTGCTAAGTATGTCATGTGCATCTCATGTTCTATACTTAAGCATATATTTAGGCTGAAGCTGGGCAATACTTGTGCATGGAAATTCATCCATGGATACTCATTGAAACTAATCATGTTTGCTTACACGTACCCTGCTTTCCCTAAAGACGTATTGGTCCCTCACTTCCTTGTTGTACTTTGTGCAATTTTGTGTGCTCTAAAGCTATTTCTTAAAGTGCACTCGAATTCAAGGATGAATCCTTTTGAAGGAGGGGAGGATGATGTGACCCTGCTTAGGGTCAATCAAGAAGATCAAGAAGGCCAAGATCCTCAAGTTGCTTTGCTCCTTCTAGGGCCTCCTTTCTCAGCGGTGGCGCTCATAACTACTCCAACCCTGACTCCATCGACCCTATCTTTAGGTTGTTCGAGGAAAATGGTCAAATGTTCAACCAACTCCCGCTGGCTTCCCGGACGCGCGCACTTTCTAGGGTTTTCATGTTCCTCCTCGACATTCTCCACCATCATGGAAACTTTGCTCGAGCCATAGCTTGTCTATCATTAATTATAACTCAAAAGAAGCCATATAACCCAAGGAGTGCCGATCAAATGTGAAGGGTGCTTGGTGGTTCGATGCAACAAGCCAGTGACGTGCTCACTGTCGCGCATGAGTGACATACCTGCATTCCTCATGGGCTCAATTTCAATTCCCTCGGGCGTTTGGTCTCATTTTTCTAGGAAGCCCACGTAACTCATCCAGATACCATGTTCTAGAAGGGAAAGCTCAAAAGACTTCCGGTTTAAGAGTTATTAGATCTAGAAGACACTAATTAGATGAAGCTTTTACTATGCTAGTTCAAGAGTTTTAAACTCCAGTTTTGTATGCCTATTTAAGCATGTCTCGTGAGCCTTTTGTAAGAATCTTTCAATAAAAAATCAAATACAAAAGAAAGCTCTCAAGCTTCAGTTCTCTTTCTGAGAAAAGCTTCCTAGATTGTGTGTAACATCGATCTTGTTGTGTTCATCTTCTTGGGTGAGTTGTATCCCTTGAACTTGATCCAACTTGTCTCCAACGAGTGGTGTGTTATATCTAATCCAAGGAGTCACTTATCCTTCCACTTGAACCGCCAAATCCATCACCATCCATTTCCCTTTCACATTCTTCCACCAAATGACTCATCTCACAGAACTCCTTCCCGAATCCCTCTACGACCCCTCAGTAGATTCGCTCTATCTTTTGACTCATAGATTGGTTCACGCTCAAATTTGGAGGCTATAAACTAGACTTCAGGATCTAACTTCTGGAGTGGGAACCATCCAATTTGGAGTCCGGAGAAAAGAGAACAATCCAGTTGAAAACGGCACAAAATTCTAGAAAATTACTGTATGCGGCCGAACAAGTTCAACCTTGCTTGGCACCCACCTTGGCGTCTACCTTGCACCGAGATTGATGGGATCCTAGTCCATATCAGGAGGACTTTGAGAGCATCGACGAGTCCGGCGGGGGTTTCAGAGAGGTGCCCAGTCAACAGGTTGACCTAGGAGCAGGGTCGAGCTTCAGTTTGGGGTATGAGGAGGGAGCTGGCGACCGCATTAGGGGGCAGGCATGGACCAACATGCAAAACCCGTATCCTCTAGCTACCACACCAGAAGGCAAAACATATAGGGGCGTCACGGGGCAATAGCAAGATGTCAGGCCATCGATGCCGCTGGCGTGGGTCGTAACTCTTGAGGATACTCCATCGAGGGGAGAGGAGGCAAGTTCTCATGGTTCGTGGGACCCGGCCTTGCTGATAAGTAGGTTGGCAACTCTCCCTGTGCTTCTCGTTCGCAAGGTGGCAAATGTCCTTGAGACCCTTGTCGACTTCTCGAAGGGAGAAGCTTATGTGAGAGGGCTAGCCCTCTCGAACGAGGGCATCAACTCGGTGATGGGCGCATCATGGTTAACTGTGCGTTTATTCCTTCTTCTTTCTTCTTCTTTGTCGGATGTCGCATTGGGTATTACAGGGGTAATCGCCCCTATTGCTTTTGATTCTTTGCAGACGGGGCTTCTGCTCGGGGCACGTAATCGACGCGCCCAAGAGTCGCGTGATGCCGCTAGGCAAACGGAGGAACGAGTACAGCAAGCGGAGGAGCAGGTGCGACGGGCCGAGGAGCGTGCACAGCAGACAGAAGAGCCGGCGCGGCGGGCCGAGGAGCGTGCACGGCAGGTCGAGGAGCAGGCCCACCAGACCAAGCGGAGAGCCAAGGAAGTGGAGCAAGAGGTCACTTTGCTCAATCATCAACTCACCAAAGTCTCCGCGGGGATAGAGGTCGCGAGGATGGGAGTCGAGGCTGCCAACCGTCGGGCTGCGGAAGCCGGGAGGGAACTTTCTCGCTTGGGTTAGGAGCGCTCCGGGCTCCTTTCGGAAGTTGAGAGCCTCAAGAATAGTGTTGCCAACTTTGCCCATCAAATGCAGGTGATCCGAGATGAAGCGGTGAGCGAGTTTGCAAGAGGTCTGCGCCGTAAGCGAAGGTGTGTGTACTTCTTACGTCATTTGTATGAGGTCGGGGGGCAAGACGGTGTGAATCAAATGGACCGTCATGCCAGTGTGGGCCCCATTGTGTTCAACCTGTGTGCACAACCTATAAAGCCTGGTCGGGCTGACCTTTTCGGCCCCTCCTCTACGGCCAATTGACGGGTGATTATCTCGGTGTTGTGGAAGCTTGGGACGTGTCTACTCTCTACGAGGGATCGACAGTGCCTGGAAGAGGAGATCGAGGCACGAAGAGGAAGAGTGACGAGCTTTCCTCGCCACATGTCTTCTCGGGGAGCTCCTCGCATCAAGTTGTCGCCTCTCCCACGGCAGCAGGAGGGGCCTATTGATTCCTCTTCCGCTAGTCATCTCGGATCTGCCGAGCAACCAAGCTCAAAATGATGAGTTGTTGGATAGGATGATCACGGCCGCCTCAACAGCCGGGGGCCCTCAAGATGCCGCGAACTCTAAACTGTCGGCTTCCAACCGCTGAGCTCTGGCCGGGTGGCTCTCCTCACTCGTTTTTCTCTCCCTCTTTTATCCTCGCTAGTTCCTTAGGAATCTTTGTGATTAGACAGTTTCTAAATAGTTATTGGTGGAAAGTTTTATGGATAATTATTGCAGCCTTTGGGCTTCGGGCGGTTATGGCCAACTTTTGCTATATATTGGCCCCTCTTTGTTTTTTTTGCTCACTTGCTTCATCTGTGCATTTTCACTTCCATTCCCTCGCATTCTCTTGCTTTCTTTGTGTGTCTTTGCAACTTGCAGCGAATGGACCATCCTCCCGGTTTTCCTCCCTTGTCGGGTCGTTCTCATACGGTGGCGCTATGGGTTCCCAAGGCGGAGCCTTTATCTAGTCCACCACCGGGCCCTTCTCCTGCAGTCGATCCTCCAACCATGGCAGTAGTGAAGGTTTACTAGGGAGGGCGCTTGGCTAGGCATTGGGGAGATTGGACCGTTGCTGCCTTCCATCGTTACATCGGCGGTCGTCGGCGGACATACACGTTGTCCGCCAATGGCCTCACCTACGAGACTCTCATGTATTTGGCCGATTTCGGGACCCCAATTACAACGTCCTGGAGGTTCACTATTTCCCCTACTCGGTCGAACTTCCTCACGTTCTCCGCCGGGTGGAAGACCAGTCGGATACTGACGCAATCTATGCTCTTAGCTGGCGTGAAGTGGTGTCAATGTTCGTGATTGGGGATCATTTAGAGCCTCCGGGTATCTAGGGTTTCTCCACGAGTTACGTTGCCAGGTTGTACAAGGGCCACGAGTTACGATGCCAGGTTATATAGCCCGACATGTGTAGCCCGCCTAATTTTCCTTTTGGCTCCTCCGCGGATGGGTTAGGGCAATCCCTTGACTATCCCCAGGGGGGGGGGGCTCTTTTAAGTCTTTTGTTTTTAGGCTTAGTAGCTCTCAGCCGAATGTGGCTCTGTATGACGCCCTTGTAATAGCTCGTTCTCTTCTTTCAATAAATAAAGTATTTTGCCATCATATTTCTTCTTGCATTCTTTTACTGCTATCGGGCTACTCCCATCCCCATGGCCCGGGGGTTTCGCTTGAGTGTGTTGCGCCAAGGGAAGCCCACGGGGCAAATAGAGTAGCTGGTCCCTATTTGTGTTGTTAGTAATAAAGAGCCCTTGCATGCGTTCCTTTGTTCGTGTTGCTCCTTTCCTTCGATCGGCCTCACATGGCCTGTGCGCTCGACTATAGCTTCAATGTTGCTTCGAGGCAGAGCCCCTTGGGCGTTCATTTGTACTTGTCCATGACCACTGCCTTGTTTTCTCAGTTGCCTTGTTGTGTTCTAAGGGTTGTTCCTGGCCTTCCAAGGGCTTCCAACCTCGTGGGCTATGAGGTGGTACTTTGTTGCTTGTCGTTGTTCTTGGCGCGGGTATGGGCGCCGTTGTAGCTCTTTTCTCTACTGCATTTACCTGGCTCCGCGGTCTTGATGCTGTCGCTACTTGCTTGCTTCTTTGTTGCACTTTGCCTGGCTCCGCGGTCTTGGCGCTGCCGCCACTTAGGGTTGCAATTGTTGCGTGCTTGTCATCTTGCTGCTTTGTTTTTTACCTATGTTGTCTTCGGCCGTCGCTTAATCCTTCAGCTTTGTTCCCGCTTGTTTGGCATTGCTCTCGCTTTCTCCGCGGGTTTGATCTTGAATTTTATTGTTTTTGTTGCTTTAATATTGCTTCCGCCCCTTCTCGAGATCAATGTTGCTCTAATATTGCTCAATCCCGCTTTAATATTGTTTTCGCCTCTCCCCGGGCTCAATGTTGCTTTAATATTGCTCAATCGTGCTTTAATATTGCTCTCGCCCCTCCCCGGGCTCAATCTTGCTTTAATATTGCTCTCGCCCTTCCTCGGGCTCAATGTTGCTTTCGCCCCTTTTGGGGCTCAATGTTGCCTTAATGTTGCTTTCGCCCCTCCCCGTGCTCAATGTTGCTTTCACCCCTTCTTGAGCTCAATGTTGCTTTAATGTTGCTTTCTCCCCTTCCCGGGCTCAATGTTGCTTTAATGTTGCTTTTGCCCTTCCCCGGGCTCAATGTTGCTTTCGCCCCTTCTCGGGCTCAATGCTGCCTTAATGTTGCGTTTGCCCCTCCTCGGGCTCAATGTTGCTTTCGCCCCTTCCCGAGCTCAATTTTGCTTTAATGTTGCTTTCGCCCCTTCTCGGGCTCAATGTTGATTTCGCCCCTCCCCGGGCTCAATGTTGCTTTAATGTTGCTTTCGCCCCTTCCGGGCTCAATGTTGCTTTCGCCCTTTCCCGGGCTCAATTTTGCCTTCGCCCCTTTTCTGGGCTCAATGTTGCTTTAATGTTGCTCAATCTTACTTTCCTAACTTGTGCTTTTGGTGCTTAATATTCGTGGGGCTTAACAAAAAGGTCTGACAACTAACCGGCCACGCCGGTGCTTACATTACACATGCCTCTAGGGCTTACATAGGTGTTGCTCTAGTTCGGGTGCTTGAGACGTTCTCTTGCTCATGGGAAATACTTCTTCAGACGCAAGACATTCCATGTGTTTGGGACCAGGTTGACGTCCTCTCTTTTCAGCTTATAGGCTGCTTCAACCACTTGGTGCGAGATGATGTAAGTGCCTTCCCATCTTGGATCTAGCTTCCCGCCTTCCGTTCTCTTGAGGACCAGATCCCCCTTTTTGAAGCATCGGGGGAGGATTTTCTTGTTGTAGTGCGCGGCAATTCTTCTCTTGTATTCGATTTCGCAGATCTATGCAATTTCTCACACCTCCTTCTTTAATTGTAGTTCCGCAAATATTTTCTCATTATTGCTCCTCTCATTTGGGAAATGTGCTCCACTAGGAGATCTGCCTCGACTCCATACGCTAGGCAAAACGGGGTCTCACTTTGTTGAATTCCTTAGGTTTTGATGGTTACAAACACTCAACTAATATGTGTACCAAGTGTTTCAGGGACAAGAAGAGTTTTCCCAGGGAGCATTGCAGCAGAGGATCTCAGAGGGAACAAAGACTTAGCAAGTGCTTTGTTACCTCTCCAGGAACTGAAGTGACAGACCAAGATCGAGGCTGCAAAAGGGAAAGAAGTCATACAGCGTGCAGAATTAAGGAAACAAATCAAGAAGCCACGTGGTAGAGGATGAAGACTTCGGCTCAAAGGATCACGCCGGATTGCGCAAAGATATGAAAAGAGAGAAAAGACCCGATCGTGTTATCCTAGGAATCTTTCCTAAGATAAGGCGATTGGAGAGAGAAGAATAATATCCAATCGGTTGGATTAATTAGGGAACTCCTTCCTTAATTAATATAATCGGTTGTGATATCTTATCTTCCAAACAAAATCCTATCTTTGTAATCCGATTCTAGTTTTTCCTAATTTGTGTCAATTAGGGTTTCTGCCGAGTTGTATTTAAGTAAAGTGAGGATTCATTTCTTAGGTAGGACTTCATGGCTGAGAACGACTTTGAACGAGAAAAAGAAAAGAAGAGAAAGAGAGTGAGGTGTGTGTGAGTCTTTGAGAGTTGAGTTTGATTCATCGTTGTAGAAGAGGTTTCGAGTCTAGCTGGTTGTTTAGAGGTCGAAGTCCAGGATACAAGTGTAATCAAGCAAGAAACTAATAAGACAAGTACGCAGTTCAAAATCCTCTCAAGCGGAAGCTTGAAGGTAGTGGTTTTTCCTTGAGAAGCTAGTTTTGCTAATCAAGGTTTCCACTATATATCGTAAGTTCGTTCTATTATCTTTCTTGCTATTTAAATCCGCTGTGTCTTCTGTGGGAACAAAGCTTTTGTTCCCTCAGACGTAACTCTAACGATCCAACAATTGGTATCAGAGCCTGGTGCTCTAGATTGTTTTCGTTACAGAATTTGCAGGAAAGATGTCATCGTCAAGCAATGCAATCGGTGATTCATTCTGGAAGCCGCCAATGCTGAAGGCCGGTGAGTATGATTGGTGGGTGGAACAAATCGAGTCCCACATCTGTTCCCTCGACGGACAGATCTGGAGAGTCAAAGAAGTCGGTCCTTTGGTTATCAAGAATGACAAAGATGAGACTGAGCCAAAACCAAAGATCGACTACACCGATGAGGACTGGAAGAAATCGGAGAAAAACAACAGGGCCAAGAAGATCCTCCACATGGCTCTTTCTCCCTCAGATCTCAAGAAAATCATGAGCTAGAAAACTGCTAAGGAGATCTGGGATGCTTTGAAGCGCCTTCATCAAGGAAATGAAGACACGAAGAAGAACAAGATCCTTTCTCTGATCAAGGAGTACGACCAAGTTTCTCAAGGGAAAGATGAACACATTCAAGAGTACTACTCCAGGTTCCATGGGCTAGTTGGTCAGCTTCAGTACCTTGGTGAAACAATGCCAGACTGGAAGTTGACTCATCACTTCATGCAAGGTCTCAACACTCAGTGGGATGCCATTGCTCTTGCCCTCTACTCTCAAACAGACGTCAAGACTCTTACTATGGAAGAGGTGGCTGCTAAGCTGGAAAGCAACGCCTCTGTCTATAACCATAAGATAAACAAGAAAGGAGAGGAGAAGGAAAAGAGCATTGCCCTGAAGGTGGAAAGGGCATTTGATCTGTCTCAAACGGGCGATGAAGATGAGGATGGCGATGAAGATGTTGCTCTTATCACAAGGGCAATGAGGAAGATATGGTCTCGGAACAAGGACTCGCCCAGTTCCTCTGAAGGGAACAGAGATATGAAAGATGTGGTTTGTTACCACTGTCAGAACAAGGGACACATGGCCAGAAACTACTTCAAGAAGAAGGCATGAATGCCTCCAACAAATGAAGGGAAGCAAGCAATGGTTGCCACCTGGGGAGAATCAGACTCAGATGACGAAGATTCGTCACATTCCAGGGATGTATGCTTAATGGCCGTTGAAGTTCCAAACGAGACAAAGGGAGAGGTAATCAACGATGAGGTAACTGAATCTGATCTTATATCAAGCTTAAGATGCAAATCTAAAGAAAGCTTGATCTCTCTCATTAAGAATCTCGTTCGCGAGAGTAATCTTTTCAGTGAGCAACTCGAAGAGAAAGATGAATCGATCTCAGGTCTGATCGAAGAAAATCAGGTTTGGGCTAAAAAAGTGCTCACGCTTGAGAAAGGTTCATCTTCCTCTTCAAACACATGCTCTGAGTGTCCAGAACTCACTGAAAAGATTAAGTCTCTAGAGTCCACTGTCTCCTCACTCGAGGCTGAGTCTTTAATGTTAAAACTAGGAAATGCAAAACTTTCTAGTGATCTAACCAAACTCAGTGAGGAACAGAAGGACGAGCCAAAAGGTATTGTCTTTGTTGCATCCAAGAATGAAAAGAAACCTGAAAAGAAGGAAGTACCTCGCTTTGGAATTGGCTATCAACCTAAGCTTCCTGTTGATGACACTAAGAAAAAAGGCTCCAAAGTTGAAGGAAAACAGTCTGTAAAAGAAAAGGGGGAATGTTCCTCCGGAGGGAACAAAGACAAAGACTGTTCTAATTCAACTAAGGAAGGCAAGGCTTGGTATCATGGACAGAAGGCTCATGCAATTTGGCTGAAGCAATCCCAAAGCAGTAAGTCCAATAATATTAATTTTCAGTCAAGGATTGCTAACAAAACAATTTGGCCAGGACATAGCAAGTATGTAGATCTGAAGTGTCAAAGGGTCTGTTGGTATTGCGGGCATTCTGGTCATTACAAGCAAGAGTGCCTGCTGAAGCAACATAATGAGGAGATTGCTCGCACTACTAGGGAACATATATAAGTTGAACCTCCTAAGATTAGATATGTTGCTCCCAAACCCAGAAAGTATAAGCTTGTCTGGGTTCACAAGAACTAACTCTTTCTGTGCAGGATAAAGTGAGGAATGTTCCTAGTGTTTCATTCATTCAAGGGTCAGTTACTTGACAGGGAGCAAAGCGAGTCTCACCTCACTTCTGCATGGAATACTTGAGACTCAAAGGCCTAGTGTCAGAGGTAAAGGTGATGTGGACACGGACTTAATGACTAATCTGTACCTTGTGTGAAAATTTCAGGTACCATGTACATCTAGGAAGGACATCATTGTGTCGAGAAAGATTGGCAAACGGGGGATCAAACGCCAATTTTCTCATTAGAACACCTGTTGGGGAACTCTGCATTCAGTTCCATACGAAGTCTGGTTTGTTCCCCTAACTACATATCTATGTGTTGTGTTCCCTCGATGATTGGCTAGATTACGTGGTAAACTGTGAAAGTCGAATCTTCATGCCTTATTATGCATTAGCTTCCTTGGGTATTAATTTTCGAAAAGCTTGACTATGTGCTTTTACTTCCTTTATGTACTGAATGTCTTGCATGGTCATCTATGTTATCATATGTCACATGAATCAGCTCTATTTCGGCCCAAAAGAATCAACTTGATGTTTTGTTCCCTCATCATAAGCCCAAATGATAGTTGATTCTACAGCTTACCCAGACCGTCGTGCTTAAAGTCTCCTATGAACCCCTCTTATCATCCACAACTGGAGACCTCTTATGCATGATGTAAAATTCAACCGCAAAAACTCATATACTTTGGTGTGATGGTCTTTTGTACCCTCTCTGGTAACTAACCCCCAGCATCACACCTTACTACTCTTTTGGATTGGCGGGAAACGATTCGGCTTCTGTGTCTACAGGTTGAGTTGACGTGTTTGCAGGTTGTAATGATGGCAATTTGTGTTGAGCCGCGTCGTGCATTTATGGCTGTTTTGATGAAAGAGAGTTGGGAAGAGAAATTCAGCCGGCTCAGTTGGATTCGGACGAGATTTTGAATTATTTTTGGGAAGTTGGAAGATCGCGTTCATTATCTCTTGGAAACAGATTGATTTGGTCTTATCTTTGGAAACCTTTGAAGATCTTGTGAGAGCTATATATATTGTGGCTTCCGGGTAAGTTTCCTCCTCACTGTTTCCTTATCTTCCTCTTCCTCTCTGCCTCTCATCTTCCGAGTGCTCTCTCTCTCAAAAAAATGTCCTCAAACACTAACCTTGCCCAAGATCTCCAAAACCTCCTTGCCAAACTGTCCTCCATGGGGACAGACCCCGCTCTCCTTGCCGCCATTACCCAGTCCCTACCTTCCACCTCCACCACCCCAGCGACCACCACTGTTACCCCTCCACCATCACCCACCCAGGACCAACTCGCCATGGTCCCTTATATAGCCCCAATCGCCCCAAACTCAGACCCCGCTCCACAAAACCCTAACCCTAACACCGCTCCTGCCGTCCCCACAGCCATCTCCTCTACTAACTTAGAGGAGGTACATTCCTCGCCTACCCATCCCGATCCCATTGAGGAGGAGACAGAGGAGTTGCCCGGTCAAGGGACCCCGGTCACGGTGGAGGAGCACCTGGCCGTCAAGGAAAAGATTCAGTCAGTGGTGAGAGACCTCTCCAGGGAGCTCGCTGAGGAAGAGGACGTGGAGGAGCCCCCAAAGGCCCCTAAGACGTCCGGCAGGGTGAAGACTGCCTACTCCTCCAAGCGGAAGACACGCTCTCAGAGGAAGTCTGAGAAGGCGATAACGGTGAGCTCCGATGAGGAGTCGGTACCCCTCTCAGGGAACAAAGCAAAGAAAGCCAAGGTGTCTGCCGCTTCCGTCCATCAAAGCCAGCGTCGTCTGCCGGCCAAAGCCAAAGGAAAGGCAGTGGCGGCTGATGATGTTAAAGATGTGAGCCACAAGTCTGTGGTAAAGGAGCTGTTGCTCGACCCTGAGTTCCTCAAGGAGAGCTTTCTGGATGGGGTGCTTGACATCTTGAAGGCTCAGAAATGGAGCAAGCTGTTTGTAGATGAAGTGGAGATGGATGAGGAGTTCTAAGGGAATTATATTCCACGTTTGCTATGGAGGTGAGGCCCCATGCTGTTCTGGGGAGCTACAAGTTGAATGGGGAAGTTCATGTTTTCTCAAGCATTGAACTAGGCATGGCTCTGGGAGTTCCTCACGAAGGGTATGGAGAATACCCAAAGGGCAGGTGGCCAAAAGATTTCGCCTACTCAGAGTCTGTGCTGGCTGTTGCAGGGATTGAGAACGCTCAAGGTAGTGCCGATCTTGACATCTCTGAGATGTCTGCTGTTAACAAAGTACTGTACCACTTCCTCATCAGCAACATCACACCAAGGGGACAGAAGAGGAACCGGCTTCTGATCTTAGACATTGTCCTACTGTCCCTACTGCTGAAGAAGGAGCCCGTTTGCCTCCCTATGATTCTGATGCAGCACATGGCCCATGCCAGGAACACCACCCAGCATGCTCTTCCCTTCCCTCGCGTTGTCAAGAAGATCCTTGAGTACTACAAAGTATACAATGCATCGGAGGAAGTGAGCATCTTCTCCCTCCCCTTCAATGCGAGTAATCTGCACAAGATGCAGTTTGTTCTTCAAGAGGATGAAGGCTGGGTGAAGGTTGAGGGTGCTCCTGCAGTTTCTGAGGCGGTGGAGGAGTCTAAGGCTGATAGCTCTGTGGGGGAACTGATGGAGGAGTCATCTCTTGGGAAGGACGTGAGGAGTCTCTGCAAGGATGTGAGGACTCTCATGGCAGATGTGCGCGCGCTCATTTCTCATCACGCATCGGCTCAATCGGCTGGTCACAATGGTGCCCGATCGCTTACCTGCCATCCTATCCTCTTTTGTTCCCTTGCTGTCTACCCCTCCTTGTTCTGTTTTCTTGTTCTCTGGTTTATGTGCCCGTTGTGGCAGTTGACAATGTTTGACGTTTTGTCTGTTTTGGTTGTGTTTGCATGTTTTCCTTTTTTTTTTAAATTAATGACAAGGGGTGTTTTTGTTTATCTGGCATTGATCTTTCTTCTCTAACTCTTTACTGTGTTTTTGATGATGCCAAAAGGGGGAAAATGACAGGTAGCATTGTCTGAGGGGAACAAAACAGGTAAAATGTATTGCTGAATTAAAGGGGAACTAACGGTGTTTTTAGTGGGAAACTTTCTTGTCAGTTTTGTCTTGTTCTAGTTGGTATATGCTTTATTGTTAAGGGTGTTTGTCACCATCAAAAAGGGGGAATTTGTTGAATTCCTTAGGTTTTGATGGTTACAAATACTCAACTAATATGTGTACCAAGTGTTTCAGGGACAAGAAGAGTTTTCCCAGGGAGCGTTGCAGCAGAGGATCTCAGAGGGAATAAAGACTTAGCAAGTGCTTTGTTACCTCTCCAGGAACTGAAGTGACAGACCAAGATCGAGGCTGCAAAAGGGAAAGAAGTCATACAGCGTGCAGAATTAAGGAAACAAATCAAGAAGCCACGTGCTAGAGGATGAAGACTTCGGCTCCAAGGATCACGCCGGATTGCGCAAAGATATGGAAAGAGAGAAAAGACCCGATCGTGTTATCCTAGGAATCTTTCCTAAGATAAGGCGATTGGAGAGAGAAGAATAATATCCAATCGGTTGGATTAATTAGGGAACTCCTTCCTTAATTAATATAATCGGTTGTGATATCTTATCTTCCAAACAAAATCATATCTTTGTAATCCGATTCTAGTTTTTCCTAATTTGTGTCAATTAGGGTTTATGCCGAGTTGTATTTAAGTAAAGTGAGGATTCATTTCTTAGGTAGGACTTCACGGCTGAGAACGACTTTGAACGAGAAAAAGAAAAGAAGAGAAAGAGAGTGAGGTGCATGTGAGTCTTTGAGAGTTGAGTTTGATTCATCGTTGTAGAAGAGGTTTCGAGTCTAGCTGGTTGTTTAGAGGTCGAAGTCCAGGATACAAGTGTAATCAAGCAAGAAACTAATAAGACAAGTACGCAGTTCAAAATCCTCTCAAGCGGAAGCTTGAAGGTAGTGGTTTTTCCTTGAGAAGCTAGTTTTGCTAATCAAGGTTTCCACTATATATCGTAAGTTCGTTCTGTTATCTTTCTTGCTATTTAAATCCGCTGTGCCTTCTGTGGGAACAAAGCTTTTGTTCCCTCAGACGTAACTCTAATGATCCAACACACTTGTTCCCTTTCTTGGTGTGGTTCTATTGGCCCAGAGAAAGAGCGAAAGCACCTCGGCCCATCGCCCTTGCGCCTTGTCAAACCTTTTCTTCAAGCCGTCCAGGATTTGCCCGTTCGTGTTCTCTACCTGGCCATTTTTCCGTGGGTGAGCTACAGAGGCAAAGCGAAGGCGAATGCCCACGTCATCACAGAATGCCTTCAACTTCTCTGTGTTGAATTGGGGCCCTCGGTCGGTGACAATATCCTATGGGAGCCCGAAGCGACAAATGACGTTTTGCCAGAGAAATTTCTTCACCTTCTCGATTGTGGTAGTCGCCAAGGCCTCCACCTTGATCCACTTGGTGTAATAATCAATGGCCACAAGGATGTATTGCAACTGCCCATGAGCGTGAGAGAAAGGGCCGAGGCGATCCATCCCCCACATGGCGAATGGATTTCATTTCTTGTCCGGGTTGTAGGATGACGGGAGCATGAACCTGGCAAGGGTTACACGACCGGGAGACCTCCATAGCATCTTTTCTCATGGTGGGCCAAAAGTAACCAGCGCGTAGGGCTTTATGGTAAGGGTCCTCCACCCAGAATGACTGCCGCATATACCGTTGTGAATCTCCTCAGTGAGTTGGAGGCCTTGCTCCAACGAGATGCACTTGAAGCTTGACGAGTTATAGCCATTCTTGTACAGCCTACCTCCTTTCATGTAAATGCGCAATGCTCGGACTTGCAATTTCCGCCTCCCGGTCTTGTCGGAAGGAGAAGCTCATTTCTCCAGGTATTCCTTCAGGGGGGGTCCTCCAATCAGGGGTTTCGCTGATCGACATGACTTGCATTTGAATGGCAGTGTGACTCTTGCTATCCATGCGGGCCACACCAGTAGTGCAACCAGTTGACCTGGAACCGAGCTTAACGAGGGCGTCCGCCGTTGCGTTCTCGGACCTTGGGATGGAGTGTATCTCAAACTGGCGTAAAGCCTTGTCCATTGTTTTCACTCTTTTACAGTACTCAGGCAAAGTCCATGTCCTCGACTCATAAATTCCTTGCACCTGGTTAACCACCACCTTGGAGTTGCTGTAGCAGGTCAGGCTCTATGCCCTATTCACAAGGGCTAATTCAATTCCCGCCAAGAGACCCACATACTCTATTTCATTGTTAGTGGCCTCGAATTCCAGGGCCAGTGCATACTCTATCATTTCTCCTCCCGGTACGTGAGGACCAGTCTGGCCCCACGACCTCCCTCGTTCACCGCACCGTAAAAAAAAAGTACCCAACAAGTCAACGTCCATGTTGCTTCCGCGACGGCCTCATTCCTGAAGCTGACCTCAACAAGGAAGTCGGCAAGAGATTGCGCCTTGATCGCGGGGCGGCTCTTGTACAAAATGTTGAACTCGGAGAGTTCGACCACCCACCTCGTCATCCTACCCGAGAGGGTAGGTCGATGGAGCAGATTCTATAATGGGAAGTCGGATAGGACCTGCACGGGATGACCTTGGAAGTACGGCCTCAACTTACGAGCAGCTGTGACGACTACGAGAGCTAGCTTCTCCACGGGCGAGTATCGCGTCTCTGCGGGCAACATGGTCTTGCTCACAAAGTAGACTTGCACTCATGCGTCCTTCACAATGACGGCACTAACTGCGGTATCCCCCACAGCGATGTAAAGTTGGAGCTCTTCTCCAGGTACGGGCACTGCCAGGGTGGGCAATCGCCTCAAGTGGTCTTTCAAGTCCTCAAAGGCAACCGCACACTCCGACATCCACTCAAAGTTATGGACCTTTTGGAGGGCCTTGAAGAAAGGGAGACTTCTTTCCGATAGGCGAGCACAAAATCTGCCCAAGTAGTTCACTACGCTCAAGAAGCGTTGTACCTCTTTAACATTCCACGGGGCAGTCATTGCCAAGATTGCTTCAAATCTCTCCGGGTTAACATCGATTCCTCAGGTCGGTGAAGTCCACACACATTCTCCATTTGCTACTTGATTTCTTGACCATGACTACGTTGGCTAGCCAGGAGGGATATTGAACCTCGTGGATGAATCCAACCGACAGGAGCTTGAGAATCTCTTCACGGGCTTCTTCAGCCTTGTCGTTGGCATGTTTGCGCTCTTTCTGTCTCACGGGCTTGGTCCCTTGGATGATGTTCAGGTTGTGGGTCATCAGCGTCCGGGGAATGTCGATTAGGTCTTTTGGCGTCCAGGATAACACGTCCTTGGACTTCCCCAATAGCTCCTCGACTTGCTCCTAGTCGTTCACACCTAGGCGGGTTCCGAAGAATAGCCTCTCGTTCTCCTTGCCGAAAGGGGTTATCGCCCTTGTCTCCTCGTTGTCGATAATCGGGTGGACTTGCTCACGCACTTCCAAATCGGCTTGCTCTCGAATTCCTTCCGAGGATCCTGCTTCCGACCCAAGCTCTTAGACTTGCAAGACTTGCTCCGCGAGGCCCTTTCCTTTCAGAGTGGTTAAATAGCACGCCCGACTCTCTACTTGCCGGCCTCTTGACTCTTTTACGTCTCCGCGTACTGGAAACTTTACCTTGAGGTGATATACTAATGCAACTACCTGGAATTTGTTGAGGGACACCCACCCTAGAATTGCATTGTATGTGGAGGGTATCCTCATGACCATGAAATCTATCGACTCGGATCTATGCGGGCTTATCTCGTCTCCCAGGATGAGGTCTTGGGTGAAAACGCCGGAGACGGCGACCCTCTCTCCTGAGAAACCGACTAACGTGCAATCAGTGGGCCGGAGCTCTGCAGGCGGGATCTCTTGTTGCATGAAGGCATCCCAGTATAGAATGTCGGCGGAGCTTCCCGTGTCGATTAGGATTCGCTTGACTAGCTTCGTCCCGAACTAGGCATGTATGACCAATGGGTCATAGTGATGGGTCTCTACTGCCTCCGCGTCCGCCTCTGTGAAGGAGAGTTGGTGCCCTATCGGCGAGTTATTGGCTATGCTAAGTACTGGCATTGTTGGGCGGTGTCTTCCTCCTCGCGCGGCCCTCATGCTTTCTCCCCAAGGACTTGAGCCGCCTGCGATCATTCCTACGCACCCATCCGAGGGAAGAAAGTTGTCTCTCCGCGGAGGGGGCGGGGGATGTGGTCCTTGATTCTTGCTAACTCCTCTTCTCATAGCCTTGTAGCCTCTAGCGAACAAAGACCCTAAGGTTGGCTTCTTCGCCGGGGATCCGTACCCCTTGCACTCGTGGCTATCATGCGTCTTGGATTGATGGTACAAGTAGAATTTCTGGGGAGGATGCCCTTGCTGGGGAGCTGCTTGAGATCTGGAGCGGTTGAGAAAGGGGTTGTGTTGCTGAGGCAGCAGGTTCATTGATACCGTATGTACTGGAGCACGTTCGGGGGCCTTGCCCTTGTCAACGGCCGAGATGGGTCTCCTTTGTTCCCACGTGCCTTGGTACCTCCCATTAGGCTCATTCTGAGGCGTACTCGGGGGACCACGATACAAGCTAGCCATCTCTTCGGCTCTGATATGAGTGTTGGCCTTGTCCATCAATTTAGCGTAGGTTGCAGGCTCCTTCTTGGTGACCGAGAACTTGAAATATGAGTTTGCTAGCCCTTGGACGAACGCGATCGTGACTGGAGACAACTGGTAGGGAACGGGAAGAGAGGACTCCAACTCATCTTTCTCGGAGACCTCTCTTCCCGTTCCCTACCGGTTGCCTCCAGTCATGTCAGACGTCGTCTAGTCTCGAGCTCTGCCTTGAAAAAGAAGAAGGGCCCGAGGGTGGCCTCGGGCTTGCCACTCCGACACTCAAGTCAGTGCTCAACTCGCGAATGGGGGATAAAAAAGTAGAGTCAAAGGTATAGTGGAGCAATAATGGTGAGAGAGTGAAAGAATGGAGCTTTCGGTTAGCCAATGGGATGGGGGAGAGAGACCAATTAGAGAAAGGATCGAGAATCCATTTTCCAATCACAGTCTCCTCCTTATATACCAGAAGCCAACATGCCATTTTGTCGCATAGCCGGCCTAGGCCGGGAAGAAGGCTCCCGAGCCGCATAGCCGGGCCAGGCTGGGAGGAACCGTCTAGGTAGGTCAGGAAGAGGCCCCCCGGACCGTGTAGCTGGATCAAGCTGAGAAAGAGTTGTTATGGCTACACTCCGAGTTGGGCCATATTGCTAAATGGGCTTTTCTCCTTTTTTGGGCCATACATTTGGGCCAAGTTAAATATGGCTCCCACACTAACCCCATACACTTGTGGGTAGGTTTTGGTCCTATCAAATTTTTGGCGTCGTTGTCGATGACTATTGTTAGTATCAGCTGTTTTTCTACAACTGGTTTAACTAAGTCTTTGTTTTATGTTTGATCTTGTTTATTCTGTCTTTAGTTTCAAGTGTGTTTCCTTCTACTGCGAAGAGCCCTTAGCATTGATAATCTCAACGACTACGATCATGAACCTGAGCATAGTGTTTGCAAAGAAGGCAACAACATGAAGCTAGAGAACAAGCAATGATTGACGACTAAGATCCAAACAACAATGATCTGCAAGTTAGGCCACCACCTATGACGCTTGGTGATTATGTGATACCAAATCACGTCGGTTTTATTTCTGGTGTGGTTCAACCCCTAGTGAACGCCTAAAATTTTGAGCTGAAACCTTCTCTGATAAATATGGTTAAGCAAAATCAGTTTGGAGGTTTGCCTTCTAAGAATTCACACCATCATCTGAATACTTTCCTAGAGTTGATGGACACGATTAAGATTCATGAAGTGTCCGAGGATGGGCTTCTTTTGTGTGATTTCTCATTTTCTTTACGAGACAGTGCCAAAGCTTAGTTCAAGGCCCTTCCTCAAGGTTCCTAAACGACTTGGAATGAGTTAGCCAAAGCCTTCCTGATAGGTGTCATTTCATGTACCTTTACTAGAAATTATTAGCATCATTTGGAGTAGTTTAGGATGAGATTTGAGACTAAGTCTGTGATCCAGAAGTTGTGGAGAAAAGTGAAGATATCAAGGGATTTACAGCTTAGATGGAGATGGAGATGGAGATGATGAAGATGGATGAGGTTCTGCTAGAGTTTATTGGAGAATGCTACCAACACTTGGTAGTAATGAAGAGCAGAAGAAAAGAAGAAGAGGAGCTGAAGAAGGAGTGGGCGATTTCACCGCCCCGCGCTAGATGCCACCGCGACCCGGCGGTGGGTCTCAGAGAAGAGTTGGCCGCGCCAGAAGAAGCCACCGCCCCGCGGTGAGGCACGTAACACCCCGCGGCCAGAAGGATCTTATTTCCTTTTATGCATTTTCGGATTTCTTTATTGCTATTATTTTATTTCCTTTGTTATTTGCATTAGGTTAACTTTATTTTCCAAAACCTATTTAAGACCCTTTTCTAGGTTAAGAAAAAAGAGGCAGACTACTTTACATTACACAGTTTTACTTTTCATTAGGGTTTCATTCACCTCTGAATGAGGCACTAATTTCCCTTTGTTCTACTAGACGTTTGAAGCAATACAGTTGATGTGTTTGTGATATTTCTATTCATTGTTCCTATTCTTATAAGTGTTGGTTTGATTATCTTGGTTATATTGAATATTGATTTATTGTTATTCCTCATAGCCTGATCAACTAGGTTGAATACTATTTATCAATTGCTAGGATTTGCATATAGTGGAATACGAGTGCATATCTAGTAGCATACACGATTATTGCATATAGTGGAATACGAGTGCGCAATCGTGAGTGAGAATCATTTGCATGTTAAGTAGTAAGGTTTTCTTCTATTTGCATGTATCCTATATCCTTGTGTGCATTGCTATTGCTTTATTGGTGGTAAGGTTTTCTTCCATTTATACTGTGATAAGTCTATCAATAATTGTGAGAATTGGTAGTACTTAAGATCAGGGTGGGAACAACCATAAGAATAGTGAAAGAACTTGGATTGAATAGATTTCAGTGATCAAATTATATCTCTGTATTATGGATCTCGTTCTAGTGGAACTCTTTTCCCTAATCATATTCTCAACTCAATCAAACGTGTTTGCTTTATTCTCCTTGATAACTAAAACCCCCCTTCCTTGTTACTTGTCAATCATAATTGCATACTTTATCAGATCTTCCTTGTGGGTTCGACCCTTACTTGCTTACTATACATCCATTTAGTAGGTTTGTTAGGACATTTACTTTGACTAGGCCATTCAACGATATTTGCATTACATATTTCGGCCACGTCAAATTTGGCGCCGTTGCCGGGGAAGTTTTCTGCTTTGTTGTGTGTTTTCGTGATTGATTTTTGGTGGAGACCTATCTTATGGTCGACACCCGTAGTATTGACTCTCCTCTAGCTGCTTTTGACCCAGAAATCGACAGATCATTCTGTGCAAACCTACGCGATCAAGAAGAAGAAGCAGGAGTTGAGACAGTTGAAACAGTTGAGACCGTTGAGCCAGTTGACATTCCTCCTGCTGTAATGGCCGGAACTCTAAGAGAGCTGACTGAACCAAACATTGGGGCACAACCCTTGACTGTCATCATCCCTGCGCTTGGCGAATGGGTGAACTTTGAGCTGAAGTCTGGAGTTGTTGTTTATCTCCCAAAATTCCATGGTTTGAGTGGAGAGGACCCGATATCTCATCTGGGTAAATTCCACAATGTCTGCATGACTATGAAGCCAAAGAATGTGACCGAGGATCAAATCAAGATGAGAGCCTTTGGATTTTCTTTGCTAGACTCTGCTAGCGACTGGTATTATCACTTGCCACCAGGGACTATAGATACCTGGACTAAACTGCACAAGGCATTTCTTGACAAGTACTTCCCAAACGAAGAAGGCGAATGCTTTGAAAAAGGCAATTGCTAACATTGAGCAGGCTGGTGATGAGACGCTATATGACTATCTTGAGAGGTACAAGAGGCTTTGCTCTAGCTGCCTGTTCCACGGATACGCCAAGTAGGATCTTGTTCTCTACTTGCATAATGGTCTGCTAGATCAGGAAAAAAGGATGGTTGACGCTGTATGCGGTGGGAGTATTCTGAATCTGACACCGGACGCAACCATGGAGAGATTGCAGGAGATGAGTGAGAGTACCAGGAGCTTTGGAAAGACATATCAGAGAAAGGCAGTCAATGTTGTGACTCCTGCAGGACCGAGCCAAGTGCTGAATGAGTTAGCTGAGTTGAAGGAGATGGCAAAGAGAATGGCGAACCAAAACACTCCTCAATAAGTCAAGGCATGTGGGATTTGTTGTGATCAATTCCACCCTACCGATACTTGTCCTCAGCTGCAGGAGGAAGGTACTGCTGAAGTGAATGCTGTAGGAGGTTACAAACCCCCTAGACCGCAATTTGGTGGACAGCCCAACTACAATCCGAGAGGGCGAGACCATCCGGGTTTCAGGTGGAGCGACCCCCAAGGTGGTCAACAGCCAGCACAACAACAATACCAACAAAGAGTCCCATACCAACAGAGGCCTCAAGGCCAAACCTCTGGTGCTACTACTGAAGAGATGCTAAAGACTCTGACTCAGCATTTCGCCACTCATGTTCAGGCTACTGAGTCAAGCATAAAGAATATGGAGAGGCAGATTGGCCAACTGGTTGATGTTGTAACCAAGATTGACCAGAGGACGTCTAACTCCCTACCCTCTCAGACTACAGTGAATCCAAGGGAGAATGTGAGTGCCATCACCCTCAGAAGTGGAAAGAAGTTGGTCGTTCCTCCTATTGCTGAAGAGGAGAGCGAGTCTGAGAAGAAGAATATCGGTGACCGCCCCGCGGTGGACTCCACCGCGACCCGGCGACAAGTTGAGGCTGAGGCAAGGAAAGAAGGATGCCTGCCACCGCCCCGTGGCGACACTAGCCGCGACCCGGCGGCAAGTCTCAGTAATCCCACCGCGACCTCACCGCCCCGCGGTGAGCCTACCGCGACCCGGCCTCCAAAATCCTTGCTCTGCAGAAAAGATCTGTGTTGATGATTATGTTCGTCCGTTTTTCCCCCCTCTTGGTTCCGAGAAGCCACCAACACCTTTTCCCGAGGCGCTAAAGGCTAGAAGGGTCGCCGACGACAGTGATCTTTTCAAGACGTTCCGAAACTGTGAGGTGAATGTTCCTCTTCTCAAGCTTATTAAGGCTATCCCTCGATACGCCAAGTTTTTGAAGGAGTTGTGCACCGTCAAGAGGACACAAAAGCTGAAGGTCCAGAAGAATGTTCCGGTTGGTGAACATGTCTCGGCGGTATTTCAAAGGTGTATGCCTGAGAAGTGCAAGGATCCAGGTACGTTCACTATTCCTATTACTATAGGTGAGCATCGAATTGGGAAAGCCTTACTAGACTTGGGTGCCTCTATTAATGTTTTGCCTTATTCATTGATTGAGGATTTAGGAGTAGGACCCTTGCATGATACCAATATTGTGATACAACTTGCTGATGGTTCTTGTGTGCCTCCTAAGGGTATTCTGGAGGATGTTCTTGTTAAGATAGGTCCTTTGATTTTCCCTGCTGATTTCTTTGTTATGGATATGGACTATGATGAACATGTTGCTCCTATTATGTTAGGTCGACCTTGTATGAAAACATCCATGACAAAGATTGATGTGGATAGCGGAACTTTGACTATGGAATTTGATGGAATAATTTTTTAGCATAATATTCATAAGGCCAACTCCATTGAATTGCCTCCCCTTCACTGCATTAGTGATATTGATAATCCTATTCAGGAAAATGTTAAGCCTAGTGTAGTGGAGACCATAGTTGAATTGTCTGCTATTGCTGAACCTTTTGATTCGCATGAGTATGATGTCTTACTCGATGACATTGGAGATTCAATTCCCTCTAATTTGGGCACTTGCCCCCCTACACTAACCACACAAGGCTGTAAGCCTTCATCTAGTGTCGTGCAGCATGATCAGGTTAAGCCATATCGGCCCCCACATCGCTCTAAGTATGAGGGAGATGCTTGATAGGTGTTATTTCATACACCATAACTAGCAATTATTAGCATGATTTGGAGGAGTTTATGAGTGATTTTGAGGCTAAGTCTGTGATCCGGAAGTTGTGGAGAGAATTGAAGATATCAAGGGTTTTACAGCTTAGATGAGGATAATGGAGATCTGCTGGATTTTATTGAAGAAGAAGAAGAGCTGAAAAATGGCACCCCGCGCCAAAGCCACCGCGACCCGGCGATGGATCTCAGAGAAGTACCGCCCCGCGGCCAAATACACCGCCCCGCGGTGAGAAATGACGCCTCGCGGTCTTTATGTGAAGCAAACAGTTAATTAATTACGCGAGGCGTGTAGCTGGAAGTTTGGAAGGAAGTTGGGCCGTGAGAAGATAGGCCCAAAGGAGAATAAAAGCCCACGTGAATGATGATGCCGCGCGCTGAAGAATTGAAGCGAAGCGCGAATTGGAAGAAGCGAGAATTGAATGCGGACGATGATGTCATGATGACGCAAGCGAGGAGTGTGGAGCTGCTTGCTTGAATTGGGCCGCGTAGCGCTGCATTGAAGATGGGCCGTGCTGATTTCGTGAGATGGGCCGAGAAGTGAATTGGAGTTTGCCGTGAAGGAAACTGCTAACGCGAGGCGGGATTGCGACCGCGAGGATTTGCGGGATTAATTTCCCGGGATCTGATTTCCTATTTTATTAGTATTATTATTATTTCATTTTATCTCTTTTAGGATTTAGTTTATAAATACTCTCTTTTGTTAACCTAGTTTCATAGTTCGAGATTACGTTACAACTCAGTTTTAGTTTTGCCTCCGTGGTTCCAACTCATGGAGAGCTAAACACTTTTGTTCTGCTAGACGTTTGAAGCAATACATTGATTAGGTTGTGAGATTTTTATTCATTGTTCTTATTCTTATGTGTGTTGGATTGATTCTCTTGTTATAACGTTTATGATTTATTGTTATTCCTCATAGTCTGGCCAGCTAGGTTGAATACTATTTATCAATTGCTAGGATTGCATATAGGGGTTCCGAGTGCATATCTAGTGGCAAACACGTTTGTGCGTATAGGGGTTCCGAGCGTACACTTGTGTGTGAGAATCAATTGCATGTTTAGTAGGGGAGTGAGTACTTGTACGTCTTTCTACTTGCATGTATCCTATATTCTTGTGTGCATTGCTATTGCTGTGTTGGTGCTAAAGTACGCTGACAACTGTGAGAATCAATTGTACTTTATCATTGGCATAGTAATAAGTCTATCGACAACTGTGAGAATCGGTAGTACTTAAGATCAGGGTGGGAACAACCATAAGAATAGTTAAAGAACTTGGATTTATAGATTTCAGTGATCAACTTGCATCTCTGTATTGTGGATCTCGTTCTAGTGGAACTACTTTCCTCATTCTATTTCTTCTCTTGTTAAAGCTTGCATCTTTGTTACTCTGTGATCATTCAAACCCCCCTTGTTACTTTACACGCTTGTGAACACGTAGATTGATTACTTCCTCCCTGTGGATTCGACCCTTGCTTGCCTCTACTACTTGTTTAGGTTTGTTAGGATTATTTTATTTGTTTAGGTGTCTTGACGACAAACGCCTATCAATTGGCGCCGTTGCCGGGGAGGCAAGATTTGATTTTTCTGTGTGTTTGTTTGTGTGTTTGTTACTTTGGTGTGGACCTATCTTACGGTCCACACCCGTGCTGCTGATTTTTGTTTTTCTTTTTGATTTTTGTTACAGGTATGGATTTCTGGGGAAAACCGCAATATGACCCATACTCCTACGCATACACTCCAGGGTGGAGAGAGCACCCCAATTCGAGTTATGGGTACCAACAATTCAATCCGACCTATGAGCATAGTCCGCCTGAGTCCAATCCAAATATCGCAACTGCAGCGATGCTCAAGAACTTGACTCAGCACTTCTCCTCTCGTGCAAGCAATTCAACCGAAGCGATGCTCAATGTCCTAACACGACACTTTACAACATATGCGCAAAAGACAGATGCTAACCTCCAGCGCATAACGGAGGCTATGGTCGACCTCAAGGAGGAGGTTGTTGAGCTAATAAAAGAGAGAAGGCAAGAGGCTGCAAATGCGGTAACCCTGCGAAATGGCAAGGAATTGCATGTCGCTCCTACTGCTGAGGAGGACGAATATGAGATGGAGAACGTCGCCCACCGCCCCGCGTCACCTCTCACCGCGACCCGGCGTGAAGTCCCAGTTATCTCACCGCCCCGCGACGAGACTGACCGCGACTCGGCGGCATGCCTCAGTTTCTCCACCGCGACCTCAGCGCCCCGCGGTGGGACCAGAGCAACCCAGCGTTCAAAATCCTAGCTCTGCTGATGAGGTTTGGGTTGATCCTTATTTCCGCCCAGAGGTGCTGACTGAGGAGGAGTACTTTTTGAGATATGAGGAGGATTGGAGCGACGATGAGGAGGAGAACTGTGACCGTGAATATACTCCAGAGACAATCGCCCTGGCAGCCCCCGACCCTCTGGAGGCTGCTTATGATGAGTTTATGCATCTCAACTCCTTCCCGCTTATCTCGCCGCAAACTGCTACACCTCTCCCTGAGGCTCTGAAGGACACCCAAAAGGTGAAGAGCGACAATGGCGTATTTGAAACCTTCAGTAGCTGCAAGGCAACCACCCCTTTGGTCACACTGGCTGACAGCACCCCTCGTAGCAAGGAAGTATTAAAGGTGCTGGGCTTGATCAAGAAGAAGCCAAAGGGGAAACACAAGAAGGAAGCCTTGGTACAGGTGGAAAATTCTTACGTGCTGGATACGGGGCAGGATAAGCATGCAGCCCCTGAGATGCTGGGTAGACAACTTTTCAAGATGGCAAGTGCATTCATGGATACGACGAGTGATCCAACCATCAACAAGTGCACAAGCATGAGGGAGAAGCTCACCAGGGAGTATACAAAGAGGCATCCCCCTGATTCAAGCCCCAGGAGTTTGGTTGCTATGAGCAACCCGAGTTGAGAAGATTGAGAAGTATGTCAAGCCATGACAATAACTAAGGCGCTGTCCGGGAGGCAACCCGGGGTATGTCTTTCTTTTCTTTGCTTTTCATTCTTTACTTTTGCATTTTTCTTTAGTGTGTTTTTGCTTTGTTTCGTTCGCCTGTCACTAACATTTCAGGTACGAAAGTAAATGGAGAGAGATGGTGTTCTCACGTATCCCACCGCCCCGCGGTGGATTCTGGTATATTTTCTCTCTCCGGAAAAAAAAAATCAAAAAAAAAATCAAAAAAAAAAAATTCGAAAAAAAAGGGCCCCGAAAATACCGAACGGGGAGTAAAAATTGTTCTTGAAAAAAAAAAAAAAGTTCGACCGAAGACCAGCTGTCCAGAGTTCCTATGGAGATGGTGCGCATCATGTTGTCAAGGAGGATACCTTAGCCCTACACATTATTTGACAACGATAATGGCCCTACATTCGACAGCTGAGGAGGAGAACGCTAGAGCCCCCACCATGATCATATATGGGCTCCACCATGTGTTCCTAGAAGGCCGTGCGACCCCGCCATACTATGCTACACCACTATTCACCAAAGTGGTTCCCTTTTGGTTGCACAATAGGAGAAGACGATGAAGTTGAAGAAGACACCCACCCAACACTAGAGACCTGGGCATTTTTTGAGAAGACCGCCAGCGACACCTACAGTGTCCAAGCAGCTTGACAACGTTTGTGAGTTATTTTTTTGCTTTTCCCTCTGCTCCTATTCTTTTGTCTTTCATTACATTGAGGACAATGCAATGTTTAAGCATGGGGGAGAGTTCTATACTTACTACGTTGTTGAGGAGAAAAAAATAAAAAAGAAAAAAGCCAAAAATTGAAAAAAGGCATACATAAAAATTCTGGGATAGGTCGAAAACCCGAAAGGGCGGCCTAGGTAATAAGCAGGTGGCTTAGACCAGCATTAGGCTGGGGTAATATGTGGTCAAGAGTGACGTGAGCATATGTGAGTACATCTATTGGAAAATGAAATGAGTGGCTTGGTGAAAACCCGAAAGGGCGCCTTGGCAAAATGAGCGAAAAAGAAGAAGAGTGATTCTAGGATTTCTCATTATTTTTGGCGAGGCGTCATAAGAAGGGAGTCAAAGAAGGATTGTCGGGTAGGTCACTCTGGGAGGCATAAGAAGATAGATGGGAGATAGGATTAGATTTTGTTTCACTCTATGATGTTTGGGATAAGCTTGGGGGAAGTACTTTGCTTTCCTTGTAGCTTTGGTGTGTGGTGTTATGTTGTGGTGTTGTGTTGTGCGTGCTGTTTGGTACTCTGGAGCTTATTGTTGAGATGTTGTAATTGCTAGTGTCATATTTTCTTGTGCTTCCTGAGACCTTGGGATTTGATTGAGAGAGTAGGTTTATCTTTAGCTTACTCGAGGACGAGCAAGGTTTAAGCATGGGGGAATTTGATAGGTGTTATTTCATACACCATAACTAGCAATTATTAGCATGATTTGGAGGAGTTTATGAGTGATTTTGAGGCTAAGTCTGTGATCCGGAAGTTGTGGAGAGAATTGAAGATATCAAGGGTTTTACAGCTTAGATGAGGATAATGGAGATCTGCTGGAGTTTATTGAAGAAGAAGAAGAGCTGAAGATTGGCGCCCCGCGCCAAAGCCACCGCGACCCGGCGATGGATCTCAGAGAAGTACCGTCCCGCGGCCAAATACACCGCCCCGCGGTGAGAAATGACGCCTCGCGGTCTTTATGTGAAGCAAACAGTTAATTAATTACGCGAGGCGTGTAGCTGGAAGTTTGGAAGGAAGTTGGGCCGTGAGAAGATAGGCCCAAAGGAGAATAAAAGCCCACGTGAATGATGATGCCGCGCACTGAAGAATTGAAGCGAAGCGCGAATTGGAAGAAGCGAGAATTGAATGCGGACGATGATGTCATGATGACGCAAGCGAGGAGTGTAGAGCTGCTTGCTTGAATTGGGCCGCGTAGCGCTGCATTGAAGATGGGTCGTGCTGATTTCGTGAGATGGGCCGAGAAGTGAATTGGAGTTTGCCGTGAAGGAAGCTGCTAACGCGAGGCGGGATTGCGACCGCGAGGATTTGCGGGATTAATTTCCCGGGATCTGATTTCCTATTTTATTAGTATTATTATTATTTCCTTTTATCTCTTTTAGGATTTAGTTTATAAATACTCTCTTTTGTTAACCTAGTTTCATATTTCGAGATTACGTTACAATTCAGTTTTAGTTTTGCCTCCGTGGTTCCAACTCATGGAGAGCTAAACACTTTTGTTCTGCTAGACGTTTGAAGCAATACATTGATTATGTTGTGAGATTTCTATTCATTGTTCTTATTCTTATGTGTGTTGGATTGATTCTCTTGTTATAACGTTTATGATTTATTGTTATTCCTCATAGTCTGGCCAACTAGGTTGAATACTATTTATCAATTGCTAGGATTGCATATAGGGGTTCCGAGTGCATATCTAGTGGCAAACACGTTTGTGCGTATAGGGGTTCCGAGCGTACACTTGTGTGTGAGAATCAATTGCATGTTTAGTAGGGGAGTGAGTACTTGTACGTCTTTCTACTTGCATGTATCCTATATTCTTGTGTGCATTGCTATTGCTGTGTTGGTGCTAAAGTACGCTGACAACTGTGAGAATCAATTGTACTTTATCATTGGCATAGTAATAAGTCTATCGACAACTGTGAGAATCGGTAGTACTTAAGATCAGGGTGGGAACAACCATAAGAATAGTTAAAGAACTTGGATTTATAGATTTCAGTGATCAACTTGCATCTCTGTATTGTGGATCTCGTTCTAGTGGAACTACTTTCCTCATTATATTTCTTCTCTTTTTAAAGCTTGCATCTTTGTTACTCTGTGATCATTCAAACCCCCCTTGTTACTTTACACGCTTGTGAACACGTAGATTGATTACTTCCTCCCTGTGGATTCGACCCTTGCTTGCCTCTACTACTTGTTTAGGTTTGTTAGGATTATTTTATTTGTTTAGGTGTCTTGACGACAAACGCCTATCAATGCTCCAAAGGAAGCAATCATGGAGTCACTGGCAACGAGGGAACATGGTCTAAGGTCCAAGCCTTTCCATGGAAAGTCCCAGCAGGAAGAGACGAGTAAGAGGATTCCGAGGGGATCCTATTTTAGGTGGTGATTGATCTGCAGTACGTCGAGCCAACGACGTTAACTAAGGCGCTGTCCGGGAGGCAACCCGTGGTAATCTTCCTTGAGTTTTCTTTCTTTTAGATTAATTTCGTAATTTCTTTTGCTTTGTTTCGTTCGCCTGTCACTAACATTTCAGGTACGAAAGTAAATGGAGAGAGACGGTGTTCCCAGCCAATTCTCACTGCCCCGCGGTAGAAGCCACCGCCCCGCGGTGGAGGTTTGGTATGCCTTCTCAACTCCGAAAAAAAAAAGAATAAAGGGCCTCGAAAAAACCTTAAACGGGGAGTAAAATTTTTATTTCTTGAGTGGTAACTAAGGATTTGACGGTTTGGGCCCCCTTTTTGGGCCGAGATTTCTCTTTGGGCCATTGTATATGACCGGCCCCATCAACCCCTTTTCTTCCTATTCCCTTTCCCTAACCTAGCCCCCACTCTCTCAAACCCTCCATATCCAACACCTCTCTCAAGTTCTCCAAGCCAATTAAATCCCCCATTCTCCCCCCCAATCCCTCTCGTTCTTGGTCCGATCCTAGCCTCCAAATACCTTAATCTTGAGTTTCCTTGCCCAATTTGGAGTCTAGCCTCACACACAAGCCAAACACCACCCCACCGCGTCGTAGTCACCCCGCCTCGCGTTGCCCCGCCTCGCATCGCCAGCCACCGCCCCGCGGCGACCCCCACCACGACCCTTTTCCCCAATCATATTCTCAACTCAATCAAACTTGTTTGCTTTATTCTCCTTGATAACTAAAACCCCCCCTTCCTTGTTACTTGTCAATCATAATTGCATACTTCATCAGATCTTCCATGTGGGTTCGACCCTTACTTGCTTACTATACATCCATTTAGTAGGTCTGTTAGGACATTTACTTTGACTAGGCCATTCAACGATATTTGCATTACATATTTCAGCCACGTCACTTCCTCAACAAATATTTCCCACTTAGGAATACTATTGAGATAAGGAACCAGATTACTTCTTTCCTGATGAAGAATTGGGAGTCTCTTTATGAAGGGTGGGATAGATTCAAAGAGTTGTTGATGGGTTCCCTCATCATGGACATCCTAAGTGGGGCCTTCTTCATGTATTCTACAATGTTGTTGACAGTTCTACAAGGCTAATCATTGATGCATCAGCAGGAGGTAGAATCATGAATATAGAAGTGGATGTTACATGGGATTTGATTGAGAATACTGCTCAACACTCTCATTATTACATTGATGTTCGCTCTACTTCAAGTTCTAAGAGGTTAGTTGGGTTATATGAGGTTGACACTAAGACATATTGTAATCCTCATATGGATGTTATAGCCTAGGAAATCAAGAGATTGATTTTGTTGGTGCAAAAGTCTCAGACACAAGGTGCAGTACAACCCACACATGTTGTTTCTGGTGTAGCTTCTCAGTTTTGTGGGGACGGTGATCATACTATATCCTCATGCCAATTATTTGTTTACTAGAATAAGTGTCAAGGAGAAGCAAATTACATGAACAACTTTAACATGGGTCCTATAAATAATCCATATTCTAATACTTACAACCCCGGTTGGAGAAATCATCCAACCTTCTTCTATGCAAACAACCATGCTCAGCAGAAACCACCTCATGGGTTTCAACAAAGATATTATCGACCACATAATCAAGCTCATGCATAATCACATGGGCAATCCACGCTGGAAACCATGGTGAAAGAAGTTGAAAAGAACCAACCAAATTTCCCATCCTATGTATAGAGTTTGACTAAGAAGGTGGGTAATTTTGAGAGTCAGTTAGCACAACTTGCATTGAATGCTCCCAGGCCAGCTGATCAACTTCCAACTCAATCTTAGATCTATTCAAAAGGACAAATCAATGATATGAACATGAGGAATGGAAGACAAATTGAAGATCCAAAATCAGTTCATCCCAAAGGGAAAAGAAAAGTTTCTATAGAGCTTGAAGAAGTGGTGACTCAAGAGAAAGAGCAAGAATACTTTTGGTCATGACCTACCCTTATTTTATATAAGTGGTGGTGCACTTAACTAGTGCCCAAATTCGGGATTCGTCTCATGTTATATATCTCATTGCGAGATTGGTGTGAATTTAAAGGTTTTAACGTTAATGCAAGTTTTGGAATTAAATAAGATAAGTGTCGTTCTGCACATAATTAATATACTCTCGGGCGAGAAGTACAACATGGAACCCGCCCGGTCTCTTGTCTAAAGTAAGTCCCCTTTCCAATTTGGATTTGCATTATGCGGTGAGGTTGGTCGAGGACCCAAATATGCAACGAGACATTTTTAAAACTTTGTGTGATAATATAATGTTCCCAAACAAGTTCATGTAATTTCCCATAAGACTTAATTCATTGGAGTCTTCTCTTTAATCATATCTCTTTATTCTTTTCGGTATAAGTCTATAGTCATATACCGTTTACCGAGTTTTATTCGGGAAACAAGGGTAGTGATTATATACGACTATAAGAACCAATCTGTTTTCACCCTTGCTTAGTCTTTCATTAGACTAACCAACCGTTTCTAATCCTTGCATGGTTGACAGGTGTCATCCGTCCTATACGGCACATCAGAGGTTGGTCCCCGGCGATTTGAAGTAACCAATCAAAGAAGAAGGCTTGTAGTTGAAGGTTGTGTACTATAGTAATATTTTCGAGTATGTTTCTAAGTAAATGTAATACATATATAAACTAGTTATGTAATTAGGGTTTCTTTAAGAAGTCTTCCGCTGTAATTTATAAAAGTCTTCCGCTGTAATTTCACTTTGTTGTAAAACCGTCCTTCTCATTTTACGGGAGGAATTTTAGTAAAAGATTTGAGTTTCATTTAGAAGTCTTCCACTAATCACTCTACTATTATTTAATGTTTATTTGTCTATTTTAAGCTTAATTGTTCCTATTAAAGCCTAGGGTGGCTTTGGACTTCACAGTCTGAGGTCACTGGCATATGGCACTACCGACATAAGTTGGGGGTGACACGGTTGGATCATGCTGACTTGAACAACCTTTGCTTGTGGAGACAGCTTCGTAATCTGGTTGCTCGTATTGGACTAGGAGACCTTCTGTTGATGAATGAGCCTTCTTACCAGTTCCTTACTCTTGAGCTTATTAGTTCCTTGTGGGAAAATTTTGATACGGAAGATCCTAATGGTGGGACCTTGAAATTCAGGTTGGGGAATGTGTGGAGAGTGCTGAGTCTCCTTGAGTTTAACGAAATATATGGCCTTCCTACTACAAGGAGAAGTGATGACCTCTCTATGGAGGAGCAATATAGATTATGGTGGCGGATTATACGGATGGACTCAAGGCCAAGGTGCTAAGGCCACCAATATTGTGCACCTCATCTTTAGGGTCATGTAGAAGTTCATCGTGGGGACCATTTTCTTCCACGAGGATAGCACCGGGAGCGTGCGGTGCAGTGAACTTATGATTTTGTGGGCCATGACTGAAGGGGTACAAGTAAACACGGGCTATCAACTTGCCAAGATTACTATTAAGACTTGTATTGGCGTTGGCTCATTATTTTGGCATTAATTCGAATCACTATTCTGCAAACCCGAACATGGCGTTGCTTGATGTCCCATATATACGTTCATGTCATATGATCTCCGACAGAAACTCTTTGTGCTTCAGTGCTACCCATGAGCGTATTTCCATGCCTGAACTTGCTCGTACCCCCGTTAGCATAGAGGCAAATTGGTACCAGTCCTGGGTTGGAAGACAACCACCTCCCTAAGGTCAGGATGGGAAAAACGAAGAAAATGATGATGATGATGATGAGCGAGCTCCTGCGCAGCCCTTTGCACCCTAGATTGAGCTTCCTTGCCACTTCGAGCATGGTGGTCCTTCTGATGTTGCATACCCCACATCATATGGCGACCGTTTCCCCAGTTTGGAGCACCATGTTGACGCTTTAGAGGACTATACCCTCCAGATGTATTGCCAAATATTTGGGTACCCTGCTTCCCCAACGCCCCATACCACCACCACCGTCGTAGTAGACTTGTGATGTGAATTTCCTCCTCATTTGCTATTTTTATACACTGGGACATGTAGGGTTTACCATGGGGGTGAAATTCATATGTAGACTTGCATTCTCATATTTGACCATTATATATTTAGTTGCAATTTTTTTTTCTTGTGAACTTGTTTTTTCTATTTCATTTTCATGCATTGCATACTTGCATTTTAGGTGTTAGATTTGACTCTCTAGCACGATTCTCTTTGCTTGTTTCCTATGTGATGCATGAAATGAGTCCTCTTAACATGCCTTGGTTGTTGATATTGCAATTGATTTATGTAAGCATGTTTATGAGAGTTTGAACTTTTGGAAATTAGCTTGAGCATGTGGTTGTTTATTGAGGTTAGTTGGGACCAAAACTCTAGACAAAAAGGCAGTGAGATTTTGTGCCTTCTTAGGACTAAAATTGCACAAGTCCTTGTTCTCATTGTGTGTGAATCTCTCTTTGTTTGCTAACTCTAGAACATGCATTAGAATCTTTTTCAAGGTCGCGTTTATGACTCATGTACATGACATTAATATGATTGAGGCATCGTTTCGTTTAACCAACAATCCTTTACCACTTGTATATGATTTCCTCTACTTGAAGCCCCTTTGTGCCCAAATAGCCTTTTTTTTGGAAACTCCACAAAACATTCCTAGCCTTGTTATTTCCCCTACTCATCCGGGGATTAGGACTAACGATTAGATTTGCTTGAGTGGATTCGAGCCAAGCTTGGGGGAGGTATATATATTGGTAGTCATTTGTTGCTCCTTTGTTCGAAAAAAAATATATAAGAAGAAGAAGTAAGAAAAATGGATTAGAATAAAAGGGCATTGTTATATTCTTGTGAAAGTTGTATTGTGGGATCTCTTATTCTTGGTGTCATTTAGGTAATCTAATGAAACTGTATTACATGAATGTATATATATATATTCATGATTAGTTAAAAAGAGATCGTTCTTATAACATAATGTAATAATAAATCAAATTCATGAATACGTAAGGGAAGATTTAGGTGAGAATACCTCGTCATGCGATAATAAAACTTAATTTGATAATATCTATATGTGCATTTGAATAGAGGGTGTTGTGCATTTCCGTAATACGGTGAAGTTTTAGTTTAAGACTATCTTTGGTTTGCCTTAAAAACTAAAAATACACATATACTATATATTGGTTGACAATATGTGTATTTTGAATTTTTTAAGACAACCACAAGTTATTTGGGAGATCTCGGATGTGCATATTGAATTTTGAAAACAAACACAAATTGACTAAGGATGAAAAATAAATATCCGCGAAATTTGTCTCAAAATACACATATAGGTATTATCAAGTTTAAGATTATTCTCGCGCGGAGGGTTTTCAAAGTGAAAGCGTTCACTATATATATATACTCATAATTAGTTAAAAGGACATGACAAAAAAAGTTATTGTCAATGTTTGAACGTATTATATGTAGCTTATAAGTCATTTTCAAGCTCTTAAATCACTAAGATACTCTTTTTCTTTTTATTCTAACCATAATTATATATAAATATGAATGAGTGTATTATTAATGAAGACAATAAATGTAAGGATATACTCAATTTTATAAGACGACGTCTACTTTTTAGAAAGATTTAGAGTCTATTCTATTTATGATTTAAAATTGAGTAGTTTAGTTTGTAGTTGTGACTAATATTGAATAGAGTATTTAAGTTTGTTTGTTAAAAATTGGTTTACCATTATATCGATGGTTTTATAAATTTGATCATAGTTTATTTTATGACAAAAACTTAAATTAAAATAAAGATGATAATATATTCCCACTTTTTAATAATATTAAAATGACATTTTTCTATTGAATATAAACTTTTGATAAAAATATTACTTTAAATTTAGGATAGATGTACAAATTATTATTGTGATCATAATCATGGAAATGCATTATTTGTGTTGTCTTGGGTGGAAATAGAGGGAATTTTGTGAAATTGAAAGCATTTATTTGGCAAAAAACGAACTTTACATGTAGTATAGACGGTCATAAATACTATCGTCGTCATTAGTAATCATTACGACTACCCCTTAACATGTCAATTTACATCATTATTGTTTACTTTCTAAACTATTTAATTGTTTTCCTCAATAATGTTTGTGCTACTCACCGAGATTTTATTAAATCATATTAAAACTCATTTTATAATAATAAATTTGAATATGATCTAAAATCTTTGCATAGATCTTTTTTAATTTTCTTCCTTACTTAAAGTTATTGTTTGGTTTTCGCTATAAAATATTATTTATATTGGTTCATATTTAATAAGATCTTAAGTTAAACTTTTTATGATTTATGTCATCCAAATTTAATATGATTAGTATAGTATTATAACATAATTTGTAATTAAAAAAGGAGCGGAAAATAAGGTTACATAATTTTAATTCTCGACATCTGAAGAATAAAATCCAAAGCGTTAATTATTTCATTTTCATGACAATGGTGTTCGTAAGTAAAAACTCTAGATTTTGTCGTAATTATGTGAAGGTTGTGGGTATCACTCATCCGTTTTTTATACTATTGATCATTTGATAGAAATTGCTTTATAATGTAACGATCCGACAAAATTACATATTAGCCCATACATAAATTATTATTAAATGGGGCAAGGTATTGATACAATCTATAATGAGTATATAATATGAGATGTTTTAATAAAAAAAACTAAGAATTCAAGTGACAGAAAAATATAATCTTCGTGTGAATTAGCATTTTTACTTAATTTTATCAAATAGAAATTTTACAAATATGTTTAAGCTCAAAATATCACAAACATATTAATCAAAGCACACTTTTAAAAATAAATAGATAAAAAATAAATTTAGATGTGAGTATTGATAAATAGATTTTTATTTTAAAAGAGCTGAAGAAGAGTTGAAGGAAAAAATAACTATGACGGATACATATTAAAGGCTAAAAAATAAGTTTTTTATCAAAAGAAATTTATCTATTATTGAATGCATTTATTGTTTCAAATGCTAAATAAATAGACAAAAACTATATTTAGATGTGAGAATTGATAAATATATATTTGATTTTTAAGGTTGGAGAAAAGTTGAAGGGAAAAATGATTATGATGGATAGATATTAAAAGCTAGCAAATAATATTTTCAATAAAAAGAATATTTTAAAAATCCATTTATTGAAGTAAAGCAATTGGTAAGGCAAAATGCTAACTTTTTAGTGTATATATAGAAGATGAGGGAGTTCTCATACATTTGGCTCTTAAATTAAGAAGTAAGAAACACTGTGAGCCATTGAATCAAGGGGAAGGAATGGATGGGATTAGTGATACGGTGACATTTTCGTAAATATCGCAAACTTTGTTTTTGGTCCACAATTTTATTTTATTTTCACTGATCGCTCTAAGATTCTAAGTTGTTATCTTTAGTTTCACATATATACACTAGATGTTCATTTATTTTTATTATAAGGTTCATATAATCATATTAGATGTTCATACAGTTTATACTAGAAGTTTACAAACTAAAGTAATTAGAGATGTACAAATACACTTTATACTAGAGATTCATTGAGTATATCATCAAGTATGGATCTCTTTTGTGTTAAATGTGAACCTTAAACAGATAAAGTGTATAGTTATTAACCTATCACCCTTTACATTTTATTCTTTTTAATTACTTGGTCTTTGAGATTCATATGTAACATGCACATGTTCATATATCAGTTCTCTAGGGTTCATATGTAACATGCACATGTTAATATTTGAAATTTTTTTATTTGGTCTTTGAGGTTCATATGTAACATGCACATGTTCATATATTAGTTCTCTAAGGTTCATATGTAACATGCACATGTTTGATATTTGAATTTCGTTTTATCTGGTCTTTGTATATTGATGTTCATGTCATCTAATGTCCATATATGATAACGTCAAGGTTCATAAAACTAGTCTAATTAGAGGTTCATATGTTATGCGTTAATGTTCATATATTATCTTATAATATTCATATATAATAACGTCAAGGTTCATTGCCAAAAATGTTTTTAAAATTGCAAGGAAAAGGAAGGAAAAAAAAGTGTGCCAAAAATGTGATTATTTCAAACAAAAAATAAAAAAAAATTAAAAGATTTGTTCTTAGATTGTATATTTGTGCTTTAAATCGTTAAGAGAAAGATAGAAAAGTATTAAAAAAATATAAAAAAAGGGTGTATTGTTAGAGGAGTTGACAACCTCTCTTTTCTTTAACACTTCAAAACCAATTAAAATTGTATTTGGTAAGTAGCGGTATAAACGTTACTATTTTAATGTTAATCTCATTAGTGTTTTAACTTAAGCTAGTTCTTCAAACGCTTTCGCTATCATTATATCAACCGTTACCGCTTCTGTCATGCCAAACATGGCCTAAACCAAATACCTTTTATGTTTTATTTAGAAGTAAAAAGTAAATATAAGATTATCTGAGAGGGGCCGGGGACGCGCACAACACCAACTACCATGATCACTTTGCACGCGGCCCCCTTCGTGATCTCGAGTCTATAGAGGATATGTATTAGAAACATAAAAGGAATAATATATTAGTAATTGTCTTGACTCCTTAATCTTGAGAGACCGACTACAGTTGTTTTGCATTATAAATGCCTTTGTAGAGTAGATTATGTGAAAAAGACAGCCAATTTCTTGCCCCCCACACACACAATCCCGTAAACCTTATCCAAATTATGGAAGAAGAAGAAGATGCGGCTAAGCGGAATCCAAAACCGGTAATCGTAGCGATGAAAGGCCACCCCGGAACCGGCAAATCCACGCTAGCCCGCGCCATCGCCGCCGGCCTCCGGTGCCCCATACTCGACAAGGACGACCTCTACGGCGCCTGCTTCTCCCTCTTCCACCACCTCCTCTCCTCCTCCTCCCACTCCGCCGCCGCCCGCCTAATCAACGACCTCTCCTACGACTCCCTCTGGAACCTCGCCGCCGCGCAGATACGCCTCGGCCTCAGCGTCGTCGTCGACTCCCCCCTCTCCAACCGCTCCCGCCTCGACCGCCTCCTCCGGATCGCCGCCGGGGACGGCCACGGAGCCGCCGTCGTCCTCGTCGAGTGCAGGCCGGCGGACGAGGCGGAGTGGCGGCGCCGGCTCGAGCGGCGCGGCGCGGCGGATGGCGCCAGCTGGCACAAGCCGGCCACGTGGGAGGATCTGAAGGGCTTGGTCGAGAGCTACGGCGGCTGCTACGAGTACGACGCCGGCGATGTTCCGAAGCTGGTGGTGGACACCACGGCGGCGGTGGGGATCGAGGCGGTGCTGGATTTCATTCGATCTCACAGCGTTGCCCTGGAAAATTAACGATTCGATTGATCTTCAAAATCGTTGCGAGGGATTTGAAATAAAATCCTTATCCATTATGTTTGTACAAGGTCAATTTTATTAGTCATATATGAGGTGCTTTGTAAGGTTGGTCAATATGATCAAGAATCAGCTCAACACGTGGAGTTCGTAAAGCCCGTTCAAAGTTTCGGTTGTATTGTAATACTACTATACAATCCACTCTATAATATTAAAACAAAACCTCCTTAAAATCACATTTCAATCCTTATATAAGTCCCCTTATATATTATCATACGTGAACACTTCAATTATCTATATATATAATTTTATGAATAAGTATCATATGAGAAAGATTATTATTGTACAAAATAAGAATGAATATAGATCATTGGATTAAAAATAAATCAAAGGTCATGATTGAACTTTCATTAAAAGTCATGTGTCATGCACATGTCTTTAATTCAAAGGGTTGACCATCGGAGCACCACCATTGACCACCGGACCACCGTTGTCGATCGCCGGACCACCGCCGTCGGTCGCCGGACCACCACCGGCCACCAGACCACCCTTGGGTGCATGTGAACTCTATTAGAAGTACAAGCCTTTGAGTGTGCATGTTTTTTTACTATCAAGTGCATGTGAAATCTAGTACATGCTTTATGTATTATTAGTGCATACAAGTTTTATTGGGAGTGCATGGAAATTCAAATGAAAAGTGCATACGAATTAGAAAATTGGTGCATGTAAATTCTACTAGGAGTGTGCATGTGAATTCAACCGAAAGTGTATGTGAATTCTACTGAAGTGCATGCCTTTGAGTGTACTTATATGTCTTTTGACTTTTGAGTGTATGTGAAATCAAGTGCATGCTTTATGTGTTCTGAGTGCACGCGAGTTTAACTGAGAGTGCATGCCTTTGAGTGTACTTATGTCTTTTGACTTTTTAGTGCATGTGAAATCAAGTGCATGTTTTATGTGTTGTGAGTGCATGTGAGTTCAACTGAGAGTGCATGTGAATTCAAATGAGAGTGCATACGAGTTATACATGCACAATAATTCGCATGCACATTTACGCCAACAACTTGCACAGTTGCACTCCAATCCAAAAAAATACATGTGAGTGCATGCGAGTTCAACTGAAAGTGTATATGAATTCAACTGAGAGTGCATACGAGTTATATATGCACAAAAACGTTAAATTCACATGCACAATAATTCGCATGCACATTTAAGCGAACAACTTGCACTCCATTCCAAAAAAATACATGCACAAAATGTTGAATTTGCATGCACAGAAGTGTTGCATTCGCTTGCACTTTTCAAGTCATCGGCTTGCACTTTTAGGCCTCCGGCTTGGACTTTGTCAGTAATGTTCAAAAAGCAAAGGCATGCACAAAAGGGTCTCCGTGTTGCACTTTTTTTTTTGCTTTTAATCTGATCTAACGACTAGGATTCTTTCTTATTTTGTATTATAAGACTCTTTCGCACCTGAATCACACCCTAATTTTATATTATTTAAAAAAATTAATCTAGCTATATTTTTTGGCCATTTCTATTTTACACCTCAGATAAATTTCTATTTGTCGCCCTGGTTCGTCCGTGACGGACAAAATACATAAGTTCATCACGGACGGATGTCTTTCGTTCGTCCGTCACGGACGGATGTCTTTCGTCCGTCACGGACGGATGTCTTTCGTCCGTCACGGACGGATGTCTTTCATCCATCACGGACGAAGTTGTTGCCCATAAATACAGCAACTTCGTCCCCTTCGTCATTTCACCCAAAATCAGCTTTGTCTCAGCCCCTCTTCACTCTCTTCGTTGTCTTCATTTCCATCCGTCACGTATCAATCAAATTCGCCCATTACGAACCGTCAGGTTAGTTAAATCTGTACTTGTTTTTGGCTTAGTTTAATGGTGTTGAAATTATTGAATGTTATTTGCAATTTTTTTATGAATTAGGTTTTAGGGTTTACATGATTGTGTTTAATGTTGAATTTGAACTTGTTTGAATGTTGTTTGAAATGAAAAAGTGTCTTGAATCTAGACAAATATTGTCGATTTCTACTAGTTTGAATTTTAGGGTATCTCGGCATGTTTGAATTTTGGGATAAAGCTGAACAACCCGTCCATCACGGACGGATCTCTTTAATGCGGCTAGTACTTTTTGTAATGTTATACAAATTTGAAATCTTTCAAGAAGGAAATTCAGTAAGTTGAGCAACCCGTCGACATGTTTAAGTGTTGTTTTTTGGAGCTAAAGTGTTGTTCTTTTAGGAGGTGTTGCTTCTAATGTGTTGTTTTTTTCTGTTACATGTGGATAACCAGACAAGATATGCCCGTCATCGAAGGTGGAACGCTTTCCGTGAGGGACAAGAATAAGATCAGGAGGCCATCGTATACCGAAGAAGGGAACCTTCGAAGAAAAAATAAAAAAAAGGCGACAGAGCGGAACCGAGCACAGTAAATGAACCGGTATATTCAAACCCACCATTGAACACCATGACGTTTAACGATCCACCCATATACCAGAATGTTAACCCGGATGTGGTAAGTAACTATATATATGCTTAGTTAATTAAACTATTACATTATTTAATCTTATTTCTAATAATTTATTTTATAGGATCCGACATGGTATGTACCTGCTGTACCAGAACAGCCTAGTGGTTGGCCCATGTGGTCGGGAGATATGAGTGGGCAAGGTGTTTGGCCCGCTCAACATCCTAGCTTTGAGGAACCGGCTGCTTCTAGACAGCCTAGGCATGGTAGACAGCCTAGGCATCAAGGTAGACAACGTAGACATACTGGAGGTCGGGATGCTATCGATCCGAAGTTGGTAGGACCTATAGCGGGAGGTCGAGAGAACCCATACCTGTTGTTTAGCTTCACAGCATACTTCATTTATTAGGGCATCGTAAGTTATCAAAACTTAATGTTGTTATTAAATTATTTCCCTATTTATTTTCGTATCTAACATTTTTTTGTATAGGAGCGACTGAGCGAGAAACTCTCATGTTTTAGCACAGGCATGAGCAACTAAGGAAATGGAGGCTAGACGATCACTCTCCATGGTGCGATCTTGCCCGAAACAACGGCATCACACATCTGCAGGATCTGATCTACACTTATGTAGATCAGCCTTTGATTTCTACATTTGTGGAGAGATGGCAGCCGGAGACCAATTCATTTCATATTCCATTTAGAGAGATGACGATCACTCTCCTGAATGTCTACATGATTTTGGGCCTCAAGATTGATGGGGATGGAATGAGACTTCCTCTCCAGGATCACATCAAGGGCAAAGATGATTTGTTCAATGAACAAGTGTTAAGGGCAATGGAGTTCTTTTCATTGACACCCGAAATGGCACATGGACTCATTGCAGACAACCTGAAAAATCATTGATATACCACATAGCTGGATGATGAGACGATTGCGTTGGGTTATCTGTTGTACCTGATGGGCTTGAACCTCTTTCCCGACAAGTCCCAACACATGTTGTACATGCCTAATCTGACCTACGTGAGTGACGTTCGTTCTACTCGCAATCTTTCTTGGGGTTCTGACACGTTGGCATTCATGTATCGTTCATTGGGCGAGTGTTCACGCCATGAATGTTGTCAGATGTCGACCTGCTACACATTGTTGCTGGTAAGAATTATACGTGTTGCATATTGTTTTTATATTATTTAATTAAATTTAAGGTATAGGTTGATATGTTTGTAAAAACATATTTATGTACAGACATGGATCTATTTGTACTTCCCTAGATTTTGTCCTCCACAAAATCCCTGCTTCGAAGATAATGTGCCATATGCAAGGCGATGGAACCTTGTGCAGACTCGTAGTAGACATAGAAGAAACTACAGGGAGGAGCTAGACTTAATGCATCATTGGCATGTAAGTATCATATGATGTGGTTTATGTCTCATATTAAAGTATTACAGTTGTGTGAAGGTACTTACGGCTATGTTGATTGCATTCAATTTTATATAGGTTGACTGGCAGCCCTATGGATATGTTAATTACAGTATTTCGGAGTTGGCTCCTGCCTTTTTTCATGGGGTCATCTCATTTATGAGAATCACATAGCCATATGTGCCTGATCGTGTAGCGAGGCAGTTTGGACGTGAACAACAGATTCCCCGAGCGGTTATACAGCCCATCAAAGTTGCTAGACATCCCAACATCAGGAGTTATATAGAACAGTATGACCCTGCTTCAAACTAGAGTTGGGATGCAAGAAGTGAGCACTCCATCTGGATCGAACATATGGTCCTCCTACACACAATGGATTTGAGTGCAGTGCAAACTACATGGAATGGTACATACCTCGTACACACCCATGTGTCAGGCCTCAGGATGCAGGCATCAAAGATCATGTCCAGGTGAAAATATGTGTTGTATGTTTGTTTTTAATTTAAATATACAATTCAAGCTTTACCTTAGTTAACTTTTCCGTATTTCTGTAGTGCATTAGACAAGCTTTGCATCGTCTCAATCCGTTCCATGATGTGGAGGAAGAGTAATTCTACAACATGCGCGAGGTTGTTCGACACTGCATTCAAGACTTTAGACCCTTTGAACACCGCAATGATGAGGAGGACGAAGAAGAGGAAGATGCATAGGTTGCCTTACTTAGTTTGGACGTCTATGCTTGTTTGATGTTTTCATTTGTAACCTGGATGTGGTAATTGTGGATACTTCTAAGTTTGTTGAGAGTTTGAATGAAAGCTTTGTATTTAGAAACTTGTTTGATATTTTCATGTCTTCACAAATCTCTAATGGAACTCCAAAAACACGTAGTGTTCGAAATGAAATTTATACCGTCCTAAAATAAAAGCTAGAGAGAGTGGCAAAAAGTGGTAGAAGAGAATTACAAAAGCTAAATCCTATACCATTCTAAAATAAATCCTCTAATATTTAAGCTATATAGAGTGGCAAAAAGAGGCTTCTGTAATTCTGCACGGTTTGTGACAAACCATGCAGAATTACAGCATTACAGAGGCTTGGTATGTCATGGACCAAAGGGATCCTTCCGTGACGGACCAAAGTGCTTTGTCCATGACGGACGGAAATGTTTGGTCTATGACGGATGAGTCACTGCCGCCCGTCACGGATAAGTCATGGGGTTTTACACTTGAGCGGTTAGCTTCTGTAAAGTGGCACGGTTGGTGGCACGGTTTGTGACAAACCGTGCCACTTTACAAAAGCTAAATCCTTGTCCAAACGCGCTAAAATTTGGAGGGGTTATAGTAGCATCCAAAGACGGGACATAAAACATGGATCATAATAGCATTACAATGTGCGAGTACAATATCATTTAAGTCGGCTTGCGACCTTGTCTCTTTCTAGTGGAAGAAGGTTTGTACGTCATCAGCTGAGGACCGAATGGATCATACAGACAAGCAGCAGAGGCATCATGTGCATGCTCCCACATGACAAATATTGGCGGCAATGGTGACTTCTCTAATAGGGCCATCTATAAAAGAATGGAGAACGTACTCAGTTGCCTAGTTCATGGGTTCAAATAATTAATATAAAATGATTAGTACCATACCGAAATGAAATGACTCTCCTTCTCAACATGACAGATGTATATCGTCTTAAGCTTATCACCTCTGGGATGATGTGGAACCTCTTGCAAAGGCAAGAAAGTAGCGTTTAGACCACCCACCACGACAACTATACAATTGAATGCAGAAGCGACCAAACAACTCATATCTGGAAGCACCATCCAAGTCTTCTCTGGGGCCATCCCAGAGTCAAACCATGTAAGTTGTTGTAGTCCTTTTTCCAGCGTCGTCTCAAAGAGTCAAGTCTTAGCATACAATTCCCAAATTTCTTTCACCTTGTCAATCATGGCTTGGCGGACGATCCTCCATTGTTCATGCCCAATGCCTATTTGATCTGCAATGGCTTTGTATCCACAGTTTCCATCACCAACAATATCAAAGTAACCGTTCAAGTGTTCGTGCATACACGATGGAAGTATACCCTTATACGGCTCAAAGTCTTTAATGAATGACTGTGGAGACAGATAAGGTGGTGAAAACATTTGACCCACTGGATTCTTGGGAGCTCTAACCTGAGATGGCCTCAAAGGAGTGGTAGGAGCTGTAGGAGTTATAGGGTTTGGTGAAGGTGTACTAGTGGGCTTTGGTGGCCTACCTCGTTGCTTCTTCGGAGGTGTCCCTTCCATATCTTTGTCTGTGTACTCCCATGAAGAAGGATGTCTTTTAGTGGTATCTTTGTTTGGAGCTCCCATTGGTCATCCCTTATGCCTCACAATAGTCGGCTCTTGCAGACTAGTCCCCTCGGGGCGAGCTATGTCGTACAGTCGCGAGACACATTTTTCTTGATCATCTGCCGACAGATTGGGGAACTGATCCGTATAAAATTTATCCATCAAAGATCTCGCGACTCTATGCTTTACCTCAACCTCACCTTTGTCTTGCACTTATGACAAACTCAATCATCTCCAAAATGGATGCAACGCTGAAAGCTTAATAGGGATTGAACTCGTCACATATCTAGAGATGGCATGCACACACGGCAATCCATCTCTCACCCTCATCTGGCATGTCAGGTATTGTCATAAAATGGATTTTCCCCTTTTATGTATTCCTCCGTCAAGCGGTCAAGTGTAACCTTAGATACTTTGTACTTCAACAGCTTGAAAATATCTGCTCTTGTCACAAGAGTCATCATGTTTTGTACACTCTCGTTGAAGGTCCCCTTGATTTCATTCACTTGGTTACCCATCTTTGAATGATATTGACCGAATATCGTGTCTAGACTGCCATGTGGAGTAGTCAAGAAGTCTTTCAAACTAGAGTGTGCTCCTTCAACCCTATATTTAGTACAAAAGAGTTTAAACTTGACGGACAGTTTATGCAGAGAACATAATGCAATGAAAATTTAGCAAATGAGTGAATACAGAATGCAGTACAAATTGGACAATTCACTAACCTGTTTGTCGTGGAAGTTCCAAGCGTGAACACATTATCTGTCCAAGCTGACACGAGTCTTTCCCTATACGAGATCAGCCAATTGTTTCTTACATATTGAGTCAGACGTGGCCAAGCCCTCCATTCCGACTCAATTCTGCGCAACTCTCTCTCGTACTCGGGTACAGTTGTTTGCTTGAATAAATTGTAGTATGTATTTACAAACATTGTACCCAAGCTTTTATCCTTTATCATCTTCTTGGCATTGTCCTCTATGTTCTTCTTCACATGGTGCCTACAGAGGATAGACTTTGCACTTGGAAAGAGTCTATCTCACGCATTCATCAAGGCCTTTTCACGATTTGTCACTAGACATGTAGGTGTTACTTGACACTTTTTACACATTTCAAAAAGTTATTATGGGGCCCACACATAGTTGTATTCTTGCTCACGTTGTAGAAACGCCCCTGCCACATTGTAGTTCTTTCATGTAGACGTGACTCCTATAATTTCGAGAAAAGGCAAGTCATACCTGCAAAAGTAGATGTGTCATTGCATAATGAATAAACATATCAACAAGTAGATGTAGCATGTAGATGTGTTATACTAACCTATTTGTGCTGTATGTGGAGTCTAACAAAAGGACGCACGGAAATGCCTTTAGGAGTTTCATGGAATCTGGACTGGCAAAGAAAATGTCGGCGATCTTATTCGTCGTTGGATCCTACCTATACTCCATAAAGTAGTTGTTCTCCTTGCAGTTATGGAAGAACTATTGGACCACGGTTCTTCCTTCCATCACACTATGTCGGACCTTGTACACTTGCTTCATTTTAGTGTAGTTGTTTTGGTCCTCGTTAAGTGTTGTTGCAATCTTGGATAGTTTATTATGATTTTTTGTCATGACCTTACACAACCTCTTCTGCTCAGGTGTCATCCTGCCAGCGAATGCATGCCCGTACAAGTCATCACCAATGACATGGTTGTGGTTCCAACAACTACCTTGATTGTATATGAGTCTCGGTTTTTCTTGACACAACAATCTGAATGGACAATCGCATTTTTTTGCTCCTTGTTATTTGCCTTACTCTGTTTTCATCTTTAGGAATGTAAATTCCCACTTTTTCGCACAGCAGATGTGTCTTCCGAAGGCTTCCTCTACCAAGGTTTCTATCCCGACCAATAGTGATGCAGAAGTGATTATCAAACCCAATTTGTCTAGCCCAATTAATTGCATCATCTCTGGAGCCGAATACTTCACCTGTGGTAAACTTTTCTGAATAATCTTTTGAAATAATCACTTCTTCAGGTGTAGGATAATCAAACCGCGACTGTGTGTAGTGTCGGGAACCCAAACTGAGGTGGAGCCTGCCACCTTACGGACGAAATTCCACTATGAGCTAAACAATCTGATAACGGTATATGAGGTTGTTGAGGCACACAACTTTCGCCGAAAAACCCAAGTGAGAAGGACGGTGGTGCCATGTCCCACCCATTCAGGGATAGATTTCTAATACCGTTGTTCACGAAATTGTTCTCCTTTTGAAGTAAAAAAACAAGTTAGCATAAAAGCAGGTAAGAATGCAGTTTCTGTTAAACAGATCCATCTGTGACGGATGGATACATTCCATCCGTGACAGATGGAAGCAATCCATTCGTGATGGATGGAGGCAATCCATTCGTGACGGATGGAACCTGTCCATTCGTCACGGACGATTTTCTTTCAAAAATAGTCGACGAACAAAGTTCTTACACTTGCAATGATCGAGTAAAAATTCAATAGAACAAGGCCAAACACTCAAACATGCAGTTTTGCACACAAAATCTCCAACTTTTTAGTACAACATAATCAAAGATTAAGTTTTTTTATGAATATATAGTAACAACTATTGAGAATTACCTTAAGAAAGTATTTGTTTTTCCAAAGAACAACTCAAACATATAGACATTCACAAGAAGGGACCATAAAATTCTTAAGTTCTACGAACATGTAAAGTAAAAACTTAAAAAACATACCTCATTGTGATGATAATCCCTTGAAACATCTTCTCCACCATTGAAGTTGGAAAAATCATCTTCATTTGCCATGGAAAAGAATCAGAGTAATGGAAGACAATGGAAGATGTGTTGTGGGATGGAAAGGAAAGAGTGATTGAGAGGTTTAGGGTTTAATTTTGGTCGTAATATTGATGAGTATGATGGGGTAGTTAATGTTGTTAGGTGGGGACAAGTAACATTTAATTTTCTGGTTGTTCGTTTCGTCCGTCACGGCCCAAGTGCATCCGTCCGTCACGTACCAGTATGATTCGTCTGTCACGGACGAAGCACTTTGATCCGTCACGGACGGATGCACCTGGTCCATGACAGACGAAACGGGGTGTGAAATAATAATTTCACCCGGGCGTAAAATAGAAATCGTGTATTTTTTTCCTATTTTAGCAATAACTCTCTATACTAATATTAAAAATTATGTCTTATTATAATTCTATTGATTTTACTTTCCATTTACTATAGATATGACCATACTTTCCTTTTAAAAAATTATTAACACTTTTTTAGTAGGATTATGCTTTTAACAAATCAGATTTTATTTAATAAAATAAGAATAAATATGATTTGATATCTATGCCCTAAGGTTAAGACTTTTTTTTATACAAGGCAAACAAAAGGGTCCATTCAATAAAAGAATGGCAACCCTAAGGTTAAGACTTCTTGCTTTAGTTACTATTGCTTAAAAGAGAATGCTTAAACTATTTTAAAAAGTAACTATTGCTTAAATGAAAATGCTTAAACCATTTTTTAAAAATATTAAAATCTCTAAAATGGTAACACCTAACCAAGACTTTTTAAAGTAAGGTGTTTAACCTCGAAAAATCATTGTAATATAATAACTAAGTAGTAATTAACTAAGGAAACATGCCTCCATCATTAAGTCATATCCATTATGTCACGTTTTGTTTTCGCAATTTATCACTTACATCATATTATATGTTTATATAATATACTAATTATGTTATGTTTATGTACAATTATATATTGTATATTAAATATAATTTGGTATTTACTTTCAAAATTATGACTATATAATTTATATTATGTAAATATTATATAACAAATGATTGAAAAAATAACTCAAAGGAAAGTTATATTAATCAAAGATATGATTATGTCATAAAATTATATACTAATAACAATATAATTATAATTATATTAATTATATAGATTAACTTAAAATAATTATTCAAATTAAATATAATACATATAACGTTAAAACACATGCAAGGCACGAGAATTATGTCCCTTCGAGCCACGACGACAAACCGGCTCGCCTCCGCCTCCACCGCTCGCCTCTGCCTCCGCCTCCACGACGACAAGCTTGGGAATCATGGCGACATTTGAGCGTGCAGAAGCCTTAACTCCAACCCACATGGTTTGCAATCTAAAAGTAAAGGATGAGGAGTAGCCAACAAGATTAGTAGCTGCAGCACGAATGAATTAAATCAAAATCTCTTTCCAAATCAAAACCAAACTAAGAATCTTTTCCGTTACCTTACAAGTTACAAGCTTTAACCAGTGAGTATACAAGTTTGCAGATTGCTAGAACGCGTTCATACACCACAATTAATAATCTGAAATTAATTATTCCCTTGTGAGTGAGTATACAAGTTTACAAATTGCTATAACGCGTTCATACACCACAATTAAAAATTTGAAATTATTTATTCCCTTGTTCACACAATATAAGGTGTCTACTAAAAGAAGAAGAAACAAGCTCAATCCATTAAGAGGTCCATGATTCATAAGAAGATGACCTCACTTACAAGCATGAAGTACAAATTGAAAGCTATGTAAAATTGTAGGAAGGGAAGGGCTCGTCGGAGGCAGAGGCGAGCGATGGAGGCGGAGGCAAGCCGGCTTGTCGTCGTGGCTCGAAGGGAAGGCTCGAAGGCGTCGTCGGGTCGAGGGCGGTAGAAGGGCTGCCGGGTCAAGGGCCGGTAGAATGGGGAGGCCGTCGGAAGACTTGGAAGAAGACGAGAGAGGGCGGTGAGTTGAGTGAGTCGACCACGAAAAAGACAGAGGGGGCGGGCGAGAGACTCTCGGAAGATGGGGTATTTTTTAGGTATTTTCAAAAAAAAAATTATTAACGTTTTTTGTTAGTGGTTTTGACGGAAGGACATTTGACGAAAAAAATAACAAACCTCGAGAGTACCGCATGAAATGGGTAAAATTTTAGTACATTTCGCGAATTTCGCCGTACCTATACCAGACAAACCTCGATCTCATGATGGTAAACCTCGATCTCATGATCCAATAGGCACGAACCAAGTGACTTGATTTTCCAGCTAAGTGAACAGTGGAGGTCAAAATTGATCTTTGGACCTGCAAACATCTCCCGGACTCCAATTTAACTAACCCTTGGCCTCGTTCATGCTTCACTTCTTATAAAGTATAACTTTTTCATGAATTAATTTTACTTAGAAATTTATTTGTTATTAAGTTGCAATTCCTTCAAATCAACAAAAATCCACTTACCTTAAAATTAACTTCTTCTGTTTTTTCAATGATAGATTCTTAATTCATATACTAGTGTAATACCCGTGCCTTGTACGAGATTTTTTTTTTCTTCATTTGTAATAAAGATATTTATTAAATTATGGATGAGTCATTGGTTGAATATTTTTTTTATTAGTTATTTGAATAAAACATGAATAACCGAACATTAAAACTGTCATCAAGATATACGAAAGACTAATTATATAAAGAGAGACGGCACTCTCCATAACTTTATTGATAATAAAATTGGTTAATTAGTGTTTCAAATAGATATAGCCACAGCACTTACATCAATACTACTAAAAGCAGCAAAAATACTAAAAATGATCATATAACACATGAAAATGAAACAAACAACATTAAATGTGGAACGATGTTCAAAATGACTACAAATTATTAAAAACTTCCTTGTATACTACATTGGTTGTAGTATTATACATCTTCTTGTCTTTGTCGCAAATCAATATCTTCAAACCTTTCTTGCTAGTTACCCTTGACGATGCAACATAAAACTGACCATGACTGAAAACAGGGCGTGGAAGATACAAACCAACATTTGCAAGAGATTGGCCTTGGCTTTTGTTTATGGTCATAGCAAAACATACACTCAAGGGAAATTGTCTTCGTTGAAACTTGAAAGAGAATGAAGTGTCTGATGGTGACATTATCATGCGAGGAATCAACATCGTATGTCCGATATTGTTGCCTGAGATAATTCTCCCTTGTATAATATGACTGCCAAGTTGCGTGGTTATCAGTCTCGTCCCATTGCATAAACCTAAAGATTGATCAATATTTCGGAGCAGCATAATAGGCACACCAACCTTTAGTTTGAGGACATGATTTGGCAGACCAGAACATCTCAGACTGTTCAAAAAATCAGACGTATAAATACTCGCATCATCGTCTTTAACAGAACCTGCCTTGCACAGACTATCAGAGCTGAGATATATCTTTTCATCACCAGGCAAAGAAGACAATATATATTCATTAACTTTATCTACCTCTTCGTGTGTTGGAGCAAGAATTGCTCGTTCTTCAAAGTATGCAGGAGACAACTGATCTTCCATTAGAGAGGGATAGACGGATTTAACAACTGTTGGAATAGGATCTAAATCATAATCCTTGACCAATAGTTCATCGGGGATTTCTATTTGCGCTTCTCCATCATTATCAACACCTGCAGTCCCATCTCCAATGCTTAATATCCATTCCGAAAATTCTTTTGCCTCTTGGATCTGAGATTCAGATGTACCTTGTTGAATCCTCATGTTCCTTGTCAGCATAAGAACTTTGCAATGATGCCACAAATAAGAGGAATTAATTGTAGCAAAAACAACATCTTCCATGCTCCCTTTTGAGATAACGGGTAGGATTTGCCTAAAGTCTCCACCAAATACTATGACTTTTCCTCCAAAAGGCTGTTCTAAACTAAGAGGATTTGTAGCTCGTAAAATATCTCGTAACGTCCTGTCTAAAGCTTCAAAACAGTACCTATTCGTCATGACTGCTTCATCCCAGATAATAAGTTTGGCGGCACATATCAACTCAGAAAGTTCCGTACCTGAACATATATGACACGTTGAATCCTCATTAACTTGCAAAGGAATTTTAAACCTCGAATGAGCAGTTCCGCCGTCGGGTATTAGGAGAGCTGCATTTCCACTTGAAGCAACGGTAAGCACTATTTTACCTTTTGACCTTATAGCCGCCGAAAGTGCCCTCCATATATAGGTTTTGCGTGTACCACCATAACCATATAAAAAGAAGACACCCCCGCTATTTGATAAAACAGCATTCATGATCTCATCGTACACCCATTTTTGCTCCATTGTAAATCTAGAGAGTAATTGTGTATGTTCCTCGGCTAGACATGATTTATCATATCGATGTTCATCTTGTATAAGCTTGTTGAAACCTTCAGATATGAGGCTTGAATCTACAGAAGGCATGGTTTTATAGTGACTCAAACTACTACCATTTCGTCGTAATAACTTGTCAATTTCGGCAAGAGCGTAGTTTTGTAACTGGTCATCAGTAATATGCAAATCTGCATATAAATAGAATTCACATGTCATTAATTACAATTAGATGAGTACAATATATTCTGCCAAAAACTATATCAAATATTATGATCAAGTAAAAAACCTTAAATAAATACATACCCTTAATTCGTAGAATTCTCCTCTGTTTATCGGCAATGTCATCTACTAGAAGTCTCCATGTTTGTTGCCAAACAAACTCAGGTTTTGCCATACAATCAGACACCAAAAGAAATACAAATAGACTCCTAATGTAGTTTGCTGATCCCCAATAACTTGCTTCAGTTATACCATCAACATATTCTCTGTCATCATCTAACAACCCCAATGCATAGCAAGCTTCTTTAAATGTACTATAAACTGAACCTTCAACAGTCCTTAAATCTTCGTAGCATGTTGGTCCTTTTATATGATTCAACAAAATTCTAAGATAGTACTTCTCGCCAGTATCAGGAGCTACGTGATAAATCCTTCCAACAGAACCACCCCTGACACGTTTTTTCCAATGCCTAGTTGAAGGTACCCAAACAAATTTATCTGGAAATTCAGAATAAGTCAAATCTTTAGCTTCTGGAAACTTTTTGTTAGCCTCCATCCATTGCAAAAACATTGATTTATCACTTTCATGGTCATTTAAGACAGCATCAATAGGATCATCATCATTAAACAAAACGTTTTCCTCACCGGGAAGATGCAAATTCAAACGTTGAACAGCAGGAGTCCTGTAATGAATATCAAAGCCAAAAATCCTCCAAGCCGCTTCACACGCAGATACATACCGAGTGGTATAGTAGTTTTTTATTTCGTCCATGCAATTATCACCGACATTGTTTGCATCAGAGTTTGTAATTGCAACAGTGATGCGATCATGGCCTTTGTTTATGTACTTGAACAGATACTTGATAGAGCCCGATCGGTTGCACCATTCAACATTTATATGTGCATTGTATTTTAGTAGAAGAAATGCATTATAAGGAACCACATACCGATTATCAAGGGGAACTCCACTTTTTTCTATCGTTCTACCATCGTCACGTCTTCTATATACAGGGTAGCCATCGTCATCAACAAAAGTCTGCTCAATAAATTTTTTTGGAAAGTACTTTCTACACTTTCCATCAGCCATACAAGGAGACGATGGTTTTGAAGCTCTGCATGGACCATGCATCATGAAATTTCTCATGACATCGAATAAAGCAACATCCTCGGTTGGGTGTGGAATTTCAGCAGAAATGACTGAATTTATATCTGTAGTAGTTGGCAACTTAGATTCCTTATCCAGAAATAATAAAATATGTGCATGAGGCAGACCACGCTTTTGGAATTCAATTGTGTAAATAACTGCAAAATATTCATAAGTCAAAGATATAAGTTCAACTTAATTAATACATTATAAAAAAACAAAAAATAATACATTTAATAGAATATAAACATGTCGGGAAAATAAAATATTTTATACACATCTAAACAATAACTAAAATGAGGACATTAAAAGAGACATTACCTGAATTAACCTTGCCAAATATTTTGTTTACTTTGAAATCTCTGATCATGGACTCTAATTTCATGTGGAATACTCTATATATAATGTCTGGTCGATCCTCTGGTTGTAGACCCCTTTCTTCACAAAACTTGACAATTTCAGGCCATTTTGAATTGCACGTGAATGTTATGAATAGATCTGGATAACCATGGTGTTTGCATATTGCCATTGCATCTTGATAGTTCTGCTGCATATATCTAGGACCGCCTGTAAATGAAAATGGCAACACTATTCGCTTTCCAGATGATGTTGGTGCGGTATGACCCTTGCTCGTTGCTGAAGCAAGATTTGTATATAAATCAGCACGTATGTTCTTCTGATGAAATCGATGATAGTTCAACCTTTCTGATTCAATCATTGTGTAAACATCAACCAAAAATTGTTGAAACAACTTTCTAGATGACCTCAGAATTCCGGCTTTGCCTCGACGCTCGTGAATTCGAAACTGACAGAATTCTTTTAACGTAACCCTTGACCTCTTCCTTGTAGAAGTGTTGCACCTTTCACTTAAATCAATATCAGTCTGATACCCGTCCTCACCATAAGGGAATGCCAACGGATATTGAAGCGCAAGATACGAAGGATGTAATTCGTGAATCCGTTGTAACTGACCAGATCTTGTATGAAGTATAATGTCCCTGGGCTGATAATTTGTATCACTATCACCAAGAATAATAGCAGCAACCTCTAAACTCGTTGGGAGATTATATCTCCGACCATCAGTGTTTCTATTGCTAAGCAGTCGTAACTTCATATCTCTAACACCTTCATCCTTAAAACGATCTCTGGCCATTCTAAATGCTTTTGCATGGGGGTTGTGTTGATCTATCATCTTTCTCAACTCAATCACAAGCGATTCATCAACTTTTTGACTCTAGAGCTGCAATAAATAAAGATCAACGTAAAATCTTAACATTAAAGAATAACGTTATATAACTATAAGCGGTAACAAAAAAAAATGTAATTGACATACCTTATCGCATTGATTCTATTTGAATCCTCGTTTTCAGTATCATATATATATAGTTGGGAAAACTTTGGAGTTGTGCCCGACACTGGTAACAAACTCCCTATTCTGTGAAAATTCTGACCATGCATTCGGTAACAATAAGTTCCACGACCTTTTGTGATGGGTGAGACAGTTCCTCCCAAAGAGGTGAAAGCAAACATCATATTGTAAGCTATAATGTTCTCACAAAATTGTTTGCTTTTTGGATGCTTATTTGTCAAAAGTTTATTCAACAACGGCGGTGGCTCTTGTATTAATGGGAGCTCAATTTTTCCTTTCATGCAACATAAGGAAGATATATGACATATATCTTCGCTTGAAGAGTTTTGTGTGTTTATTCTTTCAGCATGCCATAACAATGCCCCACAATGCAGACATTCATACACTGGTTCACCGTGATCGATGTATTGAACTATAACATATTAATGAGTTTTAAAGAATAAAAAAAATTATTATAAAATTTTAGACAAAAATACAACAGACTTACCCGGGTTACCAGTATGATTTCTTGTTCTTCTATTCATCACTGTAATAGGATTTGTACTGTTGCTCATTGTTATATAGAGAATAAAGGTTGAACAAATAAACTGTAACATATATATTAAATATACTAAAATGTGCTTATTTTAACGTATTTTATGTTCATATACTATTTGTAACAATCCTAATGTAACGAAAAATAGTATCCTTCTATGCATATAAAAAACATGATATTAATTATAAAATTACCTATATTTTGCAATGTAGATGAACACTCTGGCAAAGCAAATGAATTAGTGGTTGCTGAAATTGAGATATGTGAGTGATCATATTTTATGAACAATGAAATAATTTATAACATATATGAATATCCAAATAGATGACAGCGTAACTTTGATTAAGGATTTAGCATAAATTAAGGGGGTTTTGCTAACCTGGTTCAAGTAGTGGTGTTCCATGCCTCTTATGTCTAAGCACATTCATTCTCAACATCCTCTTACGTCGAGCTAATTTGTCAATATTCATCAGTTACAATTATTCAAATGCAATAACTCAATCATTTAATATTTACTCATTACCATCATACCTTGTTCAACATTTGTTATGTCAACTTGATTAGTAAGACTTGTGTTTTGTACAAGAGCTGCAAATAAATACATATATCATACTACAAATAGCAAGGTAAGACAAAACATAATATAATACTTAATAACAACATTTAATAAAACAATAATTTGGTACCATGGTTTTCTTGTCGTTTATGCTTAAAGGTTGAACTGAGTTCGTAGTGATTTGATCCGCTATTTGTAAATGTAAATCTGTCGGCGTAACATTAACAGACAATTCATAAATAGTTATAACAAAATTTTCTTATACAAATACACATAAATTAAGGGGTTTTTGCTAACCTGGTTCAATTAATGGTGTTCCATGCCTCTTATGCCTAATCACATTCATTCTCAGCATCTGCTTTCGTCGAGCTAATTTGTTAGTGGAAAACAATTACAAATATTGAAATACAATAAATCACTAAATTAATATTTATTTACTGATTACCAACGTACCTTGTTCAACATTTGCTATGTCAACTTCATTAGTACGACTTGGCAATATAAATGACTTCCTTGTACCTTCACATTTAAGTATTAAATGATTATTCGTTTTGAAAACCTCAAACTTCAGACAATGCATGCATGAAAGTATATAAAATATTATATTTCATTAATAACTAACCATTAACAGTAATAGGTAATGGTGTAGATTGGGTAAGTACAGAGTTGCAAATACTTCCAAGTACATTGCCTGCACAAAGTTTGTTAAAAAAAATACAAATACGCTTTGTACAATTATAACTACATTCGAACATTACCATTACCTATTTGTGGTATAGAAGATGAACATCCTGCCAATATAGATGAATTCCTTGTACCTTCACATTTAAGTATTAAATGATTATTTGTTTTCAAAACATATAACTTAAGACAATGCATACATAAAAGTATATTACATAATATATTTCATTAATAACTAACCATTACACGTAACAGATAATGGTGTAGCTTGAGTAAGTATAGAGTTTGTGATATTTCCATTTACATTGCATGCACAAAGTTTTGTCAAGCATTGTATAACATTATTTATTAATTTAAAATAATAACAATTTTGTTTTGCTTACCTGATGCGTTTAGTGATGTGCCATGTCGCTTATGTCGTATGACATTCATTCTCAACTTCCTCCTATGCCGAGCTATATTGTGCATTAAATTTAAAAAAAATATTATAAATAACAAAATAACTAAAATCATATAAATTTTACGAATAACATACCTTGTTCAATATTTTGCAAATGAATTTGTTTTGTCAACATTGAATTGTACGATTCAATTGTTAACAGAATCGTATACTATTATAAGCAACTTATTATGAGTACGACCCAAAATAAATTTTGATATTGGATAAACAGATTAATACCATCGCTTATATGTGATAGAGTATTTGAACATCCTGTCAATACACCTGTATTTCTTGAACCTGAAAATTAAAGTATTAAATAATAATACATTAGTAATTACCTCAAACTTAAGAACTTAAACTGGAAAAGATAATGAATTAGCCTGGAAACAATATAGACGTGCTACCATTTATAATTATATTGCATGCATAACTTTTTTGGTTAAGAAAGCCGTAAATTACTTTTATATTGTAATTAAAAATAATATATTTTGTTCTAATATCCATGTTTAGCGGTGGTCCATCCGTCTTATGTCTTAGCATATTCATTCTCAATTTCTTCCTTTGTGGAGCTAATGTGTGAATGAAAATAATAATCAAATATTATACGTACATAAATCCCTTTTTGTATACCACTTTTAAGAATATAATCCCTTGTTCAACATTGTGAATTTAATTTTGTGATGTAAGAATGACATTGTGCAATTGAACTACAAATAAATATTTATATCATAATGTACTTATTATTTTTACTAAACCAAAAAAACATTAATACGGAAAAAAATGGAGATTAAGACGAAAATAAATTATACCGTAGTTCTCTTGATCTGGAACACTTGTAGAAAAAAAATGAATTATGACCGTTTTCATCACTTCGGGATAAATGCAAAGCCGGCGCTGTAATATTTTGTTGCACTGCATAAATACATCAATATGAGTTCGAAAGTGTAAGCTTAAGAATAAAAAAAATGAAACAATAATGATATTAATTCATAGTTATAAAATAGTTATTTTAAAATAGTATTTTTACAATCATACAATTAAAGATATATTATAATTTACAACATGAAGCACTTATTACAATATAGCTTGTAGAATCAAATTAAAAAACGACTTTATAGATTAACAATTACTAACCATTCGAAATATCGGACATGGGGATACGACCACTAACAAAAGAATTGTCTCTAACTCCATGAATATATCCTGCAGTATCAATATTTATACTCAACAGTAACATTTTAATTTATTGGGAAAATTTTGAAAGAATTGAAAAGATCTTTTGACCTGATCGATTTGAATTTGTGCGTTGTCGTTTATCTCTAATAACAGCCAATCTCAACGCTCTATTATGTCGAGTTAATTCGTCCATAACAAAATTAACCTGCAAAATCTAGTTATACTTTAAAATTAAAACTTTTATATTTATTTATTTATTGTAATGACATTTAATACAGAAATTGAATAAAATATATTTATGAATAATTTTGTAAAAATAAATGTAAAAAACTAAAGGACATGTTTATATTCTTTTGTTACATGGGCTTATATGCCAACAATAAACATCATTGGCATGGTTTCACATGATAGGAATACGTATAGGCCTAATACATACCAAAAAAATATTATGTACTTATAAAAAAAAATGTAATCTACTATATAATAACTATTTGCATGTACTTATAAAAAAATATTATGTACTTATCAATGGACATATATTCAAATTTTTGTTCATAGGTTATAACTATTTGCATTCAACATTAAACGTGTTTATCGGTATATAGGCTCAAGTATGCAAAATCAGAAAGTGAAATAGAGGGCCAATTCCAAAAGCTCGTTTTATGTAACAATATATTAATTGTAAAAAAAAATATTGTTAGTTGTCGTTTATATATAATAACAACTAATATAAACATTATATTATGTTGGGTTGAACTAAAACAATGAATGTATAATTTTGAATATTCCTAAAAAATCGAATAATTCACATAAGAATACATAAATTTAATACACTTTATACTATACAACAATTTGGAATTTTAGAGTTTGTTACCGCTTGTGTTTTGGGCCGACTGACCTGGCTTGGGCCATTTCTGTAATTGGAACCACACGGCCCAATTAAGCCCAAAACAATATCAGATGCTCCGTTCTTACCTAACCCTAATTCTTTCCATTTTGGGCAAATCATTTCGCTGCTTCCTGTGTCTCTCTCTTCATCTCTCTGTCTCAGAAACCCTTCCATCTCCTTCCATCTCCATTTCTCTTCTTTACAGATCTATGGCGTTCTCTTTATCTTCTTCAAACTTCGTCACTTTCCTTCCTTTCTCAACAAATCCCGTCCAAATTGTTTCATTTTTTTTCAAAATAATGACAAGTAAATGCATTTCTTTCATGTTCTAGTTTACATCTCTACCTCCCAGATTTGATCTGCTTCAGATCCAAACAATTTCTTCTCAAAAACTTTCATACAAAACTAAAAAACCACTATTTATCTTCAGAAAATCGCAAGGAAGCGCAGATCTGGATTTCGGAGGCTATGGAGAGCTAGATAACACCATAAACGTAAGATCTCTCTCTCTCTCTCTCTCTCTCTCTCTCTCTCTCTCTCTCTCTCTCTCTCTCTCTCTCTCTCTCTGTATCAGTATCTTTCTCTCTGTTTTTTTTATTGTCTGGATTTTCTAACTCAAAGTTTGCTAGGTATCTCGAAGTCGGAGTTTCTGGAGAGCTCAATATTACAGAAATGTGAGATCTCTGTCTCTCTCGCACCTTCGTCTCTCTCTCTCTCTCTCTCTCTCTCTCTCTCTCTCTCTCTCTCTCTCTCTCTCTCTCTCTCTCTAATTATCAATTTTTTTTATTCTCCGGATTTCCCTTTCGATTTAAAACTCATCAAGAATTTGTTTCAATGCTTTGTTTAAATATTATTCATGCTTGTTCTTCGTCTACTCTCGATTCGTTTGATATGCTATGTTACCTTGCTTCGAAATAAAACCTAAATAATCAACTTCTTCCATGAATCATTAAAGATCTGTTTCAATGCTGTTTTTTTTTTCATGTCTGCATTCATCAATTTACTGTGTTTCAATGTTCATTCTGCAATATCTAGAATCTTCTCGTTGAATCTGTACATTATATGTGTTATAATTATATTTGTTATAATGGGTTCAGTAATAATAATATATAAACCGGTACACTAATAAAATAAATATTAAATTTATATTTGATAAGAAATCAATTGGATTCAGATAAAAACATTGATTTGCTGTAACGGGTTAGTGGACAGATTTTTATTGGGCTTGATTAAATGATGACTTTAGGCCCAGTCATTTAAAATTGAATTTCAATCTTTGATATAACGGTTGTGGCCCAATTTGTGTATGGGCTTCATTAACAACGGCCCAAAATGTGTATCCAATTTTGGCCCAATTTAATTTTTGTTCGCCTTAGTAGTCCAATTTTTAACTAACGGAAATAATTAATGGCATTAAAAAACATTAAGAGATGGGCCTAGAAGTCGATGGGCTTATTATAGGCTCATTTCATTTAGGTCTCGTTATTGGTTTGTCAATGAATTGTTCTGGAATGTAGGCCTGATATATTTTTGTATCGTTCACATTTTAGGAAACCCTACCACATTAATAAATTTCTTAGTTCGCCGCTTTCATTTCTTCTCTCTATAGCTGTTCTTCATACCCTTAACCATTTTCGTCTCCAATAAACAAAATCTCTACCTCCAAAATTTGTCTCCCTCTTACTATAAATTACAAAAAAGAAGATCGAGATTGTTGTTGCTCTTAATCCATCTCTCTATGCGCTGTCTACATCTTTCGTTCTTTTGTAATTTCTTTCTTAAATACTGACATCAGTACTTTTCTCTGAGTATATGAGGAGATCATTCAATGTAGAATGGACTTTGATGAAGAAGATAAATTTAGCTGCCTGCGACCATATAAGTTATCTCTCTCTCTCTCTCTCTCTCTCTCTCTCTCTCTCTCTCTCTCTCTCTCTCTCTCTCTCTCTCTCTCTCTCTCAAAATTTCTCCCCTTCTAGAAATCCATAAATGTGCAGATTTGTAAATCTCTGTGTCTTAATCTCTCTATAAAATTTCTCGTTGTATATACCCAATTTCCTCATGTTTGAAAGCCTAAAACCTAAAAATTTAATGAAGTGCGAAAAATGTAGCTTTAATCATTTTCTTCTTGTTTCATATTGTTAGTACTTTGGATACTGATATCAGTTTAGGTAAATGAAGAATGTTAATCTATGAAAACAATGATATTATATGAAACTGGAATGAATTATGCTAATTGTTTAATTTTACAATTTATAATCTTAATACTATAATATTTAAAATCAGATATATAATTGTAGCAAAAAAAGAAATTAAATGTTTAATGAAACTAAACTTGTTAAACTTGAATATTATTCTCTGAAAACATCGATTTGTTTTTACATGGGCCGGCCCAAATTTGACTTTAGGCCTAGTTAGTTATAAATGAAATTCTATCTTAGATAGACTTCGTGGCCCAAGGTTAAACTTATATCTGCTTATTATTTAACTATATATTTATCTACCTATATTTCATATATATGCAACTGGTCTCTCTCTCTCTCTCTCTCTCTCTCTCTCTCTCTCTCTCTCTCTCTCTCTCTCTCTCTCTCTCTCTCTCTCTCTCTCTCTCTCTCTCTCTCTCTCCAACTTGTCAGTATATAATTATTTTTTAGATAATTTACAAAACCATATCTGAGACTTCTTACTTCGATTACAACCAATATCCTGCAAACTAACCTTGTGTTTGTATTTATCTTTGTTAGCATTCAAACAGCATCAAACTCCCTGATGAGGATCCATGGCAGATAATAGAATGAGATCCAAATCACATAAATGTAAGAAGTCTAACTCTATTTCTCCCAACCTCCTTCTCTCTCACTCTATACACATATTTCAATTTCTTTTTCTCCTTTTTCTATGTGTCAATGAATTTACACATCTCATTGTATTCTATTTTTTTTTGTTTTCGAGGATTCAATCAAATGCAATTTCCACAACCAAACAATGTCAGATACAAAAAATATAAGCTTCAAGAAAGTTGCTGTGCAGGTATGTCCCTAACATAATCAACTAAAAAAAAGTGTTATAAATTCTGTTTCATGAATTATACAAAACATATTTTAGAAAGATAATCATGTTTGCTGTTCAAGTTGTTCATTTGTTTGATTGATTTTTTACTGGAAATGAAATATGTTTTTTTGATCAAATGCAATATTGATAGTGAATGTGAAATGTATTAAATCAATCTGTGCTAACTGTAATAGATTTAATACTGATATTTAGGATTTATATTTCAAGTAAATTTGAAATGCTATAATCATTAATTTGTACTATACACCTATTCATACATAAAGATTCAGAACAATATTATATATAAGTGACCCTTTTGAGTAGAGATTAGATATGTTGTAATATAGTTTGTGAGACTAATATTGAATTTGTTTTTCACTGTTTGATTGCATGAGATGCCTTCACCTAGAGATGATAAGCAAAATGACTACAATGCTTATTAAATACACAGATAGTAAACTTTAATTTCATTCATACTGCATGGTAAATGCTTATAACATTTTTTTTTGTAGTTTTTATGTTTTAATTGCTATTATGTTTACTGAATTCAATTTTTTTTTTTTGCAATTACAGCCATCAACACTAAAACAACAACATATTAGGGTATCAATAGTATTTGTAATAACAAATGTATCTAACCTTTGCAAATATTTTCCAATCTATGATTCCATGTTTGCACTCCAACTGTAATTGATAAGAGAATTAAAATTAATATCAGGAAATAGAATAATTAAATAGCTTCATAGTCTGAAAGGTCAATATTTCATATTACCAACCATACAGTTTACATAGTGTATTTATCATATTTGAACTCCTATTCTGTGTACAAAATTTCTAATTCTCTTACATGCATTAAATACAACATATTAGCTCCAATGTAGATTATTATGATATGAGATTCAAAAACCTGATATTATGATTATCCTAAGGATGACAAACCTTTAAAGGCCTGTGTAATTAAGATGTATAATTTAGTACTATCAAACTTTGTTATTTGCTTTACTAAATAATTACTTACATGGCAATAAATTTTTGCACTTACAGGTGTAATATATAAAAAAACATGATATCAGGGTATCATCTCAAGAGGTTATATTTACATGTTATGCACACAGTCAGGTAATGTTTTTCTGTTTCATAGTTTTGAATTGGATATTAAACAATTGGGTACATTTTTTCCAAACTATTACTGATGTATTTTGTATCAGTAATGCAGAATGTAAATTTGGATGACAGAAACAACACTGTCATATCCTAGGATCATTCATACAATATAAGTAAAGGTATGAGTACAATATTTAAATAATTCTTGGTGAATACTGTTATTATTTTGATTTTGCTGATTTACTTTTGTACTCATTATATAAATTCTTTTTCTTACAGCTAAACATGGGAGCTGAGCTTATGGATATCTCATCAGGAAGAGTGGATAATATATATAGAGGAAAAAGAAGAACTAAAGGTATGCTTTATACACTAACTTTTAGTGTAGTAATCAAATTTAACCCATCCTGAAATTCTAGGTTTAGTTATTATGACTTGCACATTTTTCTTCAAAGCATGCAAAAAAACTTTAAGCAAAACCCATCCTGAAATTCTAGGTTTAAAAATATATACAACTTATGAACTAATCTGATTTCTTTACCTATAAACAAACACAACAAATCATAATAAATAACACAAGTTAAACATATAGTATACCTATAACAAAACTCAGTAATACATCTGACATTCACGATGAACAGCATCTTAGGATTCTCATATAACCACATCCATCACTTTACATTAACGATGAACATCACCTTTAGGTTTTCTCATAAAACAACAACCCTCAGTCTTTCTCAAATCTCACAGGATAAATAGAAGTTATAATTATTCACCTTATATATCTTTGTAATATATGTTAATAAATGATCTTCCATATATTTACATATACAGACCTCTTATAATACATAGAAGTTTTATATACTATCCTTGTATATGTTTTTGAATGATTCTAATTGAAATATATATGCTAAAAAAAACGTACAGATTTATTAATATGCTATATTTTTTTCCTACTTACAATTTACATCATTATATAATATCCTTACCCGAATTCAGACAAATAATAACCTAAGTCATTTTCAGCTTTACTAATATTCATATGACTTGTCAGTTTTAGTTTTATTCATAATTGTATACCACAGAATAACCTACTTCATTTTCCATTACAAAGTTATGCAATATATTTTGATGAGTACAACATAATTGCATAACACTGTTTTTAATGAATTCTGATATACTTAAGATAATAATAGTTTTTTTGATTATTGGGCCAATAAAATTCATTTTAAATTGGATATGAAATGACCTTCATAATGTTTAATATCTAGTTGCCTTACCCGAATTCAGACAAATAATAACCTAAGTAATTTCCAATTTTAGTTTTACACATAATGAATTTCAGTTTTAGTTTTATTCATAATTTGTATACCACAGAATAACCTAATTAATTTTCAATTAAACAGTTATGCAATTTATTTTGACAAGTACAACATAATTACATAAAACTGTTTTTCATGAATTCTGCTATACTTATAATATATTTTTTGTTTATTGGGCCAAAAAAATCCGTTTAAATTGGATATGAAACGATCTTCATAACGTTTAATATATCTAGATTATAATTTTGCACTGATTTAGATTAGTGTAAATAAATGTTAACTCGGTTTCTAAATATTACCATGATTGGATTAATAACAAAACTAATTGGTTTAGTAAATGTATTTAAGAAATGCTATATAACAAACCATCACTTGTCCTCAAAACAAAATAAAATATAATGATTCTAAATATTCCCAATAATTTAAACTAATTCCAAACATGACAAGAAATGGCATAGAATAATTCTAAATAGTCATTAACTTTAAAATAATATAAAACATGACAAATTCTTAGCAATTTATTATTCATCTTCTTCAAAAGGCTCCTCTTCTTCATCTTCTTCTTCTTCTTCTTCTTCTTCTTCTTCTTCTCTTTCTTCTTCTTCTTCTTCTTCTTCTTCTTCTTCTTCTTCTTCTTCTTCTTCTTCTTCTTCTTCTTCTTCTTCTTCTTCTTCTTCTTCTTCGTCTTCTCCTTCTTCTCCTTCTTATCCTTCTTCATCTGACAAATTAATAACAACCTGCCTCCCATTTAAGTGTTGCCAAGGTAGACGATTAATCTTTGCAAATTCATCAAATACAGCCCAAAGTTGAAGTCCGGATATTTCATACTCCATATCATAAATACACGAAAGTTGCCATGCTAACACGCATTTACTACTGAATTTCAGCAAATACTCTCTCCCTTCATCTTCAATCCATATATTTACATCACTGTTGCGCCATGTGATGTAATTATGTTCTTCATTAGACAATGAATCGATACGTAAATGACGATCATGGCCATATTGTATAAACATTTCTTCAAGCCCAGTTTCGTTCAATTCAGCCTGTGTAAGAACAATAATCATAGGATTGTAGGAACTAAACGTTGAATGAAAATCAGCCTCTTCAATTAGACCGAAATAGCCAGCGACATTCTTGACTGCACAGTTTAGCTGTTTGTTCGGGAACAAAATAGGGTCTCTCTCATATATGAAGGGACAAAATCGCTTATTAACTTTGTCTAAAGCATGTTTAAACCTGTAACAAATACATTGAATACATTGATAGGATATGAAAAAAAATGGCTTAACTTCATCTAAATAATGTTACAAACATTGTATTGAAGTTACACATGAATACGAAAGAATTTTTATAGGAATAATGTATTAAAACTATATTAAATAAAACAGTAACTTTCTATAGCAATTGCAAGACCAATTGGCATAGAAATCGAACACTTGATGTACTTCACCTCGTCAGATAGATCAATAGGTAACAAAAGTCTCATGTGGAAGTTATTAGCCATACGTGGAAATCTGAAATAGTGGATTTCGGGTAACATGTCGGAAAGAAAAACAACATCAGTATGAACTGAGATGTCATGAGCAATAGGATGAACCATAACTGATTCTTAGAAAGAAAATAAATGGTAAAATGAGATGCTAAACGTTATGTGTGAAACAAAGTAAGAGGCTATGTTTTATAGAGTACTCGTATTCAATTTTTAGAAATAATTAAAAGATCTTATCACATTTATAGATACATTATACTTGTGGTTGTAAATTTGAGAAAGAATTAAAAGATCTTATCACAATTATAGACACATGTAGCAAAATGTATACTTTAAATAATAATTATAAAAATTCGTACATGTGCATATTGAAAAGATATACTTTAATTAAAGATACAGTTTTTTTTAAGTTTTCAGGCATGAAATCAAATTTAAGGAGATATATTGGCCATATGTATATACTGATATACAATTTATTTCCATATTCTGTAATATTTTATCACATTAATTTAATACATTCCTTAAAGAATTTTACAAAAAACCCTAAGGTCTTTCATAAGAACAGCTGCCTGTTAAAACAACCTAAGCATATTTTGCAGAGTTTGCTCGCTGCAGAGTATGCTCTTCGAGGGTATTAAGAGCAACCACTCTTCTACTACCATCTCAAAGCATATTCTGCATCGAGTTATTTCAGCCTAATCATTTTTCCTGAATACTTATGTAATGTTCAATAACTGAATGTTATTAATAATATTGCATAACTGCTATATAATTTAATGTGAATACTCAGCATGAAAAAGTGTTTAATTTTATCCATATTCAGTTATGTTTTTCGATAATCAAAGTGTTTAAAAAATAACTGAATGTTAATAAAAAAATTCAGAACTGATTCATAACAGATTGTAATCAATTTTTCTCAATACCTTAGGTATTTATGAGACTGAATTGAATTTCATTCAATGGTTTAGCACAAAACACATTCACCACACAAAGTATAACACGATGAAAGGAAAATCCAACATAAATTCATTCAATGGTTAGCAACATCATACCAATGTAAAAACTGAAACAAAACACATTAATTCTCTGACAAACTAAATAGTGTACTGGCTCAAATAATAGAAAAAAAAACACAAGTTAGTCTAACTTTTCCTTCTTCACTTTCTTTAGAGTAACCCTCCTCTTTGTGGTTGATGCATTGCCATGATTCGTAATATGACTATCTTCAGATTTAGCACTCTCCTCCTTAGATTTGCTATTTTCTTCCTCATCATTAATGTTTATATACTCGCGTTTACGGGGTGTCGCCATTTCATTTGATGACACTTTTGACACCTCATCAGTCTCCACATCGAGGTGATGCCTGTTTTTCCTATAATAAGCAAAAAACTTGGATCAATTCAAGAACCCAAATTTGAAAATAACAACAAATAAAATGAAGAATGCATACCTCTGATTCTAAACTGCATTGTTCAAACTTTTCAATCAATTCAAATCATCCGTCATGTTTGTTACCGTGTATGTCGTAGCAGATGGAAGTCTACTAAGATTAAATTGAGAAATCAGAACCCTAAACAACACTTTTTTATTTAACAACCATTTAGATCGTCTAGGATGATACTAATGTCCTCATCCTGAAAATAAAAATGAAAACAAATGAATTAATGAAGTCAGAATCATTTTAGACTTATCACTTCGCATTTTATAAACTTAATTTAAAACCAAAAAATTTACCTTATCTATTGACTCAATAATGCTTATGACGGATTTCTTTAAAAATGACTAGCTTCTCTATCAAAGATAGTCAGTTGAGCAGTCCCAGATCCATCTATAACATTAACTTGAATACAAAATATGCACAGAATAAAACATATATAAATAACTCAATAAACAAAACCAGTAAAATTCATTTTATCATAATTCATTACCTAGGAATTGCATATTTCACTAATGCATCACATTTCCTGCACCAAAATTGTTCTTCTTGTGCTTGCACTTTGCTTTACACCGTTGCATGAATTATAGTACCATCCAAATGAATCTTCAATATGGTCAATGGTGGCAAGAACAATAGCCTGGAGAACCTGTAGTAATGATCAATGTAATAAAAATTAAATAACCTTAAAAATAAGTAATCCAGAAAACCTAGTATTTATATATAAAATGTTTAAAAAATAAACTATTCTTAACTTACCGTTCCACGCTCATGAAGATGTTCATAAAGTTCATCCAAGGTTTTTCTTGCACTCACATCCAAGAAAATATCAGCAGAAGAATATGATCGCTCACTTGATAGTTGTACACAACTATTACCACCTTTGAAGCAGATTGTTTTTGATATACTAAAGTTTAAGAAACAATATAGTAAATTATTTACAATTAATATAACAAAATATCAAAACAATTTCAGAAACAGATATGTAAAAATAAAAAATCAGAATATACCTTTCCTTGAACTTTGAAATCTCGCTATACTTTCATCGTCAAAATACACCCTTGTGCCATAATATCCATTTGACACATTAGGTGAATTATTCCATTTCCCAAGCTTCGCGAACTGAACTATAACAACGACCGTATTTTGATTTGATGCGCCAATAAATGGATGACATAAATCAGCAAAATCATCCCATAGAGTACAATTAATGATATTGTTACTATGATATGAACAAAATAAAAGTTAGAAATCATCATTTTGATTAACAGAAAATGTTTATTGTGTGTAATGATATTAAAAATTAATAACAAATGATAACTATTTATACCTTGCATCATTAATTGCAACTTAATTCTTTTACCATCCTTGCCATTGCTTTTAGTAAAGGTCACTATTTGATCACCGATTCAACCAATTGACCAATAACATCTACATATAAAATGTACAATATTAATGAAGCATATTATACACATAAAAACAAAATAGTTGAATGATTTTAATATGAAAATATTCAAAAACAACTTACCATAAAGAAATCATTTATCCAATGACTCGTCGAGGATTTTTTCAAATGCCGTAAAGTTGAATCCATGAACAGGAACAGAAATGGTCGAACATAGTTTAACGGTAGTGTTGCGATAAAATATGACCTTATACTTGTGATCAGAAAACTTAAATGGTATATCATATGGGCAACTCCGAAATTTGAAATCAAATAAGCACCTCCTTCTTTTAATAAAGATAAGCTAACCATGAAAGCTTCTTTAATTACTGCATGGATTTTGTCACCTGAAAATGATATCACATAATTAAAATCACAATTGAATTTAATTGCAAGATTAGGCACACAATTTTGTACACAAAGCAATCTGTTAACATATAAACTGTCATCAGTACTTGCTATCCATTAGAATTAGTTCAGTCGTTCCGTATGAGTTGGATCGTCTTTCTTTGGAACTTTTAAATAAACGGATTACACGAACCTTAAGTTCATGATACCTCGGGTACCTGTAATATCCTTCACGTGTTGTATAACTTTTGACATCTACAATTCAGAATAAACAATTCAGTATTTATATTAACATCAACATAAAATAAGAATTACAACAAAAAATGAATTTATGAAAAGAATCAGTTTTCAATACAACAAAATTTAAACCCTATCTGAATATAATTGGTATACTTTCAGTTTTAACCTTTGTATATGATTTCTGCATTTACTGAAAAATACTGAATTCTTTAAAAAAATGGTGTGTTGTAGACTATTTTGTCATGGTGTAAATATCTGGAGATGGTGAGGATTGCACATATCTATTTGTCTATATACATACCCTCATCAAAGAAAGAATAAAGTAAGTTCTTTGTCTATATATCTATTTTGCTCTTGGCTCCGATGTATATATGAAAGACATCTTTTTCAAATGACATTGTTGAAATAGAGGGTGTATTATTAGTCGGTGTAGAATATGCTCCGAGAGAGTATTTGTTTCATTGGTAAAGTACTAATGTAATAGTCTCTCGGAGCATATTCTGCACCGACTTAGGTAAACATGCCTCATTAAAGAACAAAACAGTAATTTATTTCATTGTTGAAAATAGAGGGTGTATTATTAGTCGGTGTAGAATATGCTCAGAAAGAGTCTTTGTTTCATTGGAAAAAGGACTAATGTAATAGTCTCTCTAAGCATATTCTACACCGACTTAGGTAAACATGCCTCATTAAAGAACATAATTAAACAGTAATTATTTCCTACTTATGGATGATCTATTTCTTTGTCTCTCTCTTTTAATCTACTGTATTTTTCTGAAAACATTTTTGTTTTGTTTTTTTTCTCTTGATGAGGATGTCTGGAGGTTGAGCACAAATATGGAAGAAAGATGTCCTGCCCAGTTCCAAAGTGATCAATGTAAGCACAATCTATGTCTTTCTGTATCTATCTCTTTCTATCTGTATCAATTTCTATGCAGATATGCAGTTTAATTTATGTATGGAGCATTACTTTGTAGATAAACTGAGACAGTTCTTTTCATATGACCAGATCTGCAGTTTGGTGAAGAGATATGGAAAGGGATGATGTTCTGGCAACTCGTGGGATTCAAAGATCTAAAAAAGAAAACCTAAAGGTATGGATACTATACTAACATTGATATGAACACGAAAAATACATATTCAATGTTCCACAGAGTATAGTAGATGAATTATTACCTTGTTATTGAGTTCTGGATATCCTGAATACAACTGAAACAAAGTATAAAAAAATCAAAATCAGTTCGGTTTGCAATGACATAACAATTACTTAAATGAATGACATCTGCTTTAGTTCAGCATACCTCTTGAATGTATATATTCTGTTGTGGTTTAGGGTTTTACAATAACTGATATGGTATATATTTATAGTCGACTATGTGAAAGAGATGCAGTATTGTATTTTTGGAATACAGAGATCTTATTATAAGTTTTGCTTTTTTATGGAAATTTTATGATATGCCAAATATCTGTCACTGGGAAACAGAAAACACATATTATTTTTCTCAAATTATAAGATATGGCGAATTTCTGTCCTTGGGAAATAGAAATCACATTTTTTTGTATCTTTCATATATCATGAAATATAGTTTATGTGATTTCATTTAATATGATTCACGCAACCAATGCAGATATTTTAAATGATAAAATATTATATAATGTCTGTTTATGAACAGGTTCATAGGATTGGGTTGCAGAATTTGGGCATCAAGGTAGCAATTGCATACTTTATGTATTTGTGTATTATTGTCAGTTTTATTGTGCTGTGTGTTTGGTTCAGGTTTAGCCTTGCAGGTTCAATTTTGTGCAATGTGTAACTTTTTTGTGTTGGTCATTAGTTAATTTCAGTTTGTGCCCATTATTTGTATTTGTGTATTATTTGTGTTGTTCAATTTTGCAGGTTCAATTTTTGTGTTGGTCATTATTTGTGTTGGTCATTAGTCAGCAATTGTCAGTTTTTTACAAGTGTATTAAGTTTTTGCATTTGTATTTGGTCATTAGTTAATTTCAGTTTGTTCCCATTTAATTGCACAGGTTCAGTTTTATACATTGTCTTATTTTTTTATGTGTTGTAAGTTTTCTGCAGGTGTATTGAGTTTTTGCCTTTGTATTTGGTCATAGTTAATTTCAGTTTGTGGGCATTTAATTGCACATGTTCAGTTTGTACAATGTGTTATTTTTAGATATTTTTTTCTAGGCAGTTTTGTGATCATATTCTATTATTTCTCTTATGGTTTATCATAATTATATTATATTGTTTTGTATAAATCATATATTGAAAAAATCAGCTGTTTTATTGATTGCACCCTTTTCAACTATATTCGAAATCGAAATTGTATGCAATATTCACAAAAGATATCGGTTTATTCGGAAAAAAAATGTAGATCTTAGGTTTTTTTTGGAAAGATGAAGATATCAAAAAAAATCGTACAAAAAGCAAATCTCTGAGCAATTAGGTTAGAAAACTAGGTCAGAATCGCTCAGAATCATAGCTTTTTACAAAAATAACACCAGTGAGCGTAATGGTGACACGTGTG